>CM060908.1:514034475-515284475 GCA_030737815.1 Allium fistulosum | reverse complement strand
TCGGGAATACAAACACCAAAGAAACCTTTTAATTTCAATAAAAGAAATTTACAAATTCTCAATAAAATCTAATTATCAAATAGATAATCAGAAACAATCAAAACTGAATAAATACAATTATCAGAGATATTTAATTATCAACTAGATAATTTAAATTCAGAATTCGCAAAACAGCAATGTAACGACCCGAAATTTTCAATCCCGAAAATTCCAGATAGTTAGGAAAAAAAGAAAGAGATAGAAGAAGAAAAACAGAAAACAAGTCATAGAATCTCACATTCGCAGCGGATCAAAATATAATATCATATAATACCATTTATGCAAAGAAACTGTATCAGTTAAATTACACTTTAATACATCAGAGTTACAACATATACACAATCACTGGACATATATAATCAACATGTTCCAATACACAACAATATATCATAGCGGAAACACTCCATACGTTCCTGCCATCCAGCTCGCCTCCTGAGCTCCAGAACGTCCTTACCTGAAAATCTGTAATACTCGGTCTGACCCGAGCATTACATCAAAGTAACACCCGGGTCAGGCTGGAAACCAGCGTGAGTAAACTCATCTAACATGAAATTCTAATTCATAGAACTTATTTAAACCCGGGGTAACTCGTACTTTACTATAAGTAACCAACTTATATAGTCAACACTCATTTACACAAACAATATCTAAGTATCCAACTTTGTTTAAATGGTCCATATTATCCCAATCCGGCCCATTGGGTCCCATATATCAATCCATAAAGAATTATAGAAGATTCCAAATCGAAGTGGTTTCGAGTATTAATTAATACCCGACTCCTGTCTCTTCGAATCCAATGTCATCTTAACTCAAGTTATTCAGGTGAAATACAATTCATCTTTAAATACAGGGTGTTACCTTTACACAGTAATTCATCATCGATAAATACCCACATCATCACAGTTTAAACCAAACATATCTTATCACATAACATCACATATCAGAGATATCATCTATCCAAGGTATACAATATTATTCAATCATTCATAAGCAAGATTTATTTGTCACACCATTCCTAATTAATTTAAATAAATTAAATTAATCACTTAATCACCATTTAAATCCTGCTTACTCAATCATTAATTAATTAATTAATTACTCTTTAATTACTTTATTAATTAATTCTTAATCATCCCAAATCTTAATTACCCTTAAGATAAACCATTTATCTTTATTTAATTTTCTTAATTATCATAATCATGTTAAAAACATTTATCTTATAACAGTTTTAAACTAAATTCATTTTAAATTTAAAACTTGGTTATATTTAAACTTAAAAACTGTCCTAAATTTACTTCGGGTCCAACCCGTATAGTACTCGAGCCTTGACCTGAGAAAACATTTCCCCTTTTTTTTCAAACTTAAATTAAGTTTTAAAACTTTAACCTTGGAAACAACACACACATGAATTCTCGAAGTCCTACCCGAGTCACAACTCTTCTTCCCCGAGACCCACCCCGAGTCACAACTCTTTCACAAATACTAACATAAATCTTCGCCGTGCACATGCACGAACGTTCCAGTGACCACCGACCACCCACACCGCTTCCGACATAACGATGATCATCTCGGTATCGATCCTAGATCAACCCAAGACCCACTCCAGTCCACCAGCGAAATCGAGCAAATGCACGAGTTTCTCGAACCAGACCTCCAACCAAAACTGTCTCGCCGGAGCATTTCAGACCAACGTACGTTCTGCGCCTTCGGCCACTATCTCGTCACCCTCCAAGCTACCATTCTCCAAGTGTGCGTACCACTCGATGCACGTACGAGGCCATGACATACATTTTTTTGACCATTGCCAGAATTAGGTTTAAAAACGAAATCGCTTTGCCACCATCTCCACGACGAACTGGGGCGACTCCGACCATTTTTCCTCGACTCGTCGTACTACCTTCCACCTCCTCGTGAAACCCCGACCCCCCGAAACTCATCAATCACCAGAAAAAGGTCGAAACCCATTTCCTGATCGTCCAAGGATTTCCCACAATATACCATATTTAAAATCAAGATTTTATATAAAAATCCTAATTCTCAAAGATATAACAGATTATAAACTTGAATCTACAATTTAATCATGTTGGAATTTTTGATAAAATCAAGTTATTACTGTAATGTATATATTCTGGTTAATTACTGTCTTCAATTCTTGCTTGAATATTTTTAGAATTTAAATCTTGTTGTTTTTAACAACTTTTATTTAAACATCATAACATATAATGATCAGAGAAGAAGCAATTGACCATTTCATTTAATTTGTAACTTGAAATTGAAGAACAGAGGAGTTAGATTGTTGTACAGACATACATACCATTATCTGTACACCTATAAACATACATTCAATTTAAAAAAAACATCATGCAAACATATATTCACACAAGACTTACTTACTCATACTTTTTAGTACTTGGTTTTTGCTAAAACTACACTATTTTGTTTTTAATCCAAGTCCTAACAATGATTAAATAAAAAGATATGAAATTTTGATTTAGTTGTAAACTCTGTAACCTGGAAACAAGGATATAACCACATGTACAGTTCGACACTAATATACAAATAGTGTTCATACATATATATATACACATGCAAAGATACTAGAAATCACATGAATCAAGTTTAAATTCATTTCAGGTTTTTGAAATAAAGTGTTTACTCACCTATAATTCTTGGAACAGAGATCGCTCTTTTTTGTTTTGGGAAGAACACTGCTTTAATCTTACTTTTCCCAGTCTCTAGTTTTGATCTTCTTACTTGTCTGTTGATTTGTTCTTAAAGATAATGTAATTGCTGTGTTTAGTTCAGGTTTGCTATTCCCTTTTTTTTATATATAAGCTACTCAGTTTTCCCCTTTTTTTTCTTTTCTTATTGCACGAAATGGAAACATGGAGATGATATATAAAGAAAGAGATGTATACAGGGTTGTCAATACTGGTACAAGATTTTATTTTTTCTTTGTACTAAAAATATTTTTGTAAACACTTTGGCCAGAGATTTTTTTTTTATCTCAAGTTGGAGGCTAAAGTCATTTTCGAATAACCCTGTTTTGTGCTAGCATTAAATGCTAGTGTCCTTTGTTTCCAATTTGGTTTACATGCATTATCATCCAATTTTGTTCATGTAGATATTTTGTATGCAGATGTTTACTTTGCAGTTAAAACTTAGCTTGCAAATGAAGATATTATGTTTTGTTATTATCTAGCTTGAACTCAAGTACATATTTGTCTCAGGTTTTACTTTTCTTTGGTCTTGTTCCATTTTATACTTTAGCTTGTGCTCCATATACAAGTGTTTGTCAGGTCTTATTTTCTTGTTTTTAACTTATGCTTTGTTTACAAATGTTAAAATCATGTTGTATATACACTTGTGTTCTTATACTCTGTTCTTATCAATTTTAAACCTATGTTGTATGTTTACCAAAATTATTTAATCCTTGTTCCCTTTTATTTTTCTTTTCTAACTATCGATATTTAAATTATATTTAATATGGTTTACTTACTTATATTTATATTTATATCTATTTGTATTTTAGCTGTCAAAAATTAAGTTATATTCATATATTTGACTTATTTTTATGTTGATAAAGTTAGATTTTAATTTAAACATTATCGTCCACATCTATATATTTATTTATCACATGTTAATAAAACAAAGTATTTTAATTAAATTATATAAGATGAATTTTATTATAAATATTATTAAGAGATTTAATTGAAATTTATAAATCAAATTTTCTTTTAAAAATACAAATCTATATAAATTATCTCTAGCAGATTTATTCATTTCAAAATGATCAGTTTACATTTTATTTAATTGGATTAAATATTTATTAAAATAATACTGCTAAAATACCGGGTCGTCACAAGCAATATCTAATTATCGATACAATAATTAGAAAACAGCAAAATCTAATTATCAGCAAAGATAATTAGAAAACACAAATCACAAATCGTAAAACACGAACTTCATAATTAACAAACTCTAACTACCAACAGAGATAGATAGGAAACAGCAATTTAATATAATCAGCATAATCTAGAATTAATTAGAGACTAGAAAATCTTATAATCAGCAAAATTAGCAATTATCCAATTATCAAAAACGATAATCAGAAATCTCAAATTAACAATTATTCAATTATCAAAAACGACAATCAAATCTCAAGTCAACAAATATTCAATTATCAAAAACGATAATTAAATCTCAAATCAACAAATATTCAATTATCAAAAACGATAATTAAATCTCAAATCAACTAATATTCAATTACCAAAAATGATAATTAAATCTCAAATCAACAAATATTCAATTATCAAAAAAACGATAATCAAATTTCAAATCAACAAATATTCGATTATCAAAAACGATAATCAAATTTCAAATCAACAAATATTCAATTATCAAAAAAACGATAATCAAATTTCAAATCAACAAATATTCGATTATCAAAAACGATAATCAAATTTCAAATCAACAAATATTCGATTATCAAAAACGATAATCAAATTTCAAATCAACAATTATTCGATTATCCAAAACGATAATCAAATCTCAAATCAACAAATATTCGATTATCAAAAACGATAATTAAATCTCAAATCAACAAATATTCAATTATCAAAAACGACAATCAAATCTCAAATCAACTAATATTCAATTATCAAAAATGATAATTAAATCTCAAATCAACAAATATTCAATTATCAAAAAACGATAATCAAATTTCAAATCAACAAATATTCAATTATCAAAAACGATAATCAAATTTCAAATCACAATTATTCGATTATCCAAAACGATAATCAAATCTCAAATCAACAAATATTTGATTATCAAAAACGATAATCAAATTTCAAATCAACAATTATTCGATTATCAAAAACGATAATCAGAAACAACAAAGATCCGATTATCAGAAACGATAATCGGAACTCACAACATCAAATATCTAATTATCATAAACGATAATCAGAAACAAAAAATATCCGATTATAAAAAACGATAATCAGAATCAACAAATATCTAATTATCACAAGTGATAATTAGAAACAACAAATATCCGATTATCAAAAACGATTATCAGAATCAACAAATATCTAATTATCACAAGCGATAATTAGAAACAACAAATATCTTATTATCAAAAATGATAATCAGAAACAACAAATATCCGATTATCAGAAACGATAATCAGAACTCATATCAACAAATATCCAATTACCTGCAGATAATTGGAAACAACAAATATCTAGAAATCAATTAAGAAGACTAGAAAATCAACATAAAAGCTTGGATCGATCCCATCAGATGGCGAGTTTTTAGTTCGCCACACGTGCATCAACAAATGGCCGAAGCCTACCAAGTACTCAACATAATTTTGGCGCCCATCAGATTGACCCGAAGGTCCGTAGAGTGACCCGAAGGTCTAGTACTGGTATTTGACCCGAAGGTCCATCAGAGTGGCCCGAAAGCCCAACAAATGACCCGAAGGTCCAACAAATGACCCGAAGGTCCAGCAGATGACCCGAAGGTACAACATAGTGGCTCGAAAGCACACAAAATCATCAGAATCATCAAAACAGCAGAAGTTTCAATTAACGAGTCCGGAATTAACCGAAATAGCAAACGCACATGTCCCATACCACGTGTTTTACTAAATCGTTTGATTCTCTTCATCGTTTCCTTGAAAGTGCAAAATTGTGTATTTTGTAAAAATACACTTTACATTCTCAAACGGAAAGTCCGGAATTAAGCGAATCAGTAAAAGAAAGGGATCATAGTCCTCGATTTTGCTGAAACGTTTAAATCGCTTCCTCATTCTTTTGAAAGTGTAAACTGTAAAAATTTCTGAAAATAATTTTTATTCATTTTATAAAAATAACAATTCACATTCTCAACTGGACAAGTCCGGAGTTAAGCGAATCAATAAAAGAAAGGGGTCATAGTCCTCGATTTTGCTGAAACATTTAAATCGCTTCCTCATTCTTTTGAAAGTGTAAACTGTTAAAAATTTTATAAAACAATTTTCATTTTAAAATGATTTTCAGAACACATGATTAAAATAGCAAATCGGTAACAATTTCGATAAGGAAATTGTACTTCTCAAAATACCGTAAAAACGGGTCACAAATCAGCATTGTGGTATAACCGCTTGAAAATCCACTTTTAAAATTTGACGGTTACTGAAGTCAAAGCGACAGTAAATTTTTTTTAAACGTCAAAATCTCATCAAAATGTAACACCAGTGAATTTTCATTCATTAAAATTGTCAACAAAACACCGTGCTTCAAAATATAGCACTGGTGTAAAAATCCCGTTATAAAAATAACGGCAACAAAATACGTTTCATAACCAAGCATCGGTTCAACGTAAAATTAATGCAGTAACGTGCAATTCATATTTGCATGCACACTACAATATAAACAAAGAAATTACTCTATTATTTTCAATGAAAATAATTCAAAACCGCTAAATCTAATCAATATATGATTAGCCTAAAAGAAAACCAGCAAAGATCTCAACAAAAATCACATAACTGCAATCGTTTCGAATCCTCAATTCGGATTCGAAATTCTCAAGGAAACAAAATAAACACAACTATGTAAACAGCAAATGAAATTTATTTCAATTTCATATTTTGATTTTAAAATCAAAAAGATTATCAGTTGTACTCAGCAAAGAGAGTCTCACTGTTTTCCGCTGCGCACTCTGATAAACAGAACACAATTTAATCAATCAACAAAACACAATTCCACTTTTATTTTTAAATAAAGATATTTAAAAATTTCATCAAAATTCAAAACTTTAGTTTTGACTCAAAGCACAAAATAAAAACATCGACCAATAGTTGTAACACATGTTCCCTCTAAGTTATGTTTTATATTATGTCCATAAACCCCAAGCTATGATACCAACTGTGACGCCCCACCTCTATGCTCACAATAACAAAGAGTATTAAAAGAAATACTGTCTGTTATTACGAAGAATAAGGCTGGATAGGAGCGGCCATCCGTAGTTGGCCTTACACTAGTATTGGTTACCTCGATAGGAGTGGTATATATTTTTTGTTTTTCATCTCTTATTTATTTACTCCCATCGACATACACAATTCCAGTATAAAACGAACTACAATGGTTCATAATAGTTTAGGACAATAAATATAATAATAACACAGATTATATAAATGCGGAACATAGATAAAACAAAAAGTCTCATATATATAATAACTGATGTTAGTTACAATACAGTTGACACAATACATATGATACAACTACAACTGTCGACTCTAAAAGTTATATATACAAATACATTATCAACTAATGTACATGAATACATATCAACCTAATCATTACACTGACTACTACAAAAAGACGCAGACCGCTTCAAAAGATATGAAAAGTCTTCGTAGCTCAAACAGCAATCCAAAGCAAGATATCTACAATCTGAAATAACTCGGGTGTGACCCGAGTATTAAATTCAAAAGAAAATAATACACGGGTCAGTCTAATTCAAACTCAGTTATTAATGCCCAGAAGCAGTAATAATCAAATAATAAAATAGACGACAGTCACAAAAATCTCGTATACCCAACTACTCGATAAGAGAATCGGATAACGGCAGATATAACACTAAACAGTGTTAAACAACATATCAGCAAATCCAAATCATTAACAAAGATAGATAAAAAGATTATCGATGAAGATAATTTTAGAAAACAACAAAATTGCTTAAACAGCAATTAACAACCAAATCCAATTATTAAATAAATAATTAGAAGATCTCAAAATGGTTAAATCAAACCATACTCTGTGTGGCTACAGTACACGCACGCGTGCACTGCCTCGCCACTACAGTATGTGAAATCATCACAACGGTGAATACTAACAGCAATCTAAACTGCAGAGGTCAAAGTGAAACCCAAGCCAACAAAACAGCATAAACAACAAAAATATAATTATCGATACGATAATTAGAAAACATTTAATCTAATTATCTAAAAGATAATTAGATATCATCAAAATTATCAGCTTAAACCAAATTAGAATACAACTCAAAATATTTGAATTGGCAACACTAAACAATTTCGACAATTGAAATCATCAATTTAAAACTTAAATTTTGTTTGGCTGCAGTGCACGCACGCGTGCACTGCCTCGCCAAAACCAGATATACACCTGAAAACAGAGACTATATCTCAAAGTAAAGCCCAAATTGTCTGGCAACCATGTAAAAGTCAAGCTACAAAATGAGCACGACTAAGTGAATATGCATGGTGTACACATAGGAGTGCAAAACAAATAGATCAAGTGGCAATGCAAGCCAGCATCAAAGACACAGCCGAATCAAAATCAGTGCATTAGTGATGTCAACAAGTATGCAAGTGAAACACAAACCAACGGAGTGACATGAACAAGCTATAATAGGTATGCACTGTGAAACTGGACAGTGCACATATCATACTCAAGACCCAATGCCAGAAGAAAAACCAACAAGACCAAACAGAAACAAGGAAACAACTCCAGACCACACATGCACAAGCACTACAGAGGTCGAAATAATAAGTAACCCAACTTGATCAGAATGAAAACAGGAACGCTTGAACCAAGTAAACAAGTGAAGCATCTGTGTAAATATATAGCAAGTTCAAGCTACAGGTCAATACTAGTAATACATAAGTATAAAACTACCAGAAGCACAAGCAGGTACAATATCACAAAACAGTGGAGACAACGAGGTCTTGCAAGTGCCACCTGAACCAACAGAGCACAAAGGCTCGAATGAAACGGTGATACTAGAGACGTGTATAAATATGCAAAACCTAGTATATATAACTACACTATAACAACAAAGTATCAAGTTAACACAAATGCTCCAGGCAAGTTCAACAGCGAAATACATGTGATCAAGCAACTCGAAACACATGACTCAAATGCAAACATAGTGAAACCAGAAGCAACTCCATCAGGAAAATACTCACTGGTTCACAAACACCATAATCGAGACCAGCAAACAATAGCAGTTCGAACAAAGACATAATACCAATCAAGGCAGTGACAGTGCCGAAGTCACAAAGGCCAAAAGCATAATATCAACATAGTTATAACCAAGTCGTGGCCAACCTCAAAGTGAACAGAGAAGTCGAATTTCAAAACTTGGCCAATGCATCAAAATATCGCATAAACAAAGTCGTGGAAATCAAGTTGGCAAACCCGTTCAAAATCAAAGTCAGTGAGCAGGAAGAAAGTGTCAAAGAAACAAATCAATGCCGAAGTCCACTAAAGCAAGTTCGAATAATTCAAGTGACTAAAGTCGACGAGAATCGAATCGTGATGGTCACGAGCGAACTCAAAATTGTCAGACCCAAAAACGAACAGCGATTTCCCTTAAGGCGAACAACACGAAACAATATAGCCAAAATAATATGCAGTTCAAAATCACGAACAATGCCGAAAGTATCAAGGAATCAAACAAAATCAGAGATTTCCAACAACAAGACAGAAATCGAACTGTTCAAAGCCAAAATCGCAAAGACCGGAAGTAAAATAACACGTTCGAATTAGATGTGAGAGGAAAGAGCCACTCACCTTTGTTTTGAGCACGACTAAGCAGGAGCGATTGTGAGCAACTCCAAGAGATAGCCGATCGACAAAGCTAGGGCCAATTCACTCTTCGATCGACGAGCAACCATCGTTGGCAGCTTCCAATTAGAAGCCCTAACTTACAAGCACAGGTAGAAGTAGCGAGCCGCCATTATCGTTCTTTCGTTTACTTTTTTTTCTAGGGTTCGAATGAAAATTGATAAAGGAATGGGTCGAATGAAATAAGAAGGAAACGGCATTACATAGAGAATTTTCACAGAATAAAACATGGCCCGAGATTTCACTTTGATGCCCATTCAACAATTAACCAATTTTTATTAACGAATTATAACCCAATTAAAACTCTCACTTCAATAAGCTAGCACGTTAATCGTTTAATGATGATTATAAATCAATACGAAATCCCGGGTTGTTACAACCAAACACTGGTAAAACATCGTTAGTATTTTCTAACCCATATACACTTACCTTAACCTACGTGCTTGCATCCAGTGAGTAACTTCAATACTAAATCTAGGTTGGCTACTCGATTAAGGTCGTATTCTATTTCATCTTATGTTATGCACCAATATATATGTGTATATATATATCCATATAACTAATGTAACACCAATCTTCCTGAAACGACCAATATAATATTACTAAGGGAACAACCATTTCCTAAATCACTAACACTGATACTGAGGGAACATCCATTTACCTAGAGAAACTATTTCCTCTTCAAATACTGAGGGAATAACAATTTCCCCATGACAAGTATTCCCTTGACCATGCATGCCTCATACAAAAATTCCAATATCCAATATTTAACCACTCAACAACCAATAGCACATCAAGCATATCTGATGTCCAATATCCAATCATACGTACTAAGTATGATATGAAAACATCAATAATCAATCAAATAACCAATATCACACACATCAGATACACGTATATTTGATAATATCTATACATTTTGCAATGTCACAATTGTACCGCATTTCCTCCTCTGAAGTAGCCCAAAGTGCCTCTCAAAGTCTCAATTTCACAAACGTCTCTGATTCATACCGGCTCGACTTGGTCCAAGTTCAACTTGGCCCAGCCTTCAGCCACTGGTTAATCGGTGGAAAATCCACCGGTCAACCGATTAGACCATTGGTTGCCATCGATGCATTGAACTGGGTGCGATGCTTGTCATCCTATGCATTTTTATCTTCCTCGTTTCATTCTGCCTCTGCTCATTTTCATTTAGTTCTTTGCCCATTTGATATTTTACTTGTTCTAGGCATTATAATAGATTCACGAGTCATTATAACATCAAGCTTATTCTATGATGGAATAAACTTTTTCATTGGCAAAGAAGAATGCCAAATCCTAAAAAATGAAAGGGAAGTACATTATTACTTTATATAGGAAATCCAATAGTAAAATTCAAATCTTTTATTATCAAAATTTGAAAGTATAAGTTGAAGATCTGAATGGTAACATGATCGAAGATGACCTAGAAGAACATATTTACCTATCTAGCATGTAGAAAAGTGGAAGATTTATTGTCTATGACATACATATCCTTATTTTAGCTATATTTGGACTTATCACATGGAAACTTTTTCCAAAGAATGAGAAGATATAACATAGAATATTTTCCATTAGAAGAAACAAAAATTAATGTCAAAATATGAATAGAAGTTTTCAATAAAACCATCATATAAAAACTAATGATGACAATAGTGATAATAATCATTAAACAAAGCCAACATGTTTGGCTCAGTTGGTTGGTAGTCTAAACTACGAGATTAAAGGTCGCGAGTTCGATCCTTAAGATCGACACTTGTTGACATCAATTGACCATATTCACAAAAAACACTAAATACTTAATATGTTCCAGCATTACAGTGGAGAGTTAATTCCAAATTTGAATTTTCATTAATTATACCAATGGAAATAAATTATTGTTAACGCAACATTAATTACATCAATTATTATAATTAATCAAAATACATTTGGATTCATGCTAATTTGAATTAGTGATTTCGTTCAATTTATCATGATTGTAATTAGAATTTTATCTTTGAATATTAAATAACCTAAGTTGTGAATAAATAAGTATGTAAACCAATCAGAAAGGTAAGTCATTATTACTATATTTCTTATTATTAACAATGTTGTACACCACAACCCAGAGTAGCCCATTTATACTACACTTACTACATTTGATATTCGAAGAAGATGTTAATTCAACTGCTAAATGTATATCACATTGTGATACTTGTCAACCTTTAGAACCTGTGCTTTTTGATAATTAAATGTATGAATTTTATAACTATGTAAATAAATATAAGCATTTTAATGATAATGGTGGTTGTAGCAAAACGTATCTAAACAACTTCGTTAATAGTCATTTCTATGACATAATGTTAACTTGACAATGAATAAAACCTACCCTTTTCCACAATATAAACTTAATGTAATTTTCAAATGGTATATTAAGGAACTAAAATTGTTCCAATAGATATAGATCAAGCATTATTGACATCTATTTTTAAAATGTTCAACTAGTTTAGCAATAGTAAAAGCAAGAAATCCAAATTTGCACTTCTTATTCCTTTCAATATTTTCTATTGAGAGACTATAACAAAAACCGGAGACCTAGCATCCCTATTATATGTGTTTTTCTTCTCTATAAGGTATCCAGTTTTTGAGAGACTATAACAAAAAAACCAGAGACTTTATAGAGAGGAAAAAAACATATAATAGGGATGCTTGGTTTCTGTTTTTTCTGTTATAGTCTCTCTTCAACATGTTCAACCATTTAGAATTAATCAAATTTGTATGTTTTTGCTACGGTTCAATTCATTCAACTGTTAAACTTATTTATCACTTTAATCTTCAATTTCTTCATTTAAAACATAACCCAAATTCGTAATTATCCTCTAGCCAGATCTTTAAAGATACTAAATCACTCTAATTGCAATATACATGGAAAAAGAAAATTCCCTCACCCAAAACTGGAGTCCAAATTTCGTAACTGCTCACTGTCCGATCTGTTGCATGCATTAACTTCACAAATTCATCCTATTTCCTTTTCTAGATCGTAATTCTCGTCCAATTGTTGTTTAGATAGGTGGATCATTGAATTCCATTAAGAAATTTAGAAGATATGCCATTTTAAAGTTTGCCATATCAAGAAGAAAATGGTATTCGAGATTGTCACCATTGTCTCTTACTCCCGACCAATTGTAACTAATCTCCTACCAATTTTGCCCCTAAACAAATATGTGGATGTAGTACTCACCATAAAATTCAATTTGCCATTGGTTTCACTTGATCAATTTAGAGATTAGAAAGTTACAGTATTTTGAAGTTATGCGGGAGAAGAGGGAAAGAAAGAAACGGTATGGAAAAGAAGGAATTAAAAGAACGTATAGATTCTTTGGTTGATTTATATAGATGGGGAAACATCCACTGAGTTTATAAACTTAAAATCAAACTTGACCCAAAGCCCTCCTAAAACACGACACCTATTTAGCCTATGCCTCCTTTTTATGACATTTAAATCAATAAATAGATAAATATAAGGCACGAATTAGAAAAAATGAGCAGGTCGCAATGGCGCAAGTCCCGTCATCAAATCCCAAAGTTGGAAAAATGACTATTTTCCCCTTTAAATATTTAAATTAATTTAACAATTAAATCCAATATTATAAATTATTAAAAATACCAGAGTATCACATTCTTTCCCCAGAGTATCACATTCTTCCCCTTAAAAATAATTGCATCCTCAAAATTCCCAAAAGAAAAGAATGTAATTAACACACTCTCTCTCACTTCTTATCGTTTATACGATATTCGTAACATACTATAACATCCAATCTAGTTATCATCCTTTCAAGTCAAGCAATCATCCACACAACAAAGAAGCCAATAAAACCAAGCAACTAATTCAAATAATCATCCATCCAAAACAATCATCCATCATAAAAACTTTTGCATATAGTATAAAAAGTCTGAAATTAAATTTTTCAATAAGTGTACGTGTGATCTGTCAGCATATATAACACGTACAGTGGTGCTTATGTAGTTTATCAAACACAACCAATAATATAACATCATGATATGCATCATATGGTATATAACATTATATAAAATGAAAATATCTATCATTCGAGTCCTTCTACATGAATGAGGTGGTATGACATATAAAGCATGTATGCAATCATCCTAAAGTGAACATATAAATTCTTTATGTATGCAGCAAACAATCACATCAGCATAACTTAGGATGAATACATATATCAGCAAATCATAAAATCATAGCACGTAAAATATATAAAGGTAATTACACAATCCATAACATGAGTAAAACAGTCATCCAAAGCAAGTATCCAGTTAATATCAAGTAACCTAAGTGAAAACAACAATCATCCAACCAAACCTAGATGCTAACTAAACCAGTAAAAAAATAAATGGAAAATATTTTGCAAAGGGGTCAAATTTAAACGATCGGATCTGCTCCTCCACTTTTCAATTATTCCCTAACCAAATCGTTTTTCCCAACATAATCTAACAAACTCTACTGATGGCATAAAATCATCTCGAAGCACCAATCTCAAATGTACGTGCACGTCTACAATTTCTGCAATCCATGCTATCAACTCAAACAAATGATGCCACAATGCATCACAGTGGGTAGTTTTGGAATAAACATGCTCCAAACTAAAATGCAATCTACTACCATTCCTAAATGTATAAATATAACATCTAATCATTCCGGTAGTACCTTCTTTGATTCATCTTTTGGATTGCTATGGTATGGAAACTCTAGGTGGATGGTTTCTTACCCAAACAACTTAAATTACTAGACTATTCCTCCTTCTTTCACCTAAGAACGTTAAACCATAGATGTCTTAACTTGGTGAACATAACATATCTTCCACCAAATTTCCAATTTAACCTTAATGGTATAATTATGCATATGATACCACTTCTTCAAACATCCAATAAGTTTGTTACCTAAAGTTTTATTTCCTTAATATCCAGACATTCTATCTTATGCTTTATGAAATACAAATGAGCAAGCATCCAAACATGAGAAATCCTATTCTATTCAACCAATTCAACTATAAAAATCAAAACCCTAAATCTAACTGGAACTCTAACCAAGGAGAAATGTTAATCTAAGATAAAGATAGAGTTAAAAGAATCGACTATACTATAATTTCTCTATACGCACCCCATATGCAATGTAAATATGCACCTTTTACTCGCAACTCCAAAAGAGTTTCTTTGAATAGACATTCTCTTTTCAGTCCAAGGGTGATCGAGAAGAATTCATTTACTCCTCACTCTAAGTCATATCTGAACCATCAAAATTCCATTTTCCACAAAATCGCATCCACATCTTTTATGTGTGCCCTTTATACCTTTTCTTTCAATCTTCCCAATAATTTTTCTTTAATCATCATAGAATGCTTGAAGTCACACAAATATGTGATACTTTCTTATTTTACTTTAGTATCCACTTAATCCAGAATATTATTTCTCCAATTTCTCAAATCGGTTCAATTCCATTTGTTTAAAATCCTTTATCCAATTCCCTTGTCTACACAAATCAGAAATACTTCTCATCTAATTCTCACCACAAATCCAATTTGGAACTTCCTTTATAAAAAAGTCACATCCCTTATAATTCTTTTTTCTTTACCAAATAATTTCTATCTGCACAATTCTAAATATTTTTTCCATCCAATGATAATACAAACTCATATGACCTTTACCCATCCATACACAAGCGTTTCTGCATACTAAACGAACATACCAAAATACTATTCATTATATATAGCCTTATATCAAATCTAATCAAGTATATCCTTTAAAATCAAGAATCCAAGCCTAATACCATTGACACCCAATAATCCAAGCTTAAATCATTTTCAAATATAAACCTACCAATGGTAACATTTTCCCAACTATCTTTCTATCAACTTAATTTTCTTCCATAATATAGGCGAGACAACTCAACAGGGATGTCATCTCACTATATAAGTCAAATCAAAATAATACTTAATAATCTTACCTCATAGCATATCTAGGAATATCGAAAAATGGGATCCACTAGGCAATGGGAAAGTTAATCAGTTCTTGTTTGCTTTAGTGAATTGGAATGCCAGATAATCTTTCTTCGTTATTAGATTGTTCGCACCAAAATTGGAACAAAAACCTTATGAAATATTAATATGAAAATTATAGAAGAAAAGAAGATAAAAATAAGAGAAGAACATGAAATTTTTACAATTGTTCGGCGAATACTCTAGCCTATGTCCACTTAACCGATTTTTATTGATTAATACCTATTTTTACAAAGTTTTTTTTACAACTCGGTGGTCAAAACTCCGTAAAAATCTAGCTCAATAGTTTCTAGAGTTATGATTTTACAACTCGCATTATTAGAAGTTCAAAATTGAAGAGAACGGAAAAATCCCTTTCTAAGTGCTCTCCATCTCTATTTATAGGCGAAAACCTCTGAGATAATCTTTGAAAATTCCTCTAAAATTCACCACATTATGCATGTTCTTCCATGAGAGTAGCTCGACCGACATCTGACTCAAGCACCATGGTTAGTTGTCGAACCATGAGGCATGGGTCAGTGCGGATCTAGGCCAGGGTGCACCCCGAGTCACTACATCACTTGCTCCGGGTTTCTCCTTGCTTTGAGTTTGCCTTATATCATCTACTTTGAGTTTTCCATCACCTACTTTGAGTCTGACCTGATGTTTTGCTTATTTGTTCCAAGTCATGACTTGTGTTTGAACTATGACTGTAACGACCTAGAATTTCGAACAATTCGTATTTAAATATCAAATTATTTAAATATTTGAATCTTAGATTAAATGTTATCAAAATGATTTAATAACCTTTTTAACCCCTTTTAAATCATAAGTAATAATGGTAAAATTATTTTTTGAAATTGTTTACAAAAATATATTCTTCGAAGAAAAACCGATAATGTGACCGAAAATCGATTTAGCGATAAATAGCTTTCTCTTCAATATAAGTTATTCGAACTCTTGTGCACTTGTTTGATGATCAAATGAACATATTAGGAACTAATTAACACTTTGATTCATAAAGAAAATATAACTTTCTATAAACTTCCAAATGGATAAGAGACATTAACATGTTAAGGGTATTTAAGTATTTTGTTAAAAGTAAAGTGATGTAAAGGAGAAGTGATGGGCATGTATAGAGGGAAGGCTTCCATGGCATGGTGGGGGGTCAGAATAAGCTTAAGCAACACCATTTTGAGACTATATAAGCAGAGACATACCTTTGTTAATAAGTCACAAATTCACAAAGCTAAAAGAAAGCTTTTTTAATGTCTTCTTCTTCTTTAAATGTTCTAAAGATAAATTTTGCAAAACAACTCCAAATCCACTCAAACTTTGCCACAATCCTTAGGGAAATATTACAACACCTTCCACCTAGTTAGATTTTGAGGAAGTGAAGCCATTCTCCCCCTTAAGTGATGGACGTGAGTAATTAAGGCACTTTTTCCTTAGAAAAATAATTTAAGCAAAGAAGGAGGAAGCAAAGGTAGTTGCAAGGTGATGATAGGAAGTGTTCTTGAGTTTGGGTATGCTTGAGCATGTGTTTGGCTTAGATCTAAATGAGTTATCTCACTATCTTGTTTGTATATATTGTGTGTATATATGTAGTATTTGAAATATAAAGTTAAAGTGACATTAACCAAGTAAAGTTATAAACTTTGGACCCCTTTTGCTTTTGAAAGCAAATGCAACTTTATATTATATAACATCACTTCTAATACTCTCTTAAACATGTGGCGTGGCCTTGACTTGATTTTCAAATGGTTGTTTTGATTGTGTGTTGAATTAAAGTATGCTTGAAGCCAAATAGTCGCTATAAGTGCACTTCGATATCCATTAACTTTAACTTATGCAAATTGGATTGGATATTTATGATGTTAACTTGGGATAATTTGATTTGGTTGTTCTCTACACATATTTTAGTGTATTGGATAGTAAATAAATGATTTGTATATATATATATATATATATATATATATATATATATATATTGTGTACCAAAGTAGTGAAACTTGAAGCCAAAATGTGATAAATATAGCATGTTTCGAGAATTTTAATAAACAAATTGAAAAATATTCTTATAGGTTTCTTTCAATTATTTTTAAGTACCCTAAGATCGTTACTTATTTTAAAAATTTGAAGTCTTAAAATCATTTTTTAAGTGGTTAAAACTAGTCGCAAAGATTGCGCTTTTCAATGTGTTCTTTATCAAAAACTTTTAACAGCATTTATAAAGTTTGTAGTAAGTTACTTATGGTTTTAATTGTTTAAAACTGATATTTAAATTTGGTATTTTTCTCTAATATTTTTAGAGATGTTTTAGAACACATTTCGAAGTATTTTAAAGTTGGTTTGAAGTTTAAATACATTTTTACTCGTTTATGGAAAAACATTTAGTCGTATACTAAACACTAAACGCCAATGAAGTTGCTTTGTATGTTTTATCGTTTATGGAAAAACATTTAGTTGTATACTTAGCACAAAATGCCGATGAAGTAGGCTTGCTTATCTATGGGAGTTAAGGCTGATGTTCCAATAGGGATATGAGCAATAAAGCTCTAACCTACTAGCTTCACTCTTGATCGAGGGATAGTGTGAGATGAAAATATCGGAAACGTGATAAGTATACAAGACTTGGTTTCCATATGCAATCGTTCTCATTATCAATGAATGACCAAATTTGTTGATTCAATCTTGAAGGGGCTGGGATTGTTAAGTGTTTTATTTATCAAGAACCACTTCAAGACTGAGATATGTTTTATATCTTGGAAGTGGATCTATTCGAGATTCTTGGAATCCATGTGTGGTTTCGAGATTTGTTCGAGATATGGGAATCCAATTGGGCATTTGTGTTCTATTCGAGTGATGAAGACTCATTTGAAAGATGCCAAATGTAACTCGACATCCAAAATAGCTAAAGATAAAGTAGGCTGCACAATATGGGTTTTAGCCAACCCGCAACAAGATATTGTTAACTCCATATCTAGAGTATGCCTATCGATGTTGCGCACGAGAGTTGATGTTATCTGGTTCCATGTGGTTCATGTTTATGTTCAGGCTTGGGCCTTTCTATTTTCCTTATTGTATGTTTTGTCTAGAGGTATATGGCACTTGGAAGGTATCTTCTGATCCTTGTGCATAGAGTTCAAATTTGGATTCTCCAAAAAGATCTCCGTGGAAAATTCATTATGCGAACGTTCCTTACCAGTTTTGATTATACCCTCTAATATGATGTTGAACGTAGTGAATGTAACCATTCCGACTATGTTATATATTTATTCTACACCCTAGACATTATCTATTATATCATCTTAGTAGTGCATTTGGTTTCATTCAAACATAGAAAAAACTTGCATGGATGAATGCTGGCATTGCATTTCTTCCTTGAGGGCAGTGTTAGCATTCCAAGAGGGAAGTGCTAAAATAAGGTAAATCGTAGCCTCACACCCCGGGAATCGCTTAAACAGGGGATGCTCATAGAGTTATATGGTTAGCCACCATTCAAAGCGGTCATCTTTTTATCTTGATCATATTTTAAATATGGTATGCACGCAGGCACCGAAGGGCAAATTAAAGCAGCCTCGGTGTCAAGGAATGAGGTAATCCGGCTTGTCATTTGAAAGGGGCAGGCCAACTCTATGCTCCCAAGAGGTCCATGTGTGGCCCTCGGGTACATTTTTCTAGAGGTGTACTTTCGGAAGGTAGTCCCTTACCTTGCCATTGTTGGAATCCATTCTCCAATAAGCACCGTGCAGACTTGATTGTATACCTATTATGTTGGAATTTAATAATGTAACAATTTCGGCTATGATTCAATATTTATTTTTAAACCTAGACATTATTATAATATCAAAAGATCTTCTATGAAATGTTTTGGTTATCGTAAGGTAAAAACCTATCTGTGTTTACGTGCGATGTGGTTTTACGAGATACCTTTATTTTGAAAGTTTTTTTTATACATTAAAATTCAATTGAGGTGTGTTTTCTCATGCTTGTTTACCAAACAGATCAGGGTGTTATTTTCTTATAATGCTCAGGTCAGCCCGAGCATATTTTCCAGATTTAATTGGATTTTTTGGAGCTTTCAAGAGACGAGGTGGATCCTCCAAGTCGTATCTTCCACTATTTTTGTTTTGTTTTTTGTTTGTATTTATCAGCAATTATAAGGACATGCTGTTATAACTGTCCAGGCTTAGTATATGTTAGTGTAATATGATGTTGTGTATAATAAAGATTATTTCTTTTTGTAAAAATCCCGGGTATATTATATATTTCTAGTCACGATGTGAGATTCTATTCTGTCATTTTCTTTCTTCACCCTAAATGACCTGTCTTTCGAACACTTAAATGATCGACACACGAATAGCAAAGATGTATTAAGTATCATCTTTAGCTATAAGAAAAGCAGATTATTACAACTGGATTTTCTAATAAAATCGTTTGGTTATCGTAAGGTAAAAATCCATCTGTGTTTATGTGCGGCATGGTCTTACGAGATACCTTTATTTTCAGAGGTTTTTAAGTATAAAAATCCATATGATTTGAGTTTCTCACGTTGGTTTACCAGACTGATCCGAGTGTTATTTTTTTATAATACTCAGGTCAGACCCGAGTACTTTTCCAGATTTAATTATTGATGCTTTGGAGCTTCAAGATATGAGATGGTTGCCTCCAAGATGTATTCACTTTTTTTTCGTTGTATTTCGTGTTTTGTATTTATTTGCATTTATGAGGACAAGCTGTTATTACTATCCAGGCCGATGATAGGTTAGTTTACTTTGATGGTTGTATGTATATTCAAGTTTTCTTTTGTGAAGATCATTTGGATATTATATATTACTCGTCACGATGTGAGATTATGTTTTGTCTTTTCTTTTCTTTTACCCCAACAATTTGTATTTCCAGTGCTCGGATGCTCCACATATGAATACCATAGATGTATCAGTGTCAACTTCTAAGAGTCGAAAAGGTAGGTTATTATACCCCTCGAGTATGGAATCACTTTGTTGCACTTCATTTCTATTTGTCCTTTGTCTAATTTCTAATGCATCTTTAATATATCCAGCAAAATACTACATGCATTCTTCAGTAGAATAGCGCTCAGCTATGCATCCTTTCAGGCCGTGCTTGATTTTAACATACCCCTTCAATGTTTTCATATACCTATAATCAAGATGCATACATAAATAACCTTCACAAATACATATGCTATTAACTACTTTAAGTACTCATGCTAAAATTTATCTCCTAGAGTGATACATCCACCGATATTGTACTGCATGCAAATTCTTGTTTCTCTTCCTAAATGTATTGTCAAGTGAATCATGATGTCAAAAAAAGGAGGAAAGAATCTCTCAAGATCGCACAGTGTTAATGCGACCTGATTCTTGATGGATTCTAATTTATCTTTATCAATCACTCTTTGGCACATGTCTGTGATATCCCGGAATTTCGAGGAATTTAAAATGCGATAATCTCTTAATTTAAGTATTTAAAATTGATTTAAATTGTTATTTTCAATATAAATAACCTATTAATTAATAATGTGATGTTTTAAATTAAGATTATAGATTGATTTTAAATAAGAATAATTAGATACAAATTTAATCTGGGTTATTTTATAAATAGATTTAAATAGCCTTATTATTTCTAATTTAATAAGTATTATTTAAATGTGTATATGTATGAGTGTAGTTAGAAGAAAATTATAATTTAAGAATTTAATATAAAAGTGTTTTAATATAATTACAATAAAAATCTATCTTAAATTTAAGTAAAACTCTATTTATTTACATTTTGATCTATATAATAATTTGATATAAATTTTGGTAATAAGGTTTAAATTGAAATAAATCGTGTCAATATTAAATATGAATATAAAACAAGTATATGGTCATTAATGTAAGTATTAATATATAAACATATAAACATATTTAACATAAGTAAAAATAAAATAAATAAATAAATAAATATAAATGTAGTGTTTGGTAAATTAAGATTAAATTAGAAAATATACATTAGTTAAATCAATAAATAGTCATGTAAAAATAAATATAACAACTTATTTAAGTTTAAGTAAGTCTAGAAAATATATAGTATACTTGTAGTTTGCAGGCAAGTAACAATATATACACACTATCACCTTATATATGCAAGTAACAAGTTAAAATAAGATATATCCAAGTTGTGCAAAGTAAAATTAATATATGTATTGTAAGCATCTAGATTCGCAGGCAAGAAAAGAGGTAAGTCTGAAACAAAATAAAATACACACTAGATGTACATAATAAAGTAAAGAATGGTATGGTAAGCATGTAGATAGGCAAGGCTGAGGACATAGGGAAAGATATCTTTATACTTGTTTGTACAGGCCTATAAGTACATACGAAATAAATATGTAGACATGAGGACTTAAGCAATTAATGCTACATCCCTTAGTACACATTTTAGCCAATTCGAGATGTTCAAAATCACTGGTCATAAATATAATAATCTTGTACCTGTACAATGTAGCTCTGCTACTTGTTTTATTAAGTATCAAAGTTTCCTTTTCATTTCGATTCATTTAAACAATGCAAAGAAAAACAACAAACCCTGTAAACATTTTCTACAAGCTATAACCAGATTTCATCTTCAAATCAAAAGCTTGGAATTAAGTCTGGAGTTATCATCACCATTTTGTTCAGTGAACTTTCAAGTTCCAGTTCAAAGCTTCTTCAGTTAAGGAAATCTAGCAATGCAAATGTTTTCAGTTTGAAGTCTCAAGTTTTTAAAGTTTTTAGTTTTTAAGTCAATGCAAGACATTATTCTCTAGGAACAAAACAACAAAAGTATACAAGCTTTCCAATTTCAGTTTTGCAAGCCTTTCCAGTTTACAAAAAGCAAGCCCTCTGTTTTTTCAATAACAGGTGAGTAAACATTTTATTTAAAATCTAAATAAGTAAATGATGGTTGCTTGTGAAATCTTTGTGATGATATCTTGCATATATATATAAGTATATGATTCTGTTTATATGTAGATATAAATGTGTTTCATGTTGTTATGTTTGAACTGTATATGTCTGTTGATTTAATTACCTCTGTTATTAGTTTAGGTTTGAGAATTTTGATCTAAATTCCAAATCCCTTTCCCTAATCTCTGTTAGGTTGTAATATTTAAACAAATGTAGTTTGTTAAATCATAAACTTGAATCTAAGAATAACTTTAAACATGTTTGATATATGAAAGCCTGAAACTTAAGATTTACAGTAAAAATCTTATAACATGTAAAAATAAATCATCCTAACTTACTAAGGCAAGATGATAACTTGAATCCTTTTTAAAGTTAGGATTTTAAAGACAAAAATCATGGTTTTTAGTTTGAAGTACTGTGAGAAATTCTAGGTTCACCAAAAAATGGTTTTTGGTGATTACTGGTGATCGGCGTAGTGCTAGCGGTCGAGATTAGTGGTGAAGGTGGCTGGGACGTTGGGGTTTCCAGGAAAAATAATGGAGAATTTTTCTGATGATGGTGGTGGCCACGCGAGGACAATCTAGGGTTTTGGTGTCAGTTTGGTCGACAGAGTTATTCGAATTTACATGATGTCCACGGTGGATCGGAAGCAATCGCGCCCATGGGAAATGGAGTATTGGATGCTAGCGAAGCTACCTTCGAAGTCGCGAGGTTGTCAATAGTCAGATCGTCGATGTCGAGGAAGTTTTTCAGATGGCAGTTTGGTTCCAGTTGATCTTGAGTGCTCGATTTTGATTTGTGGACGTTTGAGTTGATCGGGGTTATCGAATGGAGTAGAGGTGTTGCCGATGACTTGCCGGTGGTCGTGGCACTGGTCGGCGGCGCCTGGGTTGCGTGTGCACGTGCACGCTTGAAGTTTTGTGCATCTGTGTTTCTTTTTGATTTGGGGAAGACGAAGTTTTTTCCTCGTGTGTTTGCTCGAGAGTCTGGGGAGTTTCCTCAAATTGAGGATCGGGATTTTGGGTGTTTATCTCGAGTTCGTGCTCGAGTATTTTGATAGTGTTAAGCTTCAGTTTAAAAACTGCAAAATTAAACTTTAAGCTTTGTAAAAATGGTAAGTAGAGGAACTCGGGTTTAAACCCGAGTGGCATTCGGGTATGACCCGAAGTGGGAAAGAAGTCCAGTTTTATAAAAGTTTTTAAATATAAGATTTTGAAATTTAAAAACAAATTTTATTAAAACTTTCTTTTAAAACATTACTTTATTAATATCAAATGGTTTCTTAACATTTGTTAAAGAGTTTTAAAATTTATTTAATCTAAATTTTGTTTAAGTTAATTATAAGATAAAGGGGTTTTAAATGAAAATGGTAATTAAGATAATGTTTATCTTAAGTTAAAGAAGTTTTATTATCTTGGAAATTAATTAAGTTGATTAGGGAAATTAAGTATAATTAATTAATTTAATTAATTAAGAATAAGGGTTAATTAAGTGATTAATTTAAGAATAGTTAATTAATTTAATTAATTAATGATTACGATTGATTAACTAATAATTAGAGATTAATGAATTGGAAATTTATTAATTAAGAAATTAAAGGTTGATTAATTTGTAATTAAAAAGTACTTAGTTTGTAATTGAGTTTTATTGATTAATAACTTGGTTTTATTAATTAATTTATGAATAAGAAATGATTAATCTATAGAGATTAATTAAGGATTAATTAATTTGTTATTAAGTCTTATTAATTGATAATTAAGGTTTATATATTAATAATTAAAGGAATAATTAATCTATAATGAAAGATTAATAAATTTGTTTAAAGGCAATTAAGAAATGAATTACCCAATTGTAATGAATCAAATGAATGTGATTGATTCAAAGATAATTAATTGTAAATTAATTAAAGGTAATCATTTGATGGTTAATTAAGTATAAATACTTAATGAAATTGAATAGTATAATTACTTAGCAAAGTAATTAATGTATAATTACTGGATGTAATTACTTAAAGGAAATTACTTAATGGAAGTAAATTAAAGTAGAATTACTTTGTAGAAGTAATTAAAGATTTATTACTTAGTGTAATTAATCAAAGGATTTATATAATTAATTAAGAAGTTAATTAATTAAGATAATAATTACAGGATGAAATTACTATATATGATTTAGGTTGATTTATGGAAGTGTAATTTAAGTTAATTAATTAATGTAATTAATTAAGGATTAATGTAATTAATTATAGTTAGTTAATGGAAGTAAATTATTAAGGATCATTAATTAATGTAATTAATGAAGTAATTAATAGTTAATTATTGTGAATGGTTAAAGATAATTAATTTGTGAAATTAATTAAAGGGTAATAACTGGAATGTAATAAAAGGTTAGTTAATCAAGATGATTAATTAAGATGAAAATTTGAGAATGATTAATTAATTGATTTGTAATTAATTAATGGATAAGTAAGCAGGATTTATAGAATGAAGTAATTAATTTAATTCATTTTAAATTAATTAGAAATAAGATAATTAATTTAATTCATTTTAAATTAATTATATATGGTGTGATTATTTATCCTTGCTTATGTATGGATGGATGATATTATTTGTCTTGAATGGTTTGAAATCTCAGATATGAGATAAGTAATACTGTGTGATATGGGTTATCTATTTATGATGATATTGTGAATTATCTATCTCTATGTATATAGATAATGGAATTAAACTGTTTTAACTTTAAAACAACTTGGCCTTAAAAGACACGGTTTGGATTTGATGAGACCGGGATCGGGTTTCCAGATTTGGATATCCGAAAACCACATTGATCCAAATTAACGATAGGTCGTGAATCTCAAGTGAAGATGAAGATTCAGAGTGTAAGGGTTATTGTCGTTAACTCTGAGGATGTTTCCAAAATGAGTGTAACGAGATAATGCCTTCGGTTTCGTTCGAACCCGGAACGAACTTGTATGGATTGAATGCTTTCAGCACATCGTCAGGTCGACGATGAGCATTCTAAGAGATGTGTTCTCTAAAGGTAATCGTAGCCTCAAGCCTCATCAACCGGGAATGGCTAAAATAGGGGAGGTGCAGCAAGGCTTCGTGGGTCGCACCCACTTGAGAGTAAGGTCATCCCTGTCTAGATGTCCCTTTTTATTTCGGCTTAGTGGTGCGGTTGTTGTACACAACCGTGGGGTGATTTTATTCGGAACTATCCAGTAAGGGATGGTTCTGACTTTATGTTGCAGGGGATTGGGAGTAATCCTCGGTACGCTGATCTAGGCCAGTAACTATGACCGGTGGTACCCCGGTAGCCCTGCCATTGTATGGAATCCAAAAATCCAATAAGTGCTATCGGTTTTGATTGTAATCCTAGTATGCTGGAATTTAATGAATGTAACAATTTCGGCTATTTCTTATTTACTTGAAAACCCTAGACCTATTATAATATCACTGAATTTCCTATCAAATGTTTGGTTAGCGTAAGGTAAAAACTTTTCCATGTTTATGTGTGGGAAGTCTTACGTGATACCCTTTGTTTCAAAGGATTTTCAAAGTTAAGCAACTTAAACCGTTTACTCATACCAGACCCATGTCTGACCCGGAGTTTATATCTGTTTTTCTTAAACTCTCGGGTACTTAAATTTTTACGAGTAGCCAAGGGATTCAGGTTTAGCTTTGACGAATTCTGGAGGAGCAATGGAGCAGGAGGCTTCAGCGTATAGCTATATATTGGTTCCACTGTGTTAGTGTTATGTGTATTTCCGCTATGTTGTATCTCTGTGATGTTTTGAGTTGTATCGAGTTGTATTAACTAGACAGGTGTTTATAACTGTCTAGTATGTGTTATATTATCTATGTAACTCTGTATTATATGATACTATGTAATCTCTTATGTGATATATTATATTTCATTTGTTCCGCTGTTGAGATTCTGATGTTGTTTAGTTCTTTCTTCTCTATCTTTTCTATTTCTCACCCCTTTCTTTCTTAAAAATGATGCGTCTACTTGTGTATAGAAGGACGGGTCATTACAATGTCATTGTAAAAAGAACATATCCATAGTAATGCATTCTTTATCCCATTAGGTAGATGTAACGACCGTAATTTCGTTACTTCGAAAATGAGAGATTTATTTATTTTTAAATTTAAAAGGAATTTAAAACTTAAATAAATATGTTATATATAATAAATAAT
Organism: Allium fistulosum; assembly: GCA_030737815.1. NCBI lineage: Eukaryota > Viridiplantae > Streptophyta > Magnoliopsida > Asparagales > Amaryllidaceae > Allium > Allium fistulosum. The sequence goes on along the minus strand of CM060908.1, from coordinate 515,257,599 downwards.
TATATATTCTTATAGTTAATAAATTAAAAAGTATAAATTTGGATTTTAGAACAAATCGACAAAAGTTAAGTTTAGTTAATAATAAATAAAGGCTTAAATAAATAAGTATAAATATTTATATGATAAGTTAAATCTTATTTAAAGCATCTAATAAAGATAATTGTCACGACCCGAAATCCAGCGATTGAAAATCGACATCAAATACCTCACTTGTATTCGACTGCCTAAAATCCAAACGTTGAACTCCAGTTCGGATGGCGCTTATAACAACATTAGATGAATATAAAAACAGCGGAAACAAAATGAGTAACATTCATTACATCACAGAAACAACATCATCATAATATCCATTACAACATCTGAGTATTTTTATACATATAACACGACTTCAAAATAGAACTTCACAATAGATCAACAAGTGATCATATTCCAAAAAGTCTTCAAAGGAATAAAGCAATAGCGAACTTCCAAAACTAAGCACCTTGAGATCCCAAAATCTTTCAAAATACCTCCAAGTCAAAAGCTTCCAAAAACCGATAGCCACCAACACCAAAAGACTTCAAAATCCAGCTAGCATCAAAACATGGAAACCTACTACTAGGCTGCCTGTGTGGAAATTATGGGCACCCAGAGTTTAGAACGAAACAATAAACTCCGGGTCAGTCATGGGACTGGTATGAGTAAACAAAATCAGTTATTTTCACAAAGAAAATAAAAGAAATTCGCAATGCTTTTAGAAAGTGAAACTACCATAAGGCCTCCCGCCACATACACAATGCAAACGCAGAATTGGAGGAGATTTCTCCTTATGATAGTCAAACATGCTTGATACGCAAAATCTTTTTCATATTATTATTAGTGCATAGTGTCGAAAATATTTCGAAAGTATAATATTAATCTTAGCCAGCATACAACCATTATTGTATGCCTACTATAGCTACCATGTTTTTTGGCAGGTTACCGCCACACTGCATGGCAGGTTATACAACTAAACCGTACAAGGCTCGTATTGTTTCTTTGGATTTTCCAACAAATGGTCAGGCTAAGGAACTTCATATGCCACATGGGTACGCCTCTGGAGGGACGTCCCGAGAACTTAACCAGCTCTTTGCCAACACAAGGTCGGGTTACCTCTGTAACTAGGTAACTACTACTCGAGTATGCCTCCCCCCGGTCGTTTGCGACCTTTATCCGAGGGCCCTCAATCACACAGCAACAACCACACAGTAAATGAGATTGCAACAACCACATAGGTAAAGTATCTGGGCTCCATACCATGATACCACCTTTTTCCAGAAGGAAATGACATACCCTAAAGGGTGCGACCCTCATAACCTTGCTGCATCTTTCCTATTTCGACCATTTTCGGGGTGTGAGGTCCGATGAGGTCTCGTCCAAAAAGCTACGCTTTACACGAAAGCCATGCTTTGATCACGAATGATCAACAAATGATCATCAACACACAGCAGCACTTAGCATGCCACACTACCAAATTGGTAGTATATCACCGATAACCTTCAACTACATAACCTCTGAGCTCGTGCGTCTCAAAGAAGGGTGTTAAGCTAAGAGAATAAATTCTCCGCCGTCAGTAGATATGTATTTGAAAGAAATCTGCTTTATATCTCAAAGTGTAGTGTCAGACATACGACCATATAAGTCTGTTCCGGGTTCGAACAGAATCGAAGGCACTTCGCCCAATAAAGGAAGAAGCCCTTGCAATCCGGGTATCCACAATCCCGATCGAACTCCCCATCACATATGGAGATCTCTATACCGGAGCAACTCAGTGCAGAGTCATTCAATAGGTTATCCTATCGTTCTCGAAGGCACCCGGTCTTCACCACCGTCTTCAAATGCTATCTATTACATCGTATCACTTATTCGGAATGGGTTATATGACACAAATTCCTCTCCCGGCTAAACCGAATAGTGAGTGCTTAATTTAAAAACATGTGGATATATTAATCACAAAGATTCACCATTAAGATTCAATGTGGGTTTCGGATAACCAACTGGAATCCGACTCCCTGTCGCATCGAAATTCAAATGCCGTTTAAAGGCCAACAGTTTTCACATTCACACATGATTATATCACAGATATCATAGATCAATTCACAGCAATTCACATCACAAAGTATCACAATCACATATCAGAGGTATCAACCAATACAAAGCATTCGATAATAATAAATCATCTAATGATTAATTAATCATGTGATTATAATTAATTAATCACATAATTACCTTCATTAATTATTCTTAATTAATGATTAATTACCCTTGATTATTTATTAATCTTTAATTATTAATAAATTAAATCTTAATTACTTCCATTAATTAATTATTAATTAATCCATAATTATAAATTAATTAACCTTAATTATTAATTAATTAAATCTTTAATCATTCTTTGATTCCTTAAATACTTAATTAATTAAAAGATAATTCATTAAAATCTTTAATTAATAAACTTCATAATTAATCATCATTAACCATAATTATTCAAAAGATTGAGGTTAATAAAAAACAACATTTTATCTTAATTAACTCTTTAATTAAAAATAATTTTAGAATTAATTTATAAATATTGATCACATAATTAAATGACTTAATTACTTTCAAAAAAATTAACTTAAACCTTTTCTAATCCCATTTTAAATAAATCCATTATTTTTAAAAGAACAAGTTAAAACTTGAATTTGTTTTTAAAATTTGAAAACTGTTATTTTTAACCCAACCCGAGGCCTCCCCGAGTCCACCACCGAGCTAACACGCCCCTTACTTCGAGTCTTCCCCCAAACCAACCCGTATCTTCTTTTCAAACTTTATTTTTTATTTAAGTTTTAGAAAACCCGGTGTATACACAAATTTTCCCGACTAAAAACTCGAGCCAGCACTACGATTACCCAAAGACAACTTCGAGTCAAAACCTTTCTTCCCTAAACTATTGCTTACTGACATGAACCAACACGTGTGTACGTGCACCGCCGAACGCCAACGTTTTGGCCATCACCACCACCTTCCACAAGTCCACGATCATCTACCCAATCTCACAAACCACCCAGATCGATGAATTCGTGAGCCAAACGAAATCGAGCAACTTGACCCAAACTAGAATAAAAGTGAACCACCATAAATCGCCTCGTACTTCCACCTCCGACCATCAGAGGTCACGCAACGCCGGCTAGAACTACGTCGAACCCCTACGCTTCGAATCCCACCGGAGCGATCAACTCCGATCAACTAACGATGACGCAGTAATAAAAATTCTGACCCCGACCAAACATGGGCCAAAAACCCTAAATCGATCTCGTCTGCCTTCCACGATGAATTATAAAATCATCGAATATTTTTTTTGATTATCCCTGACCTCCAAACATGCTCCGTCTTCGATCACAAGATTTATCATTACTTCGACCACCAGAATTTCGTCAAAACCCATTTTACGTTCAACTTACAAATTCTCGTGATTCCCTAAATTAAAAATCGTGATTTTTCTTTTAAAAATCATCATTCTCGAAAGCAAATCACATTATATAATTGATTCAAGAAATTCAGATATTTGTATTTTGACATGCATTTGGATTTCCCTATAAATCTTCTTCCCAGTAAAACGCTATTTTCAGATTTATCTTAAAACTAGTTTTAGCAGTTAGATTTTGATTTAATACACATATTTCATTTAGATCTTAAAACATAAAATGGATCAGAGGAAGAGAAATTGAGTTTTTGAACAGATTTTTGAAACCTGGAAACAAACAGAGGGAATATGCCTGTAACTGACATGCACACCAATCTTTGTATATACACATACATATTTTTTGTATGCATGCAAACACTTTACAACTCTATTTCAAGCATCATTACAAACAACAAGTGATATTCCAGATTTTTAAAGGGTTTACTCACCTGAAATATATTTGAAACAGAGAACAACTTTTGTGTTGAAAAGCAAAACTGCTAACTTGATTTCCTGGAAAATCTTCTTGTTAATCTTCCTGTTTGCTTTAGTTGGATTGTTTATTTATTTTTGCAGGATAGTAGTGTCTACTTAATTCTCTGGTATGCTCAGTTGTGTTGAACGAATGGAATAAGGAAGATTGATATATATCAAAAATTATGTGTACCGGTTAATGTATATGCAGGTACAAGATTTTTTTATTTGGTCAGAGAGATTTTTTTTATTTGGAGGCTGATATGATATTTGTATATGCTTAGAGATGATGGCATTAATTAAACTTGTCTTGTTTTCATTTCATACTTATCTTTTTTTTCGTATGTACATATATGATTCCTTGCCTTGCATTGCAAACAAGTATCTTCCATAGTTTATAAATTTCTAGAGTTATCTTAAGTTCATTTATTATTTTTACCTAACCATTTATTTATTTGAGATATTTATTTAACATTATTGCCTAGATTACATCATAAATATATTTTTAGATCAAATGTAAATAAATAGAGCTTACTTTAATTTAAATGTGAATAAGATGGATTTTACTTTTAAATATTTTGAAACTCTTTATTTTAAATTTCAAATCATAATTTCCTTCGAAAAATACACATAACCTTTTTTTTCTTTTAAAACGTTTATTGTTTAAATCAAAAGAAATTGAAGTTTTATTCATATAATTTAACACATATTTTATTTGTTTTGAAACTTTTCAAATTAAATTCCAAAAGTTCAAATAAGTTACCAAATTTAAATTAATAAATTTTTGGGATGTTATAGATATCCCCCCTTAAGAAAATTCCATCATCGAAATTTGAAAGAGGAAGAAAAGCAAATAAAGAATATACGAATTCAGAAAAGGATAGAGAAATGGCTTACCAATTTAAGCCGAGATATCCACTCTGCAATTGGGATATGATTTCTGCATGCTATCTTCAGTTTCCCAAGTGCAGTCCTTTGGATTGCCACTCCACTGTACTTTAACCAGCTTCACAACTTTGTTCCTCAATTGCTTGTTATCACGATCTACAATCTTTATTGGTTCTCTTTAAACTGTTAAATTGGGAGTGATTTTGAGATCCTGCTAAGCAGCTTCTTCAATAATACAGTTTGAATCGTGCACATACTTTCAGAGGTGAGAAATGTGAAACACATTATGCACGCCAGACAACCAGCTAGGCAGCTACACTTGATAGGCTAAAGAACCGATCCTCTCCAAAATAGGAAAAGGACCAATATACCATGGTGCCAGCTTACCGGTCTTTCCAAACCTTAATACACCTCACATTGGAGATACTTTGAGAAAAACAGAGTCTCCAATCTGGAATTCCAAATCCCTTCTTCTACGATCATAATAATTCTTTTGACGACTTTGAGCCGTTTTCAGTTTCTTTCGTATAAAATCAACTTTTTCAGTGGCTTCTTTAATCATATCCGGTCCAAGGACGAGTCTATCACCCACCTCGATCCAACATGTAGGTGATCGACACGGACGACCATATAAAGCTTCAAAAGGAGCCATCTCGATACTGGCCTGATAGCTATTATTGTATGAGAATTCGACCAGATGTAAATGGTCCTCCCAAGAACTACCAAAATCAAGTATATAAGCACACAATAAGTCTTCTAAGATTCAGTTAATCATTTTAGTCTGCCCATCAGACTATGGGTGATAAGCAGTGCTGAAGTTCAATTTTGTTCCCAATGCGTCTTGAAATGCCTCCCAAAATCTACTAGTGAAGATCGGGTCACGATCACTCACTATACTGCTAGGAATACCATTGAGACGGACAATTTCTTTCACATATAACTCAGCTAAGCTTGCTGTCGTGTGGGTAGATTTTACTGTCAAGAAGTGGGCTGTCTTAGTCAAACGGTCCACAATAACCCAAATTGCTTCATTGCCTTTCCAAGTACGAGGCAACCCGTCGATGAAATCCATCGATACTTGGTCCCATTTCCACTTGGGTACCTCTAAATGCTGAAGTAAACCTGCCATTTTCTTTTGATCGCTTTTAATTTGTTGGCAAGTAGCACAGCGACTCACATATATAGATATGTCCATTTTCATTGTCTCCCACCAGAAAGTTCTTTTGATATCTCTATACATCTTGTTAACTCCTGGATGAATGCTGAATTTAGATTTGTAACATTCATCTAAAACTTCACGTTTCAGTTCGGGAACGTCCGGGACACAAATCCTATCTTTCATCCTTATAACTCCATTATCATCAATTTCAAAACTGGAATTTTCACCTCGACATATTCTTCTACGAATTTCTCGGAGAAACTTGTCTTCAGTCTGCTTGCTGGCGATCTTTTCAAGGAGAGTAGGTGTGACAACAAGATATGCCAGAACAGCGTGCCTCCTACTTAAAGCGTCGGCAACTACATTAGCTTTTCCAGGCGTATATTGAATATCTAGGTCATAAGATGCCAGAAATTCCAACCAACGTTGTTGTCGCAGATTTAAATCTTTCTAGGTGAAGAGGTATTTCAAAGATTTGTGGTCGGTGAATAATTCGAATTTTTCACCTAAAGAAAGAGAGTTCATAAGGTATATTTATTAAGTTAAATTAAATTCGTAAATTGTTAAGAAAGATGGAAAAATAATTCTTACCCAGAAGATAATGTCGCCATATTTTCAAAGCGAAGATAACAGCTAAAAGCTCCAAATCATGGGTTGGGTAGTTTCTTTCATGAGGACGTAATTGTCTACTCGCGTAGGCAATTACCTTCCCTATCTGCATTAATACCGCACCCAAACCATCACCACAAGCGTCAGTATAGACAGATAAACCCTGATTCCCGTTAATAATAGCGAGAATAGCAGCGGTGGTTAATCTCTTCTTCAACTCCTGAAAAGCTTCGTTACATTTCGGAGTCCAATTAAATTTTGCATTCTTCATTGTTAGCTTAGTCAACGGACTAGCTATCTTAGAAAAGTCCTGAACAAACTTCTGATAATAACCTGCTAAACCCAAAAAGCTTCGAACTTCTTTTGGGGTAGTGGGTTTCCTCCAATCAAGAATAGCATAAATTTTGCTAGGATCAACAGAAATTCCTTCTTCATTAACAATATGGCCGAGAAATTTAACTTCTTTGACCCAAAAATGGCATTTGGAAAATTTGGCGAACATAATATTTCTCCTTAATATCTCTAAAATGATTCTAAGATGCTCGGCATGTTCCTCTTCGGTCTTCGAATAGACCAAAATATCATCAATAAACACGAGCACAAATTCATTCAATACTTCCTGGAACACACGGGTCATAAGACCAACGAAGTATGCTGGAGCATTGGTTAGCCCAAAAGGCATGACTAACCATTCGTAGAACATATTAGGACCCTTGAAAGCAGTCTAATGAACACAATCTTCGGCGATTCGTAATTGATGGAACCCCTGAGCTAGATCCATCTTCGAAAAGAAACGAGCGTTGTGCAATTGATCAAACAGATCATCAATTCTAGGCAGAGGAAATTTATTCTTGAGAGTCAGCTTATTGAGATCGCGGTAGTCTACACACAATCTCAAAGATCCATCTGATTTAGCAACAAACACGTCTACTGAACCCCATTCAGAAACACTAGGACGAATTAACCCTTTATTTAGCAAATCATCAGTTTGCTTGACTAATTCAACCCTTTCCCTGGGCGCCATCCTGCGACTTGCGTGAACGACAGGACGAGCATTGGGTACTAGGTCAATTCTGAATTCTATCTCTCGATATGGAGGTAAGGATTTCACTTCTTCGAATATGTCTGGAAAATTTCTAACAATGGGTATGGACTCCAGACTGGGTTCCGGATAACCCAAGCTATACATCAACCCATCTCTTTTAGGACTAGGGTCCTCACAAGAAATCTCAATGGAATCTCCAAATTTTGTTTTGATTGAAATCAATCGATTGTTACAATCCAATTTTGCTTCGTATTTCGTTAGCCAATCCATTCCGAGTAAGACTTCAAACTCATTAAAATCAATGACAAAGAGACCGATAGGGAATTGGTAACAAGAATATGAGATAGGAACGTCTCTACATCGAAGACAAATGTTCGCGGGGCCTCCAACTGGATTCTTTACGCAAATTGGCTCGTCGACAAAATCAGGTTCAAGGTTTAATTCATTTACAGCTTGTTGAGAGATAAAACTATGTGTAGCACCAGTGTCAAACAAAATTCTAACAACTCTATCATAAATAGTAAGGTTACCTTCCAGTACTCCCTTCCCCTTTTCTGCTTTAGAAGTTGTAGGTTTATCTTTGACTATGTACACCTTTGCTGTCTAAGCTTGCTTCATTGTTGGGCAGTCTTTGACTTCATGTCCCAGTCTCTGACAGTAATAGCATTTCCTGGGTTTTGCTTGTACAGGTTGATTCACTTGTCTCTTAGGTTTCGTACATTTGCTCGAATAATGGCCCTTTTCTAAGCAATTAAAGCAAGTAACATTCTCTGCCGAGCTTCCTTGATTGCTCTTCTTTTTCTCCTTACCCTGCCATGGTTTCTTGCCTCCAAATTTCCTTTTCTTTCAGTTTTGATTGCTCGTATTTCCTTTCTCCACTGGGGCTTCTTGCATATCAAGTGTAGCATATCTGTACCCCATATCAATCAAATCTGAAAAGGATTCTTTGACATGGCCAGTCATCCTTTCGTGGAACTTTTTATTCATCCCATGAATGAACCTTTCATTTTTCTTTAAAGGTGTGTTTACCAATTCTGGACCAAAATGAGACAATTCATTGAACTTGTTTAGATACCCCTCAAATGACAAACTCCCTTGCTTTAAGTCCATAAATTCCTGGTACATTCGAGAAATACCAGCTGTTAACGCTAAAAAGTGAACGCTAACACCCGGTGTGTGTAATAGATTCGTGAAAGCACCACCCGTTGGTACGGGAACAGAAAAAAAGCTGAAAATAGCAGTAAAACGGTAAATGACAACAGATTTATAATGGTTCGGCCCGTAATTGAGCCTACGTCCACTTTATAGTCTTTTATTGCTGATTTGATTACAAGATGATATAATATTCTTCACAATACAATACAATTTGATCACGAAAACACTCTTGACTGCTAGCTCAAACTTCGATGATGAAATTCAATGAATCCGTGTCGGATGTATGAAATTCCTCCCGAAGCTTGTTGTAGTGTCTCGAGTATTTGAAGATCTTTGTGTGTTGATTGAGTTCAGAGTTCAGCAGAGTAACGACGCTTGAAGAAATGGCTGGCCAAAAGTCCCCCACTTGTTGAAGTTTGAGGGGTATTTATAGGGTAGAATCTGACTCAGGAAATTTTCCTAAGTCTTTAAGTCGTGGCCGACTTATAGGAAGTCTTAGGTCGTAAGTCGGCGAGGAGACAGGAGCTCTTGCACTTAGTTACTTCTGAATACGAGCGCTTGCACCAGTTACTTAACGTAAGTCGTAGGTCCTAAGTCGGCGACAAGATAGGTCGGCAGCGGCTTAGTATAAGTTGTTAACTCCTTAGATCGGTAAGTCGTAACACCATCTAAGTCGGTAAGTGCCTTAAGTCGGAGCCGTAGCTAAGTCGGAGCTCTTCTTTAACATTTAGGTCGGTATGGCTTTAGGTCGGTTAACCATTGAGTCGGTCCTGTAGTTTTAGTCGAGGACTGCTTTAGGTCGGAGCCTTTATAAGCTGTTAGGTCATGCTATCTCATAGGTCGTAGATCGCTAAGTTCTTAAGTCGGAATTTTCTTAACTCGGTAGGTCGGAACCTTTCCTTAACTCGCGAATCTGTTAAGTCGGAGACCCCCTTAACTCGGAGCCTTCCTTAACTCGGAGCCCCCTTAACTCGGAGCCTTCCTTAAGTCGGTAACCTGTTAAGTCGGCACACTTTATAAGTCGTATGCTCCCTTAGATCGGCTGCTGTTAAGTCGATCTTCATCTTAAGTCGGCTACGCCTTTAACTCGTTATGTCGCGAATCAAAAGAGGATTAACATTTGCCCCTCGAAGTACATGCCTAAGTCGTAGGTCGTGTGCTCCGATTTCCCTAGTTTTCTCTGTGGACGACTTAAGATGAGTCGTAGGTCGGTAAGTCGTATGTACCGATTCATCTTCTACTGCCCCAGTATATAAATAGTTTAACCGTTCTTCTTCTTCCTCACTTGTTCTTTTATTCGAATCAGCCATTGACGCAATTCCGATCTTTCAGAGACAAATTCCAATCATCCAATCGCCGATCATCTACCTGTTATACTTCGTAAGTCGATCCGATCTTCGTTCACTCATGCCCATTGTCGAATTGACAACTCCCCATTTTTCGACTTCCATTTGTTTTTTGGTGCCGCAATTCATAACTCTTCGATTGGCTTGCAATTGCCATCGACCATGTTGTAGTTAATATATCGGATTTACCACAAATCTGAGGTGATTCGAATTGGCTTTTTGGGTGATCTAATGGTGTGATGGTAACGAGGATTGTCTCTGACTGTGAGGCTTATTGGGTTAACGAGTTAAGAGTTAGGGAAGCTGGTTGAGATACTGGCTTAGTCACGACTTAGCAATTTCGTGTGACCCAGTGACTTTCGTGATTTAAGTCGGAACCGACTTAGCAGTTTCATGCGACCTAAATTTTGAGTCGTCTCCGAGTTAGGACTTGGAGGATTTCTTGTTGCCTCGAATTAGAGCTTTTGCTTCTTTATCCAACCTACGACTCAGGGACTACTGACCTGAAATGCCAACGACTTGTAGTATAAACGACTTACTCTAGCTCGCCTTATAACCTTTAAATCGTGGATGAGTTAGCACATGTTGTCTTGAACCAAGGCTTTATATCTTTATGAGTGTTAGGGCTGATGACTCAAAGAATCAGAGAACCAATGACTTAACTTAACCCATAGGAAATCTTTCTTAAGTCGTCACCGAGTTAGCACTTGAGTCATTGGAGACTTAGCACTTGACACTTTTAAACTTTGCTTGGACTTTGAACTGTTGAAAGCTAACAACCTGCTCAATACAACATTCACAGAATACTGGGATGAATATACTGCCACTGATTGCCCACATCAAATGATAGATTAGTCGATAAAGAAAAAATCAAATTAAATAAACTGCATGAATGAAATGTTGTACAATAACCAATTCAAGTGAAGTATTAAAGCAAAATCGTAATAGTCAACTGAAACTGATTTGTTTGCATTAACACTGTACTTAGATATTAGCAAGTTCTGAAATCTCATAATCAACCGATTGTCGACTAGTTTAATTCCAGTTGTGTTTACTTGTTATTTTTTATTGGTTCTGCACAACACTTCACACTTTTTAGGAAACGTGCACCTTAATATTTGATCATCCAGTTCCTTGTGTAGAATGTCATCTCAACAAGAAGACTTGGAACCAGTTGGAGGAACCTTCCCAATTGCTACTCCATTGAACGATCCTCCGGAAAGGACCCCTACCACTCTGAGCCATAAAGTTTTTCGTCAATTATGCATTCAGTTTGGCATTGCCGAAGCTAACGCTTTGTTCCCTGGAATCAATGACACTGCTGATAGGCCGCCCCATGGCTTTGTCGCAGTTAATCGCCAAATGTGCTTGAGTGGAGCTATCCCACCATTTAACGACTGTCTTCGAGAACTTCTCCTTCGATTATCTATCTCCCCTTATCAACTACACCCTAATGGCTATTCCATCCTGCTGGGACTGTGTGTGCTTTTTAGGAGAACGCTGGGCCATTTTCCCAATTTTGGAGAAATTTGCTTCCTGTGCACATTTACAAAGCACAAAGACCATCCTTCCATTACAGTTGTGAGAAGTATTAGAAATCGCAAGTTGATCGTTGGTCTCCCTGATAGTTTTCACAGTTTTCTAAATCAGTTTTTCTACGTCCGCTGTCCTCCAGGATTTTACACCATCTGGAGAGTAGGAAGTAAGATCATTTGTCTCTGTTTCTAATGTTTTTTCGAACTTGCCGAAGTCCGAGTTATCAAGTATTAACTTTGCCCTTTTTCTTTTCAGCACTTCCACCTCCTTCTAGAAATCCCGGTCACAAAGCGACTTTTGAGAGGCTTATGGCAGTGCCAATCGAGGAAAGGAGTATCCAATTTCTGTTGACAGACGAATTTTTACATCGATTCGGGCTTCTACACTCTTCCCGCTTTACTCAGCCACATGAAGTCCCTGATTCTCCAGCTACGGAGTCAGATGCCCCAGCTTCTGCTAAAGAACTTTCACCGAAAGAACTTACCATTGAGACTTCATTGGTAAAGTGTTCTACTCCTACTGACATTGCGGGGTCGTCCAGTAAGTTATCACTTGCCCCGGTTACTGAAGAAGAGGAAGATCTTCACATTTCTGAAAAGACGGCTGAGGCGGAGGTTGAAAAAGATAATTCTCCCGTGCGTCATGGCGACGATACTTTTGACAATCTGAGCGATATCATGATAACCTCTCAGGAGCTCTTTAAAGATGATGCTTCTAAAGCAATCTCTTCTGTTATCGAAGCCACTTCTTCCTTGCGACAAACCACAACGCCTTCTTCACAAGCCGTTGCCACTCCCACACCACAGAGTGGTTTGTAATCTGATGCGCGTAGCTTACACGCCACACACACTTAGGATTTTTAGCACTCATATGCAGTTAAATTATCTACTTCGAAGATTTCTAAGACTTGCTTTTTCTTCAATTTTTGGTTCTACAATGGTGCGTAGTGGCTCGTATTACGACAACTTTAGGCGCTACGGAGGGCGCGATAATTATGATTACAGACGCTATCTCCCCGCTCGCAAAGAATCCGACGAAAAGCGAGCCATTAGAAAAGCCGAAGAGAGGCGTGCTTATGAAGAACAGCAGAGGAGGAGAGACGATGAGTCTTACAAAAGAAAGTATCAGGACGATAAAGGGAAGAGACATGCTACCGATGACCCGAGTAAGCGGGTTAAACTCAGTGACAAAGACGCGTCTGCAATATCCGAAAAGACCGACTCTCCTATCTCTTCCGATATTCCGACCAGCTCTCCTCCTTTAAAGAAAACCGATATCCAAACGATCATCAGCAGACCCCAGTATCAGGTTAAAGATGGTCCTCCAATGCTTCAAAGCCGGTTTCCAAACTGGTGCTTAAAAGGAGTACGCTTTGATCTGGATTTGGTCCCGATTGATAAACAAGCCATGCTCAGAAATTTAGATGCTGTCAAACTCGACATTGAGCGGATGTCGCAATGGCAAAAGCTTGTCGATGAACTTCAGAGAGTCAACCACATGAACCTCGAAAACATGCTGACTCTCGAGAATGATAAGGCTGAGTGGGACAAATGGTGTAAGCAGCACGATGCTGAAATGAAAAGCATTACTGATGATCATGGGAGGCTTGAAGCCGAAGTTGAAAGACTCAAAAATGAGCTTGCTACTTCCTCCACTTCTTATTCACAGAAGGAAGAAATGCTCCAAAAGCAAGTTTGAGATGCCCATGCTGCTCAGCGAGATACTGAAGTGAAACTTGAAGCAGAACAACATGTTACTAGAAAATATCGCGATGACGTTGCTCAACTTCGGGAGAAAGTCAGTTCTCAAGACTTAGAAATTACGAGATTGCAGTCTCAGTTATTGAAGGCTGAAAGAGAGCGTGATGAAGCTCTTTCTGGTAAAGCTGCAGCTGAAGAATCCCATAAGGCAACCATAGCCACCGTTGATACGACTTTATTCGACTTTTATGTCCATTGCGTCTTGGGGCGTGGGAGCCTTTCATTTTTGGGACCGGAATATGAAGTCACCTTAGTTGAGGTGTGGGAGGCGATCATCGATATGTTGGGCGGCGCCGGTTATGATGAAGCAGATCTTGAAGCCACTTATTTAAATGAGAGCGCCCGCGCTGCACTTGCCAAAGGAAAAGAACAGCTTTCCCGAGTGCGAGCCAAAGCGGCGGGAGAGAAGCTTCCTCAGAAAGAAATACTTCATGTTGCCCATGTTCGCATTTCGGCTTCAGCTGAGGTTGATATTGCTGGCACTAGTTCTCACTCTTCGCCTCCTGCTAAAGTTGACAAAGAAATTATGACCACTCCTACAGAGGAAGAGGCTATGAAGGACTTTCAGGCTCAGGATTTTGAGATTGATCTCGCCAAATTGACTTCTCCAGGTAACTTTGACGTCAACCCAGTTCCAGTGAATGACTCATTAGATTTTACTGAGCTTGACGAACTTCTTACTTATTACTTAAGCCTAGACGAACCAATATCTTCTCTTATCTTGGAGAATACTGATTTTAACTTCTTTTCTTCTATAGTAGAAGCACCGAAAGCTGCGCCAACTTCTCCTTCTTCAGCTGTCGTTCCTCCTCCTTCTCAAGTTACTCCTCTTCTAGCTTCTCAACCAGGATCGCAAGAAGAGAAAATTGAAGCTCTCAAAGACTTGGACGATCCGGTTGTTTTACAAGAGCCAAAAACTGGGGAACTTGAAGAAGGCGAGAAGACTCCGAAGCAGTCTAACGACGACGACACTAAGCTTTCAGAGTTTTTTACTCTAGGCAGTGAGTCTTCCTCGAAAAAGAAGGGAAAACGCGCAATTTCGAAGAAAGGCAAGAAAAGCTCTTCTATCACTAGAGAGGAAGCAGAAGTTGATCCAGCTGTGCCTCTTTCTCCTTCTTCTCCGACTCATCCACAACGGCCTCCGAAGCTAATTATAAGGCCGGGTAGAGGCTCTAAAGGCGGGAAGAAGGAGAAATGAGCCTGATTTTGTCTTTTCTATTTTTTGTGAGTATTGACCGGAAGTTGTGCGGATGCCGGTCTCTGCTTCTTTTTGTAATCTGCACAATGTAAAAAATTTTGTAGTATGGAATAAAATAACTCTTTTACTTGTACAAATTCTTGTGTATGTTTTTCATTTGAAGTGTAGAGTAAACGATTCTTTTTACTTGTACAAACTTTTCGTCTACGCTTGAGAATGCATTTATTCCACATCTTCTTTATGTGATATTGTAGTGAACTTGTGGTATGTTGCTTTGCATATTACTTCTATTAACGTGACTGAATTGTATAATGTTGCCCCCATACCACAAGTGCATTGCAATATTTCTCGCTTTTACAAGACTGATACTCTTATATTAGAGAATAACTACTCCACTTTAGAGGAAGGAATCATTCTGCTTTTAATAGAGTATATCTTGTTTTTGGAGAAATTTTTACTTTCTCTTTCTGTCGGAAGAACACTTCAACTTTCGGGGATGATCACTTTTATTTGTTAATAAGTAGATCTTCATGCGCAGTGAAGTGAGCTTCTGAATAATACTTTGATTTGTTTAATGCTTCCGAAGAAGACTTTGTTTTTGTGCCTCTGAAGAGAGCTTGTATTTGGTGCTTCAAGCATGGTGAAGCGTGCCCCCGAAGAGGTCTTTTGGTCTCTGAAGAGAAGCAATTTTGGTCTCCGTAGAGAAGCGATTTTGGTCTCCGTAGAGAAGCGATTTTGGTCTCCGTAGGGAAGCGATTTTGGTCTCCGTAGAGAAGCGATTTTGGTCTCCGTAGAGAAGCGATTTTGGTCTCCGTAGAGAAGCAATTTTGGTCTCCGTAGAGAAGCAATTTTGCATTTCAGCTCTAGTGAAGTGGGCCTCCGAAGAGGAGCATTTTACACTTCTACTCTGGTGAAATATGCCTCCGAAGAGGGCTTGTGCCTCTGAAGAGGGCTTTTTATTTTATGCTTCAAGCATGGTGAAGCGTGCCTCCGAAGATGGCTTGTGCCTCCGTAGAGGGCTTTTTGATTTATGCTTCAAGAATGGTGAAGCGTGCCTCCGAAGATGGCTTGTGCCTCCGAAGAGGGCTTTTTGATTTATGCTTCAAGCATGGTGAAGCGTGCCTCCGAAGATGGCTTGTGCCTCCGAAGAGGGCTTTTTGATTGCCTGGAAGTCACTTTCTCATGGTCGGACGGGTCCTCGGGACGGAAGCAAGTTTCTTGATTGGATGTTTGTTTGTACAAGCGATCGCAATCAATTAACAAGGTGCCCCTTCGGTGGACCTACCGATCTTTTTGATTGAGGAAAGCACTCCCATTTATTGGCGTGCCTCGTTAGAGGGCTTTGGTTGGTTGGAGTGCCAGGAAGGTTGCGTCTCAGGGGCGAGTGGATCCATGGGACGGACGCAAGCTGTCTGATCGGATGCATCACGATCAGCTAGCGAGGGTCCTGTTTCTTTTGCTTAGGAAGGCGTCCCTTTAGTGGATCTATCGGCTTTCCTGTTGAGAGGCATACTTCCTTTTGGCTGCTTCTATGTTTGCCGACTCATGTTTTCCCATCATCTTCCCATCTGCGATCCTTTATCGTTGTTTCCAAGCATGTTTTCCTTTCTTTTTGCAAGTATATTGCTTTATCCGAAGAAGTAGACTTCACTGTTGAGTGACTCCACAGGGTAAATGCAGGTTATTTGGTTGGATGTCTTTTTATATCAACGATCGCAACCCGTTAACGAGGGCTTGACACAGTGGGGTTGTCAATTTCTTTTTTTTTTCTTTTTTTTATGTGAAGTTCCTCTTGTATGGGGTTTGAGTTTGGAATCTTTGTTGCTTGAAATTCGTTTATTGAGCGACCTATAGGGCTCGCTTGGCTTTGTGACGGGTGAGCTTTGCTTTAATGACCTGCAATATTAGATTGATATTTTAGCAATACATTTAGAGTATTTACACATCGAAATATAACAGGCATTTTGTAATAAGGAACACAGAATTTATAGTTTTTCATTATTGAATCACACTGATTTCTCAGCGATTTACAATGCAAAAGTTATACATCCATCATGATTTTACAAATTTAAGCAATGCTGTTAAGTAAAAATAGATGCAAGTAATTGTTGTTTCAGAATCTCCAGGCTGGATTTCCATTTGCGCTTGATTCATAGCTTTTGGATTTTTACGCTAGAGAAAGTGAAAGATGCCCCAGCCGCAGTTTTGTGGGTAATTAGTAGTCGTCCCAACTTCTGCCTGCTGGGTATGGATCTCCTGTGACAACATTAATGATATGCTGCTCGGACTCTTGCACTGCTGTGTTGTTGCGGGAGCCGGATTGATGTATAGGATGTTGTTGTCTCCGAGTAGATGAGGTTGGATCAACTCCGCCTTTCTTCACATACTGTTGAAGTTTACCCTCTTTCAGTAATTCTTCAATCACACTCTTTAACTGGCGACGTTGATCAGTGTCATGGCCTGGTTGATTGTGAAATTGGCAGAATTTCCCATTACGCACGGCACCTCTTTTCATCCCCGGTGGCTTAGGATACATGATAACATCTTTTGTTGCAAAAAAGATATTTTCCGGTGTATCAATTAAAGGAGTAAAATCCGAAGGAGTAAAGCGGCGAAGTTTCTTCTCATTTCCCTGGCCTTTTCCTCCTTCATTTTCCCTTTTCTGACTTTCAGATTCTCTTTTATTAGATGCAACATTGTTATTATGAACTTGGGCAGCAGCTACTTTCGATGTCGTAGAAAGGCTTTCAAGGCGAATGAACTCGTCGGCCTTTTTATAAAAAATTTCAAGCGAGTTCGGTTCCTTCATCTTTCGCCATATTCCAAATTTGCTCGATTTATCAATGGCTCGCATCAAATAAGTCAGGATCATGCGTGGCTCTGCATTTTCTACTTCGGCCAAAGCTATATTGAAACGGCTCAAGAAAGATTTGATTGATTCTCTGGGCGCATGTTCAAGGTTAAACAGTGACATTATATCCTTAGCTTTTGAAGCATACAATCTGAACTGTTCTTTGAACTTTTGCGTTAAGTCGGAGAACTTATCTACAGACCGAACTGGAAGCTTGGTGAACCAAAGTAAAGCCACACCTTCCAAGTACACTGGAAAGTATCGACACTTGATCTCGTCTGATGCTCTCGCGCCGGTCATATGCCAGTCGTACTTGTACAGGAAATGATTAGGGTCACTCGTTCCCCTATAGGCATGGATAGTAGGAGGTACAAATTTCCTTGGAAACTCCGCTTTCAGGATTTTTTCAGTAAACGGAGTTCTGCTTGGTGCAAATCCCCAGTCACTCTCGTTCTCTTCCCTCTGCATGCTTTCCTTCATGATGCGGCCAACCATTTCAGACAGGTACTCTTTATCATTCAGAGACATCTCCGGACAGGTATCAGCCCTTCTCTCGGAAGCTTGCCTAGGCACATGTTCGTGACAAGTTGGCTGCGGCATAGAACCTTCAGGTTGGAAAGGCGGCATTTCAGGAAAAGTTGTTTGATGATTTTCTGGTTGACGATTTGCCCCAAGTAGAGCAGTTAATCTATCCATCATCAAAGCGTTTTGAGTCTCAATTCGTTGATATAATCCAGAAACTGCTTCATCTAATTCAGCTCTTGTAACCCCAATGGCAGGAGTTGTTTGGTCTGTTGTTGGGGAAGCAGAAGTTCCTTCATGAGCAGTTCCGGATCTGGTAGGTCTACCTCTTCTTCCAGGAGCCATTATTTCAGATAAACTTCTGGTTTTCAGAGAGATTCTTTCAATAAGTCTTCGTGGAGCAATGGTGAAAGTATTCCTGAGTTCAATTCTCAGTGAAAGCACCAAAATGTTAACGCTAAAAAGTGAACGCTAACACCCGGTGTGTGTAATAGATTCGTGAAAGCACCACCCGTTGGTACGGGAACAGAAAACAAGCTGAAAATAGCAGTTAAACGGTAAATGACAACAGATTTATAGTGGTTCGGCCCGTAATTGAGCCTACGTCCACTTTATAGTCTTTTATTGCTGATTTATGTAGTTGAATGTTATCAGCGATATATTCCCAATTTGGTAGTGTGACATGCTGAGTGTTGTTGTGTGATGATCAGTGTTTGATCATTTGCGATATGATCATTTGTTTGATCTTATATCTTTGTGATCATCTCTTTGATCATTTGTTTGACCCGAAGCATGGCTTTGGTGACAAAGCCTAGCTTTGTGGACGAGACTTCGTCGAGCCTCACACCCCGGAAATGGTCAAAACAGGAAGGATGCAGCAAGGTTCTAGGGAGTAGCGCCCCTTAGTGTATGTCATTCCTTCTGGATAAAGGTGGTATCATGGTATGGAGCCCAGATACTTAACCTATGTGGTTACTGCATTATTATTATTATGTGGTTGTTGGAAATCGAGGATCCTTGGGAAGATCGGTGACGATCGGGGAATGGCATACGCGTGTCAGTAGTTACCTATTTTTGCAGAGGTAACCCGGCCTTGTGTTGGCAGAGATCCGGTTAGGTTCTCGGGTCGTCTATTCCAGGGACATACCCATCGTGGCATAGGAAGTTCCTTAGCCTGACCATTTGTTGGAAATCCTAACTCCAATACGAACTTTGTACGGTATTAGTTGTAGAACCTGCCATTTACGTACGGTGGTCACCACTGTTTAGATGGTAGCTATAGTAGGCATACGATACTGGTCGTATGTTGGCTAAGAGTAATATTATACTTTCGAAATGTTTTCTGCACTATGCACTAGTAATAATAATCCAATGATTTGCGTAGTAAGCATCTTTGACTATCATAAGAAGAAATCTCCTCCAATTCTTCGTTTGCATTGTGTGTGTGGTGGGAGGTCTTATGGTAGTTTCATTTTCCAAAAGCATTGCGAATTTACTTTAAATTCTCTGCTACTTGTTTTTAAAGATAAACTGTTTTTGTTGCTCACACCAGTCTCATGACTGATCCGGAGTTTATTGTTCCTTTTCTAAACTCTGGGTGCCCACTATTTTCCACACGGGCAGTCTAGAGTTGGGTTTCTCAGATATTCAGGTTGTGTAGATTATCTGGAGCTAGTCAGTCCTTGGACGACTGACCTTGCTTTTCGCTAGCTATGGATTGGAGCATTCTGTTGGAGATATTCTATCCGCTGCTGGTGTTATCTATTTTTCTTTTCCGCTGCTATTTCTTGTATCATATCTCTGATGTATATTGATATCTGTTGTATCATATTGTATCAGATTTTTGTATCTGTCATGGTATCAATGTAATATATATCGATATATTCATTTTTTTTTCCGCTGTGTTATTTACTTAACTGTGTTATAAGCTCCGGTGAACCAGATTCGGCATTTGGATCTACAGCATTTTGAGTACAAGTGAAGTACGGGTGCCGATTTTCGAAGGCCGAGTTTGTGGGTCATCATTACGTGGTATCAGAGCTAAGGTTGAACTTTAGCTCAGGAGTGTAACACGTTAAGTAGCTCATTAGAGATAGGGTGAAGTATACCCTAGAATGAGTAATTCCTCAGATATCTGTTCGAATGCCTCAGTAAATTCTCTTACTATCCATAGATAGTGAGTATGAGTGCAAGAAGAGGATTGGATAGGGGACAGGGAAGTACGACTATAAATGGTCAATACCCTGTAACAGTGGAAATAGATTTCTCTATCAATCTCTTTTGTTCAACATCTTTTCTCAATTCTTCGATAATTTCTGGTCGATCCAGAAAAGAAGATTTGATATATTAATATGGAACATCAACTCCGGATGGACCAAAATTGTTTGTTTGGATGCATTGGTTGCTATGGTTGATAGGTATACCTTAGTTCTAAACTAAAAGATTTGGAAATTGTATCTATGTATCTATCTATTCTTTGGGTCCCGATATGTTCTACGAATGGTTAGTTATCCTTTCGAACTGACCGATGCCCCTGCATATTTCGTAGATCTGGATAACCCGAGTATTTTGTTGATTGTTAAACAGATTCGTTCTCGTATCTGATTTTGATATTCTGGTTTGGTAAGCCAAATGCAGAATAAATATTCAGTTTAATTAGATGAAACATTCTTCATCTGTCTTTGTTTTCGTGCTTGTGAATTTCGAGGACGAAATTCTTTTAAGGGGGGAAGTTTGTAACGACCCCGGATTTCTTATGAATTTAAATTGATAATTAAATTAATTTTTTTAATAAAAATTGTAAAATTGATTATAAATGGGAGCGAGTTTCCCCGATTCAACTTGAAAAATATATATAAAGTTATATGAATTTGAAAATATGTATATTTGTGAATAGGTATGTATTTGAGCTTAGATGAGTAAATTTGAAATAATATACATATTTGATTTGAAATAAAGTCTTAAAATAAATGGTTTTAAAAATAAATATAGGGATATATATATATACTTTGGATACCAGATAAATTAAATATTTAAAATTTAGAATTTATGGTTAATAATAATTCGAATTTATAAATTTAAACATAAGACCATAAATAATTGAGTTTACAAAATAATATAAGAAAATGAATATGAAGTAAAATAATAATAATAATTAATATTTAAACTAAAAATAGAAAGTAAACGAATAAAAATATCTTTGTACAATAAACAAAAGAAATAGGAATAAAACAAAGTAAAAATATAAACATCTATGACAAAGCAAAGTTCTAAATATAAAGTGATAAGGCAAAACAAAATTATACCAGCCGAAGTCAACTGGTATTGTAAATGTAGACATAAAGGACATTGTCATTAAATGCTAATATCTCTAGTGTACATTGTATAGATCACTACAGCCTCCATTTTTATAAAAATCTCTGACCCTAAATTATACCCTGTAAACTATTTTAAAACTTCAACCTGAAAGCTATTTTCCTTTATCACTTCTCATTTCAATTCGAACTAAACAAGACTAAAAATGAAACTACATTTTAAAAACTTAAACAAGCTTCTAACATCATCAAATACAATTAAACATAAGCAACTACAACAAAGTAGAGAAGCAAAATGATTTGAAGATCAAAGTTGAAAACATGTTTCCAGTTCTCAAGTTCAAACTGTCTGCAAAACTAAGTGCTCTGTTCTTCTTCATAAAATTGGTGAGTAACAATTTTTCTTTAAAAATTTAAAGGTTTGAATCTGTGCAAGATTTATCTAAGATATGTATGTGATGCATATATAATCATCTGTATATATAGGTAGCTTGATAGTATTATGCAGACTGTTGTTTTGAATGCATATGTTCTTAGTTAAAAATGCAAACTGTGGTTTTCAAAAATCATTTACTCTCTATCTGATTGATGATTGAACTTTAGATTCAAACGAAAGTTGTTGGTATCATCATAAACTTTAGTTTAAAAAAAATTGTTTTAAGTAAACAAATGTGTGTGGTCACTGGAAAGGGCCAAACTATAGAACCATCTTCATATATGTAAATTTTCGAGGTTATTAATTTACAAATTCATGAATATAAATGGAATTCGTATACGAAAATATGATTTTTAAAACGAGATTCGTGATTTTTAGTAGAAGGAGTGAGGTGCAGTTCGAGGTTGAACGGAGTGGATATTTCGACTGATTCCAGGCGATGTGTTGATCTAGGGAGGTCGAGTTGCCCCGTGGAGATAGAGGAGCCTAGGGTGGTCACTGGAAAAATGCCGTAAGGGTCGAACGTTGACCATGGTGGCGGCAGAAGGCAATCGAAGTCTGGTGACCTAATTTTTTGGATGGCCGGAGTTTCGATTCGCACGATTTCGACAGTGCATCGAGTTCGACGAGGTTTTGTGGGAAGGTAGAGGGAAGACAGGCGAAGCGGTGGCCGGAGTTTGGTGGTGAACAATGGTCGGAAGGTCAAGAACTTTGCATTGAAAGGTTTGGTCATGGCGATGTATATTCTGTTCCAGGCTTGTAGTTCTCGAATTTGAGATCGATGGCGAACTGGCCGGAGTTGGGTGGTTGGAAGCGGAGCTGGGGATGACCTTGACTTGCTCGAAGCATGGGTGGCGACCGGAAGTGGCGAACGATGATGTGCACGTGCACGAGGTTGAGAGTGTCAGCGTGGGTATGTTGTCTGGGAAGAGCTGAATTTCCTCGCGTCGTACTCGAGTAGATCGAGCAGTTTACTCGAAGTAAATTCGTGGGATCTCGGGTAAAAGTTTTAGTTACAGACTTCAAACTGGAAACTGTTTGGTTTGAAATTTTTAAAACCAAATTCAAATTTATCAAGCAAGGTTTTTAAACTGAGTCTAAAACCAAAACTGTAAATAAAGATTCCAATTGAAATAGAATTTAGTTTTGAAGATAAATAAAGTTTTAAAATTCAATTTGTTTATTTAAAATAAAAGAAATTAAAGGTATGGAGAATTTGAATTTAAAATAGAATTGAAATTGAAAATGAAATTTAAACAAGTTGAATTTAAAAGTAAAATCTGGAACTAATCTTAAATCAGATGTTAAAATTAAATATAAGAAATTTCTTTGGAAAGGTAATATAAGAAATTTAATAAAGATTATTAACTAAGATTTTATTTGAAAAATTAATTAATATGATAAATTTTAACAACAAATTTAGATTTGATTAATTTAATAAGAATCAATTATGGAACTATCAAGTATAATTACTTAATAACAATAATTGTGAAATTAAATATTCGGTGTAATTTATGGAGTTTATCGAATTGTTCAAATTAAATTTCTTAAGTTAATTGATTCAGAATAATCATTTGATAGTTTTGAAAAGTTAATTACTTAGAGAAGTAATGAATAAATAATTACTGAATGTAATTAATTAAATGATAATTTAAAATGTGAATTAATTATTTATTAATAAATAAAAGGATTAATTAATAATGGCAATTAATTGAGATTAATTTAATAATTAAAGATTAATTGATTCATTCATTTAAGAACTGATTAGTTAATAATTAAGGGTTAACTAATAAATTTGAAAGAAAGATTTTCCAATAATTTGTAATTAAATTACGATAATTAACCTGGATTAATAAATTGATACATCTGATTTAAATTAATCAGTTGATTAATAGATTCAATTGTGAATGTTTAGATTCTATTGAATGTTAAATTGTTTGATATTTCCTGATATGTGATGATTTGTGATATACCCTGATTTGTGTTTTAATCTGTGATGTAATTTATTATCTGATATATATCTATGATCTTTACGATAAGCGTTATAGTTATATCGCTTATCAACTATATTCTGTATTTTGATATGTGATGATTCATTGTGTTGCACTATTGTGTGAAACCCCTGGACTACACTATTACACACACAAATATGGGTTTCACGTGGAAATCGGTTAAGTCACAGATAATTTTAAATTTGATGTTTTTGAAATTGAAATTTTAATTTCAATTGATTTTGGAATTGAAAATTTGGATTTAAAGTGAAAAGCTTTTGAAATAGAATTTCAAAGATAAAAGTTATTTTGAATAACTTAAATCGAGTTTTGAAAATTTAAATAATTTGATTTAAATTTGAATTCAAGTTTGAAATTGAATCCTATGATTTGAAACTAGGGATTGAAGATGCTGTATAAGTTATATATGGGTTAAACCATTTTAAAGATATTGATTTGGGAATTTGAATTTAAATTCAAAGGTTTTCACTCGTGTAAATAAAATTGGATTTTTCTGAAAAGAAAACTATTTGTTTTCAAATGATTAAAGCTTTCAAATAAGAAGTGAACTTCCAAATTGTGTTAAAAGGAATTTTAAATTTTAAATGAAAATGATTTCCAAGTTATGGAAATGATTTGAAAGCTATAAGTTAAATCTTTAATTTAAAGATTTTAAATGAGTTTAACCATTCGAAATGGAATTGTTTTGAAAACTATGAGTTAAATCTTGATTTAAAGATTTAACGAGTTAATCCAAGTGAAACGGAAATTGTTTTGAAATCTACGAATGAATCTTTGTGAATGGGGTTAACTTTGTGAATTAAATCTTTTTGTTTAAAAGATCGGAAATGGTAATTTGTTTAACCATTTAAAATAAAGGTTTTGGGTAATAAGTTGTGACTTAATTGAAATCCCATATCCATATGATTTTCGAATTTTTCGCTCACTATTCGGGTTAGCCGGGAAAGGACCTTTGGGTCGTATAACCCATTACGAATATGTGATACGTCTTTATGGATGGCATTTGATGACCGGTGTTGAAGACCGGATATTTTTGAAAACGGAAGGATTACCGTCGAGTTACTCTACATCGGCTAATCCCCGATATAGAGGTTTTATCATCCTTAGTGACGGGAAGTCCGGACGTGATTGGAAATTATCCGGATTTGCAAGGGCTTCGTGAGAAGTGCCTCCGGTTCTGTTCGAACCCGGAACAGACTTGTTTGGTTACATGTCTGACATTACACTTTGAGATATAAAGCCGATTTCTTTCAAATACATTTCTGTTGGTGGTGAAGAATTTATTCTCTTAGCTTAACACCCTTCTCTGAGACGTACGAGCTCAGAGGTTATGTAGTTGAAGGTTATCAGCGATATATTCCCAATTTGGTAATGTGACATGCTGATTGTTGCTGTGTGATGATCAGTGTTTGATCATTTGCGATATGATCATTTGTTTGATCTTATATCTTTGTGATCATCTCTTTGATCATTTGTTTGACCCGAAGCATGGCTTTGGTGACAAAGCGTAGCTTTGTGGACGAGACTTCGTCGAGCCTCACACCCCGGAAATGGTCAAAACAGGAAGGATGCAGCAAGGTTCTAGGGAGTAGCGCCCCTTAGTGTATGTCATTCCTTCTGGATAAAGGTGGTATCATGGTATGGAGCCCAGATACTTAACCTATGTGGTTACTGCATTATTATTATTATGTGGTTGTTGGAAATCGTGGATCCTCAGGAAGATCGGTGACGATCGGGGGATGGCATACGCGTGTCATTAGTTACCTATTTTTGCAGAGGTAACCCGGCCTTGTGTTGGCAGAGATCCGGTTAGGTTCTCGGGTCGTCTATTCCAGGGACGTACCCATCGTGGCATAGGAAGTTCCTTAGCCTGACCATTTGTTGGAAATCCTAACTCCAATACGAACTTTGTACGGTATTAGTTGTAGAACCTGCCATTTACGTACGGTGGTCACCACTGTTTAGATGGTAGCTATAGTAGGCATACGATACTGGTCGTATGTTGGCTAAGATTAATATTATACTTTCGAAATGTTTTCTGCACTATGCACTAGTAATAATAATCCAATGATTTGCGTAGTAAGCATCTTTGACTATCAAAAGAAGAAATCTCCTCCAATTCTGCGTTTGCATTGTGTGTGTGGTGGGAGGTCTTATGGTAGTTTCATTTTCCAAAAGCATTGCGAATTTACTTTAAATTCTTTGCTACTTGTTTTTAAAGATAAACTGTTTTTGTTGCTCACACCAGTCCCATGACTGATCCGAAGTTTATTGTTCCTTTTCTAAACTCTGGGTGCCCACTATTTTCCACACGGGCAGTCTAGAGTTGGGTTTCTCAGATATTCAGGTTGAGTAGATTATCTGGAGCTAGTCAGTCCTTGGACGACTGACCTTGCTTTTCGCTAGCTATGGATTGGAGCATTCTGTTGGAGATATTTTATCCGCTGCTGGTGTTATCTATTTTTCTTTTCCGCTGCTATTTCTTGTATCATATCTCTGATGTATATTGATATCTGTTGTATCATATTGTATCAGATTTTTGTATCTGTCATGGTATCAATGTAATATATATCGATATATTCATTTTTTTTCCGCTGTGTTATTTACTTAACTGTGTTATAAGCTCCGGTGAACCAGATTCGGCGTTTGGATCTACGGCATTTTCAGTACAAGTGAAGTACGGGTGCCGATTTTCGAAGGCCGAGTTTTTGGGTCATCATTACGTGGTATCAGAGCTAAGGTTGAACTTTAGCTCAGGAGTGTAACACGTTAAGTAGCTCATTAGAGATAGGGTGAAGTATACCCTAGAATGAGTAATTCCTCATATATCTGTTCGAATGCCTCAGTAAATTCTCTTACTATCCATAGATAGTGAGTATGAGTGCAAGAAGAGGATTGGATAGGGGACAGGGAAGTACGACTATAAATGGTCAATACCCTATAACAGTGGAAATAGATTTCTCTATCAATCTCTTTTGTTCAACATCTTTTCTCAATTCTTCGATAATTTCTGGTCGATCCAGAAAAGAAGATTTGATATATTAATATGGAACATCAACTCCGAATGGACCAAAATTTGTTTGGATGCATTGTTTGCTATGGTTGATAGGTATACCTTAGTTCTAAACTAAAAGATTTGGAAATTGTATCTATGTATCTATCTATTCTTTGGGTCCCGATATGTTCTACGAATGGTTAGTTATCCTTTCGAACTGACCGATGCCCCTGCATATTTCGTAGATCTGGATAACCCGAGTATTTTGTTGATTGTTAAACAGATTCGTTCTCGTATCTGATTTTGATATTCTGGTTTGGTAAGCCAAATGCAGAATAAATATTCAGTTTAATTAGATGAAACATTCTTCATCTGTCTTTGTTTTCGTGCCTGTGAATTTCAAGGACGAAATTCTTTTAAGGGGGGAAGTTTGTAACGACCCCGGATTTCTTATGAATTTAAATTGATAATTAAATTAATTTTTTTAATAAAAATTGTAAAATTGATTATAAATGGGAGCGAGTTTCCCCGATTCAACTTGAAAAATATATATAAAGTTATATGAATTTGAAAATATGTATATTTGTGAATAGGTATGTATTTGAGCTTAGATGAGTAAATTTGAAATAATATACATATTTGATTTGAAATAAAATCTTAAAATAAATGGTTTTAAAAATAAATATAGGGATATATATATACTTTGGATACCAGATAAATTAAATATTTAAAATTTAGAATTTATGGTTAATAATAATTCGAATTTATAAATTTAAACATAAGACCATAAATATTAAAGTAAAATAAATAATTGAGTTTATAAAATAATATAAGAAAATGAATATGAAGTAAAATAATAATAATAATTAATATTTAAACTAAAAATAGAAAGTAAACGAATAAAAATATCTTTGTACAATAAACAAAAGAAATAGGAATAAAACAAAGTAAAAATATAAACATCTATGACAAAGCAAAGTTCTAAATATAAAGTGATAAGGCAAAACAAAATTATATCAGCCGAAGTCAACTGGTATTGTAAATGTAGACATAAAGGACATTGTCATTAAATGCTAATATCTCTAGTGTACATTGTATAGATCACTTCAGCCTCCATTTTTATAAAAATCTCTGACCCTAAATTATACCCTGTAAACTATTTTAAAACTTCAACCTGAAAGCTATTTTCCTTTATCACTTCTCATTTCAATTCGAACTAAACAAGACTAAAAATGAAACTCCATTTTTAAAACTTAAACAAGCTTCTAACATCATCAAATACAATTAAACATAAGCAACTACAACAAAGTAGAGAAGCAAAATGATTTGAAGATCAAAGTTGAAAACATGTTTCCAGTTCTCAAGTTCAAACTGTCTGCAAAACTAAGTGCTCTGTTCTTCTTCATAAAATTGGTGAATAACAATTTTTCTTTAAAAATTTAAAGGTTTGAATCTGTGCAAGGTTTATCTAAGATATGTATGTGATGCATATATAATCATCCGTATATATGGGTAGCTTGATAGTATTATGCAGACTGTTGTTTTGAATGCATCTGTTCTTAGTTAAAAATGCAAACTGTGGTTTTCAAAAATCATTTACTCTCTATCTGATTGATGATTGAACTTTAGATTCAAACGAAAGTTGTTGGTATCATAATAAACTTTAGTTTAAAAAAATTTGTTTTAAGTAAACAAATGTGTGTGGTCACTGGAAAGGGCCAAACTATAGAACCATCTTCATATATGTAAATTTTCGAGGTTATTAATTTACAAATTCATGAATATAAATGGAATTCGTATACGAAAATATGATTTTTAAAACGAGATTCGTGATTTTTAGTAGAAGGAGTGAGGTGCAGTTCGAGGTTGAACGGAGTGGATATTTCGACTGATTCTAGGCGATGTGTTGACCTAGGGAGGTCGAGTTTCCCCGTGGAGATAGAGGAGCCTAGGGTGGTCACTGGAAAAATGCCGTAAGGGTTGAACGTTGACCATGGTGGCGGCAGAAGGCAATCGAAGTCTGGTGACCTAATTTTTTGGATGGCCGGAGTTTCGATTCGCGCGACGTCGACAGTGCATCGAGTTCGACGAGGTTTTGTGGGAAGGTAGAGGGAAGACAGGCAAAGCGGTGGCCGGAGTTTGGTGGCGAACAATGGTCGGAAGGTCTAGAACTTTGCGTTGACAGGTTTGGTCATGGCGATGTATATTCTGTTCCAGGCTTGTAGTTCTCGAATTTGAGATCGATAGCGAACTGGCCGGAGTTGGGTGGTTGGAAGTGGAGCTGGGGATGACCTTCGACTTGCTCGAAGCATGGGTGGCGACCGGAAGTGGCGAACGATGATGTGCACGTGCACGAGGTTGAGAGTGTCAGCGTGGGTATGTTGTCTGGGAAGAGCTGAATTTCCTCGCGTCGTACTCGAGTAGATCGAGCAGTTTACTCGAAGTAAATTCGTGGGATCTCGGGTAAAAGTTTTAGTTACAGACTTCAAACTGGAAATTGTTTGGTTTGAAATTTTTAAAACCAAATTCAAATTTATCAAGCAAGGTATTTAAACTGAGTCTAAAACCAAAACTGTAAATAAAGATTCCAATTGAAATAAAATTTAGTTTTGAAGATAAATAAAGTTTTAAAATTCAATTTGTTTATTTAAAATAAAAGAAATTAAAGGTATGGAGAATTTGAATTTAAAATAGAATTGAAATTGAAAATGAAATTTAAACAAGTTGAATTTAAAAGTAAAATCTGGAACTAATCTTAAATCAGATGTTAAAATTAAATATAAGAAATTTCTTTGGAAAGGTAATATAAGAAATTTAATAAAGATTATTAACTAAGATTTTATTTGAAAAATTAATTAATATGATAAATTTTAACAACAAATTTAGATTTGATTAATTTAATAAGAATCAATTATGGAACTATCAAGTATAATTACTTAATAACAATAATTGTGAAATTAAATATTCGGTGTAATTTATGGAGTTAATCGAATTGTTCAAATTAAATTTCTTAAGTTAATTGATTCAGAATAATCATTTGATAGTTTTGAAAAGTTAATTACTTAGAGAAGTAATGAATAAATAATTACTGAATGTAATTAATTAAATGATAATTTAAAATGTGAATTAATTATTTATTAATAAATCAAAGGATTAATTAATAATGGCAATTAATTGAGATTAATTTAATAATTAAAGATTAATTGATTCATTCATTTAAGAACTGATTAGTTAATAATTAAGGGTTAACTAATAAATTTGAAAGAAAGATTTTCCAATAATTTGTAATTAAATTACGATAATTAACCTGGATTAATAAATTGATACATCTGATTTAAATTAATCAGTTGATTAATAGATTCAATTGTGAATGTTTAGATTCTATTGAATGTTAAATTGTTTGATATTTCCTGATATGTGATGATTTGTGATATACCCTGATTTGTGTTTTAATCTGTGATGTAATTTATTATCTGATATATATCTATGATCTTTACGATAAGCGTTATAGTTATATCGCTTATCAACTATATTCTGTATTTTGATATGTGATGATTCATTGTGTTACACTATTGTGTGAAACCCCTGGACTACACTATTACACACACAAATATGGGTTTCACGTGGAAATCGGTTAAGTCACAGATAATTTTAAATTTGATGTTTTTGAAATTGAAATTTTAATTTCAATTGATTTTGGAATTGAAAATTTGGATTTAAAGTGAAAAGCATTTGAAATAGAATTTCAAAGATAAAAGTTATTTTGAATAACTTAAATCGAGTTTTGAAAATTTAAATAATTTGATTTAAATTTGAATTCAAGTTTGAAATTGAATCCTATGATTTGAAACTAGGGATTGAAGATGCTGTATAAGTTATATATGGGTTAAACCATTTTAAACATATTGATTTGGGAATTTGAATTTAAATTCAAAGGTTTTCGCTCGTGTAAATAAAATTGGATTTTTCTGAAAAGAAAACTATTTGTTTTCAAATGATTAAAGCTTTCAAATAAGAAGTGAACTTCAAAATTGTGTTAAAAGGAATTTTAAAATTTAAATGAAAATGATTTCCAAGTTATGGAAACGATTTGAAAGCTATAAGTTAAATCTTTAATTTAAAGATTTTAAATGAGTTTAACCATTCGAAATGGAATTGTTTTGAAAACTATGAGTTAAATCTTGATTTAAAGATTTAACGAGTTAATCCAAGTGAAACGGAAATTGTTTTGAAATCTATGAATGAATCTTTGTGAATAGGGTTAACTTTGTGAATTAAATCTTTTTGTTTAAAAGATCGGAAATAGTAATTTGTTTAACCATTTAAAATAAAGGTTTTGGGTAATAAGTTGTGACTTAATTGAAATCCCATATCCATATGATTTTCGAATTTTTCGCTCACTATTCGGGTTAGCCGGGAAAGGACCTTTGGGTCGTATAACCCATTACGAATATGTGATACGTCGTTATGGATGGCATTTGATGACCGGTGTTGAAGACCGGATATTTTTGAAAACGGAAGGATTACCGTCGAGTTACTCTGCATCGGCTGATCCCCGATATAGAGGTTTTATCATCCTTAGTGACGGGAAGTCCGGACGTGATTGGAAATTATCCGAATTTGCAAGGGCTTCGTGAGAAGTGCCTCCGGTTCTGTACGAACCCGGAACAGACTTGTATGGTTACATGTCTGACATTACACTTTGAGATATAAAGCCGATTTCTTTCAAATACATTTCTGTTGGTGGCGGAGAATTTATTCTCTTAGCTTAACACCCTTCTCTGAGACGTACGAGCTCAGAGGTTATGTAGTTGAAGGTTATCAGCGATATATTCCTAATGTGACTTGTTGAGTGTTGCTGTGTGATGATCAGTGTTTGATCATTTGCGATATGATCATTTGTTTGATCTTATATCTTTGTGATCATCTCTTTGATCATTTGTTTGACCCGAAGCATGGCTTTGGTGATAAAGCGTAGCTTTGTGGACGAGACTTCGTCGAGCCTCACACCCCGGAAATGGTCAAAACAGGAAGGATGCAGCAAGGTTCTAGGGAGTAGCGCCCCTTAGTGTATGTCATTCCTTCTGGATAAAGGTGGTATCATGGTATGGAGCCCAGATACTTAACCTATGTGGTTACTGCATTATTATTATTATGTGGTTATTGGAAATCGAGGATCCTCGGGAAGATCGGTGACGATCGGGGGATGGCATACGCGTGTTAGTAGTTACCTATTTTTGCAGAGGTAACCCGGCCTTGTGTTGGCAGAGATCCGGTTAGGTTCTCGGGTCGTCTATTCCAGGGACGTACCCATCGTGGCATAGGAAGTTCCTTAGCCTGACCATTTGTTGGAAATCCTAACTCCAATACGAACTTTGTACGGTATTAGTTGTAGAACCTGCCATTTACGTACGGTGGTCACCACTGTTTAGATGGTAGCTATAGTAGGCATACGATACTGGTCGTATGTTGGCTAAGATTAATATTATACTTTCGAAATGTTTTCTGCACTATGCACTAGTAATAATAATCCAATGATTTGCGTAGTAAGCATCTTTGACTATCAAAAGAAGAAATCTCCTCCAATTCTGCGTTTGCATTGTGTGTGTGGTGGGAGGTCTTATGGTAGTTTCATTTTCCAAAAGCATTGCGAATTTACTTTAAATTCTCTGCTACTTGTTTTTAAAGATAAACTGTTTTTGTTGCTCACACCAGTCCCATGACTGATCCGGAGTTTATTGTTCCTTTTCTAAACTCTGGGTGCCCACTATTTTCCACACGGGCAGTCTAGAGTTGGGTTTCTCAGATATTCAGGTTGAGTAGATTATCTGGAGCTAGTCAGTCCTTGGACGACTGACCTTGCTTTTCGCTAGCTATGGATTGGAGCATTCTGTTGGAGATATTCTATCCGCTGCTGGTGTTATCTATTTTTCTTTTCCGCTGCTATTTCTTGTATCATATCTCTGATGTATATTGATATCTGTTGTATCATATTGTATCAGATTTTTGTATCTGTCATGGTATCAATGTAATATATATCGATATATTCATTTTTTTTCCGCTGTGTTATTTACTTAACTGTGTTATAAGCTCCGGTGAACCAGATTCGGCGTTTGGATCTACGGCATTTTGAGTACAAGTGAAGTACGGGTGCCGATTTTCGAAGGCCGAGTTTTTGGGTCATCACATACGAGCTCAGAGGTTATGTAGTTGAAGGTTATCAGCGATACACTCCCAATTTGGTAATATGGCATGCTGAGTGTTGCTGTGTGTTGATCATTTATTGATCATTTGTGATCAAAGCATGGCTTTGTGAAAAAGCATAGCTTTGTGGACGAGACCTTTTCGGACCTCACAACCTGGAAATGGTCGAAACAGGAATGATGCGGCAAGGTTATGAGGGTCGCTCCCTTTAGGGTATGTCATTTCCTTCTGGAAAAGGGTGGTATTAGGTATGGAGCCCTGGTGTTTAACCTATGTGGTTACTCCAATCTCATTTACTGTGTGATTGTGTGTCTGATCGAGGCGCCTCGGATAAAGGTCCCAAAGGACCGGGGGGATGGCATATTCGTGTAGTAGTTACCTAGTGACAGAGGTAACCCAGCCTTGTGTTGGCAGAGAGCCATGTTGGTTTCTCGGGACGTCCCACCAGAGGCGTTCCCATGTGGCATAGGAAGTTCCTTAGCCTGACCATTTGTTGGAAATCCAAAGAAACAATACGAGCCCTGTACGGTTTTAGTTGTATTACATGTCATGGAATGTGGCGGTAACCTGCTATTGAACATGGTAGCTATAGTAGGCATACAATAATGGTTGTATACTGGCTAAGATTAATATTATACTTTCGAAATGTTTTCTGCACTATGCATTAATAATAATAATCAAATGATTCTGCGTAGTAAGCATCTTTGACTATCATAAGGAGAAATCTCCTCCAATCCTGCATTTGCATTGTGTGTGTGGCGGGAGGTCTTATGGTAGTTTCATTTTCTAAAAAGCATTGCGAAATTCCTTTTTTAACTGTTTTATTTCAAACCAAATGTTTTGTTGCTCACACCAGTCCCACAATTGACTCGGAGTTTATTGTTCCCTTCCTAAACTCTGGGTGCCCACAATTTTCCACACGGGCAGTCTAGAGTTGGGTTTCTCAGATATTCAGGGTTAGTAGATTATCTGGAGCTAGTTCACTTCATCGGAGTGGATGACTGCACTTGCTTATCTTTGTGCATCGTGATGGTGGTTCAAGCTTGATGTGGAGGTGTTGGAGTCATTCTCTTTTGCAGATTATTTAGAGTTATCTCTTTTGTTATTTCCGCTGTATCATTATTTATCTCTGATATTGTTGTATCATATTGATATCATTGTTGTATATCATTCTGGATATTGTATTCAATGGAGTTGTATATGATATCATCTATTTATTTATTCCGCTGTGTTGTTATACTCACTGTGTTATAAGCTCCGGGAAGCCAGATTCGGCGTTTGAATCTACGGCATTCGAGTACAAGTGAAGTACGGGTGCCGATTTTCGAAGGTCGAGTTTTTGGATTCTTTACATTTGGTATCAGAGCTAAGGTTAAACTTTAGCTCAGGAGTTTAACACATTAAGTAGCTCATTAGAGATAGGGTGAAGTATACCCTAGAATGAGTAATCTCTAAGATATCCGTCTGTATGCCTCAGTAAATTCTCTTGCTATTCTCTGATAGTAAGTATGAGTGTAAGAAGAGGATGAGATAGGGGACAGGGAAATACGACTATCAATGGTCAATACCCGGTAACAACAAGGAAACAATCTTTTCTCTATCAATCTCTTTTGTTCGGCATCTCTTTTCAATTCTTCGATAGTTTCTGGTAGATCCAGGAAGAAGAAGAAGATCTGATATATTTGCACAAGACATAAACTCCAAAAAGGTCAGAATTGTTGTTTGGATGAATTGGTTGCATTGGCTGCAATGATTGATAGGTATACTTTAGTTTTAAACTAAAAGTTTTGAAATTGTATCCATATATCTATCTATTCTTTAGATCCCAGTATATTCTACGAATGGTTAGTTATCCCTTCGGTCTAACCAATGCCACTGTATATTTCGTAGATCTGGATAACCTGAGTATCTTGTGAAGTGTTGAAACAGATTTGTTCTTGTATCTATTATTGATATTTTGATTTGGTAAGCCAAATGCAGAATAGATGTTCAATTTGATTTGATGAAATATTCTTCATCTATCTTTGTGTCTCCTTGGCAAATTTCGAGGACGAAATTCTTTTAAGGGGGGAAGGTTGTAACGATCCCGGATTTTAACTAAGTTTAAATTGATAATTTATTTAATTTTTTGAATAAAAATTATGTAATAGTTGGTAATTGATATAAAATTTTAGTTAAATTTTAATAATCAAGAATAAATTTGGGTATTTGAAAATAAATTATAAATCTGTAGATAGTTAAACTTTAAAAAGAAATAAAATTTGGGTTGATGTTAAATAAATATTTCAAATAAATTTATGGTCAAGTAAAATATAAAATAAACATAAAAGAATTCTATAAATATCTATGAAGCTTATAAAGTAAGACGACAAAACAAAAAAAAGAAAAAAAATATATATATTCAAGTATAAGTATAAAAGTATCTTTGTACACTTGCAAATTGAAGAAACCCAAAAATATATATCAGTAGCCTTGCAAAAGAAGAAGCAAGATAAATATCTAGGTATAAACTAATGAAAGAAGATAGAGTGGAGGCATAAAGTAATTAGTAATAAACATTTACATCTCTAAACTCACCAAATATTATCATCAGCCGAGACAAACAATGCAAGGCAAGTGGTGAGAACATAAACAAAAGAAAAATATATACATTCAAGTGCAAACAAAATATCTTCAAGTATGGTATATGTGTAGATTGTACAAAGCAATTAATGCTTGGATCTTTAGCCACCACAACAATATCATATCAGTACATGATATCAGCCACCCTACAGAAAATCATCAGCCAAGATCTTGTTTGATAAAACAAAGAAAAAAATATATCTCTGGTTTGTATTGTACTAAACAAATAATATCACTTTGTACAAAATAATATCACCTGTAACTTGCTTCCATATATCAACTTCTCCTCATTTCAGTTCGAGCTGAGTAAAACTAAAATAAACACCATTTCATACTTAAACAAACTTCAATTTAAACATCAACAAACAAACAATAGTTCAACTTAAACAACAATACAAAGTCAAGCCAGAGAATTAAGGTGAGTAAACTCCTACCTAAACATACTCTATTTTGTTTGTTTATTTATGCTATGAGTAATATTTGAACCTGTTTTGAATATACCTTTGAACAAGTATGGTTGTATCTATATATGTATATATGAGTTCCCTGTGAATGCTGTTGTGTGCAGTATGTTTATAATTGCCTTTGTTCTTGTTTTCTTCAAACCCAAATATGCAAACAAATTTATTTCTCTTGATTTAATAACAGTTAGACTATACAATATAAACGAACATTGTTTGTTTGATCTGGAACTAAAGTTTAAAAATTCACTTAAGTTAAAACAACTTATAATTGTCTCTGGAAACACAAAATAGCATAGCAAACTCAAGATAAGTCGAAATTTAAATTTCTTAATTCTCGAACTCAGGGTTATAAACTGAAGTCTTGTACTAAAATATGATTTTTGAAGTAAAAATTATGATTTTTAGATCAAGGATTTGAGAGCAACTCGTATTTGTTCGAAAATTAGTTTTGATCAATTGAGGTTGATTGAAGTGAGGTTGGTGATCGAGGCTTCGCGTGGAGGTGGAGAGGCCTATGACGATGGTAGGAAAAATGATCGGAGGTTCTCACGTTCACCGTGGTGGCAGCGGCAGGCATTTTCTGTTCGTAAACCTAATTTAGGAGAGGCTGGTTTTTTCGATTCGTTCGTCTTCTTCGATCAACCAAGTTCAACATGGTTCTGGGGGATGGAAAAGGGGAGATTGATGAGTGTTTGGCCGGAGTTTTCAACCTTTTGGTGGTTGAGGTTGCG
Source organism: Allium fistulosum (assembly GCA_030737815.1). Classification (NCBI taxonomy): domain Eukaryota; kingdom Viridiplantae; phylum Streptophyta; class Magnoliopsida; order Asparagales; family Amaryllidaceae; genus Allium; species Allium fistulosum. Next base: position 515,220,815 of record CM060908.1, on the reverse strand, counting down.
GAGGCGACGCATTGCCAGGTTTTGGAGGTGTTTCGGCGTCTTCTGTTTCCAGGTTTCATTGTCAAGCCCGATTTCAAATTCGAGATGATGAGGAGTTTTGGTGGTCGGGGGAGTGGCTCATGGAGGATCGTCGACTTGACTCGATGATCTGGAGTCGACCGGAGGTGATGGCGGCGCCGTGCACGTGCACGGAGCTTAGTTCTATCGATCTAGAACTAAGTTGTGTAGTTGGGTGGAGTTGGGGTAGTACGCGAGTTTGTCTCGAGTGATTCGAGTGATGGACTCGAAGCATTGAGGGTTTGGACTCGAAGCAGTTTTCAGGTAGCTCGAGTCATTTGTGGGTGTTGCAGTTTTAACCTGTAGCTTTTTAAAAAAAATTAAAAATCTGGATTTTAAATTGAAAAGCAGGGATTTAAATAAGTTTAGACTCAAGTTTAAATCTGGTTCAAGATGGTTTTGAATCTCAGCTTAAAAATAAATAAAGTTTTTATTTAAATTGTTTTAACTACTTTAAAAAATTGTTTAAGTAGCTTGAAATGAAAAAAAATAAAGTTTAAAATGTAGAGAAGTTTTTAAATTAAATCTGAAATCAAGATTTGTTTGTATTCCAGTTTTGTAATAAAAGAAGTTTTAAATTTGAATTGTTTCAAATAGTTTAAATGATAAAAATAAATTTGTAAACTGATTTGAATTTAAATGAAATTGGGCTTTAAATTCTCTTGGCTTCTAGTGTAAAATAAATAATTCTTTAACTTGGAAAATAAAAAGGATTTTTGAAATTGTTTGAATCTTGTTAAAGTTAATTTATTTTAAATCTTAATTTAAAAATAAAATGTAAAAGTGAATTTTGAAAGTCAATTATTTTAAGTACCTTGTTAATGATAATTTGATCATTAATAAGAAAAATATCCTTATCTTTAAATAAATGAGGGTTTATGATTTGTAATTATTAATTAAAATGGATGGTTAATGAATTGAATGAATTAATTTAGTAATTAGGAGTTTAATTAAGGTTTTAGCTAATTAATTTAGGATAAATAAATTGGTATTTAAGAATCATTAATTAAATACGATTTATATTTTTTAATCAATGATTAGTAGATTATTAATCAAGTGATTAAGGGATTAATTAAGTTATAGTTAACACTTAGTTAATTAAATAATTAAGGATAAATTAATGTGATTAATTTTTAACAATTAATTTAGATTAATTAATTAATGATAATCATTATGAAATTGTGTAAGTGTAATTACTTTATGGAAGAAATTAAGAAATTAATTGCTCATCGTAATAAATTAAAAATTGATTAGGAAATAATTATTAATTTAACAGTAATTAATTAGTTATTGTAATTAATTAAGAATAATTTGAAATTAATTGGTTTCAAATTTACCATAACTAGCAAATTTATTCATAGGAATTAATCTGATTTAAATTAATTAGATAATTAAGTTGATCCTACTTATGGATGTTTGGATTATATTGGATGTTGAATTGTTCGATATCCTCGATATGTGATGCTTTGTGATATATTTTGATTTGTGTTGTGATTTATAATTTATTTATCTGAGATGAATGTAATTAATTATCTATGATGTAATCAAATATCTATGATTTGATCTGTAAGATAAGCGTTATCGCTTATACCGCTTATCAACTATACTTCTGTATTCTGATCTGTGATGATTGAATGATGTTGCACTACTGTGTGAAACCCCTGAACTACACCATACACACACAAATATGGATAATCAGTTAAGTCACAGATGATTTAAATTTAATGTTTTGAAATTGAAATTTTAATTTCAATTGATTTTGGAAATGGATTTGGGTTAAATGTTAAAGCTTTTCAAAATGAGTTCAAATGATTTAATAAAATTTGAAATCTAAATGATTTGATTTAAATTTGAATTCAATATTTGGAATTGATATCAATGATTTGAAAATATGGTCTAAAAAGACCATACCGGTTATAAATGTGTCTATTTGAATTTAAACAATTTTAAAAGTATGGTTTTGAGAATTTGAATTTAACCCAAGCATTGTAATTCGTATAAATGAATCAGATTTTCTGAAATGAAAACTGTTGTTTTCAAATGATAAAAGCTTTCATATAAGAAATGAAATTCCAATTTAAGTTAAAGGAATTTCAAGTATGAATTGAAAATGGTTTTCCAAGTTATAAGTGAATTCTTTTTAAAAGCTATGAATTGAATCTGTTTATTTTTAACAGATTTAAATGGTGATTTGTTTAAACCATTCGAAATGAAATTGTATTGAAATCTATCAGTTAAATCTTGGTTTTCAAGATTTAACGAGTTAATCCAATTGAAACGGAAATTGATTTGGAAAATCTGTGAATGAATCTTTGTGAAACTGGGTGAACTTTGTGAAATGAATCTTTTTATGTAAAAGATTAAAATGGTAATTTGTTTAAACCATTTAAAAGAAAGTTTTGGGTAATAAGTTGTGACTTAATTGAAATCTCAATATCCATATGTTTTCAAATATTGTGCTCATTATTCGGTTTAGCCGGGAGAGGACCTTTGTGTCATACAACCCATTCTGAATAAGTGATACGTTGTATATGGATCGCATTTGAAGACCGGTGTTGAAGACCGGGTATTTGCGAAAACGATAGGATAACCTATCGATTGTCTCTGCACTGAGTTGCTCTAGTATAGAGATTTCCTAAGTGATGGGGAGTCCGATCGGGATTGTGAATACCCGGATTGCAAGGGCTTCTTTGGAAGTGCCTTCGGTTCTGTTCGAACCCGGAACAGACTTGTATGGTTACATGTATGACATTACATTTTGAGATATAAAGCAGATTTCTTTCAAATACATTTTTGTTGGTGGCTAAGAATTTATTCTCTTAGCTTAACACCCTTCTTTGAGATGTACGAGCTCAGAGGTTATGTAGTTGAAGGTTATCAGCGATACACTCCCAATTTGGTAATGTGGCATGTTGAGTGTTGCTATGTGTTGATCATTTATTGATCATTTGTGATCAAAGCATGGCTTTGTGAAAAAGCGTATCTTTGTGGACGAGACCTCTTCGGACCTCACAACCTGGAAATGGTCGAAACAGGAATGATGCGGCAAGGTTATGAGGGTTGCTCCCTTTAGGATATGTCATTTCCTTCTGGAAAAGGGTGGTATTAGGTATGGAGCCTTGGTATTTTACCTATGTGGTTACTCCAATCTCATTTACTGTGTGATTGTGTGTTTGATCGAGGCGCCTCGGATAAAGGTCCCGAAGGACCGGGGGGTGGCATATTCATGTAGTAGTTACCTAGTGACAGAGTTAACCCGGCCTTGTGTTGGAAGAGAGCCAGGTTGGTTTCTCGGGACGTCCCGCCAGAGGCGTTCCCATGTGGCATAGGAAGTTCCTTAGCCTGACCATTTGTTGGAAATCCAAAAAAACAATACGAGCCCTGTACGGTTTTAGTTGTATTACCTGTCATGGAATGTGGCGGTAACCTGCTATTGAACATGGTAGCTATATTAGGCATACAATAATGGTTGTATGCTGGCTAAGATTAATATTATACTTTCGAAATGTTTTCTGCACTATGCACTAATAATAATAATCAAATGATTCTGCGTAGTAAGCATCTTTGACTATCATAAGGAGAAATCTCCTCCAATCCTGCGTTTGCATTGTGTGTGTGGCGGGAGGTCTTATGGTAGTTTCATTTTCTAAAAAGCATTGCGAAATTCCTTTTTTAACTGTTTTATTTCAAACCAAATGTTTTGTTGCTCACACCAGTCCCACGACTGACTCGGAGTTTATTGTTCCCTTCCTAAACTCTGGATGCCCACAATTTTCCACACGGGCAGTCTAGAGTTGGGTTTCTCAGATATTCAGGGTTAGTAGATTATCTGGAGCTAGTTCACTTCATCGGAGTGGATGACTGCACTTGCTTATCTTTGTGCATCGTGATGGTGGTTCAAGCTTGATGTGGAGGTGTTGGAGTCATTCTCTTTTGCAGATTATTTAGAGTTATCTCTTTTGTTATTTCCGCTGTATCATTATTTATCTCTGATATTGTTGTATCATATTGATATCATTCTGGATATTGTATTCAATGGAGTTGTATATGATATCATCTATTTATTTATTCCGCTGTGTTGTTATACTTACTGTGTTATAAGCTCCGGGAAGCCAGATTCGGCGTTTGAATCTACGGCATTTGAGTACAAGTGAAGTACGGGTGTCGATTTTCGAAGGTCGAGTTTTTGGATTCTTTACAGTTATTTTATTATAATGCTCGGGTCATACCGAGTATTATAGATACAGGATATGATGCTGTGGTGCTCAGGAGACGAGCTGGATGGCGAGACGTATCAGTCGTACTAGTTGTATATTCCGATGTGTTGAGTATACTGTGTATTCGGTTGTGGGACAAGTTAATATAATTGTCCGGTAATGTATTATTGATTGTGTTGTACTCTGATGATGAGATGTATAACAGATATAGTTTCTCTGTGTAAAGATAAGTTATTATCTATTATATTTTATTCCGCTACGATGTGAGATTCTGATGTTGTTGTTTTCTATTTTCTTCTTCTACCCCCTTCTTCTTTAACCCTGATGGTTCGTATTTCCGTTCACCTTGAGTTGATTTGATGGAGAAAAATGTTGATTCAAGGGGTACGAGTTTGCGGGTCATTACACTACAAACAGATATATTCGGTAATAATGGCAAAACGCTTATTTATTCTGCCAACTGGGTCCAATTAAATACAATTAGCAGAATGGTGTTTTATTCCGCTAAACAGATGTCAAAAACATCGTAATTAATTTAAATTAACTCATCACTATTTTTATCCGGAAAAATCACTTCATCAGACGGGTCATATAAATTTAAACGGGGATATTTGTTTTAAATCGGTGATTAAATTTCTATCCGTTTAAATATTCCATAATTTTTCACTTATTCAAACTCGACAACAATTCGAATGACGACTTAGTGTTCGACGGTACGAATCCATCACAATGAATTTTGCTTCAATCGGAATTCGTATGCATTCGTTATGGCATTTTAAAATTTAAAAAATATATATATAATTTAACAATTTTTAAATAGAAGAAAAATCCTTCATCTCCTTCTTTGGGTCGAATCCTATACTTAATTGTTTTCATTTTCTTTAAAACTTCCCTCTACCTTTTCGTTTATACTTATTTTTTCTTTATTTTTTTAAAAAAAAACGGGCCAAAACCCAAACCACCTACCTAAGAACGATTCCCTCCTCCTCTTCTCCTCCTATTCTCTCTCTCTTTTCCAAATTCTTCTGGACAAACACGAAGTCCCAACCAAAGTGCTTCAATCCTTCAACCAATAAGGCTGCCTCTCCGATCACCACAGGCGCATTACTCAACCATTGCGCCACCCTTTTTTCTTGCCCGGACCGAACCAAGTTTTCTCTACCCTCCCAAACTTCCACTGCCATGGCCGCTTCTCGCGAGCACGCCGTGCACGTGCACGCTCGCCCCATCTTCCAGATCACCACCGCGACACCACAGACCCACTCCACTCCGTCTCCTGATCTTCACCGCCACCTCGATGAAGCTCCGGCATCCTTGAATCCAAATTGAGCTTTCAAACGAAACCCACAAAAATATCCACTATCACTAATCTCCGATCTGCTCTTGCCTTACACCACTGTTTCACTCACCGCCACCACCATTCTAAAGCTCACCCACGCCGCCTCCTTCCTACCAGAATTCAAAGCGTCCGGTCATCCCCTTCCTGCTAAAAACAGTCGCGCCCAGAGCCTCCATAAACAATTCCTAAAACCCTAAAACTTCCTACCGCTACAATCCTACGCCACTAGAAAGAAATTCCCACGGTCGAAACGTCCCCCTCGACTCCACGATCATTCTGAAACCAACGGCCCGCCGCCTCGGCCACCTAAGATCTAGAAATTAATTTTCTTGTTAAAAACGATCAAAACAAAAATTCCCCCAATCTACTAACCTAAAAATCATGATTTTGTCACTAAAAATCTTAGTTTGGTATGCCAAACATGGTCATGGATTCAAAACATTATTTTAAACATATTGAAATTTGTCGAAATCTGGTTTGTTTACTGTGTTTTCACAATTTCACGCGATATACAAAACGAACAATCTTCAAACCATTTTTGGTGTGTGCTTAATTCAAAAACATAGACTCCATTAGTTGACATCATTAATTAACTCGAATCGAAATGAGTGATTATGATTTTTGAAAGAAGAGCATTCAAGTTTTTAAAGCCTGTTAACAGTTTACAGAGTACAACAAAAAAAAATCCAGGCACTTCGAATAAAGATCCTCACCTTAAACATTTTGAAAATCTTTTGAATCTTCTGTTTGAACATAAGTTTGATCTGAAACTCGAATCCTTGCTTTGGACTTGAATGTGAAAGAGAATGCTTCTTCTTCTTTGATTGTAGAGTGTATTTTTTTCTTTTCTTTAGAGTGTTTGGTTTTTTAAAGAGTATTTAAGTTTACAGGATTTTGCAAAATGAAGCTACACACATATACAAGCATATATATATATATATATATTCATGTTTTGCAAAACAAATTGATGTATACGTACACCACTTAGACTTAAGGAACATTAGATTTGCTGTACAAAAGTTTTGATGGATTGAGGTGAGGTAATACACTGTGAAAACTTGATGGCTTGCAAATCTTGAAAGGAAGTTGAAATGAGGTGAAGAAAATGTTTTTAGCTTTTCTCTTTTTGGCCAGGAAGCATATGTATAAATATTTATTATTTATTTTCATTTTTACTTGTTTTTCCTTTCTACTTTTTGTTATTTTACTTTTTAATTTACCAAGTTAACTTTCTTTTTATTTGAAACATTCCTTCGTATATATTTTGAGAATAACATGTAAAGTGGTCTTAACTAAACAATTTAGTCTTCCTATTTTATATGTATATATTTCTATTCATATATATATATATATATATATAACTCAAGGCATTAAAAGTTTTTTCCATTCCATTTTTAAATAATACAACATTTTGTTAACACATTTAAACGCACAATTCAAAGCAAATGAAATCTTTACTATTTCATTCTAAATAACATTTTCTTATCAAACATTATTTTGTAAAAGATTTCTTATTTAAAAATGCTATTATAAATTTTCTCATTCATATCATCATATTTTTCATATATATCTTTTCTTTCATTTTTCAATATATATATATTTATTTATTTTTAATCACTATATTTATTTAGTTCATATATATATATATATATTTCACTTACCACAACATATATTATTTTTAACATACCATTTATATTTTTTCATAAATACTATAATTTCCCTTTTGAACTTATATATATATATATATATAATAAAAATCCAATTTTAAACTTTCTCTATTTACAATACATTGTATTTTCCCATAAGTCATATCATTTCTATTGACAGTATATTCTTTTCTTATTTCATCTATATTTATTTGAATTGAATTTGTTTCCTAATCATATATATACATATAAATCCTGTTGTTCTGAATATATATATATAAGAAATTCCGATTAAATCAATTTCCCATTTTTATAAATAAAATCTAGAAATTCAAAATACTATCTTGGTTTAAAGTTATATATTTTCATCAATCATCACTTAACGGGGATTTTATTTTGATAAAAATACCATATTATTGAATATTAAAAATTAATAGTCAAAACTCAAGATGACAAAAGTTTCGGGTTGTTACACTTTCATTGAGTAATTCATTATAATTCATAGATGAATGAGCAACTCCTTTTGGAATTCTTTGACATGATCGATGAGAAACGAGACGAAGCTTACTTGAGAGCAACTGCGCACCGCAATCAAGTCGCCCAGTATTACAATGCCAAGGTCAGGAATCAGACCTTTGAAATTGGCGACCCGGTCCTCAAACGAATCTTCCCATGCCTTGGGAACTTGAGCCCAACATGAGAAGGTCCATACGCAATAAAACAAAAGCTTTGAGAAGGCACTTTCAGGCTTGCAATGGTTGATGGGACCGCACTTTCGAGGACGTGGAATAGTCAGCATTTACGACGCTATTTCACTTAGAAATAAATTTGTACATAATTGAATAAAGACATGTAATTGGATAGAATCTGTCATTTCCCATTTTCAATAAATGGTTTCCTGGATCTGTCTTTACAATGCTTAATAGCTGTGAAAGATGACCGCCTCGAATGAATCTGCATGTGTGTAATATAGGTGTGTAGGTAACCAGAGATAGGTGCCAACCAAACTTCCACAGTCCATGATTGGACCCTTGAAGTTCAATCACTCTCGGTCTCTAGAGATCGATACCACCTAACTATTGCCATTGACGTGGGGGTAGGAGTATAAACTAAATAGGACATGATACGACCGTCTGAACGCTGACTCTTGCCATTGAGACGGAGGCAATAGGAGTATAAATTGAAAGAACGTGATACGACCGTTCATCTATTAACTCTTGACCTTGGATTAAGGATAGGAGCATAAACTTTAGTTGACATGATTTGGCCATCCATCCGCTAACTCTTGCCTTTGCAATGGGGGCATGAGTATAAACCCAGAAAGGACGTAACTTGCCCGTCCACCAGCAAACTCCAGCCTTTAATATGGGGAGTATAAATCAAAATGAATGCGATATGACCGTTCATTCACTAACTCTCATCCTTGATGTGGGGGTACGAATATAAACTAAAATAGACATGATAAGACCATCCGATCTTTAAGCCTGGAGTAGGCAAAACGAAAGGTCCATACCCGACGTAAGGTGGGGTCTTACCTATGAACTTTGAATCGACAGCCGGAGTTGGGTGCGATTGAGAATAAACATCCTAGATGAGGATGTACAGACAATGATCTTAAGTAGTCAATTTGAACTAGCACTCAGAGTTCGGCATAATCGGATACCATTATCCTGGAAAAGGATATCTGGACCATTGTTCTAAGTGGTAAATCTTAGTTAATTGTAACAACCCTGTTATTAATTACCTAATTAATTAAATTTAATTAGGGATAATTAATTCTAATTTATGGTTTATGAAACTTAATTGTGTAGTTAAATCTAGTTTTTGGAATAAGTGATTTAATTTATTTATGAAATAAGTTTCATTTATTAAAGAGGATTTCAATTTAAAATTTTGAAATGTTAATTTGGAAAACTGTGATAAATCTTATAATTGTGTAAAATGAATTTATTTAGATATAAAAATTGTTAACTTTGGAATTTTCAATAAATGAAAATAAGAGATTGTCTTTTTTTAAATATTAAAAAGAAGGTTAAAATAAGTGTTAAAATTGTAATCCTTTCTTTTATTTTTTGAAGTTAAAAGGTTGAATAATATGTAAAGCTTTTATATAAAATTTCCTAAGTGTAATCTAATTTGTAATTAGAGTTAAAATGAAGGAAATAAGTAGAAAATAGATTTTGAGTTATTTAATTAAAGTATGGGTTTGGGCCTAGGTAAATTTCTGCCCATTGGTGCAAATAAGAGAGAGTTTTCTCTCCTTAGCAATTTCTAAAATGAACTATATTTTCATTTGCTAAACCAGTAAGCAAAAAGAAAGCTATTCTCAAAACTAAGAAAATCGTAACGTCAAAATCCTCAATTTCAAGTACCAAATCAAGGGCTTCTAGCTAATACTTATAGAAATCAAAATAAGGTAATCTCTTCCATCTTATAGTATAACTATTAAGATTTTGTTTTAGATTTCATCTTGGTTAGTATTTTTGTTTTGCAAATTTCTGAGTTTGACCTAGGTCTAATTGATGAGAGAAGCTAGCCTAAGGGAATCCGGGTTTTAATCATCAATTCAAGATTATATAGGCAAGTTACCACTCACATAATTTATCTCTAAATTTATATTGGGTGCATGTGCTTGCTTTGGATGAATTGTTATTGAATTGCTCTCAAATTGATTATGATATTCATATACTTTGTTACCCTCTTCACTATTTGCTGAAACCAGTAGCTATGTAGTGAATCCATTTGATTATTTGTCACCTATTACATGTAAAAGATACTGATATTAGTCGCTGCACTTTATTGTCGGAAAGTGGGGAAATCACGCTGGAAAAATAGTGAAACGTATGTCGTCGGAATGGGGGAAACGGCACCAGGAACTCACGTTCCAGGTCCATAACCGATGGACCGGTCATGCATGATCGGTTCATTGGTCGTTGCCTGGAACGTAAGTTCCACATGGCCGCAGCCACCTACGACTCATCGCTTGAACCCGTGTTTTGTTTGCTTTGTTAATGTTATTGTTTTTTGTTTTGCATGGTTGTTTATAGCCCTTTTGATATCCATTTTCCTCGATTTTTTAATCTATAAAATAGAATTTAAAATGATTTAGGGTAGAAAATATATGGACCAATTTGTTGCTATAATCGTGTGATGAATAAGTATTTTGTTGTAGTGAATTCTCTTGTGCTCTATGGACATTGAACCACTTTGATTCAAAGGTTTGGAATATAACAAATTTATATCTATCTGTTTTATATAATAGAAAGCTTAATTTAAGTTTACAAATATCCAACTTATTTTCTAAATAAATCGAGTTCTTTTTGTAAATGATTTTTATAAATAATTATATATATACTATTGGTAATATAAATGGTCATGAATTTTGGGAAACATGGTTTTGGAAATATAAACCTAAATTATTTCTAAATAAAATGGTTATTTATATCAAACTGAGTTTGGAAAATGAATTTATGGTTTCAAGAATAGACGAGTACTTACATAAGTGGTTTTGGAATATGGTTTGTGAACTTTATATATGTATATATATTTTTGGAAATTTGGAACAATGATACATACATACATATATAATATTAATTTGATATATAAATTGGATTATGCTTTATTATATTTCAAGAGAAATGTATATATAGTTAAATAATAAATGTTATGGATTTTAATGAGAAGTTTGGAAGTAAATTTATACGTAAAGTATTTTGGAAAACATCTTAAGTATGATGGAGAAAAACATTTACTTTTAGAAAATCATTTGGAAAATAAAATGTTTTGAGAGCCTTAGTTCTATAATGTGGGGAGTACAAATAATCGATTTAGTGTTACCGATTGGTTTAAATGCTCTCGAGTAATGCTTCATCGAATATTGTACAACTCATTGAATAGAATATTTGAGTAGAACTTAGTGGCCCATTAGTGAATACTCGAATTTCACCGGGTAGTATGGGATGCCTTGGTTAAATTCTTGTAATTTCTATTGGGAAGTATTTACACTTTAGAGTTGTATTCTTTTTTGGTGTTCGGTGGGATCGATAGATCCTTAGGAGAATATATTTCAGGTTTTTCAGTGGTATCCATAATGAGTGAGATTTATTAGCTTCTAGTAAATACTTGAATTTCACCAGGCGATATGGGATGTTTTGGTTAAATTCTAGTGATTACTGAAAGTGATAGTATTTGGCACTCTAGGGTGTATTTTCTTTTGGTGTTCGGTGGGACTGATAGACCCTTAAGAGGTATACTCATGGATTTCTTTTCGATCATAAATATATAATAATAATGAATAATCTGGAATCTTCAAGTCATGGTTGCTACAATCCTTGAGATTAGTTGTGATTCTGTTTTATGGTATGGACGGTCCTTGGTATCAGATCGGTACGAGTGATACCACATTTGTTTGCCATGGTATGGACAATTATTAAGATTGGTATGGACGATCTGGGTGATCGGTATAGAATTGGTTTCTTTGTGTTAGAAATATTGTGCTTTATTATGTAATTCTACGTTTAGTGACTAATCTGTATTTGTGACCTAAATATATATATATACATATATATATATCCTAGTGCCTTAAGGTATATTCCAAGTTAAATCAATTCTATGACTTGTTATATCTTGGATATCTGGATTTACTTATATGTTATTTATTTTTGTGTTATATCTTGTTCTCACCCTTTTAGATATTTAGAGATAGTTTGACCTGTGTGTTACTTTAATGCACGGTTTAGGCAGGGACTTTTCAGGTTACATGACAGGTAGACCTTTGGATGGTGGGCTAGCAGAGAGAGATAAATCATTTTGACCTTTAGTTTATCTCATGTAGGATTTTGTGTTTGTATTTAAGATGCATATTTGAGCTAGTGATTTGTAACACATGTATATCATGTGGGTCTAATATTTTGTTTTGCAGACTCACGGTTTGTATATGTATATGAGATTTATTATTCCTTTGTGATCTTGATTACTATTTTATATGATATACTATTCCGATTCTGAGAAACCAATGTGTTTATTACTTTGAATTGAGACTGTACACTTCAAATTTTATTCAAGAGATTAAGGTAAACCATAAGTATGACTTATTAGTGTTAGTTTAAAGATATATTCACATTCGGTCGCCCTTAACAAGTCATATTATCCGTATTATTAGACGACATTATTTATAGTGTTCTTTAATAATATGGGTATCAAAGTGGGGTATTTACAGTTTCGTATCAAAGCTGAGTTAGAACATTATAGCATAAAATATCATAGATTTAGACCTTGTTAGACTTAGAGTCCTATCCCTTGGGGTATGTGGTGGATAGTTATTGTGACGCCCCACCTCTATGCTCCTAATAACAAAGAGTATTAAAAGAAATACTGTCTATTATTACGAAGAATAAGGCTGGATAGGAGCGACCATCCGTAATTGGCCTTACACTAATATTGGTTATCTCGGTAGGAGTGGTATATACTTTTTATTTTTCATCTATTATTTCATTTACTCCCATCGACATATCCAATTATCAGTATAAAACAAACTACGATAGTTCATAATAGTTTAGGACATTAGATATAACAATAACACAGATAATATAAATGCGGAACACAGATAAAAACAAAAGTCTCATATATATATAACTGATGTCAGTTGATACATAATTGACACAATACATATGATACAACTACAACTGTCGACTCTAGAAGTTATATATACAAGTACATTATCAACTAATATACATGAATACATATCGTTCTATATAATGACACGACTATTACAAAATGACACGGACAACTTCAGAAGATGTGAAAAGTCTTCATATCCTGAACAGCAACTCAAAGAAGAAAATCTACAACCTGAAATAACTCGGGTCTGACCCGAGTATTACATTCAAAAGAAAATAATACCCAGGTCAATCTAATTCAAACCAGTTTATTAGTGCATATAGGCAGTAATAATCAAATATCACATAGACGACAGTCACAGAAATCTCGTATACCCAACTTCTCGATAAGAGAACCGGATAACGGCGGATATAACACTAAACAGTGTTAATCCACAAAACAGAAATCCAAAGCAATTTAACCAATTGAAACGTCAATTTAAAACTGTCAAATCTGATAGGGCTGCAGTACACGCACGCGTGTACTGCCTCGCCACTATCGTAGGAGATACACAAAAGCTCAGTGAAAATCATAAAGGGTCACAAGGTCAAACCCCGAAGTCGGGTTCGACTCAGGTGATAACTAACGGCAATCAAAACTGTGATATCGACCGCAGTCAATACCCAAAGTTCTCAAATTCAACATGACAATCAAAAGTCCAAAGCTAAGGTAATACGACTGTAGCATAGCAACAAATAGAAAACTGCATATACAACTAAGCAGTGTACAGTATTGAAACTGTAATTTCCAAAGTGAAACAAGAAAATTCAATGTGCAGAGGAACTGAAATTTCCAAGATGAAACAAGAACTAATGTTCGTGAACATGAAGGCAACATATACAATTCACCAGTAACACTATATGAACCAGAAAGCAACTCCACCAATATATGCATACATACATAAATATGTATATATGCACATATATACAAAACTTATAAACCCAATGGCACAGACATAGACAATTGTACCAGACTCAATTGTATTCAAGCATGTGCAGGCATGCTATCAAACACAAACAACTAAACAAGCAGCATGTACAGATGAGTGCAGTAGTGCAAACAGTGTGAAGTGCACAACAGACTTAAGTCTACAACTCAAGACCAGACTTCAAAAAGGGGTACCAGGTTACGAGATGAACGAACTAAACATTATAATACAGCAGCTACAACACAAATGTAACAGTGAAAACATACATAGGCGGTGCCACTATAAACAGGTATAACTACACATTGTATACTGACACAGGAACGAGCAGTCGACAAGTACAAACTGCATATGAGACCCCAAACTACTAGAAAAGTTCAGGGTGAAGTCAATATGGTTTTCAAGGTAAATACAACTATCAAATGAAGACTCAAAGGTCAATGGCACTACCGTTTCCTAAAACAATATAAGTCATAGCAGTTTTGAACCAAGACAGGGGGATTTCAAACTAGCAATGGAAATGCCGAAGTCAACTAGAGCAAGTTCGAACAATTCAAAGTCCATATTATCACAAAATAACAATCAAAGCCATAAGTAATTGAACAGACTCGATGTCGAGTTGCTGTTCTAAAACACAGTAGCAATTTCTAGTGGGAACAGAAGTCAAGGACGAACACAAGTAAAATAATATGCGGTTCACAATCAATATCGAAGCCGGGTTCAAATCAAGGTCAAATGACATAAGTCCCAAAAACAAGATTACTGAGAATGTAATACCAGATACCCAGTAAAAAGAAAATCAAGGCAATACACAAAACAATGGTGATGGCTAACTCTAATATAAATTCGTGAGTTCGCATTCCCAATATCAAGTGGTCGAATTCAAATATTCATGTATGCAGACTACTAAGGTGAAAAACACATGTCGTGAGCATGTAACACTGCAGCCTCAATGCAGAAGATCAATACCCTACACGTTCAACAAGTAAAATGAAGATGCAGTGAAGTATATTAACAACAAAAATGAACTAATGCATCAGTACAGTTCAATGCTAAAAGCCCAAGTATACAACCAAGTAAAGAAACGCAGCAGTGTGCAACTCGAGCTTCAGTAGAATCAAGTGACACACCACTGCTCAATGACTCGGAATCAAGGACAACCGAGAAGCAATGCATCAAAGACGAGAAGACAACTTCGAAATCAAAGCCGAGGTAAATCTCATCATATAAGTAGTTTTAAAACAATTTAGTAGGGATGGCTTCAAAGCATGTCACTGTTTTAACAAGATAAGTCACAACCGTGAGCACCAATAATCCACCTCGAAAATTCCCAAATTTAAACGAGTCAGAAACACATGAATTCGAATAAAAATCAGAAATCATTTAGCGAAGGTTTTCAGACGAACAAAATCAAGGTAACTCACGAAATCCATCAAAGCCGAGGAAACAACGACCATACCAAAGATCGAAGAAATCATTGATCATTTCAAGAATTCAAAACGAAGGTCACGTGGCAGAGCTAAAACAACAACATGGAACGAAATCGAACAAGTCGAGAAATCCAAACCATCACCATTCAAAATCATATACGAACGAAAACGAGGGGTTCAAACCCAAAACATGAGCTGCAGGGTTGGATTAGATGTGAGTTTTGCTCACCTTATTCGCCAAATCGAAGCTGTCGCGTGCGAGATAATCGAAGACGAAGCCCTAGCAAGCATCGAAAGAACGAACGAAAGCCCCAATTTTTCTGAAGCCCTATGTTTTCCAGATCGAAGAACGAAGCCGCCATTCTTTTTTTTCTTTCGTATGATTTTCATTTGCTGAATAATGAAGAGAGAGGGGGAGGGGTGCGACGTGGGTTTAACAGAAGAAAGGGGTAAGGTCGTGGGGGATGGTATGGGTGAGGTATGGGCCAATACATGTTTATTTATTTTTTTATTTTATATTTGTTGTTAAAAATTTTCTATGTGTATTTATTCATTTCGTATTTATAAAATTTGATAAAAGAATTCTAATTGATTTAAAATTTCCAATTCAAATTTAACAACCAGTATTAGTTTGTCAGTTGACGAAAATTTAATTGTTATAAAAATTCCAACAACATCATCAATTTAGCTGCCAACACAAATCGTTTATTGATGATTAAAATTTTGGGTAAAATCCCGGTTGTTACAGACTCCCCTCCTTAGAGAAATTGCGTCCACGCAATCATAGGGAATAAATGGAAAAAGGTAACAACCAAAAGAGCAAGTGTCAGCGAGGAAGTATTAGATAAGAAATCGAAAGGTTCGACTGCTTCAAATCAAAAGAATCAACATCGTGGGGATCAGGGATCAAAATCAAACGACTAACAAAAGCAAGAATAATCGAGTTCCAGCAACTAAAAGAGAAGGAAAACAGAGCAGAAATCCCATACAGAGCACGAATTGAATGTGAGTAAATCAAATTACTTACCTGAATTGCCAAAGAAAAAGACGAAGCTCAAATCTCAAAAATCGCAAATATTCAATCATCAAAAATGATAATTGAATTTTCAAATCGAAAATATTTACTTATCTCAAACGATAATCAGAAGACAAATCAAATATCTGATTATCTCAAACGATAGTCAAATTTCTCAAATCAACAAATATTTAATTATCTAAAGCGATAATCAAATTTCAAAACAGAAGATATTTAATTACCTCAGGCGATAATTAAATTTTAAATCAACAACTATTTAATTATCTCAGACGATAATTAAATCTCAAATCAATAAATATTTAAGTATCTCAAGCGATAATTAAATCTCAAAACAGCAATTATTTAATTATCAAAGACGATAATTAAATCTCAAATCATCAAATATTTAATTATCAAGAGCGATAATTAAATTCCAAATCAGAAAATATTTAATTATCTAAAGCGATAATTAAATCTCCAAGCACAAATATTTAATTATCTAAAGCGATAATTAAAACAACAAATCAACAATTATTTAATTATCTAAAGTGATAATTAAAAGCAACAAATATCCGATTATCAAAAACGATAATCAGAACTCATATCAACAAATATTTAATTATCACAAGCGATAATTAAAACAACAAATCAACAATTATTTAATTATCTAAAGTGATAATTAAAAGCAACAAATATCCGATTATCAAAAACGATAATCAGAACTCATATCAACAAATATTTAATTATCACAAGCGATAATTAAAACAACAAATCAACAATTATTTAATTATCTAAAGTGATAATTAAAAGCAACAAATATCCGATTATCAAAAACGATAATCAGAACTCATATCAACAAATATTTAATTATCACAAGCGATAATTAGAAACAACAAATATCTGATTATCAAAAACGATAATCAGAACTCATATCAACAAATATCTAATTATCACAAGCGATAATTAGAAACAACAAATATCTGATTATCAAAAACGATAATCAGAACTCATATCAACAAATATCTAATTATCACAAGCGATAATTAGAAACAACAAATATCTGATTATCAAAAACGATAATCAGAACTCATATCAACAAATATCTAATTATCACAAGCGATAATTAGAAACAACAAATATCTGATTATCAAAAACGATAATCAGAACTCATATCAACAAATATTTAATTATCACAAGCGATAATTAGAAACAACAATTATCTGATTATCAAAAACGATAATCAGAACTCATATCAACAAATATCTAATTATCACAAGCGATAATTAGAAACAACAAATATCTGATTATCAAAAACGATAATCAGAACTCATATCAACAAATATCTAATTATCACAAGCGATAATTAGAAACAACAAATATCTGATTATCAAAAACGATAATCAGAACTCATATCAACAAATATCTAATTATCACAAGCGATAATTAGAAACAACAATTATCTGATTATCAAAAACGATAATCAGAACTCATATCAACAAATATCCAATTACCTGCAGATAATTGGAAACAACAATTATCTAGAAATCAATTAAGAAGACTAGAAAATCAACATAAAAGCTTGGATCGATCCCATCAGATGGCGAGTTTTTAATTCGTCGCACGTGCATCTCAGAGTGGCCGAAGCCTACCAAGTACTCAACATAATTTTGGCGCCCATCAGATTGACCCGGAGGTCCGCAGAGTGACCCGAAGGTCTAGTACTGGTATTTGACCCGAAGGTCCGCAGAGTGGCCCGAAAGCCCAACAAATGACCCGAAGGTCCAACAAATGACCCGAAGGTCCTCATAGTGGCTCGAAAGCACACGAAAGCATCAAAATATTTCAATTAACGAGTCCGGAATTAACCGAAATAGCAAACGCACATGTCCCATACCATGTGTTTTACTAAATCGTTTGATTCTCTTCATCGTTTCCTTGAAAGTGTGAAATCATCAAATTCATCAAAACAACAGATATTCAATTAACGAGTCCGGAATTAACCGAAATAGTAAAAGTGTGGTTCCATACTCCGCACTTTTGCTAAATCGTTTAAATCTCTTCATCGTTTCCTTGAAAGTGCAAAATTGTGTATTTTGTAAAAATACACTTTACATTCTCAAATAGGCAAGTCCGGAATTTAGCGAATCAGTAAAAGAAAGGGGTCATAGTCCTCGATTTTGCTGAAACGTTTAAATCGCTTCCTCATTCTTTTGAAATCGCAAACTGTAAAATTTTTGAAAATAATTTTATTTATTTTGTAAAAATAACAATTCGCATTCTCAACTGAACAAGTCCGGAGTTAAGCGAAACAGTAAAAGAAAGGGGTCATAATCCTCGATTTTGCTGAATCGTTTAAGTCGCTTTCTCATTCTTTTGAAAACGCAAACTGCTAAAATTTTATAAAACAATTTTCATTTTAAAAAGATTTTCCAATCACGTGATTAGAGCAGTAATTCAGTAACAATTTCGGTAAGGAAATCGTACTTCTCAAAATACCGTATAAACGGTCACAAAACAACATTGCGGAATAACCGCTTGAAAATCCACTTTTAAAATTTGACGGTTACTGAAGCCAAAGCGACAGTAATTTTAAAACGTCAAAATCACATTAAAACAATTTACATCAAAATGTAATATCAGAGAATTTTCATTCATCAAAATGCCACAAAACACCGTGCTTCAAAAGTTTAGCATTGGTGTAAAAATCCCGTTATAAAAATAATGGCAACAAAATACGTTTCATAACCAAGCATCGGTTCAACGTAAAATAAATGCAATAACGTGCAATTCAAATTTTGCACGTACTACAAAATGAACAAAGAAATTATTCGAAGGTATCTTCAATGAAGATAATTCAAAACAGCAAAAGCTAATCGATAGATGATTAGTACAAAAGAAAGCCAGCGGAAATTTCAACAAGAATCACATAACTGTAATTTCTTCGAATCCTCAATTTGGATTCGAAATTTTCAAAGGAACAAAATAATTACAGCTATGTAAACAACAGATGAAATTAATATCAATTTCGTATTTCGATTTTTTTAAATCAAAAAGATTATCAGTTGTACTCAGCGAAGACAGTTTCACTGTTTCCGCTGCGCACTCTGATAAATAGAACACAAATCAATCAAATCATCAGAACACAATTTCATCAAAACAACAAAACACATTCCACTTTTATTTTTAAATAAAGGTATTTAAAAATTTCATCAAAATTTCAAAACTTTAGTTTTGACTCAAATCACAGATAAAACATCGACCAATAGTTGTAACATATGTTCCATCCGAGTTAAGTTTTATATTATGTCCATAAACCCCAAGTTCTGATACCAACTGTGACGCCCCACCTCTATGCTCCTAATAACAAAGAGTATTAAAAGAAATACTGTCTATTATTACGAAGAATAAGGCTGGATAGGAGCGACCATCCGTAATTGGCCTTACACTAATATTGGTTATCTCGGTAGGAGTGGTATATACTTTTTATTTTTCATCTATTATTTCATTTACTCCCATCGACATATCCAATTATCAGTATAAAACAAACTACGATAGTTCATAATAGTTTAGGACATTAGATATAACAATAACACAGATAATATAAATGCGGAACACAGATAAAAACAAAAGTCTCATATATATATAACTGATGTCAGTTGATACATAATTGACACAATACATATGATACAACTACAACCGTCGACTCTAGAAGTTATATATACAAGTACATTATCAACTAATATACATGAATACATATCGTTCTATATAATGACACGACTATTACAAAATGACACGGACAACTTCAGAAGATGTGAAAAGTCTTCATATCCTGAACAGCAACTCAAAGAAGAAAATCTACAACCTGAAATAACTCGGGTCTGACCCGAGTATTACATTCAAAAGAAAATAATACCCAGGTCAGTCTAATTCAAACCAGTTTATTAGTGCATATAGGCAGTAATAATCAAATATCACATAGACGACAGTCACAGAAATCTCGTATACCCAACTTCTCGATAAGAGAACCGGATAACGGCGGATATAACACTAAACAGTGTTAATCCACAAAACAGAAATCCAAAGCAATTTAAACAATTGAAACGTCAATTTAAAACTGTCAAATCTGATAGGGCTGCAGTACACGCACGCGTGTACTGCCTCGCCACTATCGTAGGAGATACACAAAAGCTCAGTGAAAATCATAAAGGGTCACAAGGTCAAACCCCGAAGTCAGGTTCGACTCAGGTGATAACTAACAGCAATCAAAACTGTGATATCGACCGCAGTCAATACCCAAAGTTCTCAAATTCAACATGACAATCAAAAGTCCAAAGCTAAGGTAATACGACTGTAGCATAGCAACAAAAAGAAAACTGCATATACAACTAAGCAGTGTACAGTATTGAAACTGTAATTTCCAAAGTGAAACAAGAAAATTCAATGTGCAGAGGAACTGAAATTTCCAAGATGAAACAAGAACTAATGTTCGTGAACATGAAGGCAACATATACAATTCACCAGTAACACTATATGAACCAGAAGGCAACTCCACCAATATATGCATACATACATAAATATGTATATATGCACATATATACAAAACTTATAAACCCAATGGCACAGACATAGACAATTGTACCAGACTCAATTGTATTCAAGCATGTGCAGGCATGCTATCAAACACAAACAACTAAACAAGCAGCATGTACAGATGAGTGCAGCAGTGCAAACAGTGTGAAGTGCACAACAGACTTAAGTCTACAACTCAAGACCAGACTTCAAAAAGGGGTACCAGGTTACGAGATGAACAAACTAAACATTATAATACAGCAGCTACAACACAAATGTAACAGTGAAAACATACATAGGCGGTGCCACTATAAACAGGTATAACTACACATTGTATACTGACACAGGAACGAGCAGTCGACAAGTACAAACTGCATATGAGACCCCAAACTACTAGAAAAGTTCAGGGTGAAGTCAACATGGGTTTCAAGGTAAATACAACTATCAAATGAAGACTCAAAGGTCAATGGCACTACCATTTCCTAAAACAATATAAGTCATAGCAGTTTTGAACCAAGACAGGGGGATTTCAAACTAGCAATGGAAATGCCGAAGTCAACTAGAGCAAGTTCGAACAATTCAAAGTCCATATTATCACAAAATAACAATCAAAGCCGTAAGTAATTGAACAGACTCGATGTCGAGTTGCTGTTCTAAAACACAGTAGCAATTTCTAGTGGGAACAGAAGTCAAGGACGAACACAAGTAAAATAATATGCGGTTCACAATCAATATCGAAGCCGGGTTCAAATCAAGGTCAAATGACATAAGTCCCAAAAACAAGATTACTGAGAATGTAATACCAGATACCCAGTAAAAAGAAAATCAAGGCAATACACAAAACAATGGTGATGGCTAACTCTAATATAAATTCGTGAGTTCGCATTCCCAATATCAAGTGGTCGAATTCAAATATTCATGTATGCAGACTACTAAGGTGAAAAACACATGTCGTGAGCATGTAACACTGCAGCCTCAATGCAGAAGATCAATACCCTACACGTTCAACAAGTAAAATGAAGATGCAGTGAAGTATATTAACAACAAAAATGAACTAATGCATCAGTACAGTTCAATGCTAAAAGCCCAAGTATACAACCAAGTAAAGAAACGCAGCAGTGTGCAACTCGAGCTTCAGTAGAATCAAGTGACACACCACTGCTCAATGACTCGGAATCAAGGACAACCGAGAAGCAATGCATCAAAGACGAGAAGACAACTTCGAAGTCAAAGTCGAGGTAAATCTCATCATATAAGTAGTTTTAAAACAATTTAGTAGGGATGGCTTCAAAGCATGTCACTATTTTAACAAGATAAGTCACAACCGTGAGCACCAATAATCCACCTCGAAAATTCCCAAATTTAAACGAGTCAGAAACACATGAATTCGAATAAAAATCAGAAATCATTTAGCGAAGGTTTTCAGACGAACAAAATCAAGGTAACTCACGAAATCCATCAAAGCCGAGGAAACAACGACCATACCAAAGATCGAAGAAATCATTGATCATTTCAAGAATTCAAAACGAAGGTCACGTGGCAGAGCTAAAACAACAACATGGAACGAAATCGAACAAGTCGAGAAATCCAAACCATCACCATTCAAAATCATATACGAACGAAAACGAGGGGTTCAAACCCAAAACATGAGCTGCAGGGTTGAATTAGATGTGAGTTTTGCTCACCTTATTCGCCAAATCGAAGCTGTCGCGTGCGAGATAATCGAAGACGAAGCCCTAGCAAGCATCGAAAGAACGAACGAAAGCCCCAATTTTTCTAAAGCCCTACGTTTTCCAGATCGAAGAACGAAGCCGCCATTCTTTTTTTTCTTTCGTATGATTTTCATTTGCTGAATAATGAAGAGAGAGGGGGAGGGGTGCGACGTGGGTTTAACAGAAGAAAGGGGTAAGGTCGTGGGGGATGGTATGGGTGAGGTATGGGCCAATACATGTTTATTTATTTTTTTATTTTATATTTGTTGTTAAAAATTTTCTATGTGTATTTATTCATTTCGTATTTATAAAATTTGATAAAAGAATTCTAATTGATTTAAAATTTCCAATTCAAATTTAACAACCAGTATTAGTTTGTCAGTTGACGAAAATTTAATTGTTATAAAAATTCCAACAACATCATCAATTTAGCTGCCAACACAAATCGTTTATTGATGATTAAAATTTTGGGTAAAATCCCGGTTGTTACAGTTATATTAATTATCTATATATGGATAGGAATATAAAATGATTATTAGGATAATCATTTGGGGCGTAATTTGATTTAAAATTTTAATTAGTTAAGTTGGAATTTGTGATATTGAACTTTTGGAAAGTAAGGTGTTAAAATCCTTTAGAGTTTGGAAATTACTTTTGGATTATTGGAAAATTAAGTTAAAAGAGATAAATTCAAGTATATTGATTTTAGTGAAAAAAATTTTTAATAGAGAATTTGGGAAATTTGAGTAAATAAGTTTAAGATTTAAATAATCTAGGAATAATCTGAATTGCGCAATGGAATTTTAGGAATATAATTGTTCCGGTGTAAGAGGCTATTAATTTTGGTTGATTGAATGTTAGTAATTGATTGCTTGGTTGTATTAATTTATATTGTATGCATAGATGCTAGTGATAATAAAATAAATATAACTAAGGAAAACTTGTGATTGTTTATTGTATTAACTTGCTTAGAAAATATTTAAAGATCCTGATCGAAATGTGGGATGCTATGTTATCGATAAGAGTTCCTAAACATCGAACAAGACATTTTGATATGAGAAATAATTAATTTGAAAATTTGGAAAATATTTGAGTTTAAAAATAATTTAAAATGATATTGTAGCTATCGAAAAAATAATGAGAAGTGGAGAGCACGGCGAGACAAAGTTGATAATATATGTCATCAACTTTGCAGCCAAGTGATGAAATGAATCATTAAAATTTCATGGCTTAATATTATTTTATATATTGAGATAAGATTAAGGAAAATATTTTAAATTCTAGAATTGGTATATATTAAATTTGAATGGAAGTAAATTGTTGTATATGAATCTTTTTTTAGCAAAGCTAACCGGCTTTATAGTGGGTCGTGCCACTGTATAAATAATGGGAAAAGGGGTCTTCCTCCACTAGCAGGGTTTTTCGGAAAACATTTTTTTTGATCGAAAAATCAATCTGATTTATTTCGTAACATGTGATCTGCACATGCACAGACCAACTAAAGGGCAAAAAGGCCCAAACAACAAAGATAAAAAGCACTGGAGCTAGACAAATGTGCCCAAACTACTATAACAACATGACTATGCTCCCTCAGAAGAGGAAGAACAACCACGACCAACATCCGACGATGGACCAATAACATGGGAAAAACCTGAGAAGAGAGTAGTCAGATGAGGATCATAACCTTCTGAATTAGAAGAGTATATAATTTCCTATCCCATGTGACATCATAAAACTTACTTTTGTTCTCCTCACCAATCTCGCCAACCCTAGTAAGGAACAAACCCTCTCCCTCAATATGGCAGATAAGAAAACGACTCTTGCCCCCAATATCACTGATAAAAGCGTAAAAAGTGTCAGTCTCAAGCAAATATCTCATATCAGAAGGAACATGAACCCAAGCACGTTCTTCAGAATTCCAGGATATTGCATCAGACGTTGTAGCAAAAGGAACCACATCCAGGGCCGGAGGTGGTAAACTAACAGATGGAGCTACACAAACTGGAGCAACGACATGAGGATCAACAATGGGAGCTACAGGAGCATCAACAAAGGGAGCTACAAGAGCAACCTTCGGGACCCACTTCCGGACAGGAGGACGAGGTAGAGGAATTCGGTCAGCTAGGGGAACAAAGCCTAACTGCCGATCTAGAACATGCATCCGAAAGATGCCCTAAAGACCAACGGGACGTGCATATCTCAGGTTTCCAACTGTAGCAAACTCTCGCCTCATCAAACTGGCTCCCATCAAGTCTGACTTTTAAAATTGAAGGTAAAGGTTTAGCAGGAGTAATCTCGATCAGAGCTTTAGCATAGACTATTTTCTTTCGGGCCACAGTGTTGGTGTCATAACATATCACCTTACCAACTAGACCAGCTAGCCAGTCAATCCCAATAAGAGGTTGAAGATCATATGGAATGTGAGAAAAGTGGGCCCAGATAGGAATAGATAAAACTTGTTCTTTCGCCCGATCCACAGAAGGACTCCCTGTAGTGATAATGAATGGTTTCCCATCTATAAGAATTGGGTTGACTTCCATAATACGCTGTCTTTCATCACTACGTGAGAATTTAAAATATAACATTTCATTATCAAAGTGTACACACAAACCCCCCAAGGCTTCCACACCTAGTTGCACCTTGCCTTAACTAAATGATAGGGAGGATTGGAGTCAAGAAAAAAACCTACCAAGTGCTCTTTCCAATAAACCACTCCGACCTCAATCACTTCCTTCGGTGGGATCATAACACCCTCAATCTCAACTATATTAAAGCGAGGAGGAGAATGCTTACCTGCATTATTTGACAATTTGGAAAACAATGATGACCACTTTGGTGTAGGCCGAGGTGGAGGAGGATCCAACGGACCAGCGAGCGTTGCATCAGACATTGGACCACAAGGAGATGTATAGGCATTAGGAATGTTGTTATCGGCATTGCTACAAGTACCTGGAGTGCAACCACATGATAACCCAATTTCAGCATTTTTGTACTCAACAGCATCATCGACAGACACATGCTCATTGCAAACCACATCACCATCAGCCGTAGGCGCAAGATCAAGTTCAGCATCACCCAATATGGAACCAAAATTCAACCCAACAGTAGTTTGAGACCAAGATGTATTACCTTCATTTGATAATAACTGAGCTACGGATTTAAACCAGAAAGTAAGGGACTGACAGGCGTTTCAGAACCAGCACGATGCAGGGAGTTTAAAACATTCAGAAGGTTTGATAGTGGATTGTCACATGCAGCTGCTGACGTGACAGGATCGCAAACAAATTTCTGAGCCGAGAAGCAAGCTATGACATCAGATGGGGCCACTGAAGCACCAGCTTTGCTATTCAAAAGGGAAGACCTACCATCCTGATCTGGAACGGAGGAGGCGGACAGAGATATCTTCTACTTAGGCATAAGATAGAGATGACGCAGACGAAAACAGCGAAAGGAAAAACCAGAAGGCACAGAAGATCAGAGGTCGAAGACGATGCAAACAATCGCCAATCGAGATTTCAACTGTCGCCATTGTTGATATATATATTCATAACTACCGAATAACAAAGTCCTATTTTATGTTATATATGAATCTTAATTAATAAGAATTTAAAAATTAACAAATTGTGAAAATAAACTTTGGAAGTAAAAAGATATTTTGTAGAGAAGTATATACAAATGTGATGGGTTTTAAAAGGGAATATTAATTAGAATTTTGATAATAGTATTAAGTAAATGATTTGCAACTTGACACTATTATTTGTAAAAGTTGAAAATTATAAAAAAAATATTTTTGGAAGAAAATTTAAAGGGAAATTTATCTACTAGTATATATGTGTATTTTGGTGGATTAGTAAATTTTAATGAAAACTATAAAAGTGAATTATATATATTACTTTGGATGACGTATGCAGCCACCGAACCTTGGCAATAATAGAAGTCTGTGGCGTGGCCATGTTGACTTCACGGTCAACATCGCAGCTATTTGATATAAAGATTCGCTATAAATGAACGGCAAAGCAAGTTCATTAAATTATTTAATAGTTGTAAATAGTGAACGTTTATTCAGAGATATATACTAAGAAGAATAGTTTTTTTGATATATTGTGTATATCATTTTATACTTTAGATGGATGTTAAATTTGGAATTTTAAATAAGAAGAAATTTAAATTACAGATTTTATTCATTAAGGAAATTATGGGGAAACGATTTCCTTAAGGTGGAAGTCTGTAACAACCCTGTTGTTAATTATCTAATTAATTAAATTTAATTAGGGATAATTAATTCTAATTTGTGGTTTGTAAAAATTAATTATGTAATTAAATCTAGTTTTTTGAATAAGTGATTTAATTTATTTAAGAAATGAGTTTCATTTCTTAATGGGGATTTCAATTTAAAATTTTGAAATGCTAATTTGGAAAATTGTGATAGATCTTATAATTGTGTAAAATGAATTTATTTTGATTTAAAAATTGTTAACTTTGGAATTTCTCATTAAATGAAAATAAGAGATTGTCTCTTTTTAAATATTAAAAAGAAGGTTAAAATCTCGTTTCGTTCTTTTATTTTTGAAGTTAGAAGGTTGAAATATAATGTAGAGTTTTTACATAAAATTTTCTAAGTGTATCTAATTTGTAATGAGAGTTAAAATGAAGGAAATAAGTAGAAAATAGAATTTTGAGTTATTTAATTAAAGTATGGTTTGGGCCTTGGTAAATTTCAGCTCATTAGTGCAAATAAGAGAGAGTTTTCTCTCCTTAGCAATTTCTAAAACGAACTATACGTACATTTGCTATGCCAATAAACAAAAAGAAAGCTTTTCTCAAAACTAAGAAAACCCTAGCTTCAAAATCCTCAATTTCAAATTCCAAATCAAAGGGCTTCTAACTAATACTTGTAGAAATCAAAAAGGTAATCTCTCCCATCCTATAGTATAACTATTAGGGTTTTAGTTTTAGATTTCATCTTGGTTAGTAATTTTGTTTTGCAAATTTCTGAGTTTAACCTAGGTCTAATTGAAGAGAAAACCTAGCCTAGGAGAATTCGGGTTTTAATCATCAATTCAAGATCATATAGGTGATTTACCACTCACACAATCTATCACTCAATTTATATTTGATGCATGTGCTTGTTTTGGATGAATTTTTATTGAATTGCTCTCAAATTAATTGTAATATTCATATACTTTGTTACCATATACACTGGTTGATGAAACCGGTAGCTATGTAATGAATCCATTTGATTATTGTATCGCCTATTACATGCAAAAGATACTGCTATTAGTCGTTGCACTTCACCGTTGGAAAGTGGGGAAGTCACGCTGGAAAAATAGTGAAACATATGTCATCGGAAAAGGGGAAACGACACCTGGAACTCACGTTCCAGGTCCGTAACCGGTGGACTGGTCGTGTATGACCGATGCACCGGTCGTCACCTGGAACGTAAGTTCCTAGTGATCACAGCCCCCTACGACTCGTCATTTTAACCCATGTTTTGTTTGCTTTGTTAATGTTATTATTTTGTGTTTTTTGTGGTTGTTTGTGGCCTTTTTGTTGTCCATTTCCCTCGATTTTCTAATCTATAAAATAGAATTGAACATGATTTAGGGTAGAAAATATATAGACCAATTTGTTGCTATAATCGTGTGATGACTTAGTATTTTGTTGTAGTAAATTCTCTTGTGCTCTATGGACTTCGAATCACTTTGATTCAAAGGTTTGGAATGCAATAAACTTATATCTATCTGTTTTATATAATAGAAAGCTAATTTTAAGTTTACAAATATCAAACTTATTTTCTAAATTAATCTAGTTCTTTTTATAAATAGTTATATATATAGTATTGGTGTTATAAATGGTCATGGATTTTGGGAAACATGGTTTTGGAAATATAAACCTAAATTATTTCTAAATAAAATGGTTATTTATATCAAACTGAGTTTGGAAAATGAATCTATGGTTTCAAGAATATACGGGTAATTACATAAGTGGCTTTTGGAACATGGTTTGTGAACTTTATATATGTATATATATTTTTAGAAATTTGAAACAACAATATATATATATATAAACAATTTGATATATAAAACGGATTATGGTTTATTTTGTTTCAAGAAAAAAAATATATGGTTAAATAATAAATGTTATAGATTTTAATGAGAAGTTTGGAAGTAAATTTATACGTAAATATATATGGTTAAATAATAAATGTTATAGCTATGTAATGAATCCATTTGATTATTGTATCGCCTATTACTTGCAAAAGATACTGCTATTAGTCGTTGCACTTCACCGTTGGAAAGTGGGGAAGTCACGCTGGAAAAATAGTGAAACATATGTCATCGGAAAAGGGGAAACGACACCTGGAACTCACCTTCCAGGTCCGTAACCGGTGGACTGGTCGTGTATGACCGATGCACCGGTCGTCACCTGGAACGTAAGTTCCTGGTGATCACAGCCCCCTACGACTCGTCGTTTTAACCCATGTTTTATTTGCTTTGTTAATGTTATTATTTTGTGTTTTGTGTGGTTGTTTGTGGCCTTTTTGATGTCCATTTCCCTCGATTTTCTAATCTATAAAATAGAATTGAACATGATTTAGGGTAGAAAATATATAGACCAATTTGTTGCTATAATCGTGTGATGACTTAGTATTTTGTTGTAGTAAATTCTCTTGTGCTCTATGGACTTCGAATCACTTTGATTCAAAGGTTTGGAATGCAATAAACTTATATCTATTTGTTTTATATAATAGAAAGCTAATTTTAAGTTTACAAATATCAAACTTATTTTCTAAATTAATCTAGTTCTTTTTATAAATGATTTTTATAAATAGTTATATATAGTATTGGTGTTATAAATGGTCATGGATTTTGGGAAACATGGTTTTGGAAATATAAACCTAAATTATTTCTAAATAAAATGGTTATTTATATCAAACTGAGTTTGGAAAATGAATCTATGGTTTCAAGAATATACGGGTAATTACATAAGTGGCTTTTGGAACATGGTTTGTGAACTTTATATATGTATATATATTTTTGGAAATTTGAAACAACAATATATATATATAAACAATTTGATATATAAATCGGATTATGGTTTATTTTGTTTCAAGAAAAAAAAATATGTGGTTAAATAATAAATGTTATAGATTTTAATGAGAAGTTTGGAAGTAAATTTATACGTAAATTATTTTGGAAAACATCTTAAGTATGATAGAGTAAAATATTTACTTTCAGAAAATTATTTGAAAAATAAAATGTTTTGATAACCTTAGTTCAATAATATGAGGGGTACTAATAATTAATTTAGTGTTACCGATTGGTTTGAATGTTCTTGAGTAATGTTTCATCGAATATTGTATAACTCATTGAATATAATGTTTGAGTAGAAATTACTAACCCATTAGTGAATACTCGAATTTCACCAGGTAGTATGAGAGCATTGGTTAAATTCTAGTGATTGCTATTAGGAAGTATTTAACACTTTAGAGTTGTATTCTCTATTGGTGGTCGACGGGACCAATAGACCGTTAAGAGAATATAGTTCGGTGGGACCAATAGCTTCTAGTTAATACTTGAATTTCACTAGACGGTATGAGACATTTTGGTTAAATTCTAGCGATTACTAAAAGTGATAGTATTTGGCACTTTAGAATATATTTTCTTTTGGTGTTCGGTCGGACCGATAGATCCTTAAGAGGTGTACTCGTAGATTTTGTAACAACCCGGAATTTCACTACAGTGATTTGCGAATATTTAATTAATTTTAAATATTCAAATAATAAATATTATAATGAAAATAAAATCTTTTAAATAATAATTAATGATGGCGAAATAATTTTTAAATTTTTTTTACAAAATTATTTAGTGCGAAGAAAAATCGAAAATGTGACCGGAATTCGTTTTCCGAATTTTCGACTTTTCGTCGGCTAAAAGTTATCGGAAACGCTGTGAACTCTTTAGGATAAGTATACATTTGTAAATTAGTTATTATATATACATATATCTAAGTGTGTATTAGTGTTTGTATATATGTATTTATGCTTAAGTATATAGAGTTTAAAATAGAATTAAAAAAATTATGCCACATCATAGGTAGACACACTAGGGTACCAAAACATGTTCAAACATGTTTCTTATGGCATGAAAGGGGGGAGACCATAGGATGGGCAGAATTTTGATGAGGTGGAAGTGAGGGTGAGGTGGCGCAAGAAGGAAGGGGGCAAAGTACGAAGGTTGTTTTGGTATTTTCACTTTTACCATTCTCTTCTTCATTTTTCAAAAACTTCCTAAAGCCTTTAAGAGGTTTCCATGGCTTCCTAATATCATTCCAAGTAATAAAATCAAATTATTTCTACTTTAAATCTCTTAGAAATTTTCTAAAACACTCTACCTTCACTACGTCACTAGCTCTTCAAAATAAAGCACCCATCCACCTTAAAAACTCGAGGACGAGCATATATAGCCTAAGGCCGAACCATATTCTTCACCTAAGGCCACCAAAAACATCATCTTTCCTTAGGCAAAGCATAGTTTTAGCTTACGTTCAAGTGGTAGCTAAGTTTGGTCTTGTTTGGATAACATTTGATGAGCAAAACTCCTTAACTTTTGGAAAGATTACAACTTTATATGTTGTAATGTTGAATATTATTTGATTGTTGTGTATCCATATTGATTTAGTAAATCATAGTTGGATTTGGTTGATTTTGATTATGCTTTGTTATATGCTTGTGTGGTTTGGATGTAATATGAACTTGAAAATGTAAGTGTAAACTAGTTGTTAAGTTAGTAAAGTAAACTTGTTAGTTGTTGTAAACTAAATAAGTTAGTTGTTAGTAAACAAAACTAGTGCAAGGTTAGTAAGCCGAAGGTTAGTAAACTAATAAGTTAGTAAGCTAAACTAGTTGTTAAGTTTGTAAGCTAACTTGAGAAGTTAAGTTAGAAAAGGAAACTAAATTGTTAATTGGTAAATAAAACAAATTAGTGAAGATTTAGTAAACTAGTAAGTGTAGACTAGTAAGTAAAACAAATCAGTGAAGAGTTAGTTGTAAACAAATTAGCGAGTGAGATTAGCAAAGGAAGTTGGTAAGTAAAATTACATGTCATATAGCGATAGTCACTATAAATGCAGTTTCGATTAAAATTCTGATTTTTGCAAAATTTTGTTTTTATAATTAAAAGTGTTTTGAAAAAATTTATAAACTTAGTAATGATGTTTTAGAAGTTAATTAGGAATTTAATTATTTATTTTTTTAAAATACTTAAGGTTAGTTATTAATAATTAATTTAGATTAAACAAGGTTTATTAACTTTAATTAAGTGGAGATTAGTATTAATTAATTATTTTTTAAAAACAAGATTAAAAGTTAATTAATTATTGATTAAGCAAGACTAATTTTTTAATTAATTATGAGTTAAGTATATAATTTATTTTAATTAATTATTATTTAAATATATGGTTAATTATTATTTATTTATTTAATCAAATGTTTAATTATTTTTAATTATAAATTAATTAAGGTTTTAATTTATAATAAATTATTTATTAAAGGTTTAATTTATTATTTAAATTTTAATTGAAAATTATTTCGTTAAATATTTGAGATTAATTAATATTTAATTATTAATGAGGGTTTAAATTATTATTTAATAATTAATAAAGGATTAATTAGGGTTTAATTATTTAAATAATTGTTAGTTACTATTAAATTATTTATTTAATGTTTAATTATTTATTAATTTATAATTAATTAATTCCAAATTTAATAAAGATTAATTATGATTTAATAAAGAGTTTAACTTGTAATTAATCATTTTAAAAGGGAGTTTTAAGTTTTAAATACTTTGTTTTGAGAATCAAACTGTTTTGAAGGTACTTCTTTCCCAAAGATGGTTTTGAACACAAAGGATTCAAATATCGAGACCATTAAGTAAAAAAACAGTAGTGAATGAGTTATGTAAATGGTTTGAGTGTGGACATGTGTTAGCAAAATAAATCCCCGTTCTACTATAAGTTGATTGTTTGGACATTGAATTGTAGAATAAATCCATGTTCTGCTATAATGTAATTGTCTATTGTGCAGACATATGTTTAGTAGAATAAATTCTCATTTTGCTATAAGTAGTGAATTGTTTGGACATCTAATTAGCAGGATAAATCACCATCCTACTATTATGTTATTTGGACATGTATATGCTAGTTGAGTTGTATTGACATGTTATCCCCTTATTTGGATATGAATTGCATTTACATATACGTTGACTTATGTAAATAAATGGTTAAGTGACTTGAAAGTGAAATTGATGTTAAATGGTAACTTAAATTACTACCATTGGAATTGCTAAGCCTCTTTTTGAAATTATAAATTATGGTTTTGAATTAATTTCAGTTCTTTAATCAATTTGGGGCTAAGGTTTATAAATGACTGTTCAAGTTATATTATTATTTTATTAAGGTATTTATAGATAATAACTTTTTATTAAAATGGGTTTTATTAAGTAGAAAGGTTTATTTAAAGTGATTTAAAAGGATGAGTTGCAAAAGATATTTGGTAAAGGATTTTTCTTAAAGAAGATTTATCAAAGGATTTTTAATGGGGAAACGTTTTATAAATGATTCTAGAGCTTTGTAAAGAGGTTTTGTAAATTGGCTTGTAGACTTATAAAAGTGTTTTATAAATTGATTTTGGAAATTTATAAGGGTATTTAAATATGAAGTGCGCTTTTAAAAGGAAACTTTTTATAAAGGATTAGTGGATCAGTTTATAGTAAGTAATGTTTTCAAAAAGGAATTTAAAAGGAGGAATTTTCCAAATGTTTTGATAATATACTTTGACCACTAAGATAAGTATAAATGGTTTCCAAGTAAAAAGGGGAAGTAAGGGTTTTGGAAATAGTGTTGTGTAAAGATCTTTCGATCAAGTTTTATGA
This sequence comes from Allium fistulosum, assembly GCA_030737815.1. Lineage (NCBI taxonomy): Eukaryota > Viridiplantae > Streptophyta > Magnoliopsida > Asparagales > Amaryllidaceae > Allium > Allium fistulosum. The sequence continues at coordinate 515,187,316 of CM060908.1, read as the reverse complement.
AGTAATTTTATTAATTAAAGATTAATTAATAAAGGTTTAGTGGATCCCATATGGAAATAAATCAATGTTTGAATGAATGTTTATTTGATAATTAAATAACCGACTATCAAACCTGGACCAAAACACAACTTTGGAAATATCTAGAAGAAACACGTGAGTTATATGGCACAGTCATCCCCAATGATGATGTATTGTGCATATAAATCTCGTTTTGTTCTTCTAGGATAAATGATAAGGAAATCCGTCAACTAACAGTTAGGAGGTGACCTTTGCTCTTATATTTGTATGTTTATTTCCTAAAGAACGGGGGTTGAGTTTATCGGAAACTATCAAAAGTTGTTACGAAGATATCGAGATCGGATATGTTATCCGTAAACCACTTTGATCAAACTCAAGCGTTTTGAACTAAAGATGTCTTGAAGAGCACAGAATCGAAGACAGAGTTTTGAAGTGCAAGGGCTATTTCTATTAATCCTGAGGGTGATTACAAAATGGATTTAGTCGAATTAGTGCCTTCGGTTTCGCTCAGTCCTAGAACGAACTTGTATGAAGGAATGCTAATGTTGCAATGATGCTTGTAGGGCAGTGTTAGCATTCCAAGTGGGTTTGCGAATAAAAAGGTAAAGACATGACCTCACAAGCTTCACAAATCGAAAAAAATGGCAAAAACAGGGTATGCAGCAGATCCATGTGGTTAGCTGCCACTAGGAGCCATCATCCCATTCTATATTGTCCCTATTCGAAGTTTGTTTGCGACCATGGTAGTATAAGGCCTTGGTGTTAAAAGGGGGATGAGGTAATCCGGTATGCAATGTTAAAGGGGCGGTCAGTTCTGTGTTGGCACCGGTGCATTTTCCAGGGACGTACCATCGGAAGGTAGTCCCTACCCTTGCCATAGTATGGAATCCAATCTCCAATACGTGCCTTACGGTTTTGATTGTAGAGCCTAGTATAATGGAATTTAATAATGTTAACAATTTCAGTTATTTAATATATTTACTTGAACCGTTAGACATTATTATAATATCACTGGATATTTTATATAAAAGTGTTTTGGTTATCGTAAGGTAAAAAAGCTCATCCATGTTTATGTGCGGTGTGGTCTTACGAGATACCCTTGTTTTTAAAAGAGTTTAGATGTAATAATTCAAGTTATTTGATTTACTCACACCAGACCCATGTCTAACCCAGAGTTTTATTTTCTTTCACTAAAACTCTTGGGTTCTCCAATTTTTATGTGCAGCCAAGTAGTTTAGGTTTCCCATCGATGCATTTTGAAGGAGCTGGGAGCAGGAGGCTTCATCGATAGTTAGTTATTATCTTATTTCCCATGTTTATGTGTATACTGTATTAGTTAGGTAGGGACAGGCTGTTATAACTGTCCTAGGATAGAATTTGTATTAGTATGGCTCTAATATATCATTTTGGAAATGACTCTGTAAAGAATTATGTTGATTAATATATGTTATTCCGTTGTGTTGTGAGATTCTATGATTGTTTAGTTTATTCTTATCTTCTACCTTCTTTTTTTCTCAAAAGATCGGTCTTTCCGACACTTAAATGCTTAGCATGCAATAAAGTTGATGTATTAGTGTTGGTATTCAAAGGTCGAAAGGCTCATTCATTACATTTGGAATCAGAGCTCAAGGTTAAGTGAAAACCTTGGACCTGGTGGGTTAAACTCATTTGAGATTAGGTAAGTGAGACCCTAGAATGAGTATGAGTGTATTATATATAAGAGCGCGTATTTGTTAGTGAATACAAAATGTTTTATATTATATTGATTCGTCTATTGAGTGGCTTAAGAACTCTGGTCAAAACATGGGACGCCATGATGTTGATAGGGGTTCCTAAACACTTGAACAAGACAAACTGACACAATATTGTTTTGAAATTGGGTAAATGAAATAATTTTGTCCAGGATATATTTTACATATAAAGAATGATTTTAAAAAATAGTATAGTGTAATATTTTAAGGTATTATTGTTAGGTAATGATAATATTTTATTATTACCATTTAGGGTTTGTTTAGTCATGTTCGTCTAGTTGAGCATTGATTATTGTTAGGGTGTATAGGTAGCTTCCCTTAAGTTTTGGGTTGGGTAAATAGAAATAGGGAAAACGTTGAAATGAGCATCTTGTGAATTAAGTTTCACAATTTGACTATAAGGTGTTCGATTTTAATGTTGGGATAAAAATTTGATTTAATAAAGGATGTTTATTAAAGGTTAGAACTTTTTTGCAATAAATATTTGGAAGATGATTTTATAAAAGTTGATTAATAAAATGAATTTATAAGAAGGTGTCTTTTAATTAAAAGAATTTAAGTTGAAAACTTGAGAACTTAAATCCCGGGGCTTTTGGAAAATGTTTCAAGGTTTTGAAAAATAATAATAGTATTATTTAAAAGCAATTTTGTTTCAAGAATAAAAATTTTGGGAATGAAAATTTTAAGTAAGATGTATTTTTTTTGGATTGGTTCAGAAGAATGAGTCTTGATTGTTTTGTGATAATCGGAATAATCTTCTAAGCGACGATCGGATGTTTGCTTAGATGAACATTGTGGTGCACTTAGTAAATTATTCTCTTCATCATTGTATTTTGTTGAAAAAATGAAAAGTATTGTTTCAAAAATGAGATTTTGAAATAAAAGTAATATTTTTTGAGTTAACTAGTTCGAGTGACCCGAAAATAACTTAAAATTGGGGAAGAGATGTGTTCGAATGGTAAACACTTCTCTTGAGTATTACCCTTCTTAGTAAGGGAGTGTATGATACTGTTTGATAATGCCTAGTTCATTAGCATCATTTTGGAGTTACTCAGGCTATATATATTTTCTATGATTAAAATATATTGTTTCAATTCAAAAAAAAGTTTTTGAAATAAGACCGGATATTTGGATCTTGAGTTTTCTTAGGGAAATAAATGCAAAATGGAATAGTTATATCCAATAGGGGTATATACTCTTAGGATGTAGTGGAGTAGTCTCCAAGTGAACCTAAGTTTAGTTTTATGAAATGTTTTCATAAATAATATAGTGGAAATAGAATTGTTATTAGGGGGAACCAATTAAAAAAGTACGTAGGTTAGACATAGATCATCTCCCATTTCCATATAGTTTGATCTAAGATTCGAGTACATGGCTTTGAGGTATTTACACCATTCCAAATAAGGATCAATTACTTGATTTTTGACAGTGAGCACTTGATGAGGATTTTTGGTATGGGGCCAGTGTTTTCTACCATGGTTACAGCTATGTAAGGAGAATAGAGGTTCCAAATCAAGGAACCTGATCGGAGTTCGCACTAGAGAATCGGGTGAGTGATACTAGTTCGGAAGTGAAGTTATGTATTCGAGTAGCGATCGAACCAAATTTTTTATATAGATGATCTATGAACATCATGCAGACTTATGAATAGTCTTCGGTGAGTATGAGGCGAAATTTCAGGGACAAAATTCTTTTAAGGGGGAAAGAGTGTAACGACGCGGAATTTCAGTACTTTGATTTACGAATATTTAATTAATTTTAAATGTTCAAATAATAGATATTAGAATGAAAATAATATTTTAAATAATAACTAGTGATGGTGAAATCATTTTCAATTTTTTTTTACAAAAATGTTAGTTCAAAGAAAAATCGAAAATGTGACCGAAATTCGTTTTCCCAATTTTCGACTTTCCGTCGGCTAAAAGTTATCGGAAATGTTGTGAACTCTTTGGCATAAGTATATATTCATAAATTAGTTAGTATATATATATACATATACATATTTATGTATGTGTATTAGTGTATGTATATATGTATTTACACTTAAGTATATAAAGTTTAAAATAAAATAAATTATATGTCACATCATAGGCAGACGTAGGTACACTAGGGTACAAAAACATGTTCAAACATGTTTCTTATGGCATGAAAGGGGGAGAACATAGGAGGGCAGAATTTCGATGAGGCGGAGGTGAGCATGAGGTGGTGCAAGGAGAAAGGAGGGTAAAGTACGAAACGCGTTTTGGTAATTTCACATGTTAACATTATATAAAACTAATGTTTATCAATTTTATTTTCACTTTTATCATTCTCTTCTTCATTTTTCAAAAACTTCCTAAAGCCTTTGAGAGGTTTCCATGGCTTCCTAATATCATTCCAAGTTATAAAATCAAATTATTTCTACTTTAAATCTCTTAGAAATTTGCTAAAACACTTCTACCTCCACTACTTTACTTGCTCTTCAAAATTAAAGGACCCATCCACCTTAAAAACTCAAGGACGAGCATATATAGCCGAAGGCCGAACCATATTCTTCACTTAAGGCCACCAAAAAGATCATCTTTTCTAAGGCAAAGCATAGTTCTAGATTACGTTCAAGTGGTAGCTTAGTTTGGTCTTGTTTGGATACCATTTGGTAAGTAAAACTCCTTAACTTTTGGAAAGAAGCAACTTTATATGTTGTAATGTTGTAATGTTGAATATTATTTGATTGTTTTATATTCATATTGATTTAGTAAATCATAGTTGGATTTGGTTGATTCTGATTATGCTTTGTTATATGCTTGTGTGGTTTGGATGTAATATGAACTTGAAAATGTAAGTGTAAACTAGTTGTTAAGTTATTAAGGTAAACTTGTTAGTTGTTGTAAACTAAATAAGTTAGTTGTTAGTATACAAAACTAGTGGAAGGTTAATAAACTAATAACAGAGTAAGCTAAACTAGTTGTTAAGTTAGTAAGCTAACTTGAGAAGTTAAGTTAGTAAAGGAAACTAATTTGTTAATTTGTAAATAAAACTAATTAGTGAAGAGTTCGTAAACTAGTAAGTGTAGACTAGTAAGTAAAACTAATTAGTAAAGAGTTGTAAACAAATTAATGACGGAGATTAGTAAGGGAAGTTGGTAAGTAAAATTACAGGTCATATAGTGATAGTCGCTATAAATGCAGTTTTGCTTAAAAATTTCGATTTTTGCAAAATTCAATTTTTATAATTAAAAGTGTTTTGAAAATGTTTATAAACTTAGTAATGAAGTTTTAGAAGTTAATTAAAAATTTAAGAATTTTTTTAAATTAATTAAGGTTAGTAATTAATTATTAATTTAGATTAAACAAGGTTTATTAACTTTAATTAAGTGAAGATTAGTTTTAATTAATTATCTTTTAAATACAAGATTAAAATTTAATTAATTATTGATTAAGAAAGATTAATTTTGTAATTAATTATGAGTTATGTATATAATTTATTTTAATTAATTATTATTTAAATATAGGGTTAATTATTATTTATTTAATTAATCAAGTGTTTAATTATTTTTAGTTATAAATTAATTAAGGTTTTAATTTATAATAAATTATTTATTAAAGGTTTAATTTACTATTTAAGTTTTTAAAAAATATTATTTCATTAAATATTTGAGATTAATTAATATTTAATTATTAGTGAGGGTTTGAATTATTATTTAATAATTAATAAAGGATTAATTAGGGTTTAATTATTTAAATAATTGTTAAATGTTGTTAAATCATTTATTTAAGGTTTAATTATTTATTAATTGATAATTAAATTAAGTTCAAGTTTAATAAAGATTAATTATGATTTAATAAAGAGTTTAACTTGTAATTAATCATTTTAAAAGGGAGTTTTAAGTTTTAAATCCTTTGTTTTGAGAATCAAACTGGTTTGAAGGTACTTCTTTCCCAAAGATGGTTTTGAACACAAAGGATTCAAATATCGAGACCATTAAGTAAAAAAACAGTTGTGAATGAGTTATGTAAATGGTTTGAGTGTGGACATGTGTTAGCAAAATAAATCCCCATTCTGCTATAAGTTGATTGTTTGGACATCTGATAGTAGAATAAATTCCCGTTCTGCTATAATATAATTGTTTATTGTGTGGACATATGTTTAGTAGAATAAATTCCCATTTTGATATAAGTAGTTAATTGTTTGGACATCTATTTAGCAGGACAAATCACCATCCTACTACTATGTTATTTGGACATGTATATGCTAGTTGAGTTGTATTGACATGTTATCCCCTGATTTGGATATGAATTGCATTTACATTTATGTTGACTTATGTAAATAAATGGTTAAGTGACTTGAAAGTGAAATTGATGTTAAATGGTAACTTAAATTACTACCATTGAGATTGCTAAGCCTCCTTTTGAAATTATAAAGTATAGTTTTGAATTAATTTCAGTTCCTTAATTAATTTAGGGTTAAGGTTTATAAATGGTTTTTAAAGTTATATTATTATTTTATAAAGGTATTTATAAATAATAACTTGTTTGTTAAAATGGGTTTTACTAAGTAAAAAATGTTTATTTAAAGTGATTTAAAAGGATGGTTCAAAAGATATTTTGTAAAGGATTTTTCTTAAAGAAGATTTATCAAAATATTTTTAATGGGGAAATGTTTTATGAATGATTTTAGGGGTTTGTAAAGAGGTTTTGTAAATTGACTTGTAGACTTATAAAAGTGTTTTATAAATTGATTTTGGAAATTTATAAAGGTATTTAAATATGAAGTGTGCTTTTAAATGGGAACTTTTTATAAAAGGATTAGTGGATCGGTTTATAGTAAGTAATGTTTTCAAAAAGGAATTTGAAAGGAGAATTTGCCAAATGTTTTTATAATATACATTCACCACTAAGATAAGTATAAATGTTTTCCAAGTAAAAATGGGAAGTAAGGGTTTTCGAAATAGTGTTGTGTAAAGATCTTTTGATCAAGTTTTATAAAGTGATTTTATTAATTAAAGATTAATTAATAAAGGCTTAATGGATCCCATAGGGAATTAAATCAATGTTTGAATGATTGTTTATTTGATATTTAAATAATCGACTATAAAACCTGGACCAAATAGCAGCTTTGGAAATATCTAGAAGAAACACGTGAGTTATATGGCACAGTCATCCCCAATGATGCTGTACTGTGCATATAAATCTCGTTTTGTTCTTCTAGGATAAATGATAAGAAAATCCATCCACTAACGGTTAGGAGGTAATCTTCGCTCTTATCTTTTTCTGTTTATTTTCTAAATAACCGGGGTTGAGTTTATCGGAAATTATTGAAAGTTGTTTCGAAGAGATTGGGATCAGATATGTTATTCAAAAACCACTTTGATCCAACTCAAGCGTTTCGAACTAAAGACATCTTGAAGAGCACAGAATCGAAGTCGTAGTTTTGAAGTGCAAGGGCTATTTCTATTAATCTTGAGGGTGATTCCAAAATGGATTTAGTAGAAGTAGTGCCTTTGGTTTCGTTCTGTCCTAGAACGCACTTTTATGAAGGAATGCCAATGTTGCAATGATGCTTGGAGGGCAGTGTTAGCATTCCAAGTGGGTTTGTAAATAAAAAGGTAAAGACGTGACCTCACAAGCTTCACAAATCGGGAAAATTGGCAAAAGCAAGGTATGCAGCAGAGCCATGTGGTTAGCTACTAGCCGACATCCTATTCTAGATTGTCCCTATTCAGAGTTAGTTTGCGCGCAAACACCGTGGTATTATAAGGCCTCAGTGTCAAAAAGGGGATGAGCTAATCCAATATGCCATGTTAAAGGGGCAGCCAGTTCTGTGTTGGCATCGGTGCATTTTCTAGGGGTGTACCATTGGAAGGTAGTCCCTTACCTTGCCATAGTATGGAGTCCAATCTCCAAATTTTTAGGTGCTTAAATTTTTATGGGCATCAAAGTAGTTCAGGTTTTCCCCAGATGCATCTTGGAAGAGCTTGGAGCAGGAGGCTTCATCGATAGTTAGTAATTATCTTGTTTCTGCTGTTTATATGTATATTGTATAAGTTAGGTAAGGACAGGCTGTTATAACTATTCTAGGGTAGAATTTGTATTTGTATGACTCTGATGTATCATTTTGGAAATGACTTTGTAAACAATTATGTTGATTAATATATGTTATTCTGTTACGTTGTGAGATTCTGTGATTGTTTAGTTTCTTTTTATCTTCTATCTTCTTTCTTTCCCATAACGATCGGTCTTTCCAAGACTTGAATGCTCAGCACGCAATACAATAGACGTATTAGTGTCAATTTTTGAGGGTCGAAATGCGTTTGTTATAAATTTCTTTACAATCATAAATATATAATAATAATGAATAATCTAGAATCTTCGAGTTATGGTCGCTACGATCCTTGAGATCGGTTATGATTCTATTTCACGGTATGGACGGCCCTTGGTATCAGATCGGTATGAATGATACCACATTTGTTTTCCATAGTATGGACAATCATTAAGATTGGTATGGATGATTCACGTGATCGGTATGGAATTGGTTTCTTTGTGTTAGGAATATTGTGCTTTATTTTGCAATTATGCGTTTTGCGACTAATCTTTGTTTGTGACCTAAATATATATATTTCCATGTGCCTTAAGATATATTCTTAATTAAAGTAATTCTGTGACTTGTTATATCTTGGATATTCGTATTTACTTATATGTCATTTATTCTTATGTTATATCTTGTTCTCACCCTTTTGGATATTTATAGATAGTTTAACCCGGGTGTTATTTTAATGCTCGGGGTTAGGCTGGGACTTTTCAGGTTGCAAGACGGGTAGACCTTTAGATGGTTGGGCTAGTAGAGAGAGATAAATCATTTTGACCTTTAGTTTATCTCATGTAGGATTTTGTGTTTGTATTTGAGATGTATATTTGAGTTAGTGATTTGTAACACATTATATTATGTGGGTCTAGTATTTTATTTTGTAGACTCATAGTTAGTATATGTATATGAGATTTATTGTTCCCTATGATTTATGATTACTACTTTATATGATATATTGTTCTGATTTTTAGAAACCAATATCTTTATTAGTTTGAACTAAGACTGTACAGGTCAAATTTTATTCCAGGTAAGTAAACCGTAAGTATGACGTATCGGCGTTATTTAAAGATATATTCACATTTTGTAGTCCTTAACAAGTCATGTTGTCTGTATTATAAGACGACATTATTTATAATGTTCTTTAATAATATGGGTATAGTGATGGTGTCATTACACTAATTGCCAGAGTTTGGCACTTCAACAATTACTTTACGTTCATGAGAATAACAAAAGACCGATAAATTAGAGAACTGGCTAAGGATTTAGTCCGATAATAATCACTAAAACGAATATAACACAAGTACATTAAATGGAAAGTGCATTTCTAAAACAACTTAGGCAAATTCACACAAAGATTTGACAAAACAAAAAGTCTTTGTTATTAACATTCAAAATGGAACATGGAAAGCTAAGTACAAGTTTTATTTACACCTTAAACAAAAAGCAAAAAAGGGGGTCGAACCCACTCAAAGCCGGCCAAAAACCCAATATAGACTACTACTATTATTGCAGACTAAAAGTGGGTCTATCTGCACCAAGTAAACTGACAACTACTTTTTCGACTTATGCTTCCTCTTCTTGGTGCCGAAAGACACGTCACTTGAGCTTTCACCCTTCCTCTTACCCCCTCTTCCTTTGCCCTTTGGAAGTGAGCTAAGTAGTGGGATGGTAGATTCACTATGTGTGCTCCTAAGCGGAGGAAGGGAGGCTGGAGTGCTTTGCGAAGATAACACAGGTGTGCTTTGAGCGCTCCCAAGTGAAGGAATATAGACCGGAGCGAAGATGGTTTGGCCAGGCAGGGCTAGGATAAAGGAAGAGGGATGTTCTCTATCTTCTCCATCTTGATTTCTATGTCTCGAAGACGTTCCTGCTCGAGTGTACTCATGGTGCGACACGGTAGGGACTCAGAAACTCTAATAATCATGACATCATCATCGATCTGAGCACCTTGGGTTCCATTAGTCCCCTCATCCAACAAAGCATTAATCATTTGATCATCAAGTCTGAGAGTCTATTTAACTAGGATGGTTTGGACCCTCGTTGAAGCTGTAATGGTTACTGATTTTGTTGCAAGCACTTGTTGTCCCGGCCGAGAGTCCTTATAGGGAAGCAGGACGATTTGGGGCCAACCTGAAACTTGAGAGATATAAAAAGATAGATTAGTACATCGATCGATTAGTACATCGATCGACGACATATCTGTTAGAACTGGGTTAGCCCACAACGGAAGATATGGGTGAATTCTATTTTTTTACCCTATTGGATCATTATCGGACTTATGAAATCTTATTTATTTAGAACATTTCTAAATTTAGTTTAAATAAAATCATGTATTTTATTTAAATTTATAAATTGCAGTATGAAATTTATTTTAATTTGATTTTACTTAATATATAAATATATATACATGTATCATATACATACATACATATACATACATACATGTACACACACACACATATATATATAGATATATATATATATATATATATATATATGCGTGTGTGCGTGCGTAACATAATAATCTGTGCAGGGTATAACATGTCTGTATATAGATGTTGGGATTTACATCGCAATAGAAACATTAGCTTATTTTATACGTACTGTATGTTGTCTGATTCTATCTATGTACAAGTAGTTATAAAGTCCAAATGATTATATATATGTATGTATATGTATATAGTATTATGTATTTATATAATTATATATTATATTATAAGTAACAATTAATATGTATATATATTTATTTATTTAATAAAGTGATTTCTAAATACTATAAATTAAAATAAATTATTTATTTAAATTATATATATAGTAAATACAATGATTAATGGTAAATTATTTCATAATATTATTGTTATCCCATTTTCTGGTCAAAACTGGAATATCAGTGATGGGTGTGTTTCCTCCACGATCGAACCAAGAAGAAGCAGCCAGCAAGCGTATTTCACTCATGATTCAAGGGCATAAGGTTCATTCGGCACCAAGAGTAACTACCTCATTTGGCACTACCTCATCCGGCACTCCCATCTATAGAATTTCATTCGGCAGCTCACTGCCAAACCAGCTGCACCTCCATAAACCACCGAATCACAGCCCTGCCGAACCAAGAGCACTCCCCTCCCTGCCGAACCAAGAGCACTCCCCTGCCTGCCGAACCAACACATTTTCCATCTCCTACTGGACCGGGGCCTCGCCAACACCTACCGGACCAAACAACACCGGACCACATCCCTACCGAACCCCAACCTTCTCCAAGCACGGCCGAACCAAAGCTTCGCCGAACCGGAACGCTGCCAGGCCAGATTTCTTCAGCCCAGGCCCACCAGTAGCTATATACATCCAAGACCCTTGCCCCCAACCTCACTCTATAAATAGAGGGGCAGGGGTACAACAATGGGGGACAAGTTTGAGAGCTCTAGCACGGAGAGAACTTTCAAACAACTTTCTTTTACTTGTATCAAAGCTGTGTACTTGTAATCTAAAGAAGAGAAGAGAAATAACATATAAAGTGGACGTAGGCACATTCTGGCTGAACCACTATAAATCTGCGTGTCTTTTTACAGTTTAGCCCCTGCTTTTCATATATTTGCATCCAAATCACTAAGAACAACATAAGATCTACTAAATCATACAACTTTGAGGTGTTTGTCCATTTTTTGTGCAAACATTTTTGGTGCTTTGACTGAGAATTGAACTCAAGGATTCTACCGCTTGGAAGCTGAATTTGAAAGTCTAAAGATTCAGGTTGGGAGAATCATGGCAAGACAATCAAGCAGAAGGCCGAGGCCAGAGCAAAGTCAACAGGAAGGGAGTCAAGAGGCTTCCTCAGGAGCAAACCAAGCTTCAGTCTTCATCACCAGGGATGAGATGGAGGCCATGATGAGAAGACAAGAAGAGATGATCCAGAACTTGCTTCAACAGATTGGGCAACTTGGAGCACGGAACCAAGGCGCAACTGGAGTTCAGAACGGAGCAGGACCATCTGGCGTAGCACCAGAGCTAGGGAGCACACACGCAGAACATGTTGATCCAATCCCGACAAGAGAGACGGGGGCATCCGAACAACCTGGTAACAATAGAAGAATGAACGCTCCGCCAGAGGGGCATACACCTGAAAGCTCCCGCGGACTCAGGGGGCAGGTCGAAGGCAGTGAACGAGGACTACAACTTGGAGATAGTGACAGACTGGCGGAGATGGTCAGACGAGCCATGAGAGGCGGACTAGTGAATAGGGACCTGGAGGATGTGAATAGGAGTCCTTTTACCACAACAATCAGGCGAGCTAGGAACCCACCAGATTTTAAGCTACCATCATTGGATATGTATAATGGAAGGACAGACCCCACGGTTCATCTGACAAAATATATAAGGCATATGGAAGTGCTGGGGGCATCAGAGGAGGTTATGGCCCGGTGCTTTCCATTGTACTTGGCAGATATTGCGGCGTTGTGGTTCAGACAACTGGAAAGCGGCTCCATAGGAACGTGGGCGGATTTAACTGAGAGATTCATGAGGCAATTCAGGGTTCATATTGCAAGACCCAAGAATGTGATGACTTTGGCAACCTTGAAGCAGAAAACTGGAGAGACTTTGAGGAGTTTTCTAACACGATTTAATGCGGCAGCAGCGTCAGTGGATCGACCAGATCCATCTATGGTCATGATGGCGGCTGTATCTGGAATAGCTGATAGTACGGAGTTCAAGAATTCGTTAACTAAAGATCCGCCTATGAATCTGGGAGAGTTCTATCATGAGGCTGAAAAGTTTCTGCGTTTGGAAGATGCTAGTGCAGAAAGAGAGGAAGAAGTTGACATTTACGCAATCAAGAGCGGAAACCCACCTGGAAGGGGTGCGGAGACTGGTAAAGGAAAGAGAAAGGCTGAGGATAATGATGACAGGTCAAAGCGGCCACGGAAAGAGTCGCGATTCACCACTTACTCTGAGCTGAATGAGAGTTTGGAGCGAATCTATCAAGATACAAGAGAGCAGGTTCCCTACCGTAGGCCAATGCGAAGGGATCCGACTATTAACGAAAGGAAATCAGACAGATATTGCTTGTTCCACAACCTGAATGGTCTTCATACCAACGATTGCAGGCATCTGAAAGATGAGGTGGAGGGGCATATTCGGAATGGTTTGCTATCACAATATGTGAGAAGGAGGGCCACAACGGTGGGACAAGAACGACCACCGCCCGCACCAACTGAAGACGGCTCAGGATCGAGACGTCATCTTATTATCCGTTGATCGAGATAACGACGAACGAGCAGCAAACTCCACACTGATACGGTTAAGTTGTTTACACATGTACAGGACCACGAACGATCCTCAGGCATGCTCTGATACAACTATAAACCACATCGATATAGGCGTTTGCACTCCGACGTCACTGCTTTGCTTTGGTTCTTTATTTCTTAAATTTGGATTTGACTTTGCTGAACATTTCTATTTTAAATTTCATCAGTTGAATGGATATTTGGTTTTGATAATTCTAAAATGGCTAAGCTACTTACACATGTACGGGATCGCGAACGATCCCTAGGCATGCTCTGAGATAGTGATAAACCGCCACAACAGACAATCCAGAAACTCACCCGAACGTGAATCTGGTTTGGATGGTATTAAGTCCCCCCCGGGCACACATCAACTCGCCTCGAACGGCACCCCGACCGCGAACGGTCACAACTCGCCTCGAACGGCACCCGACCTCGAACGGTCACAACTCGCCTCGAACGGCACCCCGACCGCGAACGGTCACAATTCGCCGCGAACGGCACCCGACCTCGAACGGTCACAACTCGCCTCGAACGGCACCCGACTTCGAACAGTCACAAACTCGCCTCGAACGGAACAACTCATCTCGCCACAAGTGGCTCGATCGCGAACGGTCGCCATTTGAGGTCCACCCCCTGACCGCCAACAGTCGCACCTTACCACGAATGGCTCGATCTCGAACGATCGTCATTCGAAGTAAGGCGCTTGACCGCGAACGGTCACATTTCACCCCAAGTGGCTTGATCACGAACGGTCGCCATTCGAGGTCCGCCTTCTGACCGGGCTTGGTCGCACTTTACCTCGAATGACTCGACCCCGAACGGTCGTCATTTGAAGTAAAGCGCTTGACCGAGAACGATCACATTCCACCACAAATGACTCAATCTCGAACGATCGTCGCCTGGATTTAGACGCTTGACCGCGAACGGTCGCACTTCACCTCAAATGACTCGATCGCGAACGGTCGTCAATTGAAGTTAGGCGCTTGACCATGAACGGCCGTGCTTCATCCCAAGTAGCTCGATCTCAAACGGTCGTCATTTGGGGCCATATAAAACTATCAAGCTCTTTACAGGTTGTTGACAGGTTACGAACATCCAGCTCATGGCATTACAAAACACGTCTTCCTACCGCAAGTCATGTTTTGGGGGGCAAAGTGTTATCCCATTTTCTGGTCAAAACTGGAATATCAGTGATGGGTGCGTTTCCTCCACGATCGAACCAAGAAGAAGCAGCCAGCAAGCGTATTTCACTCATGATTCAAGGGCATAAGGTTCATTCGGCACCAAGAGTAACTACCTCATTCGGCACTACCTCATCCGGCACTCCCATCTATAGAATTTCATTCGGCAGCTCACTGCCAAACCAGCTGCACCTCCATAAACCACCGAATCACAGCCCTGCCGAACCAAGAGCACTCCCCTCCCTGCCGAACCAAGAGCACTCCCCTGCCTGCCGAACCAACACATTTTCCATCTCCTACCGGACCGGGGCCTCGCCAACACCTACCGGACCAAACAACACCGGACCACATCCCTACCGAACCCTAACCTTCTCCAAGCACGGCCGAACCAAAGCTTCGCCGAACCGGAACGCTGCCAGGCCAGATTGCTTCAGCCCAGGCCCACCAGCAGCTATATACATCCAAGACCCCTGCCCCCAACCTCACTCTATAAATAGAGGGGCAGGGGTACAACAATGGGGGACAAGTTTGAGAGCTCTAGCACGGAGAGAACTTTCAAACAACTTTCTTTTACTTGTATCAAAGCTGTGTACTTGTAATCTAAAGAAGAGAAGAGAAATAACATATAAAGTGGACGTAGGCACATTCTGGCTGAACCACTATAAATCTGCGTGTCTTTTTACAGTTTAGCCCCTGCTTTTCATATATTTGCATCCAAATCACTAAGAACAACATAAGATCTACTAAATCATACAACTTTGAGGTGTTTGTCCATTTTTTGTGCAAACAATTATATATATAAATATACACACACATATATATATATACATATGTATATATATACAAAATAATCTTTTTGACTTTCTAGTTCGAAATCATCTCAGATTTGAAGTGATTATGAATTTAATATTTTAATATATAATAAATTAATTGATAGTTTCGGCCTTAGTTAATTAATAAAAAATAACTGTATAATAGAAATTTCAAATTTTTCGAAAATCTTATATCACATTTTAGGTGTACGAAAAATTCCCATATTTTTCTGAATTCTAATAATTTTTTTGTTAAATAATTATTAAACATTCGAAATTTAAACTAAATTAAAAAATTATAAAAATAAGTTTAAAAATTTTGAAATTTTTTTCAAAGCTTTAGACATGATGAATTAATTTTAAAAATTATAAAATTGAATTATTGAAACATTATTAATATTATATAAATTTATTTAATCATATATTCATTAAATATTGATAATTAATATATATAATAATAATATAAAAATTATTTTTGGCACTTATAATTCATAATAAACATAAACATGTATTGGAAAATTTTAGATCAATATTATATAGTATGTATAAACATATATGTTTTGATACAAATTATGTATGTATATTAATTAATGAATTAATATATAGGTCTAACATTGAATTAATAAGTTATTTAACCTATAATTCATATTACAAATAAATTATGAATATGAGAATTAAATTTTAGACATAACCAATCTCCATTGGGGCAACCACATCACATAAAAAAATCTCACCTAACTAATTAAATAATAATAATATGTATAAATATGCAGGTGTACATGATTAGCATATTATAAAAGCATGATAATTTACTTAATATATAAATAAATGTTACCTACTACAGATGCCCTTAAGTCCACGTTGAAATAGTGAATTCTCTTCCTTTGAATGTTCCTTGATCTGACAGCTTGCTATTTTGGAATCACCGACCTTTCACTATTGAATAACCTTATTTTATACTTGAATTTGATTTAAGTATTTAGGGATTGTTTTAGAGATAGATTTCGACTGGGAAGAAGAAAGGATATGGCGGCCAAAAAAAGTGAAAAATTAGGGTTTGAGATCATTATGTACATGGTTGAATAAGAGAGAAAATAGGTAACTATTTAATACTCCTTCTCACTTAATCTTAACCACACATCTCCAAGCCTATAACCCTTGTTTTAGCCTCCCCTAACCCATGCTAAACCAACCGAATTTTCTCTCAAAACATCATGGGCCATTAGCCCATTTTAACGCAAATTAAATATGTACGATTATATTTAATCTGTTATCGATATCTCAGATTGATCGATATATTTATAACTATTATAAATACACACACACACAACAATGTTTATTTCTCAAGTCATATTCAAAATTTATAACTAATATTTCATAAATATTAATTAATTTATAACAATTACAAACTAATTAAATTGTTTGGTCTAAAAATAATTCATCATTTCGGTTGTGTAACTCTTAGGTGTAAATTCGGTCAGCGATTAACATTGAACTATTCAAATGTCAATGTTCACATGTCACTTAGTAGGTAGTGTGACATCATGACCAAATTTATTGCTTACTCAGTTTCGATAAAATCCCATTTTTGTTTAATAAGTGTTACCCGTGACATTTATTTACACCAATTCTCTTCGTCAAAACTATATCACTTTGGACTTATGGAATTTGATAATGGTCAAAATTCCAATATCATCCATATTCAACTCTATAGTCTAAACACAAAGTCCTTGGTTCAATAATAATAATTATTACAAACTGTAACGACCCGTATTTTTACGGATCAAAACATTCTAAAATGATTGACCTTTGGTTGTATTATTGTTAAGTCATTTCAGGTTTTGGCAGAATTTTGCTTAAGTCCTAAGTCGTAGCCGACTTAGGAGTTTTGGACGAGTTAAGCAACAAGTCTGGGCGAGTTAATGACTAAGGTGTAGGTCGGTGACGACCTAAGGTAGATAGGGGAGTGGTTTAGGTCGGTTGACAGTTTGGGGCGACTTAAAGGTTGTACCGAGTTAACGACTCATAGGATGGACCGACCTAAGATTTAGACGACCTAAGAGTTTCTCCGACTTATTGTAGTTAGCGGTTTACCGGGGTAAGCGAGTTAGTGGGATGACCGACCCATAGGAGTACCGACTTATAAGCGAGTTAAGGATAGGTCGGCAGAGTAATTGAGTCGGTAGGTCGCCTCCTGTGTTAAGTCGTAACCCAGTTACGAGTTAAGTCGTAGTTGTATTCCTTCGTATGTCATAGGTCGGCAAGGCACTTAGGTCGGCAACGACCTAAGTTAAGTCGCGCCTATGTGTTAAGTCGCAGATGCGCATTGTTGTAGGTCATTAGGACTTGGGTTTTGAGGCTGTATGATGAGTGAAACTTCGTTAGGTCGGCAAAGCTTTAGGTCGTAGGTCGGCATGGTGTTAAGTCGGCAGCGACTTAAGAAGGCAGCCGAGTTAAGGATTTCTGCTATAAATAGGAGGGGGTTTGCTTCATTTTTGGGATCCGGATTTTGAAGCGACGAAGTGCTGCCATTTTGAGAGCTCGACTTCTACACTTCTTCACTTCTTTTCTCCACTCTAATCTAGTGCTTCCATCCATCCAAATCGAAGATCAAGATTGAAGATCTTCATCTTTTCAAGAGAGATTTCTTCATTTGAAGCGGATTTGTGATAGATCAAGCTTCATCCTTTGCTGTCCAGATCTAAAGCGTGTTGATTTGGGTTTGTTTAGGTGATTTGGTGAGTGGTGATTATCTCTCACACGGATCCAAAGGAGTATATCGGATTGTTGGCCCGATTTGGTGTTAAAATAGTGATTTCCATGCATTTTCTTCATCCTAAGTGTAGATCCATATAGATCCATTGTTCATGATGATGTTACATCCATTTTATCATATGTTAACCTATGCAAGTTCATTCTTCAAGTTTGTAGAGATATAATCCATGTTTTCATGCTTATTGGACTTTCAACTCTTTAATTACGAAAATGCCATTATTGTTATAATTGTCTACTTAGATCATTTTTGAATGCTTGATTGCTTGGATTGATGTTTGATTTGATTGATTGTTATGAACTAGATGATTGATGATTAGATTTAGACCGAAGACGATTCAAAAGCTAAGGGAAAGGCTCTTGAATTGGGAAAGCTGCTCGTGGCATATGTAGCGGGATGATGAAGCTCTTATGCATAGATTTGATGATGTGATGATGAGATCAGGCTTTGCGAGGATGTAATGAAGCGAGGCAATCATGTGATGAAGACTTGGTCTAATCCAGACGGGATCATTCCAAGCATGTTGATAACTCGGTGATATGATTCGAGTTGAGGATAATGAATGGATATGAGAATAGTCGTCGAGGAGGATGACTAGGAGGCTTGGATAGCATCGTTGTTGAAGGTTCTAGCATGCTCTAAGCAAGAGTACGTTTGGGCAGATTCGATAGTCCCAACGGCCAACTGTTGATGGTCGAGTACTTTGGGCAGATTCGATAGTCCTAGGCACGGGCTGCGACGACGTGCGGGAGTTATGTCTAGAACCGAGGTTTCCATTAGCCCTTGATGGACGGCTGAAAGAATGTGCCGGTCATTCAATTAACGTTGATATCGAAGCAATGATAACAGTGATAGCCAGAGTCATGGATGTTTGGTTGTAACGTCATTTCGGACTCAAGAGCGGTATTTTCTGGGTGCTTATCTGATTTAGGCCTTGGTACTTGGAAAACATCGCCCTTGACTCGAGTGATAGTAGCTTTACTTTAAATTGTATGCTCTGCTATGTTTGCTTCTGCTTAGTGTGTGTCTGGGGGCTATCACTGTAGAATGAGGTTGGAGTGGGAGGGTTGTATTCCTATTCCTTTCCTTTATGCTCTTTTGGTATGTTGTTAGTTAATTTATTGCTCACTAAGACTGTTGTCTGACTCAAGGCTTTATGTTTTAATTCTTATTGCCTTGGGCTGTTCGTCCATTTTGGGACGGGCAGACTAGGTAGCAGGTGACAGGTGTTGTTCTCTTCTCACGATGCTGATATCGAAGACGAGCTAGAGGGTTGCATATTATCTTCTTATTATATGTACTGGATATTCCGCTGTTTTGTATTCTCTGAGAGATATGTAGTGAGGCTAGATGTATTGAGTATGTGGATGCTTGTATTCAACTATTTTGGAGTTTTATATGATGTCACTTTGTTCTGTAAAGCTTCACTATACATATGTTCTATTGTATTTTGTCCATGCGTTGTGAGTAATACGTTAGATTCTGTTGTTTTAAATCTTACCTTGACAATCGTCCATGGTCGCCTAGCACACTTTACAGCGCTCTATCTTTAGATTCGGTGCAGGGGTCATGGGCGGTCGTCACATTTGGTATCAGAGCATTGGTTAATCGATTTTACCCAACGCTCGTTGAAATAACTACGTATGAGAGACGTAATTGTATTTTGATGGATGAATACTGTATATAATATAGTAACTTAGTAGAGTTGAGTCCTTTGTGCAGTTGTTTCTCTAGATGTTCTAATCATTCCTTTTTATAGATATTGAGAATGAGTCGAAGAGGGAGACCAGCTGCTAGGGAAGGCCGTGCTACTGAAGAGACTGCTGATTATGCAGCCATGTTCGAAGCTATGATGACTTCGATCATGAGAAGGATACCAGTTCCGGGGGCAGCGGTTGATGTTGGAGTTCAAGTCCAAACTCCGAAACCAGTGGATTTTGCTAAGTTGTGCAAGGATTATACTGCTCTTGGAGGGAAGGTTTTCTTGGGAACAGAATCAACTATTGAGGTCCAGAGGTGGATAGATGCTTGTAGAAGGATCTTTGGTGATTTGGGAATTGATGATGCAACTAAGAGGAAGTTGGCATCAAGGCAGCTTCAAGGGAGAGCCTCTGATTGGTGGAACTCTATTACCATCACTACTCCGGAAGAAGAGATTACTTGGGAGCAATTCCAAGTCAGATTTGAAGCTAAGTTCATTTCTACAGCTCAGAAGTCCGTTCTGTTCAAGAAGTTTGTAGAGCTCAAGCAGGGTGGAAGATCAGTTCTTGAGTATGTTTCTGAGTTCGAAGCTTTGTCCAAGTATGCCCGGTCATATATTGAGTCTGCTTATCAGAAGAATGAGAAGTTTGTGACTGGCTTGGATAGTTATCTTGGGAGACAGTTGGTGGATCATTTGGACGATTCATTTGAGAAGCTTGTGGAGAAAGCTCTTAGGCATGAGAGTCTGTTTCCTAAGGAAGGACCTGTTGTTGCTGTTACCAAGGGAGAGTCTAAACCGCAGCAGGGTGGAAACCAGAAAAGGAAGCAGCAGTAGCAGAAGGGTAAGGATGGCCAGAAGAAGTCGAAAGGCGAGGTGACTTGCTACAATTGTCAACAGAAGGGCCATTTCTCTAAGGATTGTAAGAATCCGAAGGCACCAATGAAGTGTCACAACTGTGACAAGCCGGGACATTTCAGGAAGAATTGTCCAGAACCAAGGAAGGACAGGCAGATTGTGCAAGCCTATGCTTTAGGAGCTGTTCCGTCGTCTTCGAAAGCTCCTACTGCTGAAGAGAAGGGAAAGAGTGTGGTTGTTCAAGGTACTCTTTTCCTATGTGGTATTCCAGTTAGAGTTCTGTTTGATACTGGAGCATCGCATTCGTTTATTTGTAATGAACTAGTAGGCCGGTTAGATTTGAAGCCGGATATTGTTGATAGGCCATTGGTTGTGACTAATCCAGTTGGGGGTTCGTCTTGTTTGTGTATGTTATGCCGTGGTCTGATTGTGTCGAGTCATGGTTGCTCTTTTGTTTGTGATTGTTTTGTTCTGAACTTTGCGGGGTTCGGAATTATTTTGGGTATGGACTGGCTTAGGAAGTATGCGGCTAAGGTTGATTGTGAGAGGCTGGAAGTGACAGTCGAGAATGTGGAGGGGCGAAAGATTGTGATACGATGTAAGCATGAAGAAGGCGTCTTCATGAGCTTCATGTATTCGCTAGTTGTTCCACGAGATGGACTGTCATCAGTGCCGATCGCAAATGGATTCGAGGATGTCTTTGACGAAGTCAAAGGGTTGCCGCCGCATAGAGAGATCGAGTTTCGTATAGATCTAGTTGAAGGAGCCAGACCTGTTGTGATGCCTCTTAGGCGGATGGCGCCTAGGGAACAGCAAGAGTTGAGGGTGCAAGTTGATGACCTTTTACAGAAAGGATTCATTCGGCGTAGTGTGTCCGAGTGGGGTGCACCAGTTGTGTTTGCAACCAAGGCAGATGGGTCGTTGAGACTGTGCGTCGATTATCGTGAGCTGAATAAGGTGACTAAGAAGAACAAGTATCCATTGCCGAGAATAGATGACTTGTTTGATCAGCTTCACGAAGCTAAGGTGTTTTCTCAGATGGATTTGGCAACGGGATTTCACCAGTTAAGAGTAGCTAAGGATAGTGTGCCGAAGACTGCTTTTCGGACACCATCTGGTTTCTTTGAGTGGCTGGTAATGCCGTTTGGATTGACTAACGCGCCAGCATATTTTGTGGATTTTATGAATAGAGTGTTCAGAGATCAGTTGAACAAGTTTGTACTTGTGTTCGTGGATGATATTCTGATTTATTCCAGAACGGAAGAAGAGCACAAGACGCACTTGCGTATTGTTTTGGAAATCTTGCGGAAACATCAGTTGAAGGCTAAGTTTTCGAAGTGTCACTTCTGGAAGAGTGAAGTGAGGTTCTTAGGCCATGTGATTTCTGGAAATGGAATAGCGGTTGATCCCGCTAAGGTGACAGCAATCCAGGATTGGGTTAGACCTAAGAATGCATCAGATGTGAGAAGTTTTCTTGGATTGGCAGGATATTATCGACGGTTTATCAAAGACTTCTCCAAGGTAGCTGCACCGTTAACAGGATTGACGAAGAAGAACCAAGTGTTCAGTTGGAGTGCTAAGTGTGAGCAAGCCTTCGGAATCCTGAAAGAGAGACTGACGAGTGCTCCTGTTTTGACTATTCCAAGTGGGAATGATGAGATGGTGGTTTACACCGACGCATGTGGTACTGGACTTGGAGCAGTGCTGATGCAGAAGGATAAAGTTGTTGCGTATGCCAGTCGACAACTGAAGCCGCATGAAAGGAATTACCCAACTCATGATTTGGAGTTAGCGGCGATTGTTTTTGCTCTGAAGATGTGGAGACACTATATATTGGGATTTCGATTCGAGTTGTTTACGGATCATAAGTCGTTGAAGTATCTTTTCTCCCAGAAGGATTTGAATCTTCGGCAGCAACGTTGGCTAGAGTTTTTGGCATCGTATGATTTTGGTATAGCTTATACTCCGGGAAAAGGTAACGCAGTGGCTGATGCGTTAAGTCGAAGACATGCAGGATTGGGAGCCATGTTTTCTGAATGGAAGAATCTCGAGTATTTAGCTGGATTTGACTTCAGGCCTAGATGCGAATTGGAACCTGAGATGTTGGCAAACATATCGATAAGACCTTCTCTTGTGGAAAAGATTGGCGAGAGCCAAAAGCGAGATGATAAGCTTGTCAATATTATCCGTGATTTGGAATCTGGATTGGATCCAGAAAAGGGTAAAGGATTCGAGGTCGATAGAGAAGGTTGGCTTCGAAAGCAAGGACGACTAGTTGTTCCCGATATAGATGAATTGAGGAGTGAAGTTCTGAAGGAAAGTCATCACTCGAAGTTGACAATTCATCCAGGTGGAAACAAGATGTATCGGGATATGAAGAGAACTTACTACTGGGAAGGAATGAAGAAGGATGTTGGGAATTTCATTTCCAAATGCATGAACTGCCAGTTGGTGAAAGCTGAGCAGAAGAAGCCAAGTGGATTGCTTCAGCCATTGGAAGTTCCTACATGGAAGTGGGAGCAGGTATCGATGGATTTTATTGATGGATTGCCTAGAACCAGAACGGGAAATGAAGGAATTTCGGTCATTATAGATCGTTTAACTAAGAGTGCAAGGTTCATTCCTGTTCGATCGACTAGGACTGCATCAAAGTTGGCTGAGTTGTATGTTAAGTGGATAGTTCGATTCCATGGTATTCCGAAGAGTATAGTGAGCGATCGAGATCCTTTGTTCACTAGTGGATTTTGGAAGAGCTTCCAGGAAGTTTTGGGAACCAAGTTGTGTTTGAGTACAGCTTATCACCCTCAAACAGATGGTCAGACTGAGAGAGTCAACCGAGTTTTGGAAGATCTCCTCAGAGCTTGTGTTTTGGACTTCGGAGGATCATGGGAAGATCACCTTCATTTGGTGGAGTTTGCGTACAACAACAGTTACCAGTCAAGTATTGGTATGGCACCGTATGAGGCATTGTATGGAAGACCGTGTAACTCTCCGACATGTTGGTTGGAAACTGGAGAAAAGTTGATACTTGGGCCAGAGATGATTCGACAGACTTCGGATTGCATAGAGATCATTCGGCAACGAATGAAGGCAGCCCAAGACCGTCAGAAGAGTTATGCCGATAAGCGTCGGAAGGATTTGGAGTTTGAAGTTGGTGATATGGTTTTTGTGAAGATTTCTCCTCTGAAGAATGTTATTCGATTCGGGAAGAAAGGAAAATTGACTCCAAGATTTGTTGGACCATTCCCGATTATCGAGCGAATTGGAAAGCTCGCCTACAGATTGGAGTTACCAGAGAAGATGTCGAGTGTGCACAATGTTTTTCATGTATCATATCTACGGAAGTATGTGCACGACTCGAGTACAGTGGTTTCTGCTGATAGCTGTAAAGACTTCGAAGTTGACCCAGTCGATAGAAGACCTCGTAAGCCGCTTCGTGTTGTTGGAACCGACACGAAACAGCTTAGGAGGAAGATATTTAAGTTGCTCAAGATACAATGGAGTGACGATGATAACGACTGTACGTGGGAGGTGGAAGAGAGGATGAAAGCAGCTCATCCTGAACTCTTCGAGGTATGGCCCTAAGGTGTCGTGTCATCTAACGAAATTGTAACTTGTTCTAAGTCTTAGAATTCTGTACGCTAAGCTAGAATTGGATGCATGGTTTATTGATTGTTATGGATGATAGGCGTACAGAATAGCTTTGATTGCCTTGTTTGTTTGGAATTTCGGGGGCGAAATTCCTAAGGGGGAGAGAATGTAACGACCCGTATTTTTACGGATCAAAACATTCTAAAATGATTGACCTTTGGTTGTATTGTTGTTAAGTCATTTCAGGTTTTGGCAGAATTTTGCTTAAGTCCTAAGTCGTAGCCGACTTAGGAGTTTTGGACGAGTTAAGCAACAAGTCTGGGCGAGTTAATGACTAAGGTGTAGGTCGGTGACGACCTAAGGTAGATAGGGGAGTGGTTTAGGTCGGTTGACAGTTTGGGGCGACTTAAAGGTTGTACCGAGTTAACGACTCATAGGATGGACCGACCTAAGATTTAGACGACCTAAGAGTTTCTCCGACTTATTGTAGTTAGCGGTTTACCGGGGTAAGCGAGTTAGTGGGATGACCGACCCATAGGAGTACCGACTTATAAGCGAGTTAAGGATAGGTCGGCAGAGTAATTGAGTCGGTAGGTCGCCTCCTGTGTTAAGTCGTAACCCAGTTACGAGTTAAGTCGTAGTTGTATTCCTTCGTATGTCATAGGTCGGCAAGGCACTTAGGTCGGCAACGACCTAAGTTAAGTCGCGCCTATGTGTTAAGTCGCAGATGCGCATTGTTGTAGGTCGTTAAGACTTGGGTTTTGAGGCTGTATGATGAGTGAGACTTCGTTAGGTCGGTAAAGCTTTAGGTCGTAGGTCGGCATGGTGTTAAGTCGGCAGCGACTTAAGAAGGCAGCCGAGTTAAGGATTTCTGCTATAAATAGGAGGGGGTTGGCTTCATTTTTGGGATCCGGATTTTGAAGCGACGAAGTGCTGCCATTTTGAGAGCTCGACTTCTACACTTCTTCACTTCTTTTCTCCACTCTAATCTAGTGCTTCCATCCATCCAAATCGAAGATCAAGATTGAAGATCTTCATCTTTTCAAGAGAGATTTCTTCATTTGAAGCGGATTTGTGATAGATCAAGCTTCATCCTTTGCTGTCCAGATCTGAAGCGTGTTGATTTGGGTTTGTTTAGGTGATTTGGTGAGTGGTGATTATCTCTCACACGGATCCAAAGGAGTATATCGGATTGTTGGCCCGATTTGGTGTTAAAATAGTGATTTCCATGCATTTTCTTCATCCTAAGTGTAGATCCATATAGATCCATTGTTCATGATGATGTTACATCCATTTTATCATATGTTAACCTATGCAAGTTCATTCTTCAAGTTTGTAGAGATATAATCCATGTTTTCATGCTTATTGGACTTTCAACTCTTTAATTACGAAAATGCCATTATTGTTATAATTGTCTACTTAGATCATTTTTGAATGCTTGATTGCTTGGATTGATGTTTGATTTGATTGATTGTTATGAACTAGATGATTGATGATTAGATTTAGACCGAAGACGATTCAAAAGCTAAGGGAAAGGCTCTTGAATTGGGAAAGCTGCTCGTGGCATATGTAGCGGGATGATGAAGCTCTTATGCATAGATTTGATGATGTGATGATGAGATCAGGCTTTGCGAGGATGTAATGAAGCGAGGCAATCATGTGATGAAGACTTGGTCTAATCCAGACGGGATCATTCCAAGCATGTTGATAACTCGGTGATATGATTCGAGTTGAGGATAATGAATGGATATGAGAATAGTCGTCGAGGAGGATGACTAGGAGGCTTGGATAGCATCGTTGTTGAAGGTTCTAGCATGCTCTAAGCAAGAGTACTTTTGGGCAGATTCGATAGTCCCAACGGCCAACTGTTGATGGTCAAGTACTCTGGGCAGATTCGATAGTCCTAGGCACGGGCTGCGACGACGTGCGGGAGTTATGTCTAGAACCGGGGTTTCCATTAGCCCTTGACGGACGGCTGAAAGAATGTGCCGGTCATTCAATTAACGGTGATATCGAAGCAATGATAACAGTGATAGCCAGAGTCATGGATGTTTGGTTGTAACGTCATTTCGGACTCAAGAGCGGTATTTTCTGGGTGCTTATCTGATTTAGGCCTTGGTACTTGGAAAACATCGCCCTTGACTCGAGTGATAGTAGCTTTACTTTAAATTGTATGCTCTGCTATGTTTGCTTCTGCTTAGTGTGTGTCTGGGGGCTATCACTGTAGAATGAGGTTGGAGTGGGAGGGTTGTATTCCTATTCCTTTTCCTTTATGCTCTTTTGGTATGTTGTTAGTTAATTTATTGCTCACTAAGACTGTTGTCTGACTCAAGGCTTTATGTTTTATTTCTTATTGCCTTGGGCTGTTCGTCCATTTTGGGATGGGCAGACTAGGTAGCAGGTGACAGGTGCTGTTCTCTTCTCACGATGCTGATATCGAAGACGAGCTAGAGGGTTGCATATTATCTTCTTATTATATGTACTGGATATTCCGCTGTTTTGTATTCTCTGAGAGATATGTAGTGAGGCTAGATGTATTGACTATGTGGATGCTTGTATTCAACTATTTTGGAGTTTTATATGATGTCACTTTGTTCTGTAAAGCTTCACTATACATATGTTCTATTGTATTTTGTCCATGCGCTGTGAGTAATACGTTAGATTCTGTTGTTTTAAATCTTACCTTGACAATCGTCCATGGTCGCCTAGCACACTTTACAGCGCTCTATCTTTAGATTCGGTGCAGGGGTCATGGGCGGTCGTCACACAAACCGAAATGCTCTGGCTAGAGACTTTGAGTTGACTTTAGTTGACCGTGATACTAACCCCATATAACCGAGGAGACGAATCCTCCGTTGAATAGTGCTTCACTTCCAATACCTCCACTCGACTCAACTATAGTCACCCGATGGAATGTTATGCCATGAATTGACTATAATTAAAGTGAAGCTTTCATATTAAAGATTACTGTATTCTCAAGTCGAGAGAACTGTGTAAATTAGTCACATTGATATTTTCTTTTTGATCTTAGTTATATTCACCAACAGAAAACTATCGAGTGAGTCGTTCCATAGTTATCCAATAACTATCAGTACATAACCTCTAGGTGCCTCCAACAGCCATGGGCAATGCATTGCCCAATATTTGGAGAGCGTTACATACTCTAGTCTCAATGGATACATCGATATTCAGTCTTGATGCATCTTGACTAGGAACATTTAAAATGATATATTTATTTTATTGTGATAAATTACTCACGGTTACAACACTTTGTAACTACTATCACAAAACATATTATTTATGGATTTTCTATTAAATATACTTTTAATTAATATAAACACATTATTACATCAAGTATATAATAGAAAGAAAGTACCTTTGATTTCAAAAAGATTGGTCATTGAGTTAGATATATGTAACAAATTACATAATTTCCCCTATGGCATATCCCTAACTCTATCAATCTCCCACTTGCACTTGGGGTCAATTATAGCATCTTATTTTAACTTTTCCAATCGGTTTCCTTAAAACCAATTGGGTCAATCCCTTAGTAAATGGGTATGCTATTATGTTTTAATCATTTACTCTATCGATTAACTCTCTCCAACGCTGATAAACACCTTTGTTATGTGGAACAATTCGGAGTATGTCTCTCGACTTCTAGTGAGCTCTAAGTTCTATTACGAACTATGTCAGGACATTGCTATCATATAACAATGTTATGGGATTCTCAACATTTGGAACCATCCTTTGCTCAGTTGTGCATTTATATTTATATACATTGAATTTATTGTGGCACTATTCAAGTCAATGAATCAACCACAATCTCTTCTATTTAGAACATTTCCAACTTAATGATTCTTAATATATTATTGATATGTTATACTCAATATCACTTATGAAATTTGAGTCCGAACACTTCTTCATAATGAGTTTTTTATTTCTATAAACAATTCTCTAGTATTTCAATAAATACGTGTGAACTCCTCAAACAACCATTTAATGATATCAATTTGGATTTGATATTTTCTTCATGTATCAAATACATAGAAAAATCATGATGTCAAAGACAACATAACGTGTACAATAATTCCTATTGCTGGTGCATAAGGAATCCATCTTACATGTTATGTACTAAACATATGAGAGCGAGTTAGGTTCAAGGAGTAAGGACACAAGCCAAGTGCTAAGTAGTGACATGAAGTGCATGTATGTGTGAATGTCCTAGTGTCTCCCCGACGAACCGTGCACAGGAGCTTAGCTCATGGGAGTGATCTTCCCACACTGGTAGGGATGGAGTCCTTATCGAAGCGAATAGGGGAATCGATGCCCTCGCGACTAATATTATCAACATCGAAGGAGCCAAACTCGGTAGGAATTGGCCCTAAGCCAGCAAATGTGCCTATTGAGGGAAGAGTTGGAGTTTTCTCCACTATTGTAGAAGTCTGTGCCTTGGAACTTCACAACTAGCGTCTTCTTTGGGACAGGCTGTTGGTCATCCTTAGATTGATCAGCGAAAGACTCATGGCCCACATCCAATGTCATCATGGCCAGCCTCATTATTTCCACCTACAATTTTGCCTTCCTTGGCATGTTCTTCCCTTGCTTCTACATTCTCTTCTACCCTAACCCCTGGATTTGGGACTAAGGGCACATCTGGATCAACCTCGCCTCCTCCTAGCGAGTTATTGTCGTTATCGTCATTGTCGTCACTAGCAGCTACTTGGAATTTACCTGTGCTATGGCTCGCTTCCAACAAATTATGGTTGAGAAGATTTTCATTTGAAAGGAGAATTCTTATATCTCTATCTTTTAACAGATGTGCCATAAGCGCCTTAACGGCATCTAAAAGTTTCGTGCTACTGGGTCTCATTAGGACATCCAGATCGTAAAACAAGATATGAGTGAAGTCCGTAGACTATAAGGCAAATTCATATAATGCACATGGATTAGGACTTACATCCAAACAGCCATCTATGTGCGAATCTAGGCGAACAATGGACATAGAACCACTCATTTTTGTAATAGCTCCACTTGATTCCCTATGCCGAAGACTACTCTACAACCCTTGGTCGGTTCTAGGTAGGATAAAGACGGACTTTCTCTATTTGGCTCTTGAAGTTGTATATGTGTTGAATCTCCTCGTCGTTGGGCGCTCGGTGTAAGTGTTCAGTGAAGATAATGTATGTGTTGTGTAGGAAGGCGTAGCTATCTGAATGCAGTTGTGTTGGAGCCAATCTCATGAAATTCAGGACTTGGCGGATGATCTGATTGAATGGTGGGACACAACCCATCGAACACATGTACCTATTGCAAGCAGTATATCCTTCTGGAGGATTATGAGATTTTTGATGGCGGGAAGGGACTAGAATGTCCTTAAATGGAATTCCATGCTTGTTACAATTCTATAAAGTGATCGTTTATTGATTTTAGAAGCGACGAAATCGACGGGATCATCTAAAAGAATGGCATCTTCGAGAGTATCAAGTGCAGGATCTACAGCTGGCTCTTCTACGGGTTCTACTAGGTTTTCAGGAACCTATTGTTCATCCTAAGAATTCTCTTGTTGTTGTACGTGCTGTACTAAAAATTTTTGTGCAATCAGAGTCATGGTTGAACTTGACTCAATATCAGATTCAGCATATCTGGAAGTGGATGGAGCGGCAAGACGTTTGGAACGTTTCCGATCCATTTCTATAATAAAAACTCGATAGATAATCAATGTTAGATTAGTTATAAGCTATACCCCCATGCTAAAGTGAATCCTAGTATGGTCTCATGTAGTTCAAATTTCCGATATTATATAATTGTTCGTTTTAAAAAGTTTGGATTTTGCCCGAAGTGACCATCATCGTTGGCCGTCCTTACAAGCTTTATGTTATCAACCATGTTTTGGAAATGCTTTGAGATCAAGGAGGGACTTAACACAAGTCCATAAGACAAAGATCACTTGCAAACTTGGTTTTCATGAAACCTTACCAAGTGTTGGAGTCATACCGACCCAACTCCAAAGGAGAATTGCATCCTCCTCCTTCTAGCTTACATCTCCAAATCATAACCAGCCATGATGATCTCACCTACGTCTAACTCCATCACTGTCACCTACCTATTGGAATGAACTAAGAATGGGTTTGGGTATGGAATGCTAAAGCCACGAGGCGATTCTCCTAGGTCTCGAGTCAGTGAGGAAATGGGTTGGATCTATGGTGGTGGATCGAGTTCAACCATGGCGAAGGTAGGCACACGTGTGAGGGAGAGGCGGCGTCGGTCCTAGGCTCAAGTGGTGAGACTAAGTTCAACTTGGAAACTAAGTTTGGTAATGACAGAAGCTCAAGCTGATGAATCAGCAAAGTGAAAATAAGGAAATGAAGTAGGAAGGAATGGGTTTTATAACCCTTGGGACCCGAAGTTTAGGTATAGATATTGGGAAATTCACCCAAGTTCGAGTCGGTACCGACCCGAGAGTTTGGCTCGGTAACGAGTCTTAAGTTTTTTAAAAAAAATCATAAATATGTAGATATATATACATGCATGAGCATGCCAAAACTTGTTAAAGAACGTGCATGTATATACGTGTACGAGTACATATCCAGAAAATACTACGACTAGGTCAAAAGGTTATCCATGGAAGAAGTCAGTTTGAAACATCAAGCTTATAATGATAGATCATGAGGATACGTTCCAGATTTATAATCCCAGATATTAGTAGAGCATCGCGACGAATGCCTGTGGACATAACCTTTCACGGAAATGATTCATATGAAGGATAACGACCATTCAAAGTATAGAGTAGAGTCCTTCACAGCAATTCCGACTTGTCTCGATTAAAAGCACATCACGTTTGAAATGAGATGTACTTTGGAGGGCAAGTGTTATCCAGTCTTTTGACTAGGCAATATTTGGACAGGCTGGATGAGTCGATCTTGGAGTTATCAAGGCAGGAAGCCCAAAGAGATAGCCCAAGAGTCTAGAAACCAAGCATAAACGAAGCCATGGGACAAAAAAAGCCAACATAAGAGTTTGGAGAAGCTAATCCAACAAAATGTTGGATCGGTACCGATCCAACACCATGAGTCGGTACTGATCCAAGAAACCATCCTTAAATTTGCCCATCTTCTGCCTACATACTCTACTTCATGCTAGAAGCCTATACCAAGTGTTGTTTTGTTGGACCAATGCAATTCTTTATTGATCTCCACGAACACTTGAATTGGCAACTCTGTTTCTCCACGGATCCATCGTTTAGACTCCGAAACAAGCTATTAGTGGTAAAAACAACTATGGAATCATGAAGCTACCTACAAGACGGTCAAATCAAGGAGTTCAAAACACTTTCCCAAGCGTTGTTTTGGGTCGGTACCAATCCAACTCCTTGGGTCGGCATCGATCCATGAACCTTGCTGAGGTGTCCTCTTATTCTCATAGGAAAACAGTCTAAATCTTGTGGCTCTTGTTCTTCTTACACTAATTTCTTGTAATCTCTGTCGGAGTTGTACCAACCCATAAGAACTTCTGCCTCCAAGTCAGAATATAAGAAATAAAATCATTAACTGGACGTAGGCCTTGATTTGTCGAACCACTATAAATTGTTGTGTGTTCTTTCTTACTCGTTTTCATTTAATCTTCTTCACTTTTTATTCTCTACTTAATCTTCTGGGTGTTTGCGCCATTTTAGTTCAATCAATAAGGTGATATAATAGATAATGTCTAGGGTAATGAATATAAATTGAAAAGTAGCTATGATGCTTGCATTGATCTGACCACAATAATATTGGAGTACATTCAAAACCGCCAAGGGTACACACGTATAATGGATTTTCCACTGAGATCTCTCCAGATCAAGCTGGATCCAAACTCATGCACAAGGATCAAAAATCACCTTCTGAGGGTTGTATATCTCTAAAAATATACCATAAGGTAAACATAAGTGGCCCAACGTCCAAACAAATAGAACTACATGGAGCCAAGTTTCAACCACTCCCTCACGCAACATATCAATAAGCATACTCTAGATATGAAGTTGATATACCCTCATGGGTTAGCCAGACCTAAGATTGTGCATCCTACTTTATCTTTATCCATTTCCAATGTCGAGATCACGTTCTGCGGCTCTCACATGAGCATCACTCGAACATAACACGAATTCCTAAC
Organism: Allium fistulosum; assembly: GCA_030737815.1. NCBI lineage: Eukaryota > Viridiplantae > Streptophyta > Magnoliopsida > Asparagales > Amaryllidaceae > Allium > Allium fistulosum. The sequence goes on along the minus strand of CM060908.1, from coordinate 515,155,140 downwards.
TGGATTCCAATATCTCGAACAGATCTCGAATCTTCATATAGATTCCTACATAAGTCCTCTAATAAATGCTAACGCTGACCTCTCCTTTGGACTTAACTTTACAATAGACAATTCAACTCTATAGCACTTCACCTTATAGTTGCTTCCATAACAAAGAACCCATATACCAGTTTTCAAGTGGTATCCGATAAGTAAAACACTTACCGATCCTTATCTCTTCAAAAACTAAATCGGTGAATTTTCGGTAAACTCCATTCTGGTCCTTTAAGAAGTAATCAAATAATATATAAATTGGAGTCCTCGAGGGATCTCGTATATATAAGTTCTTAAATCTAGAGACGTTTCATACCAATGCTCCTCGTTCTTAAATTGTATGAAACCATGAAACTTTTAGATACTTCCTAAGTTAATTTGGTCAAGTTCGATAGTTGAGTAATCGACTATCAAGTTCAAAATAGGTGATCGTATATGAAAACAAACTCTTGTATATTTATCACATTTTCAAACTTTTCAACTTACACTATCCCTCAATCAATAGTGAAGCCAAGTAAGTTAGAGCACCGGTTGCATCAAAGTCTTGCCTAGACACTTCATTCTTAACTCTCATAGATGGACAAGCCTACTTCATCGGCTTTTAATGCTAAGTACATAACTAAATACTTTCCACAAATGAGTAAACACACAAAGCATGATTAAGTCACACAAATCAAGATTAAGTCACATAAGCGACTTCTAATCCCCTTTTTATTTAATTAATACTTTTATTAATTAAAACCACTTTTAGTTGTAAAACTTCTTTTATCTAATAAAACTTTGTTTATCACTTTCTACTATTCATATGTACTCTTTCGATACTTCAAAAAGTGTTTGTCTACTTATCTCAAATGGTATAAATATATTTGCAAATTATTAACAAGATTTCTTACATTAAACCTTTACTTGTTCTATCTTTTTTAAAAGATTCCATACTTATTATTACCTTTGAAAAATTTAAAAGGTCCAATTACCTTCACAAATCTATTTCAAAAGGTTTAAGACAAATTTTACTTAAACATTGTCACTACAAATCCCAAACCATTTCACTCATGCTTTATCCTTAAAACATTCTTTTTAACGGTCTATTTACATTCATAAGTATAATAAAAAAGGGTTAAAGGCAAATGTTGTTAACACATTGTCACAAGAAACCCAAAACCATTTCATACTTATCATTACCATTAAAACAATTTTTTTAAGATCTAAGTATACTTATAAACAAGATAATATACTTTTACATAACTTGACAAAACTGTTAATTATAACATAACCGTTATAATTCAAAACTTCCTTTGTTCTTTTATAAAGCACTTAACTCAGTTTTCCAAACTTATATATGTACACTTAAAAAAATTACTTATAAATAGGTTTTAAATATCTATATAAAATATTACTTGAAAATAACTGATTTATAATTTGATGAAAATAAATAAAAACATGTTTTATATTATAAAACACATTTACCTTAAAAATTTATAAAAAATTATCAAAAATATATTTAAACCTCAAACCAACATTAAAATATTAAAAAAATGTTAGAAAACATCCCCAAAATGATTAGATAAAGTACTAAACTTAAATATCATTTTTAGACACTTAAAACCTCAAGTAACCTACTATGGCATTTATAAATACTATTAAAAGTCTTCTACAAAGAACAACATAGAAAAACATGAATTTTGCGACTAGTTTTTACCACATAAACAAATGATTTAAGAATTTAAATTTTTATGGTAAGTAGTAGACTTAGGATACTTAAAAATCATGGAAAGAAACCTCTAGGAATAATTTCTAATTTATTTATAAAAATTCTTGAAAACAAGGTATATTTCATAGTGTATTTATAACCGCCTTTTTGCTCTAATTTTAGCCCTTTTGTTTGACCAGTTCCAAAATCTAAACTTTGATTTTTTTTCCCCAATAATAAGTACACATATAATACTTATTAAAAATGCAAGGAAACCCCTAGGGATGTCTTTCAATTTAATTACAAAAATTTCCAAAAACAAGGCATTTCAAAGTGCTCATATAATGACTTTCTCTCCCTATAAAATTTTGCAACTTTGTTCTACAAGTTAATGAATGATTTAAACTTCCAAATTTTTCCTGTAATAATTAATCATATATTACTTAATGAAAATGCAAAGAAACCCCTAGGATGTCTCTCAAAGTTGACTTTGAAAATCACTGAACACATGGCATTTTTAAAGTGCATCCATAACGAACTTTTCGCTTCTAATTATTACAACTTTGTTCACAATTTATATTACTTTCCAAACCAATTATTTACTATCCCATACACCAAAATTTGTGTAGAGAACAACCAAATCAAATTATCCTAAGTTAATTTCATAAATCATCCATTTACACAAGTTAAAGTTAAGTGAATCGAAGTGTACTTATAGCGACTATGCTCGCTTCAAACGCTTTCAAACATACTTCAGTTCAACACACAATACAAAAAACCATTTGAACATCAAGTCAAGGCTATGCCACATGTTATAGAAGGTAATATGAGTGATGTTATACAATATAAAGTTGTCATTTGCTTTCAAAAGCAAGAGGGTCCAAAGTTTATAACTTTGATTAGTTAATGTCGCTTTAACTTTATATTGCGCACATATACACACACACAATAAATACATAGAAGATAGTGAGCTAACTCAGCCAAATCCAAGTCTACAACAAGCTCAAACACATAAGAATCAAAGAACTCCTACCATCACCAAACTTCAAAAGACACCATCTTTAGCTCCAAAATCACAACACCATGCTCCCTTCCTCCAAAATAGCTCATGGCCCAAGATGGAAACCGCATTTCCACTTCATTTATTCCATTTTTGACTAGATCCATGTTTTCTATGGTGTTCGAAGGTGTCGGTGAAAGTTTTGTGGAGTTTGGAGAAGATTTGAACTAATTAGAGAAAGATTAGTGAAGAACAAAGTGGATTAGTGCTAATCCAGCTCCACCATTTTTATTCTTTTTGATATTTTCAAGCTTTAGAATTTTATGAAGTGTCTAAGGACCCTAAGACCACCCTTTGGCCAACCAAGAGATCCCCACCATGTCTGTTGCATGTTTTAACTTTACACATCATTTTTCCTTAGCAAATTACACTTTTACCCTTACAAACAAAATGTCATCCCATGACATCATCATAATTTATTTTCCATAAATGGTAAAATATTTTTATTTCATGTTAATGATTTCCTAAGTGTTTTAGTATATGTTAAAAAAATTTAGTACAACTTCTGATAAGTAAAAATTTGTTTATCGATAAAACGATATTTGATCCCATTATCAATATTTCTTCAAAGTATATATTTTTGTAAACATTTTTCAAAAAAAAGTTTACTGTCATTAGTTATTACTTAAAAGGGGGTTAACAAGATTATTAAATCACTTAAATCACATTTAATCTGTAATTCAAATATTTAAATAATGTTGATATTTAAATACGAAGTGTCCGAAATTCCAGGTCGTTACAATGAATATGGAAAGAGTTAACGCATGTGTTAGATTTAAGACCTCTCATTTTTAAGAATAAATTTATAATAAGTATGAAGAACAAATATTATTACAAGAATGCGTATTACATGCTATTGCAAGTCCATGAAATGAAGGTTATTGCATGTAAAAGATTGCTTATTGTTGTAGGTATAAGAAACTAGTTCTCACATTTTCAAAAACTAAACACCGTTTAACATGTGCCAATAGAAAAATATTACTTAGCTTGTAAATTTTGAGTTGAATAGTATTACAATGGTATAAGTTCAAATAAAGAAATTTAAACTAACATAGAACAAAGATATTGAAATAAGATACCTCGATCGTTGAGAGAACTAGGAAGCAAATCGTCGACAATTCAAACCCTAACTGATGAACCCTAGCAATTCATCGATTTTTCCTTAGAATTCGAGCCCTAGCTTTTCATAGCCTTGGAATTCGCCTACGAGCTCGAATTGAGTTTGGAAATGAATGCGTGCCCTAAATATGAGAAAGGGAAAGGAAACAAAAGTGTGATTAAGTGCGGTGGTAAAAAGGGAATGAAACGAAGCATGATTAAGTGCAGTGGTATAAAAAGTATAGGGAAATAATTTATTTTCATTGCCTAGTGAATTTTTTTATGGATATTATTTTAAGTATTTAACCAAATGTCTACTAACTAAAATTATGACGTATATAGTTATGTACTAATACCAGCCATGGAAAGCAAAACTAAGTTTGTTGCAGCACTGATTAAATCATCCTGCACCATCTAACATAATCACAGATAACGATGATTGGTTCTGAGTGACCTCGAAAGAATATAGCTATTATTATGGTTATTCATTCAACGCGGTCAATGTGCCAACCCGATGAATGTTGTTTACATCAATGAAATTGGTTAAATATTCACTATTAGTTTAAATCTTTTTTACCGTTTGTTGGAGTTCTATATTTAAATCTTTGATTTGTTAAAAAAGCCAAACCTATGAAGTTTTATAAAAATAATTTCCATATTTTTATAAATATTACACTCAAATTTAAGGAAGTCTCCTTTTTCTCTCTTTTACGTTTCTTCAATTTTTCGCATGAATTATAAATATGAACACTATATATCCAAGCGAGAAATTTTGTGTTAACTCATATTTTTTTAATTAACAATGTTTACTTAAACATAATTGCACAATTACTTAAAACTTATGAGTAAGACAATGATTATAAATAAATATTATAAAGGTTGGCCTTTTTGATCCCTCAATGTCGACATTAATACATCCATGCTATTCACGTACCGAGACCTAAATGTCGAAAAGACAGAATGTTATGGTAAAAGAGAAAGAATAAGAAATAGAACAAGAAAGAATAACATAATATCAGAATCTCACATGTAGAACGATAATATATAATATCTCAAAAGGTCTTTACTAAAAAGAAAACTTTGGTATACATCAATCAGAGTAAACTAATCTTTTGGACAGTTATATCCTTTCCTCACAAATGTTGATAGATAGAAAACAAGTAATGCAGTGTTGACCATGATATAACTTGATAGAAGGTTTTTTTAATGTTGTCCCAAGGTTTCACTCCAAATTTAAGTTGATTTGGATGATTTTTGCGACTATTTTCTTTGGAACTTTTGAAAAGAAGAAGATACGGAAGAAAGCTTGTTTTAGCTTTGCGAATTTGTGATTATTATACCAGGGTATGCCTCTCCTTATACAGGCTTTAAGATTGTGACATCCCGGAATTTTTGACAATATCAATTTAATAATCTGCATTTAAAAATTAAATTGATTTGATAATATTTGTTAATAAGATTGAATTGATTTAATAATCTTCTTTAAAATAAATATTTAACAGATAATTTATCTTTTGAAAGGCTAATAAACTGCTTCTGTTTATAATGTGTATATATTTGTATATATATTGCAAATAGAAATCTTTGGTTTGAATTTAATTAATAAATAAGTCTTGTTTTCAAATTCTAATATTTTGGTAATTTTAATTTGATTTAATATATATATATATATATATATATTTAAGGCTATTTAAAATAAATAACTGTATGGTTTAAAATACTTAAGAGAAATATTAATTGTTTTAAATTTATTTTTGTTTAAGCTTGAATTTAAATAAGATTAACAAAAGGGGTTGTTTTGTTCTTTTTAAATATAGTTTGTTTAAAATAAGTAATTTATTAATGAAGTGATAATTTCTTTTGTAAATTATTTTAATTTAATAATGAGTTATTTTTAAATAGTATTAATAATGTAATATTTTTACAAATAGATTTTTAATATGAATAGGATTGTTATATATATATATTAGAAGAAACTATGATTTGTAAATTTAAAATGAAGTCTTTCAAAATGTTTTAAAATAAAATAAACCTTATTAATATTAAAATTTAGTCTTTCTAACATAAGTATAAAATATAAATAATAATAGGCTAAGTATTTTATAGTTTAAGTGTAAAAATAAAATAAAATAAAAGTAAACACATCACCTAAATTATAACTACATGTTAATATACTATAGATATACATGTTGCAAGGCTGTAGACTAAAGCAAGCAAGGAAAAATGAACATTTAGTTAGTTCTGGAAATATATGTATGCAAGGCAAGAATAAAACAAAGTATAAAAGTAAAAATACTTATCTTCATGCTTGTACAGTATCTACACTTGAAAGGATAAAAATATTTGTCCATGTTTGCTAGGCTGTAGGTAATTGTGTAAGGCATAGGGGAAATGTATTCATGTTTGTACAGGTAGTAAAATAGTATGTACATTTGGAAAAAAATATATACAATGTCATATAAGTACATACGAAAGGAAATAAATTATAGGATAAGTGTAGACAAAAGGGACAACTTCATAAATGCTAACATATCTCTAAGTACAAACAAGACCATATCAGCCCATAGAGTAGAAAAAAGATCTCTGACCAAAACTTAATATAATCTTGTACAAACAAATAAAATAAACACCTGTAACTTTCTTTTTATATCAACCTATCTCATTCTCTTCTCGTTGATTAAGAAGAAACTTAGCATTCTAGTAAAGTAAATATATTAACAACTGAAGCTTCAGTTCAACTCAACTTATATGAAGATCAAATTAAAAAGATCAAAAGCATTACCAGTTTTCAAGATACAAAGCTGTTTCCAAAATAATAGGCTGCTCTGTTCTTCCTTTCTAAATCTGGTGAGTAACTTTTGTTTTTATTTAACTTAAAGGTATAAAATCTGATGCCTATATATGTCTGTGAATATGTATGTTGCATCTATATCTTTATATAAATTCTTTGTGAAGAATGATGGAGTTTGTGTGCAGGCTAATGTTTAGAAATATTCTCTGTTCTAGGATTCTGTAACAACCCGCATATTTGTCGATTTTATATTTAAATATTTTATTTAAATATTTCATCGTTCGTCGGATTTTAGTCCGAAAAGCTACTTTTTGCTAACAGTCGAATTGGGACTCGGGACCACTTCCATTGAGTTCAAAATGACGTTTGCGATCTTTTTGAGTATAAACTTTGATATGTTTGGAGATAGTAGAATTTTGCTACTTTTCACTTAGGGCTTTGGTTTGGGCTGAACCCATTAATCACTTACTAACTCAGTTCCAACTCCCTCTCCTCTTCATTACTTCATTTCTTATTCTTCTAACACTCAAGCAAAACTGAAAATGGGGAGAGGAATGGGAAATTAAAACTCCAAGCCCTAGTTCCTCTTGTAATCTCAAATTCTTGCTCCAAAATCAAAGAGAACCCATTGGTAAGCATCTCCTTCTTCTTCTCCAACTCTTTCTCCTTCCAATTTCATAAATTCCTAAACCTAACTATGGAAATGTTCTTCTTTTTAAGCTTTGAATTCAAGCTTGTTGAGTTGGAATTGAAGAGTAATTGCTCTTGCCATTGCTCCATAGCATCTTCTTCATTCGTTTGGGTTCAAAGGTGAGATTTTTATCTCACATCTTAATCTATATTTATCTTCGATTGTTAGGTATGAATTCCTAACACTTATTCTTGTGCAAATGCTTTTGGTTTGGATTGATTTGATGAATATTCCAATTTTTAGTGTTTTGAGTTCAATTCTTTGAAAATCCTAACTTTGATGTTTTGATCATGTTTTTGGTGATGAATCAAAGAGCTTATATGGCCGGGTAGTCGATGGGCGTAAACCCTTAGTGTCGTTGCTCGACCGATTGCAATTCGGAAGGGATTGGCATTCATTAGATAGGCATGGGAGTGCTGGCAACAGGCTTCGGTCGACCGAACTCAGGGTCCGGTCGACCGACCTGCTTCCCAGGCACTTCCCTGCCTCTGTTTTGGAAGTGCAGGTTATAGACTCCGTTCGACCGAACTCAGGGTCCGGTCGATCGACCTACTACCCGAGCATTTCTGCCTCTGGTCCGGTCAACCGACTCAGGGAGTCCGGTTGACCGACCTACTCCTATTTGCCAATTATGCCTATATTGCTTATTTTGTTTGAATTTCCAACTTTAATCGATTCGTGTTGTCTCCCTTTTGTTGTTATCATTTATTATCGACTTTGATGACATTTTCTTTGGGAATTATTGGAAATATCCATTTTGATGGATTCGATATCGATTTCTTTGGATTTTATTCACGTCTTCGAATGTGAATTTTTATGATTGATTGTTTCTACAATCACTTCTATGTTTTGTCACTTCAAAATATAAAGGTTTTCTATATGTTGGGTGCGTTTTCGCCCCTACCGAGCCAAAAGAAAGGAAGGCACAACCGGACCAACACCCCTCTCCAAAACAATGCCGGACCAACACACCCTCCAAAGCCCTGCCGGTCCAACACCACCGAACCAGGTCCCACCGAACCAAGTTCCATCCATTCACCACCGAACGAAGCGCTACCGAATCAACCTTCCTTCATCCCCTGCCGAACCAAGCACCAACTCAACACCGGTCCAAGTACTACCGGATCGAACCCAACACACCTCACCGAACCAACCACCGGACCAACCTCACCATCCCACCACCGGTCCAAGCACTACCGGTCCAAACTGCACTTCCAAGCAATACCGACCCAGAGTGATAACCGGACCAGCTCCACCAGGCCAGATTACGTCAGCCCAGGCCCGCCAGCAGCCATATACCTCCAAGACCCCTACACCCAGCCTCACTCTATAAAAGAGGGGCAGGGGTACAATAATGGAGGACAAGTTTGAGAGCTCAAGCACGGAGAGAACTTTCAAACAACTTTCTTTTACTTGTATCAAAGCTTTGTACTTGTAATCAAAACAAGAGAAGAGAAATAACATATAAAGTGGACGTAGGTACATTCTGGCTGAACCACTATAAATCTGCGTGTCTTTTTACAGTTTAGCCCCTGCTTTTCATATATTTGCATAAATCACCCAAATCACTAAGAACAATATAAGATCCACTAAATCATACGACTTTGAGGTGTTTGTCCATTTTTTGTGCAAACATTTTTGGTGCTTTCACTGAGAACTAGAAGCTCGAAGCTTCAGTTTCATCCACTTAACATTTTTTCCTAACAACATCGTTTGCCACTTGGAAGACATGCCTCCCAAACAGAGAAAGGATGTTAACAAAGGAAAAAACATCGCATCCAGCAGTCTTCCAGATCCAGCTGTCACAAATCAAGTAAATCGTCCTCCTCCGGCAGCGGTAGCAAATGAAGGACAGGCTAATCCGACCACTCCTGCCACAGAACCGCCCGCAGCAATTACTAGGGCAGATCTAGACAGGATTGTGGTTGAAGTAACTAATCGCTTCACGTCCCAGCAGGAGGCCTTGGTGGACCATCTCATGTCACGCTTAAGGGATGCTGAAGAGTCCAACCGCAACACTGAATCATGGGGCGAGTCCTAATCTGGAGGGTCTCGGAGACAACAAAGGTCTTCCTTCTTCGAAGGAGCTAACGGCAGAAGTAGCCATGGTAGGAGCCGAGATTGAGCACAGCCCGAAGTTAGGCCTGAGGAAACGTTTGGTACCGAACCCAACAGGGGAGGTACCGGGCGAAGGTCAACTGTAGCTGAGCCTGTCATACTACCTAACCACGGAAACGCCAGTGAACGGGGCCGAGCTAGAGTCTAGCCCGAAGTTGGACCCGAGGAAGTGCTTAGATCAGAACCCAGCAGGGGAAGATCAAGGCAAGGGCCAACTGTAGCTGACCCTAGCATGCTCCCAGAAGATCAAAGGCAGCCATTAGAAAATATGAGGGATGATAGACGATACCATCCCTACAGGTCATCTGGACGGAATCAATCCCACAGAACAGAACCAAACTCATTTCTATCTGCTCCAAATTCTGATGAAAGGATGGCACGCTTATTCAGAGAGTGTGTCCAACGGGAGCAAAGAGATCGAGGGATAGGCGCTAGGGTAACCAGCCCTTTCGCCCGCAATATCGAAATTGCTATCACTCCCCGAGAATGGAAGATGCCAACAATGGAACCTTACAAAGGAACCTCCGACCCCGTTGTAGACAGAGGTACACACAACATATGCTCATGAGTGGAGCGACAGAGGGAGTACTGTGCAAATGCTTTCCGCTCTTCTTAGCAGATCTCGCTACCTCCTGGTTCTGTCATCTACCCCAGGGATCCATCAGCTCGTGGGAAATGTTGAAAGAAAAGTTTATCAGTCAGTTCCGCATCCATATGGAACAACCTAAGGACGCTTATTCCTTATCCAGCGTCAAACAGAAACCTGGAGAGAAACTGCAACAATACCTAACCCGATTCAATGCCGCAGCAGCCGCGGTCCAAGATGCCGATGAGAAGCTTATCCTAATGGCCCTCTGTAGTGGTGTGCATCCGGACACTAAATTTGCTAGAAGGTTGACGAAATAAAAACCAGCCACTTTACCCGATTTCTTCCATGAAGCCGGGAAATATATGAGGCTTGAGGATGCTGCCGTTGAGGGGCAGTCGGGACAGCAAAATAAGGCAACTCACAGCAACACCCCTGCTGTAGCAAGGGACGCTCGAAGAAATGATTCCAGAGACAATGCTGGGGGCAAGAAGGGTGAAAAGCGCCTATATCGGCCTGGACCGAGATTCGACACTTACACTCCTTTGAACGAGACCGTCAAAAATATCTTCCTTGCCACCCAAGGTGAAGTTAGATATAAACGCCCACCATACAAGAAGGAATCAGATAACGCACAGAAGTCTGGAAAGTTCTGCCGTTTCCACGAATCTCATGGGCATGATACCAATGAATGCCATCATCTCCGGGATCTGATTGAGGAACATATCAAAAGGAAGAAACTGGAACGCTATGTAAAAAGTCAGGACCGGACTCCAGCTCCTGCCAATGAAAACCCAAGGCTACCCTCACCGGAGACCGGCAGAGGAAATCGCAACGCTAGCGGCTCTAGTCAAGAGAAGATAGTGGTCCATACCATCTCAGGAGGACCGCACATCGCAGATAAGAGCTGGAAAGAGATGGAAAGATATGGAAAGTCGCTTAGAGACAGTAAAGACTGTGTCAATTCGGTTATAGAAGAATGCCACCCAAAACGGAAAGAAAGTGATGACATCACATTCGGTAAGCGTGACCTGGAAGGACGGCAGTACCCTCACATGGATCCCATGGTTATCTCTGCCCGGCTCGGTCCCGCCGAAGTTTACTGAATCTTAGTAGACACTGGAAGCTCAGTGAACATCCTGTTCAAACATGCATTCGACAAAATGAAATTATCAATGAAGGATGTGTCTCCCTGCGATAAACCACTACACGGTTTCACTGGAGATGCGAAAATGCCCCTCGGGCAACTAGACCTCTTTGTTGAAATTGAAAGCCATCCCCGCTCCGTTGTACGGAGACAGACGTTTGTGCTAATAGAAAACCACTCGGCCTACAACGCCTTCTTAGGAAGGCCAGCCTTGTCTGACTTCCAAATTGTCCTAGCCCCATGGTGCCTAAAGATGAAATTCCCAACGGACAATGGAGTAGGGGAAGTAGAAGGAGACCAGGACGTTGCTCGAGACTGCTATGTGACTGAACTTCGCTTCAACCACGGGAAGGATAAAGGGAAGGGTGTAGAGGTTGCCCTCTGCACGAAAAGTCTAGAAGCATAGCAACTAAAGAAAGCCCCTCCTCTTCGATATACCAGCGACCCTTTCAATGAATTAGACCCTAGGGACAAAGAGGAGGAGGCCACCGCCGAGCCTGCAGAGGCTATGGAGTTTGTATCTGTAGACAAGCACGACTCAAGCAGACTATTGAAAATTAGGTCCCAACTAAAAGCAGAGTTGAAGGAACAACTCATCGACTTTCTCCGCCACAACCTGGATGTATTCGCATGGTCACACGCTGACATGACCGGAATCTCCCCCGACGTAGCATGCCATGTACTAAACATTGATCCTACCAAAGCACCCGTAAAGCAAAGAAAGAGAAGTATGGGGGCAGAGCGATCAGCAGCCCTAGATGAAGAGGTGAAGAATCTGCTCACCAATGACTTCATACGAGAAGCCATCTACCCGGAATGGATCGCTAACCCGGTGCTGGTAAAGAATGCTAATGGGAAGTGGGGGACATGCATTGACTTTTCCAACCTAAACGACGCCTGCCCAAAGGATTGCTTCCCGCTTCCCCGAATCGATCAGCTTGTAGACGGCACAGCCGGGCACGAACTCTTATCTTTTATGGACGCATATTCAGGATATAACCAAATTCCTATGCATGCTTCCGATCAAGACCACACTAGTTTCGTCACTGACCGGGGATTGTACTGCTACAAGGTAATGCCTTTCGGACTTAAAAATGCAGGAGCCACCTACCAGCGCCTCGTCAACAAGATGTTTGCAGGGCTAATAGGACAAACTATGGAAGTATATGTGGATGACATGCTGGTAAAGTCAAGGAAAGCCGACGATCACGTAAGCCACCTAGGCGAGATGTTTCAAGTACTTCGCCGGTACGGAATGAAGTTGAATCCTCTAAAATGCTCCTTCGGAGTATCATCAGGAAAGTTCTTAGGGTTCATCGTCCATGCCAGAGGGATTGAAGCAAACCCTGATCAAGTCCGAGCGCTAAAGGATGTCAAGATACCTTCCACTCGAAAGGAAATGCAAAGCCTGAATGGGAAAGTGGCCGCCCTAAGCCGATTCATCTCCAAAGAAACGGACAAGTGCGTCCCCTTTTTCGAAGCTCTAAAGAAAGATAAAGGAAAGTTCGAATGGACTGACGAATGCTTAACTGCTTTCCTTAACTTAATCAAACACCTCCAGAAACCACCGGTACTCTCGACTCCAAGCGAAGGCGAAGAATTATACCTATACCTTGCTGTGTCATCTCACGCCCTGAGCGCCGCCTTGGTAAGGGAAGACAACCGCACACAGCGGCCAGTTTACTTCGTCAGTAAGAGGTTTACGGGGGCAGAAGTCAGATATCCTAAACTTGAGAAGCTAGCATACTGTTTACTAATCACATCATGGAAATTGCATCACTACTTCCAATCCCATTCCATCAAAGTTCTGACCGATCAGCCACTGAGGCAGGTACTCCATCGTCCCGACACTTCTGGGCGACTACTTAAATGGTGCATTGAACTAAGTCAGTATGATATCACCTATCACCCTCGCACCGCCATCAAGGGACAAGCCATGGCTGATTTCATTGCAGAATTCACTACCAACGAAGATAAGGAGCAATTGGAAATAGCAGAAGACATCAAGTGGAATCTCTTTGTAGATGGTGCATCAAACGAACAAGGCTCGGGGGCCAGCGTGGTAATAATCACTCCCAAGGGAAATAAGCTGCACTATGCTATAAAATTGGAGTTCGCTGCCACCAACAATGATGCAGAATATGAAGCAGTGATGGCTGGATTAGAACTTGCCATAGAAATCGAAGTCAATTCTTTGTGTCTTCATAGCGATTCTCAACTTATTGTTAATCAAATACTAGGGGAATTCCAAGCTCGAGAAGAACGGCTCATAGCATATTTAAAGAAGACCAAGTTACTTCTCAGCCGATTGGACCACTACTTAGTCAAACACATCCCTCGGGAAGAGAACCAAGAGGTCGACGAATTGGCAAAGCAAGCAAGTATGAGAGACGTCGCCATCTTCGGAGCAGTAACCATCTCAAAGCAACTGACCCCAAGTTTTGAGCAAGTGAATCTGATAGCTGCAACTGAAGAAGCAACTTGGATGTCTCCCATCCGAGACTACCTACAAAGCGGCACACTACCCAACGGGCGTAACGAAGTTAAGAAAATCTTAAGGAAAGCTTCCCGCTACACAATGCAAGAAGACATCCTCTATCGGCGCGGATTCTCTAACCCGTTGTTAAGGTGTGTCGCTGGGAGGGAAGCCAAGGAAATCTTATTCAACATTCATCAGGGAAGCTGTGGAGATCACACCGGAGGGCAAACATTAGCGAAAAAGATACTCCGATATGGATATTTCTGGCCTACCTTAAGCAAAGACGCCTTAGATTTCGTTAAAAAGTGCGACAGATGCCAGAAGTTTGCTAAGATTCTGCGACTACCAACAACTGAGATTACTCAAATGACCAGCCCTTGGCCCTTCGCAATATGGGGAATTGACTTAATCGGCGAGCTACCAATGGGCCGAGGCGGGGCCAAATATGCTATAGTGGCAGTCGACTATTTCACCAAATGGGTGGAAGCGGAACCTCTAAATAAAGTATCTTCAACAAAAGTTATTAACTTCTTGATCAAAAATGTTCTGTGCAGGTACAGAGTCCCACTCAAAATCATATCAGACAATGGGCTTCAGTTTGACAGCGAGGAATTCGCCAACTGGTGCCGAGAGCACGGAATTCACAAAAGCTTCTCATCCGTGGCGTATCCCCAAGCAAACGGGCAAGTCGAAGCCGTCAACAAAATCCTGAAAACCCTAATCAAAAAGAAACTCGAAAATTCAAAGGGCGCTTGGGTGGATGAACTCCCTACGGCACTGTGGGCCTATCGCACATCTTTTAGAACATCAACGGGGCATACTCCTTTCTCTTTGGCATACGGATCGGAGGCTATGCTCCCAGTTGAAACCATTGTGCCTTCCCACCGTAGGATCCACTATAACCCAGAAGAGAACGAAGAACTCCTTCACATGTCTTTGGATCTAGTGGAGGAGAGAAGAAATGGTGCAGTCCTTAAAGCAGCGGCCCACAAGCAAAAAGTGGCAGCACAATACAACTCCAAAGTCAAGCATCGTACCTTACAAGAAGGGGACCTTGTCCTCAAGCGAATTTTCCCTCGCCCCGGAGCACTAGATCCAATCTGGGATGGACCATATGTAATTCATAGAGATCTCCACAATGGAGCCTATATTTTGTCAACAGTGGATGGAGAGGTGTTCCAGAGGGCATGGAACATCCAACACCTCCGTCGATACTTTTCTTAACTTGTACTGCCCATATGAAGTGAATTAACAAAGAGAATCAGTGGACGTAGGCCTTTTCGTGCCGAACCACTTTAAAAAACCTTGTCTCTTTTTTAACTTGTTCCTTTATATCTTGGCTGCTTGTTAACTTTATCCTTTTCTGTTGAACAAAATCCTATGCGTATAGCATTTCCACTCAAAGCACTCCATAGCGCAACTTCACCTGGACAAGACCTGACAGGTACTATGCGAATCTATGCCCTCGCCAATGAGACACTTTTGCTCCGGCATCCCTCTGCTGCGGGTTAACACATTGCTCGTGACGGCCCTTAAAGCCAACTGTAATGAGCCGATTATAAGCCACCGAGAAGGCCGAATATAGCCGAGGCAGCTCATTACGACGTTCGGCTCACCGGCAACTGTGAACTGACTATAAGCCCCAACATAAGGTGTGGCCAGCCAGGGGCAGTTCACGGTTGACGATCGGCACCCACGCTAGCCGGCTACAGTAAATTGAATAATACCCACGATTACGGGCCATAATGGCCCGGGTAGTTACTGTGCGCGATCTCGGCTCCGATGTGTCTTAAGTGCGGCTGTGGTAAAAAAGAATTAACTCCCCGCGGAGGCGTAAGATGGGTGACAAATGTCTCCAAGACCCACAGCTAGGGAAAGTGACTACAAAGCCCGTTTGCCACGAACTTAAGCACATCGAAGGCCTTCCGTGATTGGAAGTTTTACTACTTCACATATTTCAATTTTATTTAAGAAACTTTTCTCCTATCCTTTGTAACAATCCCTGAAGTACAGGACACAGAACAGGAGACGTTCACTAATGAAAGCGGATGCTCGCAGCAAGATACTGGACCGCATCCCATACTCGGTCACACAGGATATTCAAAACTGCCATCTACAAGCAAGATATAAAGGGCGGTATTTCCTTCTTTCATATATAAAAACACACGACTATGATTTATTTGCACCTCACGCTAACATTGCAAGTCATGAAATTATGTTTTAAGCAAGTACCTGACATCAAATACAATTTAATTACAAGAATATGCATAGCTATATTTCTCATACAACATGTCAAAATAGCAAAAACATTCGAAAGGCAACAGAATCAACTTATGTTAAAGAATTACACGTCAAGAACAAAGCTATTTATTACAAGAGGCAAAGATTACCACCTAAGAACTATTTTACTGTTTTAAGACTAACATATACAGCCATATCAAGTCCACAAAAAGAATTTTTCAGGTCTAATCAAGGAGCCGGCTGCGTCGGAGTCTTGTCCTTGCCATGTTGCCCACCTGCCCAATCAGAGAAAGAATCCATTAGTGATAAATAACCAAGTTAACGGAAAGACTAAGAAGGAAAACTTACCAACATCTGCTCCTTGAGCATCGTGATCATCATCCTCTACTTGCACACCTGCCTCCTCAGCTACAAGCAACCGCATGCCCTCCTTCACCGCCGCCTTCTCCTCCTTGGTAAACTGGGCGGTAACCACATCCATCCTGAAGGCAGCACCACCCTCCTTATCCGCATCAGCCTTAGCCTCCTCCAAAGCCCGAAGATAAACCCTAGCCATGACCCGGGGGTAATCATCCATCCAAGAGAGGCTACCCTGCTTCCAAGTACGGAAGTACATATCCTGGATCATTTCGTCCATCATCCCCTCGTTCTCCTCAAGCTCCCTCGTTCGGGCCTCAGAATCCGACAACCTTACGACGGCAGCATCTCTCTCCAATTGGTATCTCGAGCAGTCAGCCTGAAGTGATTTCCGCATCGCCTCCATCTCCTCCTTCAGCTTAGCCTGAGCAAGCTCTACGGCCTCAAGCTTCCCAGATAACTGCTCTATATGCTCAAGATCCGCTTTCCGAACCTCATCCACCGTGGCAATGTCCATATCGATCCGTTCCTTGCAAGTAGCCTCCATTTTCCGCAGTTCGACTCGGCTAGCCTCTTCCATAGTTTTCTTTAGATGTCTGGAGGCGGCCTCATGCTGAGAGATCTGGATGGCTTGATCGGCAAGTTGCTTGGCCTGGTCCGCGACCACTAACCGCAATCTTATGTTGGCACTCCCAATTTCCTCTCCGGCCTTGACCAGTCGGACATGGTGCCCCATCAACTTCCTGGTCTCCTCAGCAACCCGGTCGATGTTCGCCTTGGCTTCGTCCCCCATAGTGGCAATCCGAGTAGTAAGCAAATCAAGATCCAGGGACTTGGCCTCATCAAGCACCTTCACCATAGGATTGCGAGGAAGAAGGTGCTCACCGGTAGCTTCATCGAAGGAAATATCATGAGAACTTAGATCCAGATCAGGATGACCCGCAAATGGATTACGAGCCAAGCCGGGACGATCAATTGGAGTAACAGTGGGATTTTTGGACGGGTACGGAGAGGGTATAAATTCGATGTCCTCCTCCTCAATATCGTGAATAGGCTGGAATGGGGCCGGAGGGCCAGGAAGAGGCTCAAACATAGATCGACTCCTCTTCCTCTTTTGTATATCTTCTTCGATAACTCCGAGAAGAGGACGATAGCCGACTATGTCTCCCGGGCGGTTAGTGGAAGGCTTCGGCTTGGCGGAAGCTTTAGAGAGCTTGTATTGTTCAAGCCTGTGCCGAAGATCTGAGGCTTTGGCCGTTTTTCCCGCGCCTAACATGAAAACCAAGTGTCACCGAGATGTATTAAGCCATCATTCGAGAATTAAAAGGGTAAAGAGAGATTCACCTTGAACCGCCGGAGTCGCTTCGGTGGAGGCGCTCCCGGAAGATAAACCAACGCCAGTCCCTACTTTGTCGGTTCTCTTGGACTTCTCCGCCCCCTCCGAGCCGTCGAAGGCTTGGCGGAACGCGTCGTCCGTCCACTCTTGCATCTCGCCTACTTGCCCAGAAGACAAGGCCCCAATGTCATCACCACCATCACCACCTTCTCGGTCATCTCCACCCTCACCTCTCTCCTCCTCCACATCTTCCTCCCCATGAGTAATTGGACAAGTGCTGGGGGAAGGACCATCCGACTTCTTAAGTTTCTTACCTCCGACAGCGGGAGGTTTCGTGAAAGGTTTCCTCTTACCACTCTCTACTATGACACCTCCCTTAGCTTGAGCAGCCGCCCTCTCCTCCGCCGTTTCCCTCTGCTTAACTACTGACTGCTGTGGAAGGATCAAATTATACTCCAGAAGGGTCGCATTCCTAATCAGATAAGCAGCGGATCTATCTCTCCCGGGAATAACTTTTATCTCAACCGCCGTCTGAACCAGACGGTCATTCTCCACAACCGCAAAACCACCTGTCGCTAGCAAGAAATAAAAGCACGTAAGATAAAGCACTACAGTTATAACGGAAATTATAAATAAAGCTTCACACTTACAGCCGGAGGTGAAGCGACGAATGGAAACAGAGTCATCCCTGATGAAGAACCATTCTTTCTTGAACATACTGAACTTCGAGTATAAGTCCAGGATGGGCT
Source organism: Allium fistulosum (assembly GCA_030737815.1). Taxonomy (NCBI): domain Eukaryota; kingdom Viridiplantae; phylum Streptophyta; class Magnoliopsida; order Asparagales; family Amaryllidaceae; genus Allium; species Allium fistulosum. Next base: position 515,136,764 of record CM060908.1, on the reverse strand, counting down.
TAAAGGATACGGCAGATTCCAAGCTGATGTAGGGAGACCCCTTCTTGTAGCCTCTCAAGTTGTACAAATACCGGGTCTCCCGGTTGGAAGGAGGACGCCCATATCTCCTCTGGAAGATGACGAAGAGACTCACCAGAATGGCATAAGAGTTTGGTTGAAGCTGGAATAGGGCCACCTTTAGATATGTAAGAAAGCTGACTACCCAAGCGTTAAGAGGTGGGATGGCACCACACATGCAGTGGTATCTACTGTAGGCAAAGTACCCTTCGGGAGGGTCATATGGCATAACTTCTCTCCCTGGCAACAGCATGCGCGCCCTATCAATTCCGAAAGAATGGGAGATGACGCCAAGCTGCTCTTCTTTGAGGGAGCTGGGAAAGCAATCGGGCGGGGAGTTCAGAAGCTCCTGAGGGCCGTACCAGTCCACCAGTGATCTCGGGGCAGGTCCGTGACGTTCCGATCCTGGCTGAGCAGGGGGCATTGCGGAAGTTTGTCTTTCGCCCTGGGGCTTCTTTTTATCTGATCGTGTTTCCGCTTTTCGAGACATTTATCTGCAATGCAAAAAAGCACATTATTAGAACAAGGAGAGGTAAAGATACGGACAAGCAAGTGCGTACAATCTGAGGTTTTCGTTTGTGATTTAAAAAAAGCCCGAGAGGCCTGGGAGTACATTCGGCATTCCCAAATAATACAAGTTCATTCGGCATTCCCAATACTATAGTTCATCCGGCACCCGGAGTACACGTTCGTTCGGCATTCCAACTCGCGAACACATTCGGCAATCGTACTCCACCGTTCATTCGGTGCTTAGAAACCCAAAGCTCATTCGGTAGTACAGTATAAAAGTTCATTCGGCAGTTAAAAGGTCACACCTGGTTCGGCTAACACAAATGATTCGGCAAAGAGTAGAAATTTTGATTCGGCAATCAGTCGGTTCGGCTATCTCAGATGGTAAGGAAACAACGGTGGCATAGCTCCCATATTTATAGGCAAGGAAGAGGCCACCGAACCAATCCATTCAGCACGCAGGACCGAACAAGGACGACCAGACTTAAACAAAGTAAGCTATATGCCAGCATATACCTCACTTTGGGGGGCAAGTGTTGGGTGCGTTTTCGCCCCTACCGAGCCAAAAGAAAGGAAGGCACAACCGGACCAACACCCCTCTCCAAAACAATGCCGGACCAACACACCCTCCAAAGCCCTGCCGGTCCAACACCACTGAACCAGGTCCCACCGAACCAAGTCCCATCCATTCACCACCGAATGAAGCGCTACCGAATCAACCTTCCTCCATCCCCTGCCGAACCAAGCACCAACTCAACACCGGTCCAAGTACTACCGGATCGAACCCAACACACCTCACCGAACCAACCACCGGACCAACCTCACCATCCCACCACCGGTTCAAGCACTACCGGTCCAAACTGCACTTCCAAGCAATACCGACCCAGAGTGATAACCGGACCAGCTCCACCAGGCCAGATTACGTCAGCCCAGGCCTGCCAGCTGCCATATACCTCCAAGACCCCTACCCCCAGCCTCACTCTATAAATAGAGGGGCAAGGGTACAACAATGGAGGACAAGTTTGAGAGCTCAAGCATGGAGAGAACTTTCAAACAACTTTCTTTTACTTGTATCAAAGCTTTGTACTTGTAATCAAAACAAGAGAAGAGAAATAACATATAAAGTGGACGTAGGCACATTCTGGCTGAACCACTATAAATCTGCGTGTCCTATTACAGTTTAGCCCCTGCTTTTCATATATTTGCATAAATCACTCAAATCACTAAGAAAAATATAAGATCCACTAAATCATACGACTTTGAGGTGTTTGTCCATTTTTTGTGCAAACACTATACTAGCAGTAAATATTCAAACTCTTTTACAAAAGATGATTTCAACTCTATTTTTAATATAAAGCTTGTTTTCAAAACCGTTTTCCAATCTATTAGTATATACAAACCTTTACCTCATTCGTATGAGAAAATATAATTAAACGGCTTAGCAAAACAAGTGGTATGAAACGCTTGCGTTTACTTCGTCGGTTAATTTTTGGACTTGTTCGATTGAAACTCTTATGACAATTTTCTAGTGGAGATCTACAATTTGTTCGCAAATATTTAAGTTAAGCTAGTGGTTATGGGACATGAAGCTAAACTCTTATATTTACTAGCTTATTGTAATTGACACTTCTTGATGATAGATGATGATCATTTTATGGTTTAGACTAGCAGTGTGCGATGTCTCTTTGTCCGTATGAAGGACTATACCTCATTTTATTGAGCTTCGTCTCATTTATCGCATGGGTCGTATCTTTCTAGATACGTCGATGTTTATTTCACGCATGGGTCGTACCTATTTAGGTGCGTCGATGTTTGTTTACTTCTTGATGTTCGATGTTTGTTTTCTTTTTGAGATTGGGAGGCCGTAGAGCCATTTTGTAGTAGTACCGAGCTAGCCGCACAAAGGAGACGCTGGCAAAAATTTCAGAAATTTAAGGAGTTAGAAAAATTTTGAGAAATTTTAATAATTTCAAGTTTGAATTTAAATTTAAATTTGAATTGATAGGTAGGTGATATTTTCTGGGATTATGAATGGGTTTGAAAAGTTAGTAAGGGTTAGTATGTCTGTGATAAAAAGATTTATTTGGGTAAGTGTGGAAAACTATTTGGGTTGAGGAAATATTTAATGGGTTACGGATCATTCTTCTTAAATTGTAATTTCGGAGACGAAATTCTTTTAAGGGGGGAGGAATGTGACGACCCGGAATTTTTAGATATTTGAAATTGGAATATTTAATTGATTTTAAATATTCAATAGTAAATTTTTAGCTTGAATTTCAAATATCAATATTTATTGGATAATTTAATTATTGAATTAAACAATTGAAGATAGGGTAAAATATTGAATCTGGAGTTTTAGGCCTGTTAAAAATAATTTGAAGGCTTACAAAATTCATATTTATAATACTGAAGATATTAGAACTGTTAAAATTATATTTAAGGGTGTTTTGTTCAAATTTGAAATTTTATCGTTTCAATTGAATTTAAAAATAGCCTTCCGAGGCACAGTCTCGGAATTCGACGAAACCAGTTCCATTGGATCCGTAATATTGTATTATTATCGGATTTCAATTTTCGTAACATTTGGAGTTGTAGTGGAAGCGTACGATATATAAACGCATAGAAATTTATTCTAAGGCAAATTGAAATTAAATAAAAATATAATTGTTTTCTTTTATCGACAATAAGTACAACCTGCCTCCATTGTGTCTCCTTCGTACCCATTTTTCTTTCCTTTCCATCTCCTCAAATCTCAGTTCGATCAGAAGAAAAACAAAAATATATGGCCGAAGCCTTCTCGTTCGATCTATACCTCTCCCTCCCTCCTTTCTAACTCTTCCTCTGATCGAAGAATAATCAAATTTAATGGCCGAAGTTCCTTTTCTTCGAATTGAAATCAAAATCAAAGTCGCGTTCAAATTGTCGACCCCTCCTCCCATTCATTTCAGCCGAGATTAACTCAAGCTCGTTCTTCCCACACTCTCCCAGTCAAGCGTCGATCGATTTTGATTCCGAGTTGTGGCCTAGGGTTTGGGAATCGGGGAAAGCAAAGGGCGGCGCTGTTATTTCGAGCGTCTAGTAGCATCGCGATCGAGTTTGACTCGAGTTCATTGGGGTTTTAAGGCACGCGAGGTGCTGCTGTGGCGACGAGAAGGACTTGGGAAGTGGGGAGTGATCGATTTTTTTTGGAGAGGCGCTCGCGTGATGGCTGTCATAGTAATCTTCCTCTTCGAGGTGATAGGGAAGCTCGGCGTCACCGAACTCGAGCCTATAGGCGAAGTCGGCATGGGGTAGTGTGTGGTAGGAACACGTGATGGCGTGAATGATGTCGGCAAGGTGGAGCTGGGTTCATCAGGGAGTTGTGATCTGGGTTCTTTTTATTGCAGTAAGGTATTTTTATTATATCTTAATTTACTTTATTAAATTTTATATATGTGTTTTTATAAGAAAAAAAAAGTATATGTAGGTAGACAAGGAATCTATACAGTAGAAAATTTATATTGTAGGTGCAGTTTTCAATTTTAAATACATATACACGACTATTTTAATTTAATTAGACAGGTAAGCTAGAAATTAGATACGGATAGGGTTTTGGAAAAAAATTTATATGTATATGAATTTTAAATTGTTGAACAGTATGTAAAATTCGTTTTTGAAGCTATATAAATTAATTTTAGAACTGTATGAGTTTTAAAGACAAAGAAGAAAAAAAAGGGAATTTTTTTATTTTCATTAAGAATTTAATAAGTATGGGTATGTAAGCGGAAAGAAATTTTATATAGAAAGACTTTGAAATATATAGGGATTTTAAAAATATGTGAGGAATTTATAAAAGTAGATTTTTGAAAATCTATAATTTATTTTATTTAAGTGTGTATAGTTTTAAAGGGAAAACTGATTTAAATCAAATTTTGAATTAATTAAATTTATCAAATGTTTTTCGGTTAGTTCAAAATAAAGAAGTTAATTAATTAAGTCTATTAAAAAGAAAACTGACTGTTCGATTTCTTTAAGTGTTAATAAACTGTAAATGTTTATTCAAAGGTCAGATCAGGAAAACCCAGGGCAACATTGAAGTGGATTGCGAACAAAAATTTAAAGGTGAGTTAATCTCACTCATCTGGTTGATTTTAAAATTTAAATAGTTAAATTTAAATATTTATTGAATGATTGTTTGGATTGATTGGATGTGATAGTATATATAGTAGTATATATAGCAATATATACATATTGACATATGTATATATTGGAGTTGTTGATATTCCCGCATTATATAGCGGATGAGACCCTATGCGCCGCATAATAGCGGATGATTTTATATAAAACCCATATACCGCGATATTCCACCTCGAAGTGGAATTGGTATTGTGCTAACATTTGTGGATGCAGGGAAACAGGTTGGAGGGATCCAACTGGATTCCTCAAAATTATTAGATTATGTAATATTCCGAGTTCTGAATATTTGATATCCTGTGATGATTTTATATTGGATGATGTGGTTGATTTGGATTGTCCAGTATAATAAATTATAAAATCTATGGAATTGAATTTTTGAAAAGAAATAAAAGAATAAAGGTTTAAGTAAAATAATTCGAGGAATTGGGATAAAATTAATGACAAATTGAAATAAAAATAAAGTGATTCAGAATTTTAACAAATATAGAATAAGGGAATTTTGAATTAACGGGGAAATATAAACCTTAAACTAAAGGGATATTAAATTTAAAGAATAAGGAATTTATTTTTGAATTCAAGGATTAAATTTAATTAAAGGATATGAAGGAATTTTGGGAACATGAAATTGGTATTTTCAGTTAAAAGGGTTTTAACTCAAAATTAAGAAATAAAATCTGAGAGTAAATGTAATTTGAAATAAAGGAAGTAAATAAGAAATTTATTTTGAAGCAAAGCAAATTTGAAAAATCAATTGTAAATCGATTTAAGTATTTGGAATTGGAATTTTGAAGAGAAATGAGATTTTGGAATTTATAAACTGGGTTTATAAAGTAAAATAAAATATCAGTGGATATTTGAAAATATAAATTCAAGATGGGAATTTATAAAAGAATATGGATTGGTTTAAAAATAAATGTGGATTTATTTTTAAGAGATAGGAATGAGAAGTGTATTTCTCTGGATAGCCAAGTACGTTTTTCAAAGCAATTTTAAATATAAGTTAAAAGTTCTAATTGTGTTTTAAAAAGCATGTTTTAGAAATTGATTATTTCTAAATGAAAATTTCCAAAGTAAGTATTTTCAAAAATCTATTATTGTAATAATTATATAAAAGTGATTTGGTATTATGTTTTAAAAAGAGAAATTTAGTTATATTTACAAAGTGGTTTTATTTTAAATATTCTTAAAGTATATATTTTAGTAAAGTATTAAAAGTAGTTTTAAATTTCAATATTATAAAGTATATTTATAATAAAGTGTTTTTAAATTATTTTTATAATCTAAAGGTATTTTGTACTTGGTGTTTCAGTGGAAATAAATATTTGGGAAAATACATTCCGCGAAAGGAGACTGTTTTGAAAATTGTTTTCAAAGGGATTTGAAAATAAAAATATATCTTGCGAAGATATTTGAGGTTAATAAATAATTTGGGAAAAATTATTTACTTGTTTGATGGATGTTATGGATGTTAATTGATAGTTAAATAACCGACTATCAATATTGGCCAAATGCGCTGATCGTTTCGAAGAGACCGGGATCGAGATTAATTTCTCGAAAACCAGTTCGATCCGGTTCGTACGTTTCGTGTAACGTGTTCGGAGTCGAAGATGGAGCAGTGAAGTGCAAGGGCTAGTCGCTACTAATCCTGAGGATATTTCCAAAATGGATGTAGTAGGAATAGTACCTTCGGTTCCGTTCGAACCCGGGACGGACTTGTATGGACGAATGCTTGCGAAACATCGTCAGGTGGACGATGGGCATTCTAAGTGAAACATTCTATGAAGGTAACGTTTAACCTCAAGCCTCATCAACCGAGAATGACTGAAAATCAGGGGTTATGCAGCAAGGCTTCGTGGGTAGCGCCCACTGGAGAGTATGGTCATCCCTGTCTAGATGTCCCTTTTATTTCGGCTTAGTGGTGCGGTTGTTGATCCCAACCGTGGGGTGATCATATTCGGAATTGCCCATAGGTGATTCCGGTCTTGTGTTGCAGGGGAGCGGGCGTACTCCTCGGTACTGTGATCTAGGCCACGTACTGTGACAGGTGGTACCCCAGTGCCTAGTCATTCGTTGGAAAACCATTCTCCCTACGTGCCTTGTACGAGTTTTGTTTGTATTACCCACGTTGTGGCTAGTATGCCGGAATTTAATGAATGTAACAATTTCGGCTATTTTATAAGTATTTGTATATAGACACTATTATAATATCAGAGGATTTTGATATAAAATGTTTTAGCTATCGTAAGCTGAAAACCCGACATGTTTATTTGTGGCGTGGTCTTACGAGATGCTTTTGTTTTCAAAGGATTTTTGAAACTTTAATAATAAATTGAGTGTGATTTTCTCACGCTGGTTTTCCAGACTGACTCGGGTGTTGTTTTATATGATGCTCGGGTCAAACCGAGATAAACAGGTTCAGGATATGATGCTATGGAGCTCAGGAGACGAGCTGGATGACGATACATACTCCCGTACTTGCTATTATTTTTCCGCTGTGTATTCAGTTGTATGTTATGGATGTTGATGTACTCTGATGATGTATTCTTATGATGTATTGTATAAACAGATATAGTTTTTGATTTGTGTAAAGATCTGTTGATATATATTATATTTTATTCCGCTGCGATGGTTAGATTCTGATGTTGTTTTCTATTTTTCTTCTTCTACTTCTTCTTCTTAACTAAAATGGTTCGATTTTCCGGGTCTGGAAAGTCGGGTCGTTACACCTATTCATCCTAGATCCGGTTTTGCACGCTTGTGTAGAGATTATACTGATTTGGGTGGAAGGCCGTTTCGGGGATCCGAGAGTGTCATTGAAATCCAAGCTTGGCTTAGATCATGCGACCGCATCTTTTCTCGCATGAATCTTGTTGATCTCCACCGAGTCCAAGTGGCTTCTAGCATGCTCTAAGAAAGAGGATTGGATTGGTATGAGCTTCTTATTTCTGAAATCGTTGAAGCGGATCTCACTTGGGAGCAATTCCGGGAAAGATTTGAATTGAAATTTGTGCCGAAGGCTGAAAAAGTAACTTTAGCCCGATGCTTTATTGACCTTGTTCAAGGTGAATCTTCGGTGGCAGAATATGTCACATCTTTTGAATCTCTCTCTAAATATGGGGTCGAATATATTAACACCCCGTTGAAGAAGAACCAGAGATTTGTCTATGGCTTGAATAAGAATCTTAAGAAGCCATTACTTCTGAAACTCGAGGTTTCATTTGATCAGCTTATTGATATCGCTCTTCGTCTTGAAGAGGCCGATAGAGAGAGTAATGTTGAAGTTGTGAGTGCAAAACAGAACTTCAACGACAACATGAAGAGGCCAATTAAATTCAAAGGCCCCTTTCCCAACAAGAAGGGGAGGCAAGAAACCCTGGTAGCAAAAGCCCCTACCTCTAGTCGTGAACAATGCTACAATTGTGGTTCCGCAGACCACTATGCAAGGGAGTGTCCGAAACCTCTTTATTGTCGCTATTGCAAAAATTCGGGTCACCATATAACTGCATGTCCCATACTTCAAAGTAGAAAGGAGGGAAAGCTCAATGTAGTGCAAGCTCCTAGCAACTCTTCTCTTGGTTAAGGTATTTTACATTCAATCCTTGATGCTATTGTTTTATTTCGTGATCTTCCTATTTGAGTTCTTTTTGATATGGGTTCATCTCATTATTTTTATATCAAAAGAACTTTTCGATTCTTTTTCTTTAAATATTTTGGGCTTGATGACTCCCTTGAGAAATGCGAATCCGGATTGGTGGATCCACAGTGCTCAATTTTCTTTTTATTGATGTCGAAATTATTTTATGTGATTTATCTTTCCGAGCTGATTTTTACTTAGGCTTCGGAATTGATTTTTGTAAGGATTGACTTAATTTTTATATAGCCATATCCTATGTCTCGAGTGGACTATTCATTTTCGACATTTTCAATCTGTTAAGCAGATTTCTATTTTTCTTTGTGATTCCAATTTCAAATTTTTGGTGGCATCAATTTTTATTCTTTAAACCCGCATGATGAGGAAAGTGTTATCCTTCTCATTTATGTAGTTTGAGAATTTTCTGGTATTTTTGAGTTTGTCTTAGGATTATCACCTAAGCAATCTTTTGAGTGGTGTTAAGGTCTTTTTAGCTCGACCTTGCCACCGATTTTCATTTGCTACGAGTTGCGGGAGTTATCCATTTACCGCATTCCGCACTCGTTATGATTCTTATGAATGACTTATTATGTCATTCAGTTTGTCCAGCTTATTTCATCCATTTTATGAATCGAGTATTCTACGATCTCGATGACTCCATTCTTGTATATATTGATTTTGGATGAAAATAGAAATTTAAAATTTTGCAAATCTTTTTCATAAGATTTATAAGTACAATTTCACTTTGCTCTTAAACAAGCAAAGAATATTCTCAAAGTTTTTTTTAAGAAACATGTTTATTATATAGAAGATGATTTTGTGATTGTATTGCCCATTAAGTGCTTTAAGAATTCTGGTCGATGCGCTTGATCAACGTTATCGATAGGAATTTCCTAAACGCTTTGATGAGACAATCAGACACGATATATTGACTTGTAAAATGCAAATTTTTCTAGAAAGATTTTTACATAAAGATAATTGTGATTTTGAAAGTTTTAGCTTTTCGGGAAAGAAGATTATTTGAAAGAATTCTTTTTCGATACTTCTATTCTTGTGATTCCCGATGGGAACCAAGACTTTATCTTCTGTACCAATGCTAATCGTATTGGTTTGGATGTCGTTCTCTTTCTTTCGCTTTTAAATCATTAATGCCTATTGAGACTAGATATGCCACTCATGATCTAGTGCTCGTGGCTATCGATTTCGCTTTTAAATATTTGGCATCATTATTTTTGGGTGAGAAATTTGTTCTCTACCCTGATCATAAATCTTTGGAATATTTATTTTCTCATAAGGAACTTAATATTGGATCGAGTTCCTTGCATCTTATGATCTTGATATTCTTTGTATATTCCCGGAAAGAGGAACCATGTTGCCAATGCACTTTGTTGTAAACAACAAGTGGTTGTTTCTTTGATGATGTCCGAAAGGAATAATCTTTTTACCAAGTTCATCGGACGTTTCGATGTACTTCGTTTTAGTGAGCTTCGTCTCATTTCTTTTATGGACTAGCGTCCGATGTTCTTTTATGGCCTTCGGTTCATTGGACGTATCGTTTGTACTGCGTCGGTGTCTCGAATTATTCGAGTTTCTAGTTTCTTGGGCGTACCGCTTTTGTGCTACATCGTTGCACCGGCTCAATTTTCTGCTATTCTTGATGTTTTCCACGTCTTTTAACTATGGAAATTATTTTAGGTTTCCGATTTTTATTCTTGAGCCTGGTGTTATAGTAGGGATTCCGATCTTTATTCTTGAGCCCGGTTTAATTAAAGAAACTGAAGTTTCACCAAATTTGACTTATGAGTAGCATCCTATTCATATCATTACTTTGGAGGTTGAACGCCTTCGAAATAAGGATATTCTTCTTGTGAAAGTTCAATGGTCCTCAAATCTTAAGAACTTCTCTTGTGAATCTTGAGAATTCATCGAGCAAACACATCCGAACTTACTCTTTCGTGCTCTTTATGGTGAACTTCTTGTTTCAAATTTTCTTTTGTGTGTTATGCTTTTATGGTTGTTACTTTTTATTTTTCTTCATAAGTATTGCGAGGATGCAATTTCTTTAAGGAGGGGAGTCTGTAACAACCTGCATATTTGTCGATTTTATATTTAAATATTTTATTTAAATATTTCATCGTTCGTCGGATTTTAGTCCAAAAAGCTGCTTTTTGCTAACAGTCGAATTGGGACTCGAGACCACTTCCATTGAGTTCAAAATGGCGTTTCCGATCTTTTTGAGTATAAACTTTGATATGTTTGGAGATGGTAGAATTTTGCTACTTTTCACTTAGGGCTTTGGTTTGGGCTAAACCCATTAATCACTTACTAACTTAGTTCCAACCCCCTCTCCTCTTCATTACTTCATTTCTTATTCTTATAACACTCAAGCAAAATTGAAAATGGGAGAGGAATGGGAAATTAAAACTCCAAGCCCTAGTTCCTCTTGTAATCTCAAATTCTTGCTCCAAAATCAAAGAGAACCCATTGGTAAGCATCTCCTTCTTCTTCTCCAACTCTTTCTCCTTCCAATTTCATAAATTCCTAAACCTAGCTTTGGAAATGTTCTTCTTTTTAAGCTTTGAATTCAAGCTTATTGAGTTAGAATTGAAGAGTAATTGCTCTTGCCATTGCTCCATAGCATCTTCTTCATTCGTTTGGGTTCAAAGGTGAGATTTTTATCTCACATTTTAATCTATATTTATCTTCGATTGTTAGGTATGAATTCCTAACACTTATTCTTGTGCAAATGCTTTTGGTTTGGATTGATTTGATGAATATTCCAATTTTTAGTGTTTTGAGTTCAATTCTTTGAAAATCCTAACTTTGATGTTTTGATCATGTTTTTGGTGATGAATCGAAGAGCTTATATGGCCGGGTAGTCGATGGGCGTAAACCCTTAGTGTCGTTGCTCGACCGATTGCAATTCGGAAGGGATTGGCATTCATTAGATAGGCATGGGAGTGCTGCCAACAGGCTCCGGTCGACCGAACTCAGGGTCCGGTCGACCGACCTGCTTCCCAGGCACTTCCCTGCCTCTGTTTTGGAAGTGCAGGTTACAGACTCCGGTCGACCGAACTCAGGGTTCGGTCGACCGACCTGCTACCCGAGCATTTCTGCCTCTGGTCCGGTCAACCGACTCAGGGAGTCCGGTTGACCGACCTGCTCCTATTTGCCAATTATGCCTATATTGCCTATTTTGTTTGAATTTCCAACTTTAATCAATTCGTGTTGTCTCCCTTTTGTTGTTATCATTTATTATCGACTTTGATGACATTTTCTTTGGGAATTATTGGAAATATCCATTTTGATGGATTTGATATCGATTTCTTTGGATTTTATTCACGTCTTCGAATGTGAATTTTTATGATTGATTGTTTCTACAATCACTTCTATGTTTTGTCACTTCAAAATATAAAGGTTTTCTATACTAGCAGTAAATATTCAAACTCTTTTACAAAAGATGATTTCAACTCTATTTTTAATATAAAGCTTGTTTTCAAAACCGTTTTCCAATCTATTAGTATATACAAACCTTTACCTCATTCGTATGAGAAAATATAATTAAACGGCTTAGCAAAACAATTGGTATGAAACGCTTGCGTTTACTTCATCGGTTAATTTTTGGACTTGTTCGATTGAAACTCTTGTGACAATTTTCTAGTGGAGATCTACAATTTGTTCGCAAATATTTAAGTTAAGCTAGTGGTTATGGGACAAGAAGCTAAACTCTTATATTTACTAGCTTATTGTAATTGACACTTCTTTATGATAGATGATGATCATTTTATGGTTTAGACTAGCAGTGTGCGATGTCTCTTTGTCCGTATGAAGGACTGTACCTCATTTTATTGAGCTTCGTCTCATTTATCGCATGGGTCGTATCTTTCTAGATACGTCGATGTTTATTTCATGCATGGGTCGTACCTATTTAGGTGCGTCGATGTTTGTTTACTTCGTGGAGCAATCGGCTCAATAAGTCGGGACATGGGGCGTATCTTTCTAGGTGCGTCGATGTACGTCTATGCATGGGGCGTGTCTTTCTAGGTACGTCGATGTTCGACTTTGCATGGGGTGTATCTTTCTAGGTGCATCGATGTTAGACATTACATGGGGTGTATCTTTCTAGGTGCATCGATGTTTATTTATGCATGGGGCGTATCTTTCTAGGTGCGTCAATGCTAGAGCATGGGGCGTATCTTTCTAGGTGCGTCGATGTTCGACTGTGCATGGGGCGTGTCTTTCTAGGTGCGTCGATGTCCAGTTTATGGGATTGGCCATCCTTTTATTGTGATTTCTGGATTTCTAATTGATGATTTCTAGAATTTATGTTTCACCACCTTTTTCAGTTGGCATTGATATGTATGTCATTTATTGTGGCTTGGTGAATTAAATAAAGAATATGACATTCTTTTTGATGCTATGAAATTCTTGAGATTTTGTATGACCTTCGTGATTCTCTAATGTATACTAGTCGTAGTATGACATTTTTGGTTGTCATACGTTTTAATATTATATCTCTTCTTATATCTCATTTTATCTGATAATTATAGCTAGACTGATCCGTTTATTATTTTCTTCTTAAATATACTCGGGTCAGACTGAGATTTTACAGGTGCTTCCTCTTGACTTCCTATCTGGAACCATCATCTGATTTTGGCTAACTACTCTAGATTACTACTTTTGTTGTATACATTTGAGATATAGACTCCTTGATGTGTACATATTTTTGTCTAGCACTTGTACCTATTCTTTTGCGATATGGTGGATCTTGTTAGACCACTACTCTGATAAACACTTTTAAGTGTTGTATATTCATATCTATTTCCACCTTTGTGATATGAATTGTCTGTGACTGATTTGTGTTATATTTATTTCTATATTTATTTCCGAAGATATTATAGCCACTGTGTAGTAGCTTTGAGTTTGTGTCGGTATGTCGGATTTCCTCTTAAAATAAAATGCATGTTATACTATCTGACATATCGGCGCTCGCACAAAGCAATTATACAGATGGTCGCTCCTCAACAGCCTTATTCTCCGTGCTAGTTGACGGCATTACCCCGTAGTGTCCTTGGCTAGCGTGGGTATAGAGGTGGGGCGTCACAGCTTCTAAACCCAGGATTTTGATTCAAAATCCATTATCACTTAATCTACTCAACGTTTGAACTTTAGATTTAAACAAAACTTGTTTGTTATAATATATATTAAAGATTAAAAATCAATATAAGTTTAAACAACTATAAATGGCTTTGGAAAGCAAGAAAACTGAATACAACTTCCCATAAGTCAAAATTTAAACTTTTTAAATTACGATTTCAGATATATAAATGGAATGCATATGCGAAAAGATGATTTTTAAAGCTTGAGTTGTAATTTTTAGATGAGGAATGAGAGAGCAGTTTGAGTTGTTCATACTTTCTTTCTTTCGACGAATTCTGGTGATCTAGTCGTTGATGGAGATCGAGATTCTTAGGAATGGTAGTGGACTGAACGGGGTGTCGGGGAAAAATGGTGGATGGTGATGTAATTCATCATGGAAGTTGCGGCAGTGGGTTTCTTCCTGGAACCCTAGTTTTACTGGGTAGTGGTAGTTTGATCACCACGGCCAGTATGGTTGATCGAGTGCAACGTAACATCGGGAAGTGGTGGCGTGGAGGTTCATCGAGGTGTGGATGGAATTGCACGTCGTCTGATGATCGGAGTCGTTTGGTCGAGGGTGGTGTGACAACCCGGATTTTTTAACGGTTGTTAATTGGTAATTAACTGAACTAATCATCGAAATATAGTTTTGATTAGTCGAATAAATGAAATTTTGATAGTTAAGATGTCGGATTGTATTTATAGATTGATTTGAAAACTGTAACAAAATATCGAATTATAGAGTTTCGGCAAAGAAAAATAAAATATATAGTCTTATCAATATTTAAATATAAGTGTAAAACAAAACATATGGTTATGAGTATAAAAATAAATATATAAACACAAGAAACTATGAAATTAACATAAGTATAAAAATAAATAAGAAATGAGAAATAAAATGTTGATAGTTTAACTTAAAAAAAAGAGATAAGTACAAAACAAATATATGATACTAACATAAAGGTAGATATATAAACATAAGATAATTCTAGAAAATTATATACAGATACTTACTGGGATAAAATGAGACAACAGGACAAAGCTATATATATATATATATATATATATGAATGTACTCATAAAAAAAAGAAGCAAGTTTGTACATAAAATCAGAATGAGATAAGTATGGGATATGAAACAAGTCAAGTATAATAAATGGCAGCACAAATTATATCATCTCAGCCTCCAAAAGAAAATATCTCTGTCAAATGTTTGTACCCGGATACATTTCAGCCTGTACAAAATGTTTCAACTCTATGGCTTATGCTACAAGCTTAGTTTCTCCTATATATTTATATGCCCTATAACATACACACGCATAAAGGAAAAAAAGTATAAAACTAAAATCAAGCAAAGATAATCTCAACAAAATCAATAGCAGATCAAAAGCAATAATAATTCAAAAACTGGAAACAAAAGTGAAGATCTCAATCTGGAATCAAGCAAGCATTCAATCAATTCGAACTTCAACAAATGGCAAGTTTCAACAGATCAAGTTTTAAGTCTGGAATCCAAAAGCTTTAACCTGGAAAACAAGAATTGGGGAAAAGAAAATTCTAGACTATGTTCTTCTCAAGCCCAAAAACTATTCTCTGTTCAAAGAAAATTCAAGGTGAGTAAACATTTCTTCTTTGAAATTTTGAAATAAATTTAAATCAGGCTTTATATAAATTCCTAGAATAGCTTATCTGTGCATGGGTATATGATAATATGAAACTGTTTGATAGGTTGAGTATATTTGTGTATGATGTTGTTCTCTGTTTTCAGGGCACAAAGCATAGAATTGAATCAAAATTCAGTTTCTTCTTATTAAGTCACTATTAGAGCTTAGGATTTAAATAAATATGTTTGTCTAATCCTAAAGTATAGTTTAAATTTGCTTCAAGTAAAACAGTATTGAAATATTTCTGGAAATAAGATAAAACAGTAGGAAATGCAAAAGTATGATGAAATCCATTATCATGGATTCCAGATTCATGTTCATAACTTGAACCCATATTGAAGATGAGGAATTTTAAAACAAAAATCAAATCAAACTTTTTATAAAAAGCTAAGAAGTCTTATCTAATTGATGTATGTGTTGGATCTGTGAAGAGTAGGTGAATATATGATAGGCATGGATGCTTTTAAGTTTGAAAATTGGTTAAACCTTTCTGTTCTTCCAGAAATTTTGTATAAGGTTGTATATGACTGTGTTTATATCTTGACTTTGTTATAATCTGAGCCTCCAAACTTCAACAAATTTCCTATCTTCCATATGAAACCAATTTAGATTTTTATTTCTAGGGGGTAAATGTTTAAAATAAGGTAACATCATTTATTAAATGATTTCAAATTTAAATGATTGAGTGATTATCTCTAAAGTAAAAGTTACAATAAAACTTTGAACTTTAAAGAAAAATCAAACATCTTGATTTCATGTTTGGTATCCACAATCGGGTTTGTAATTTTAAATCATGAATTTTAATATAGATTTCGTGATTGTACTTGCGAGAAAATATGGGATTGTTTGATTTTGGAACTTCGACGATTACCATCGATCGGCAACGAGTTGTACGGTGAGATTTGGACTGGAGACGATCGGGATATTATCAAACCCAGGAAAATTGGTGTGGTGATTTATCAGAGGCAGTGGTGGTCTGAGGTCGGCAAAGTAGGGTTTTGACTGTTGTTTTTGTGATGTTGGTTGCCGAGGTAACCTCGACGACTAGGAAGTATCGGGGTTGGTCGCGAGGATGGTGACGGGTTCATCGGAGATTAGGGTAGCTTCGGAGAGGTCGGTGGGTGATTCCAAGGACGGAGGCGACGGCGATGGGTAGTTTCCTGATTGATGTCGTTCAAGTTTTTTTGAACAAGAGGCTCGATTTTGTTTGGGTGACGTTCCTGTGGATCTGGATGATCGTATGGCTTCTCGAAGTCATTGGCGATGTTCCGGAGTCAGGGTCGATGGTCGGAGCTCTGGCGACGATGCGCGCATGTGCTCGGTGCACATTTGTATGTCAGGATATGTTTGGGGTGAAGGAGGAGAAGAGTGGCTCGGGGTTGGTTCGAAGCGGTCTCGTGTTCAACTCGAAAGGATGTGAATTTGAGAGTTGCTCGAGATTGATTTGTGTTTTGCCTGGTTTAATAGTAAAGGCAACTAAACAAAATTTCAGATTTTTTTTTTTTAAAATGTTTAAATGTTTTTAATTGTTTTACTTTAAGGAAATTAATTAAGAAGTAATTAAACACATGAAAATAATTAAGGTTTAATTACTCCGTGTAATTAATAAGGAAGGTAATTTCTTAATGGAAGTAATATAGGATTAATTACTTGGTATAATTAATTAAATAATGAATTAAGAAGTTAATGAATGGAGGATAGTCAATGACTGAATATGATATAATTAATTTATGTGATTGATTAAAGATCGATGTAATCAATTAAAATTACTGTGAAAGGTTAAGGTTAATTGTTTTGTGAAATTAATTACTAAATGTAATTAAAATGATAATTAGAGAATAGTTAATTAATTGATTTGTACTTAATTTATTTGAGCAAGTAGGACTTAAAGATGATGGGAGTAATTAATTTAATATATTTAAATTAATTAGAATGGTATGGCTAATCAATCTTTTGTATGGATGTTAGAATGATATTGGAAGCCTTGGATTAATTGTCATCCCTAATATCTGATTCGTGATGTTATGTGATATGATATGATTGATTTAAACTAAAATGATGTGGTTTTCTATTGATGATGAATTACTGTGACACCCTGTAATGTTAAATTATATTTCACTTGAATAACTTGGGTTAAGATGACTTGAGATTCGAAGAGACCGGAGTCGGGTATCAGTAATTACCCGAAGCCACTTCGATTCTTTATAAATTGATATGTGAAATAAGTGATGTCTATAACAAATTGTGAGTTTGTAAATTGTTACGAGTTACCCCGGGTTTTATGTGGTTTTATGCTGTGGTATTCCATGTTAGATGAGTTTACTCACGCTGGTTTCCAGCCTGACCCGGGTGTTACTTTGATGTAATGCTCGGGTCAGACCGAGTATTACAGATTTTCAGGTAGGGACGTTCTGGAGCTCAGGAGGCGAGCTGGATGGCAAGAACGTATGGAGTGTTTCCGCTGTATTTTATTGTTGTATATCTATGTCATGATAATTGTGTATATTCAGTGTCTGTATAGATGTGTAACTCTGATGTATTAAAATGTAATCGACAGAATATTATTCTTTTGTAAACTGTTATTATTTGATAATATATTTTGATCCGCTGCGAATGTGAGATGTTGGTGTTTTCTGATCTTCTTCTTCTATCTCTTTCTTCTTTCCCATAACTATCTGGAATTTTCGGTTTCGAAATTTTCGGGTCGTTACAGTTGGTATCAGAGCTGTAAGGTTAAGCGAGAACCTTGGCTCTGTTGGGTGTACTCATAAGGATAGGGTCAATAGTACCCTAGAATGAGTTGAGTGTTTATATATATATATGAGAGCGTACTTGTTATTTTCTTATATAAAGATTTTAAATGATTATATTTTGATATATAAAGCAAAATTTCTAGTAAATTTAAGATAATTGGTTGTTAAATTTTGGAAATTAAATCTTGAATGTAGGGAAAAGTTTCAGAATATGATGATAATAAATTGGTTTCCTAATATGATAACCTTAGTAATAATCATAAATGATTATTGTGATTAATAATGAAATGTTTTAGGGAAGTAAAAAATTTAGACTTGTAAATTAAAGTGGGTTTTAAATTGTGAAGTTTTAAAATCTAAGTCTAGAGAACTTGAAATTGTTTTAAAGAAATTGTTCTGAATTAAAACCAAAGGTGGTTTAAAAATGTAAGGTATAACTTGGTGTGTAAAGAAAATGTATATATGAGAAATGTACATAATACCAATGATGATTGGAAATAAACTCTAGATGTTGAGTTTAAATTTGGAAAATGAGATGTGATATCCAAGGTGATAAGTTTTGAACTTATAAGATTATTAATGTGGAGTTTAAAATTTGGAGTGGGAATTCAAATTTGAGTAAGTTTGACAAGATTAAATTGAGTTTAACTTAAAGGAAGTTAAATAAGTTTGGTACGAACAACCTGAATTGGAAATTTCAGGATGAAATTGGGATTTAACTTGGGAAGTTAAATGGTTAATTTGAATTGGGGGTTTGTGTAGCCTCAAAATGGGTTTGAGGTCTGGAAGTTGTATATGAATGAATGTTTAAAAAGAAATTGGATGATATCATCCTATTGTTGGTAAAATCTTTAAATTGTGAATTGGTTTAGTTTAAATGAATAAGAAATGAAGTGTGGTAATATATCTATTATGGAGAAAAAGGGAAATCTAACGTTAATTTGAAATTAAGGATGTGGAATTACTTTAAATTGAAATTTGAATAATTAAATTTGTTAATTAAAATTGTTTAAAGAACTGGCTTTGAACTGGAAGATAAAATTGAGTAATAAATTAAGTTTTTAAATAAAATTGTATTGAACTCTTATTTGAACTTGGAAATACATAAGTAAAGATAAACTAAAATGGAATTTTGAGAATTGGACTCAGAAATTAAATTGTTTAAAAACTTTAAACAAAAGTTAATTTGGTTTAAAGAGTTAATCCAACCTTTGAAAATTTAACTCGAATTTATATAATTCGAGATGGTTTAAAGTTGAGATTTAGATTTCGTTGGTTCAAGCTGAATTTAGTTTGGATTAATTAGAAGTGAAGATGGATAAGTATACAATTAAATGGAAAATTGAATTGGATTAATTTGAATTGAAATTGAAGTTGAATAAGTTCAAAGTCAAATGGGAATTGGGATTAATTCAAATAGATATTGGAATGATTTGAAATTGAAGAGGATTCAATGTGAAATTAGTTTAAATTAATTTAAATAATTTGGAATTGTAAATTAAGTGAATATGTTTTAAATCAAGTGGAATTTGATTTAAATTTGGAAAGAAGTTGAGGTTAATTCAACTGGACATGAGATTAAATCAATTTCAGTGGAAATTGAAGTTATTTAAATTGAAATTGAGTCAATTTAAAGGGAAGTGGAAATTTAAAGTGAATTGGGATTGGAGATCGGGAATTGAACAGTTTGGCTCTGGACTATTTTTAATAAATCATTTTGATATAAACTGTTTTAAATTTATATTCCTTACTATTTACTATACAGCTTCTCTTTTCCAAGACTACCTTGTATTTATTTAATAACTACTTTTGGAACCACATAACAATTTTACAACTGATTTATAAACTGATTACTGTTTTTCAAACTGTTTTATAAATAATTACTATTTTCAACTATTTTACAATTACTTAACTTTTTACAGCTATTCTACAAACTAATAATTATTTTTCAACTATTTATCTATTTTTAAATTTTCAAGCTATTTTCTAAATATAAACTGGTCGGAGTTCAAACTGTTTATGAGTAAATACCCAATTGAGATAAAAATTGAGTGATAATCCAAATGGGGATTAAGGCAACTTTGGATAAGTGAATAAAATTTGAGTGAACGTGAATGGAAAAGAAATTGATTTGGTTATTAATCAATGAAGTTAAATACGTAGGATGTACGTATATTATTCTATTCGCGTAGTGATTTGATCCATATTCAAACATAGAATTTCGAGATAGTATTATCGATCCGAGTTGGGATTTTTCGCTCGATTTTCGACGGCGAACCTGGATATGGATTTTTGATTGGTTCTGGATATTCTCTATCTTAGTTGTGACCATGCAAGGAGAATGACGGTTTCTGATCAAGAAACCAAATCTGAGTCCGCACTAGGAAGTCGGGTGGACAATACTAGTTCGGAAGTGAAATTGTGTGATCGAGTGAGCGATCAGATTGATATAGCGTACGGATGGTATGGGTACATCGTACGAGTTTGAATGAAATTGTTATTGAATTGGAGATAAGGATTGTAATATGATTTTTGAAATGGAAGAAAATTTGAGAAATATACAATAAATAAAAGTGAAAATGGAATATCTTTAGGGTTAAAATTTACTTTATCAAAGTAAGTAATTTGGCAAATCACTTTATAAGTAATCTAATTTGAATATTTGATTTGGAATAAACAAAGTTATTTATCTTCGTTATATATAATAAAATCTCCTTGTTGAATCTATTGCCAGAAAAAAATGATTTTTGAAAGTATTTGAAGTATAAAAGTGGATTTATACAAGTACAAATTGATTCAAAGATTTTTCAAAACTTTTATATGTATTTATAAAAAGGATTTATGAAAATGATTTTGACAAAAAGTTTTGAAACCTATGGATTTCTGAAAAGGCTTTTGATTTTTGAGTAAAATCAATATTTGAATTTGGAAAAGCCTATTTGGAGAATTATCGATTTTGGGAATCGATTTTGTGTAAAGGCACTTATATGTGATTCATACTCGGTGTATGATTTGGAAAATACTATATGTGTATAGTATAAAGTGTTTTTGAGATTAGCTCTGGGGAAAAAGGCGCTCCCTTGAATGAACTTCTCAGGAGTGCCACTGAGTGAAACTGCCTTGAGCCTCTAAAGGGGAGGTTCTAAAGTTGATCCTGTGAGGAGTCCGGACAAAACTAGTTCCTGAGGATTTTTGGGTAGCGAAAGTCGATGGCGTTGATGCCTACAGGGGCATTTGGGTTATGCTGTGACGACAGTGTAGCTCGATGTCGCTGCGATCTACTGTGTGGGGACCATAGCGAAAATCGTGTGGAGGATGAGTGCCAACAGTCTACACTTGATTCTGTCGGGATGGCAGCGCAACATCGGTAGACTGCGATCTATGGTCGAGTGGAGGAGTTTCATTCTTTTGGCAGTGAAATTCGGTGGCGCTGATGCCTACAGTTATATGGGTCTTTGTTGTGATAGCAACGTATAGCCCGGGTATAACTGCGATCTGTAGCGGGTTCCATGGCGTAATCGAGTGGCGCGAATGCCTACAGTTATCTGTGGATTTTGCTGGGACGGCAACGTAACCATCGGGTTAACTGCGACCATGGATGGGAGTGATGATTTCCAGAGCATTTTTACCAAAGATATTTCCTCTATTTTCGAAACCGTTTTCTATATTTTCAATAAAATTATTTTCCAAAGTATTTTCACTGGGTGTTGAAAACGAGTTTACCAAGTACTTATAGATTTTCAGTCCTACGCCTGATCAACGTATGACCGAATTTCTATGAGAACGAGGATGAACTTGTTGAGACATCGAGTTATGAAAATTATTTTTATATAAAATAAATTGGTAATATTATGTAGTTTTAAGAATTTATATGATAAAAGAGTAAAAGATTAAAATGTTTAAAGGATGATTTAAATAAATAATATACAGTAAAGAAAATTTCTCACTTCGTTCCTTTTCGAGGACGAAAAGTTCCAAAGGGGGGAGGAATGTGACAACCCGGATTTTTTAACGGTTGTTAATTGGTAATTAACTGAACTAATCATCGAAATATAGTTTTGATTAGTCGAATAAATGAAATTTTGATAGTTAAGATGTCGGATTGTATTTATAGATTGATTTGAAAACTGTAACAAAATATCGAATTATAGAGTTTCGGCAAAGAAAAATAAAATATATAGTCTTATCAATATTTAAATATAAGTGTAAAACAAAACATATGGTTATGAGTATAAAAATAAATATATAAACACAAGAAACTATGAAATTAACATAAGTATAAAAATAAATAAGAAATGAGAAATAAAATGTTGATAGTTTAACTTAAAAAAAGAAAAGATAAGTACAAAACAAATATATGATACTAACATAAAGGTAGATATATAAACATAAGATAATTCTAGAAAATTATATACAGATACTTACTGGGATAAAATGAGACAACAGGACAAAGCTATATATATATATATATATATATATATATATATATATATATGAATGTACTCATAAAAAAAAGAAGAAGCAAGTTTGTACATAAAATCAGAATGAGATAAGTATGGGATATGAAACAAGTCAAGTATAATAAATGGCAGCACAAATTATATCATCTCAGCCTCCAAAAGAAAATATCTCTGTCAAATGTTTGTACCCGGATACATTTCAGCCTGTACAAAATGTTTCAACTCTATGGCTTATGCTACAAGCTTAGTTTCTCCTATATATTTATATGCCCTATAACATACACACGCATAAAGGAAAAAAAGTATAAAACTAAAATCAAGCAAAGATAATCTCAACAAAATCAATAGCAGATCAAAAGCAATAATAATTCAAAACCTGGAAACAAAAGTGAAGATCTCAATCTGGAATCAAGTAAGCATTCAATCAATTCGAACTTCAACAAATGGCAAGTTTCAACAGATCAAGTTTTAAGTCTGGAATCCAAAAGCTTTAACCTGGAAAACAAGAACTGGGGAAAAGAAAAATCTAGACTATGTTCTTCTCAAGCCCAAAAACTATTCTCTGTTCAAAGAAAATTCAAGGTGAGTAAACATTTCTTCTTTGAAATTTTGAAATAAATTTAAATCAGGCTTTATATAAATTCCTAGAATAGCTTATCTGTGCATGGGTATATGATAATATGAAACTGTTTGATAGGTTGAGTATATTTGTGTATGATGTTGTTCTCTGTTTTCAGGGCACAAAGCATAGAATTGAATCAAAATTCAGTTTCTTCTTATTAAGTCACTATTAGAGCTTAGGATTTAAATAAATATGTTTGTCTAATCCTAAAGTATAGTTTAAATTTGCTTCAAGTAAAACAGTATTGAAATATTTCTGGAAATAAGATAAAACAGTAGGAAATGCAAAAGTATGATGAAATCCATTATCATGGATTCCAGATTCAGGTTCATAACTTGAACCCATATTGAAGATGAGGAATTTTAAAACAAAAATCAAATCAAACTTTTTATAAAAAGCTAAGAAGTCTTATCTAATTGATGTATGTGTTGGATCTGTGAAGAGTAGGTGAATATATGATAGGCATGGATGCTTTTAAGTTTGAAAATTGGTTAAACCTTTCTGTTCTTCCAGAAATTTTGTATAAGGTTGTATATGACTGTGTTTATATCTTGACTTTGTTATAATCTGAGCCTCCAAACTTCAACAAATTTCCTATCTTCCATTTGAAACCAATTTAGATTTTTATTTCTAGAGGGTAAATGTTTAAAATAAGGTAACATCATTTATTAAATGATTTCAAATTTAAATGATTGAGTGATTATCTCTAAAGTAAAAGTTACAATAAAACTTTGAACTTTAAAGAAAAATCAAACATCTTGATTTCATGTTTGGTATCCACAATCGGGTTTGTAATTTTAAATCATGAATTTTAATATAGATTTCGTGATTGTACTTGCGAGAAAATATGGGATTGTTTGATTTTGGAACTTCGACGATTACCATCGATCGGCAACGAGTTGTACGGTGAGATTTGGACTGGAGACGATCGGGATATTATCAAACCCAGGAAAATTGGTGTGGTGATTTATCAGAGGCAGTGGTGGTCTGAGGTCAGCAAAGTAGGGTTTTGACTGTTGTTTTTGTGATGTTGGTTGCCGAGGTAACCTCGACGACTAGGAAGTATCGGGGTTGGTCGCGAGGATGGTGACGGGTTCATCGGAGATTAGGGTAGCTTCGGAGAGGTCGGTGGGTGATTCCAAGGACGGAGGCGACGGCGATGGGTAGTTTCCTGATTGATGTCGTTCAAGTTTTTTTGAACAAGAGGCTCGATTTTGTTTGGGTGACGTTCCTGTGGATCTGGATGATCGTATGGCTTCTCGAAGTCATTGGCGATGTTCCGGAGTCAGGGTCGATCGTCGGAGCTCTGGCGACGATGCGCGCATGTGCTCGGTGCACATTTGTATGTCAGGATATGTTTGGGGTGAAGGAGGAGAAGAGTGGCTCGGGGTTGGTTCGAAGCGGTCTCGTGTTCAACTCGAAAGGATGTGAATTTGAGAGTTGCTCGAGATTGATTTGTGTTTTGCCTGGTTTAATAGTAAAGGCAACTAAACAAAATTTCAGATTTTTTTTTTTAAAAAAATGTTTAAATGTTTTTAATTGTTTTACTTTAAGGAAATTAATTAAGAAGTAATTAAACACATGAAAATAATTAAGGTTTAATTACTCCGTGTAATTAATAAGGAAGGTAATTTCTTAATGGAAGTAATATAGGATTAATTACTTGGTATAATGAATTAAGAAGTTAATGAATGGAGGATAGTCAATGACTGAATATGATATAATTAATTTATGTGATTGATTAAAGATCGATGTAATCAATTAAAATTACTGTGAAAGGTTAAGGTTAATTGTTTTGTGAAATTAATTACTAAATGTAATTAAAATGATAATTAGAGAATAGTTAATTAATTGATTTGTACTTAATTTATTTGAGCAAGTAGGACTTAAAGATGATGGGAGTAATTAATTTAATATATTTAAATTAATTAGAATGGTATGGCTAATCAATCTTTTGTATGGATGTTAGAATGATATTGGAAGCCTTGGATTAATTGTCATCCCTAATATCTGATTCGTGATGTTATGTGATATGATATGATTGATTTAAACTGAAATGATGTGGTTTTCTATTGATGATGAATTACTGTGACACCCTGTAATGTTAAATTATATTTCACTTGAATAACTTGGGTTAAGATGACTTGAGATTCGAAGAGACCGGAGTCGGGTATCAGTAATTACCCGAAGCCACTTCGATTCTTTATAAATTGATATGTGAAATAAGTGATGTCTATAACAAATTGTGAGTTTGTAAATTGTTACGAGTTACCCTGGGTTTTATGTGGTTTTATGCTGTGGTATTCCATGTTAGATGAGTTTACTCACGCTTGTTTCCAGCCTGACCCGGGTGTTACTTTGATGTAATGCTCGGGTCAGACCGAGTATTACAGATTTTCAGGTAGGGACGTTCTGGAGCTCAGGAGGCGAGCTGGATGGCAAGAACGTATGGAGTGTTTCCGCTGTATTTTATTGTTGTATATCTATGTCATGATAATTGTGTATATTCAGTGTCTGTATAGATGTGTAACTCTGATGTATTAAAATGTAATCGACAGAATATTATTCTTTTGTAAACTGTTATTATTTGATAATATATTTTGATCCGCTGCGAATGTGAGATGTTGGTGTTTTCTGATCTTCTTCTTCTATCTCTTTCTTCTTTCCCATAACTATCTGGAATTTTCGGGTTCGAAATTTTCGGGTCGTTACAGGTGGTTTGGTCGGAGCTTGTTGTTCCAGTGGAGCTCGAGAATACTCGATTTTGATTTGGGCTTCGTGGCATTAGTTTGTGGGTCGGGATCGTTCTGGTGGTGGATCGCCGATGTGGGTGAAGGGTCATCGGAGGTAGCGGCGGCGGGGATGATCTGTGCACGTGCACGATGATGAACTGGTATCAGTTCAAAAAGTTGGGGAAGGAGAAGTTTTTCTCGAAGTGATCTCGAGAAAATTGGGTGATGGGCTCGAGTGATTATTGGGTTCGTACGCGAGTGTAACATGTTTCAGAATTTAAAACAAAGCAAGTTTTAAAAAGTAAAGGAAGGAAGAGAAGAAGCAGTGTTGTGTCTCGAGTTTTACCTGAGTGTTTTTTCCGTGATTTACCGAAGTAAACCAGGTTCGGACTTGAAGCAAAAAGTGGGTTGCTCGAGTATTAGTTTTGAGTTACAGGTTTTGATAAAACCTGTCACTGGTTTGTGTTCTTTTTGATAAAATTGAATTTTAAACAAAATTAATGAATTTAAAGGTTGTGATAATATATTTTAACAAGCTTAAACCCAGTTCTAAGTTTAGTTTCAAACAAACTTTGAATTTAAAAGTAAATTGGTTTTCAAACAAATAATTAAACTTGATTTTTGATAAGTTCTTTATAAAAGGGTTTTAAATGAAAGTTAAATGATTAGATAACTTGAATTTGCAAGTTAAATAGCGATGTATTTTAAAGGCTAAATTTTTAAATAAAATTAAGTAAATTTGTTAAGGGTTTTCCTTATATAAGTTTCCTATGTAAATAATAAATGTTCTTTACATTTATTTTAAGATTTAAGAAAGGATATTTTAAATTGGTTAATGATTTAAATATGTAATCATTTTGAACCTTAAATTCAAGATGAAGTGTTGATATAAATTTAGAAGTGTAAGATTTAAATATACTCAAATATTAATGAAATCAATGATTAAGGTAATTAAGTGATTTAATTAATAAGATAATTAAGGAATAAATTATTTTTATAAATTAATGATTTAGATTAACTTATAATTAAAGATTAATTAAAAGTGGTTAAGGAATGTTATTAGTTAATAAAAATAATTAACTAAAGATTATTAAGTATTAATTAAGGGATAATTAATAATGTAATTAATCAAAGGGCTAATATCTAAATGAAATTTGATTAAGTATAAGTTTTTAAAGGTTAATTACTTAATGAAAAGTAATTTGATTGATAAGTATAATTAATTAAGATTAATTAATTAAATGTGATTAATAAAAGGTTAGTAAATTGATTAATAAATGATTAGTTAAAGGTTAATTAATTAATAAATATGATTAGTTTTAATTAGATTAATTAATTGAAGATAATCAATTGTGAAAATGTGAAGTATAATTACGTAGTGAAGTAATTAATGGTAATTACTGTATGTAATTAATGGAAGATGATTTAAATATGGGAGTAATTTGGATTAAATTACTTTGTGAAATAAATCAAGGGATTAATTGAGATAATTATTCAAGGAATAATTAATTTATTAAATGAAGTAATTAAGGGTAGTTAATTACTGAATGGGATTAATCAAGATTGATTAATAATATGGTTTAAGTAAAGATTAATTACTTAATGTAATTAATTTAAATAAAATAATTAATTGAAATGTAATTAGGGATCATTAAATTGTATAATTAATGTTGTAATTAAGGATTGATTAATTAAGGTTAATTAATCCATAATAAGTAATTTTGAGTAATTAATTAATGTAATTAATTAAGGATTAATGTGATTAATTATAGTTAATTAATAAAAGAAGTAATTAAAGGTTAATTACTATATTTGGTTATAGATAATTAATTTGAGAAATTAATTAAAGGGAAATTACTTGAATGTAATTAAAGGATAATTAAATCAAGAATGATTAATTAAAGAATGATTAATTAATTGATTTGTAATTAATTAATGGTTATGTAAATAAGATTTATAATGATGAAGTAATTAATTTAATTTATTTTAAATTAATTAGAGATAAGTAATTAATTTAATTCATTTTAAATTAATTATAAATGGTGTGATTATTTATTCTTGTTTATATATGATGGATGATATTGATTTCCTTGAATGGTTTGAAATCTCAGATATGAGGTAAGTAACGCTGTATGATATGGTTGCTTTGGTTGAAGTATATGGATAATGTAGATTATCTATTTATGATGATATTGTGAATTATCTATCTGTGATATTGTGAATTATCTATCTGTGTGTATATGGATAATGAATTGAATTATTTTAACTTTAAAACAACTTGGCCTTAAAAGATACGGTTTGGATTTCGATGAGACCAGGATCGGGTTTCCAGATTTGGATATCCGAAAACCACATCGATCCAAATTAACGATAGGTCGTGAATCTCCAGTGAAGATGAAGATTCAGAATGGGTTATTGTCGTTAACTCTAAGGGTGATTCCAAAATGAGTGTAACGAGATAATGCCTTCGGTTTCGTTTGAACCCGGAACGAACTTGTATGGATTGAATGCTTTCAGCACATCGTCAGGTGGACGATGAGCATTCTAAGTGATGAGTTCTCTAAAGATAATCGTAGCCTCAAGCCTCATCAACCGGGAATGGCTAAAACAGGGGAGGTGCAGCAAGGTTAGTGGGTAGCCCCCAAGTAGGACAAGATTACCCCTGTCTAGAGTCCCTTTTTATTCGGCTTAGTGAGCAGTTGGCGACGGCTATCTGTGGGGTGTCTTGTGCGGGAATTATCCAGTAAGGGATGTTCCGACCTTGTGTTGCAGGGGACTTAGGGTGGGTCCTCGGTACGCTGATCTAGGCCAGGTATTGTGACGGGCGGTACCCCAGTAGCTCTGCCATTGTATGGAATCCAATCTCCAATAAGTGATCTCGGACTTGATTGTAAACCTATGTTTGTTGGAATTTAATAGATGTAACAATTTCAGCTATTTCATATTTACTTGAAAACCCTAGACCTATTATAATATCACTGAATTTCCTATCAAAGTTTTGGTTAGCGTAAGGTAAAAACTTTTCCATGTTTATGTGTGGGAAGTCTTACGTGATACCTTTTGTTTTCAAAGGTTTTCAAAGTTAAGCAACTTTAACCTGTTACTCATATCAGACCCATGTCTGACCCGGAGTTTATTTCTGTTTTTCTTAAACTCTCGGGTACTCAAATTTTTACGAGTAGCGAAGGGATTCAGGTTAGCTTTGACGATTTTTGGAGGAGCAATGGAGCAGGAGGCTTCAACGATTATAGATATATAATTTTCCGCTGTGTTGGTATCTCTGCGATGTATTTGAGTTGTATCGAGTTGTATTAACTAGACAGGTGTTTATAACTGTCTAGTATCTGATGTATTATCTGTGTAACTCTGATTGATGATGTATATTATGTAATATTTATGTGATATATTATATTTCATTCGTTCCGCTGTTGAGATTCTGATGTTGTTTCTTCTTTCTTCTCTATCTTTTCTATTTCTCACCCCTTTCTTTCTTAAAGATGATGCAATTTTCTGGTAGTAGAAAGTTGGGTCGTTTCAAAGATGCTACTCCTTAGCCTTGTTCTCACTCTCCTTTCATGTCATGGAAGGCTCATCCCTCCACTTTCCCTATCACTTCTCCTTTACATCACTTCCTTTAGCAAATGTCCACTTTACCCTTAATAAATTCATATCTTTTATCTGTATGGAAGCTTCTAGAACCTTCCTTTTTCTTTATAATCAAAGTGTTAATTAGTTATTAATGTGTTCATTTGATCATTAGACAAGTGCATAAGAGTTTGAACAACTTATATCGGTCAAAAAGATGTTTGCCGATAAACTGATTTGTCACATTATCGAATTTTTCTTCAAAGAATATGTTTTTGTAAATAAATTTCAAAAATAAGTTTCTTATCATTATTCATTAATTAAATGATGTTTAATAAGGTTATAAAATCTCATTTATAACACTTAACTATATTTCAGAACATTTGATATTCGATGACGAAGTGTTCGAATTTCAGGGTACAAAAGTGATACTATAAACCCTTCCTTCTCAATGCTGGTAGACTCATCATGTGAGTCGAGGGAGAACAAACCCGTACACTTGCACACAAATGTCTGTCCCGGTAGAGAATATCAACAAACACGTTGTCTATGCATTAGACTAGTGCGGCTAGAGCTCAACGCGGGAAGTGATAACGATGACCCACTAGACCCGCGCATGGGTGACATTAATCCAGATGGCGGCCTAGCCACAAAGCCTGAAACAATAATCTTAGGTAGCGATTATTCAAGCTGAACAATCTAAATTGGCAAAAAATTGGATCCAGCGGTGATGACAGAGTTAATAGACTTTCTTAGGAAAAGCACAGATGTGTTTGCTTGGGGCATACAAATATGACTAGCATGGACCCCTCTTTCATATGTCATGCTTTGAATATTGATCCAATAGCTCACCCAGTCCATCATAAGAGGAGAATGCTCAATCCTGAAAAGTAAAAGACTTTAAAAGAAGTAGTAGATAAGCACCTTAACAATGGTTCATTAGAGAATCTACATATCTATATGGGTGGCCAACCCAATGTTGGTATGAAAACCTAATGAGACATAGAGAACAAGCACTAATTTCTCCGATCTAAACAAAGCTTAGCTGAGAGATAGCTTCCCTCTGTCATGCATTGATCAACTCATCAACGCAACCAGTAGACTCAAACTATTGGCGTGCATGGATGTTTATTTTGGGTATAATTAGATTGCAATGCACGAACCCAATAGTCAGCATACTTAAATTTTACCAATGCGGGATTATATTGTAATAAAGTGATGCCTTTTGATCTTCAGAACGTAAGGGCAATCTATCAAAGGCTTGCGAATAAAATGTTTGTTGAGTAGACTGGAAGGTCGGTGGAAGCTTATGTTGTGAGATGTTGGAAAAATATGAAAAGGTGGAGGGATGGGTGAGGCATTTATAGAGACTTGCTATGATCTTTTGCATCCTCCGCAAATATAATGAAGTCAAATCCTAAGAAGTGCTTCTTTAATGTTTGTTCTAGAACATTTTTAGGGTACGTGGTAAGTGCTAAAGGGATCGAGGTCGATCCTAATAGAATTCAAGTGCTACCTCCAATAAAATTCAAGCGCTACAAGACATGCATATCCCCC
Organism: Allium fistulosum; assembly: GCA_030737815.1. Classification (NCBI taxonomy): domain Eukaryota; kingdom Viridiplantae; phylum Streptophyta; class Magnoliopsida; order Asparagales; family Amaryllidaceae; genus Allium; species Allium fistulosum. Next base: position 515,105,879 of record CM060908.1, on the reverse strand, counting down.
TCACCATCAAACGCGTAAAAATATGATTGGGATGGTAATCGCTCTCATCCCTTCGTATCCCAGGAAATTTATATATGCATTCCTTTCTTTGACAACTAAAAAGGATAATACTTCACATGGACAACATTGGAGCCTTTGAAGATTTGAAGAATCATTTGGAAACACCCCCAATCCTCATAATGCCAATAGAAAAGGAGGAACTCAACCTCACAGTCATTGACCATGAAATAGACCTACCTAGTATGAGACAAATAGTGCATTCAACAACCAGTCTATTATGTGAGCAAAAGGTTGATATGCCCAAAGACAAGATACGTCGAACTGAGGAAATTAACATACCACTTTTTCATTGCTAGTCGTAAAGTCTACCCATATTTTTAGTGTCACCCTGTCAAAGCCCTCACAAACTAACCCATGTAGCAAGTTTTGAGCCAACCCCATAAAGCAGGTCGCTTTTTGAAGTGGGCGGTGGAACTTGGCCAACACCACATCACCTTCCACATCCGCACAACTATTTAAGGCTAGGCTTTAGCTAACTTCATTATGGAATGTTCTAGCTTGGACAATGGTAAGGAAGAGACACCCACCAAACAATGCTCCTAACATTTGTATGTTGACGAGGCATTTAATGAGAAGGGTGTAGCGGCCGACGTGGTCCTCGTCACCCCAGATGGACACAACATTTGCTTTGCTGTAAGATTAGGCTTCATAGAAACCAATGATGAAGCCAAGTAAATAGCCATCCTAGCTAGCTATGGATGGTGAAAGAGCTTAAAACCGAATCAATCAAAATATACAATGACTCTTTCCTTGTGGTCAATCAAATTAGTAATCGATTTCAAGTGAAGGGTAAAGCACTAGCTTTGTATGTTGTTGAGGCCAAGAAACTCATCAGCACCTTCTTCGATTTCAAGCTTAAACAAATACCAAGGGAGAAGAGTGCCAAGGCCAACCAATTGGCCAAGATGGAAAGTAACCCAAAGGAGACCAACCCTTATGTCCTGTTAGAAATTCAAAGTGCCACGTGCATTGGAAAAAGGGGAGACCACCATGGAAATCAGTGACAAGCAGCAACGTAGTTGGTTTATTTCGCTCCTGAAATTCTTGGTGAATAGAGAGCTTCCCAATGAGTGCAAAGAGGCTAGTAGAACTCTTTTTTGATCACCCAGCGACATATTCATGGATGAAAACTTATACTAAAGGGGTTACTCCAACATTTTATCGCTCGAGTAGAAGCCGAGCTAGTCCTTGAAGAACTACATGAAGATTTATACAAGCATCATGCTGGGGGAAAACCTTATTAAGAAGGATGCATAGCTTAGGTACTATTTGTCAACCATAATTAACGACTAAGTAGACTATGTCTTGAGATGCGATCACTATTGACGATTTTCCAAAGTCCCTTATTTAACCCATTTTATTAACTCCAATGACCAGCCCATGTCCATTCAACAATTGGGGATCGACCTAATTGGGAAGTTCTTAAATGTGAAGGGAGGACATAACCAAACCATAGTATCCATTGACTACTTCAACAATATGTTGGGGTGGAGCCCCCTCATCGGTGTTACCGTGCCTTAGGTCCTTATCTTTGTTGTCAAAAATATCATCTACCAATTTGGTTTACTAAAGGTGATCATCATTGATAATGACATCTGGTTTGAAAGTGATCAGTTCCTTGAGCTATGAGAAAGAAATAGGATTGAGAAATGATTCTCCTCCATTACCTACCCTCAACCAAACAATAAGTGGAGGTGGTTATCAAGTCAACTCTGAAGAAGCTCTTAACCTACGTCAAAGGAAACCAGGCTGAAGATCTCCCACTCTTCCTTCGGTCATATAAAACCTCTGCCCAGACATCAAAGGGACATTCACCTTTTTCCTTAGTTTATCAGTATGCAGTAATGTTGCCTGTAGAGGTAGATTTCCCCTTTACCGAGGTTCCTCACCCATAATTCCGAGTAGAATGAATAATTATTACGACTAGTCTCGATGCCCTAGGTAAACAAAGAATGGATGCAAAGATCCAGACTGAATCCTATAAAGGGAAGGTCATGAAATACTACAACTACAAGGTCAAGCAAATGAACTTCATTATGAGCAAACTCTTCCTAAAGCTTTGCAATAATAAACTTGATTGATTCAGTTCTTGGACCAAACTAGGATTGGTCGTATGTGGTTAGTGTTTCCCTAACCAAAATAACATAACGCCTTACCCACCCTAATGGTGCCAACATCCCCCGTACCTAGATTCCAAAGCATCTCTGAGCTTATTAATTATGTGTAAATATTCCTCTAAGCCTATGCCATAATGCTATTTTAAATATTTTTGTAAACCAAACTATTAGTAGACCAATACTTATATGGAATGCACATTAAATAGAAAGATTTCCCCCCAAGAATATGTTGCATACCACCAATGAAATCGTGTGAATTAAAAGTCCATGGTAAAAAATGCTCCCAAAGGTTAGCATCGCCTACAAGCAACCACTTATTGGTGGCACCAAAGCATAGATGGCATGACCATCCAAAAGTGGTCCCGATTCATGCATTTGTGGTGTATTTGCCCATTCTCCAAAGACGGAACAAGGTAGTGGCAAACTAATGGTGCAACCATCCATGTTATGGCCATGATTCCTTCATTTGTAATCCTATCTGCTACCATCAATATTCACTTAAACCTTGTCGAAACCATAAAGAATATAAAAGAGGAGTTCACAAGGAATGATAGCATTAGCACAACCTTTCGAAAAAGTCGAAGATATGCTTCTACAAAAGTTGGATGTGCTATGAGCTTTCGAAAAGGTCGAAAGGGGTCAAAAGCACCCTTTCGCTTCAATTGTTTCCTTTCGAAATAGATGCTTCCGCATGCATGAAGATGTTTTGAATGAGTTGAGGAGTACCTTTCAAAGGCAACAGATTACAAGTTTTCATGTGCGCGCCAAACTTTTCGAAACTTAGGGTCATTTTTCAGGATTTCAAATTTGACATTGAAACCAACGTTATTGCACCTGATTCATTTTTTTTCTAATTCATGCAGTATTTTGATTTGCCTTGTTTAGAGTTCATATGAAGGAATTATGAGAGAAATAGTATCATGAATGGGTGCCAAAAGTTGGGTTTGAAATTTAAATTTTGAAATTGAGAGGACAACTTTTCCCTTCTTAGTTAAATTGAAAAGTCACGTACCCCATTTCTGGAAAAAAACCAACCGAGTACTCTATCACCTCTTCCTCCCTCTTCCCTTTTGGGTTACCTAAGATAAAAATGTAATATCTCTCCCATATCTTAACTCCTATATAATATATATCCGATAGAAAATATAAGTACACTCTCTCAATACATTCCCAGTTTCTCTCCTAATTTCAACCTAGCTCAATCCAACACTTAAACCGACGTTGACAACCCGAGAACTGAAAGGGCGAGTCATTGGGGTTGAGATAAAATAATCATATACGGGCATAGTTAGATACAAGATATCAGATACAGTTCTAACTATCACTATCTACTTTCAGAGTCCTGTAGCGGAAGAAAATAAATATAATACACAAACAAATATCATAGTCACACCAACATAACATTATCCACAATACTGAGTACATATGTTTGAATAGTACAGATACAACCCAATCGACATACATAGTCAACTCCAAGTCACAATGCATATGTACATCATATACGCAACATAAAAATGAATCTCTAGCCTAATACCATCTCATCTCCAAACTCCACTAACCTGGATACAAACACACACATACACACACACATGTACATACACACACACACACACACATATATATATACATATAGATAAATAGGATAAGGTCAAACATAAGTCTAGCGAGTGAGTCATACTCTACTCTACATATACTGTAAAAATAATACTATAAAATGATATGAGTCTTTCGCTCGACCACCACACATTTTGTAGCCACGTCATACCTAACCATCATATATGTCTAACCATATCGTATCACGTTTATGCGGACTCACTTCCCCAGGCTTTCCTTGTGCGCTACAGGGTCGCCTATTGTCCATTGTTACGTCAATCGCGTATAGGACTCACGTCCTAGACTAGCCTCATGTCCTATATGGTAGCCTGTTGTCCTCGTGCTATCTAATTGGATTCACGCCCTGAACTAACCTCATGCCCTACAGGATCTCTTAACATCCACTGGCTCGAAATAGCACTAGAGGGTAGCAAATCGTCATGCCTAGAGCACTCACTACTGTCACAGGACCGTGTTTGTATCTGCATACACTCTAGGCTGTCTATCCTATGCCCCAAACTCGTTCACGTACGCATTCATCGCCGTATCACATTCCTATATCACAATTTTACACACATACACACATCTGTGTGTGTACACACATTTGCTTCAATTAACAACCAATCATCACATACATTTGTTTACTTCATAGCACAATCATTCGCATCGTCACTAGCCTCAAAGCTTCTTCCAAACAAAAGAGAAACAAGACTTAAATCGCTCATTATTTATTTATGTAGACCATTCTAGGTCCAGGTTTAACCTGTGCCTAGACACGACCATTGATGCGTCAGTCCAAGCCAATCGAAGGACTAATGTGTGTATATTTTTGAAATTTCAAGTTTCAAGAATTTTACCATTTCATCATCGTTTCTGCCTCTGACCATCTCAGTTTTGCCTCTGGGCAATTGAGAATGTACCTATACCCTAGCCTTAAGTTCCTAAGTCAGATTTTATCATTTATTCTAATAACTCAAGTGTGATTCATCAAATTAAACTAGTTCATGTAAAACCTAGTTCTAACTTCAGTGTTTATATACATATCCCACCTAATTCCCATTTTAATCCAAATTTAATCATCTAAAAATGTTTATCTACTCCATTATAGCTAATATATGTCATGATTAGAGGATTATAATTGCATTATATGAAGAAAAGAGCATGAATACTCATCAAAACTCCAAAGTTGCTCCAACCTTCGATATTCCTCCATTTTTGGTAAGACCCTTCATTTTTCACCCCCATCTCCATTTCCAGATCATAGTCCTCGTCCATACAGTCATTTCGATGGGTTGATTGTTGAATTCTGTTAAGAAACGAAGGAGATAAGTCATTTTGAAATTTGATGTTGAATTCTGAAAATGGGTTATGAGATTTGAACCATTAACCCTTGATGTCCAACCTATTACGCTCTCATACCCAAGATTTTCGCCTACCAATCAAGTTTGTAGTCCTGTTCAATAGCTTCGCAGCGCCACTGGAATGGTGAATTTTCGTTTAGATATGAGAGGGATGTTGCTATTTTGATCTTAGGTATATCAAGTGGGTGGAAAGAATTAGAAAGAGAAGAGAGAGTAGTCGATTGGATTTTATTTCTGGAATGGGATACGTGACTTTTCATTTTTAATTAAGGAGGGAAAATTTGTCTGCTCAATTTCAAAATTTAAATTGCAGACCTGAATGTAACGCCCCACCCCGAGACCCACATTAACAAAGAGAATCACATAGTAATTCCGTCTGCTAATGCGGAGAATAGGGCTGGCTAAGGGCGACCAACTATAACCTTGTCCTAATTATCTACTGAACATGTCGACAAATGCTATCTATTTTTTTCCAACTCGAATGGGTCGACATATTCAATAAATAATCAATACAAAGCTATAGATGGCTATGGATCTATCAGAACAAAACACCATAACTAAATGAATAACTCATCACAGAACAGTAAAAGATATACATATACATACATATACAATGATACATCAAATACAATACAAATATTACATCAATGTGGTATGACGACCACTCAATAAATACAAGTCAAGGGATAGCAACTCAAATGCTACACAAAGGAACAAAACATCTAAATATGGAGACTCAAGATCCATGGGGAAGCGTCAAGCAATAGCAAGTCCAATAAAGAAGACTAAACCTGTAACAAACTCGGTCTGACCCGAGTGAAAACGCACGTTCAACTCGATACCATTTTACCCATAGTTTCCTCATACGAACTCCAAACGAGACAAACCAAAATACTACGCTAATCAAAAATACGAGACGGCCACGATAGCACTGGTTTCATCATCAAATTTCAAAGTTTGAAAAATGACCATTTTGCCCCCTCCTTATTTTTAAATTACTTAATTAATTCATCAATTCAAATTATCTTCATATATCACATTACCAATACTTATTTAAAATATTTACTATATTTTCAAGGTATTACATTCTCCCTCCTAAAGGATTTCATCTCTGAAATTCTCAAGGGACAAAGAATGCACTGCACTCTCTCGTATCACTCAAATACATAAGTATATAAAATAAATCATCCAACCATCCAAACAATCATCCACACAACATAGCAACCAGTCAAACCAAGCATCCATACACAGCATAAAAAATTTGATATTGTAAAATTTGAAGATATAGTTGAAATAAAATTTCATTCGGAAAGCTGGTAGGTGAAAAAAGTGTAAACGGTATTGGAGTTTCAAATAATTGGATCTCATTATCCAATTGATTTAAAATATTTTTCCGTAGATAAAGATTTTGTTTGAAGTTCTAGAGTTTTTTTGGGATAGGGCACTGATGACCCAATGATGCAACCATATGATCTGACTCGATGATCGATGCATAAATGAAATGATTGACATTCACATTCTTTTATTCTTTATCATTGTGGTAATGGTCGAAGATAGATGCAAATGATACTTAGGATGTATTGTTGTTTGATATCGTTATAGAGGTAGCTTATCAGAGTTGACCTGTGGATGGGTGTTATAGAGCTGATGTGGTAGGTAATGTTACACCATTTGTGTTATATGGCTCGGATGGATGTTGTTCTCCAAGAAAATGATTGTTGTCTTGCTATATATATATGTTTTGAGGTGATAGATATAAGTGTTGATACTTGAGTAATGATTGTAACTACAAATATATGGTTTAGATTAGATATGACATGAGTTTAATGAAATGTTCACTATGGTAGGACATCATCCCTTTTGTCGATGTTCCTAGATAGATTATGAGGTAAGATGTTACTATAATTATCGAGTATTTTATTTATTTGATTTATATGGTGAGACGCCAACCTTACTGAGTTGTCTCGTCCATTGTATGAAAGAATAGTAAGTTGATGAAATGATATATGAGAAAGAAAACAATTTATTTCGGATGATATAAGCTTGGACTTTTGATTTTGAAGGGTATTAGCGAATGGAATGAACTCTTTTTAGTTGTATAAATAGATATGATCGAGAGAGTAAAGAATTGTGGAAGGTTGAAACTTTTGTTTATAAAAGATTTTAAGCTAATTAGATAAAACTGGCTTGGGAAATTGAAGAAAAATTATTTGAAAAGATTGAGGAATGAGTATTATGGTTAGCATGCATAAGGTATATGGAGGCAATTTTATGAAAAATGGAACTTCGAAATATTCAGATGTGACTTTAAAATAAGACTAGGTAGATTATTTTCGGATTGTAGAGAAACACTCGAAGAAAACTCTTTTGGAGTAGCGACTTAAAGGTGAAAAGTTTACTTTGGATGTGAGGTACATGTAAACATTTATTATATAGTCGATTCTTTTTACTCTATCACTATCTTAGTTTAGATTTCACTTAGATTTAGAATTTTTGGTTGCTATAGTTGTATTGGTAGAATAGAATATGATTTATTTTATTTGGATCTTGCTTGGTTTCTTTTATTTTTAGCATTTAGGATTGGAATGTTAGGAAAGTTCAGGACGTAATACTTTGAGTGTCGAACTTGTTGGATATTTGAAGAAGTAATATCATAAGTGTAGTGATACCACTTTAGTTAGATCGGAAGTTCGGGTGGAAGATATGTTACCAGGTTAAAACATTGATCATTTTGAATGCTTTTAGGTGAAGAAGGGATAGTATTGTTATTCAAGCTGTATAGATTTATTTGGGTAAGGCACCATCCACTTTGATTACCTTGCCTTAGCAATCCGAAAAACGAATTGTAGAAACTACCCCTTGATGATTTAGGTGTTAGGAATGTGCATTTAGGAATGGTATGAGAGAGTGCAATTTTTTTTGTTACATTAGTGTTAAGTCTACCTGTGTTATGCATTGTGGTGCCTTTTATTTGAGATGGTAGCATGAATTACGAAAGTTGTAGACATGCACGTACAATTGAGGTTAGTACTCCGGGATGAGTTATGCCAGTAGCAAAGTTTATTAGATATGTTGAAAAGAACAATTTGGTCAAGGATAATTGGAAAGTGGATTAGTATATCCGATCTTTTCAATTTGATTCCTTACCAAAGTGTTCTCCAACTGCTTGGTTTTTAGTAAAGTTATATTCTAGATTTGATTTAATAATTGCTTAGATTGATTGTTGTTCTATTTATGTATGGGTTATGCTATATTATGATGTGTATATGCTTTGATTTTCTATGATTTATCATGTATATATTCAACATATGTTATGTTAATGTGATTAGTTGTGCATATAAAAAGAATTTATATGTCCACCCAAGGATGCTTGCATACATGCCCTATATGTCATATCACCTCATTCGTATAAAAGGCCCCAAAATGTTAAGTATTTGCATATATATGTATGTGTGTGGATGTATATATGTGTGTGTGTATAAAATCATCTGCATACATATTATGGTACTATGCTATTGGTTGCATTTAATAAAAGTACACAAACCTCATTTATGTATGCTAATGGAACAAGTACATATATTTTACCAATTTGATTTCAAAATTTTATATGCTATGTACGGATGCTTGATTTGATTGGTTGCTTTGTTGTGTATATAATTGTTTGGAAGGACGGTTGGATGATTTTTTATAGTATTTGCACATATATGTATATGTATATATGTATGTGTGTGTGTGTATATATGTGTGTATATATATATGCATGTATGTATGTATATGTGTGTATGTATGTGTGTGTGTGTAATCATCTGCATACATATTATGGTACCATGCTATTGGTTGCATTTAATAAAAGTACACAAACCTCATTTTTATATGCTAATGGAACGTGTATATATATTTTACCAATTTGATTTCAAAATTTTACCAACTTGTCCCACATTAGTAAACTAAAAAGTCATGTATTCCATTTCATTAAAAAAACAACTGACTACATTCCATGTGCATTCCGCTAATGTACAAATAAGTGTTGACTGAATTTAGACAAACATTCCATGTGCATTGCAAAAATTAAGGGCACAAGACAGTAAAACACAGAAAATGCATTACTCTGATCTATTAATAACATGGTAATATGAACAAATTCGCATCCTTCAACCAAAAATTATATTGCTCGAAGGATTTGGAAAAATAAGAGGCACCTATACAATCTTCCAACAGCAAGGCTCAAATAAACGAAGACGATCTCAAAGAGACAAACAGAGTACAGGATCGTAAGAAACTTTTACTATTATATTAAAAACCTAATTAAAGATTAAGAAGATTTTCACAGAACTTCGTATAAAAAAGCTCCTCAAAATCAACGTGTTTATTTTCTCATGGCAGAAATGAAATTACAAAACAATCTTACAGAGTAGTAGATATGTTCCAAAACAACAATGTGATATTTTAGATTATCTTACGGAGTAGTAGAATCTGAGTCTTGGTTCTTGCTTGCGAAAAGCATACACCAAATTTCCAAGTGTCTTATTTTCACTTAACTCATTTTGGTCGTATTGCATCCTTACTGAATTGACAAAACAAGACTCTTTGTTCCCTCAACTATGGTGAGTCAATCCTGGCTCATGCATAACTCGGTTTCGTAATGGTCACTGTAATGGTCACTGAGATGGTAATTAGCATAACATATCTATGTATATCTAAATGCAAGCAAGGACAGTTTCGCTAATAATTGTACAAAATTTCATCAGTTAGTAATTATACAGATTCTGTTATCAAACAGATTTATTTTGACACAACTAAATGGTTCAACGCATGGCTTTTGTACACAATTTCAATTTTTATGATTAAACAAGTTTATGCTGGAAAACTTAAATGTTGAAATTGGCATCCGCCCCTTATTTTCAAACTCAATTCCTAAAAATCCCTCCTCAAAAACAAGTTACGAAATACTTCTATCAAAGTTTAAACTGCAAACTATATATTTAGTATTTGTAACATATGTTGTTGTTATACCATCAGCTTTGTGCAATAATTTGTTCCGATGCCATTTGGTATTTCAAAAATATTTGTATCTCTCTGTTAAAAAATATTGATGACTTTGGTTTTGACGCTTACAAGGATTTTGGTGGAACAATTTTTAAATGGAAAAAATATTCTGATGATCCTAAAATGCCCTTACCTTTATTTTTTTAATCAGTAACCTTTTACATAATGTTTTGAACTGTTTACATCAAACATCTTTTGTTATAACCATTTCCTGGTCTAATGGCATATACTGTTTCTACTAAAATTCTCAAGTTTTTTTAAAAAAAGGCAACTTTAAGTTGTCACAAATTATCTATATTAGTTTATAGTAATGAACAATTTATGATTACCGCTAGTATCCTGAGATGTGGCAATGAAATGCGTCCAAGTAACACAAATATACTAGAGAAACCATCAATTAAACTAGCAATTGGATAAGAATTGTATCAATTTTGATCTGGTGTGAAGACTTTCTTATTCGCAGCAATGGCTAGCTTTTGAAATTCATTACGTCATATATTAGGATAATGTGCAAATCCAAAATATATCATCGTCCATGTCCCCATAAAATCTTTTTCCGACATAGAATTTAGATCAAAATTAACGAGATAATGGGCCTACATGACAGTTTTACGGTCTCCCATTGCGAAAAAAGTAATTAAGTTATTGCTGGAAAAAAGTAAGTGAGTAGGTTTAAGAACTTCATACAACACGTTCGTAATCAAAGTCCGATAGACCTACATTAACCAATCCGCTAATAATTAATATGGCTCTAACAGTAGAACAATATTCAAATGGCTCTAACAGTAGAACAATCGTAGAAAATTATAAGGATAGCGTTTAAGGTATGAATATGGTAACCTCTTAAATGGTTCCAATATATCTTATAGTGCACCTGTATATTAACGTAAAATAATTTCTTTACAGGATATAAAAATTGAAAAAATCAAATAAAATTACTAGGTTGTTTTCAGTTTTAGTGAAGTGGAGTACAAGATAAAGATATTTATTTTAAATTGCATTTTGGAGCTTTTTAATCCTTCCAAACATCATTCTGCCATAATTCAACCAGAGTGGCTGTGTAGCCAGGGTTGCTCATGGCGACTTCCCACCATGGTCAATCGACCCTAGTCGAATTTAGGTAGCATTGGTACAAATTTGCGGTTCTCTAATACTGCTACTTGAGATCATACCAACTCCTGTCTCACTTTATCAAATTTGGAGTTTTAGAATCATGGGTTCATCATCAACTTGTATATTGTTTTCCATGCCATATTTATTTGATTTCTATTGATCCACTAACAAAAGTTTGCAACATGATCAATTAGTTTCAACTTTGCTAACCAATCACCTAATATCATGAATTAATCAACAACGCATCATCAATTCTCTGGCCAAGAATTTAAACAAGCATAATTCATTTTGTTATAGTTGAGAATCAAATTAACATTCTATGTTACTAGAATTTGATTGAAATACTCACACAAGTTCACTGCTAAAACCACCCACCGACATTCAAATTCCACCTCTGCCTTAGCAGCTCCAAGTCCCAACGTCACGTGCCTCAACCTCGTCGCCACCAGCCTCAAGTCATATGGCCCAGCCCCTCAGTCGTGTTGTCCTGACGTCGTCGCTTCGTGAGCCAGCCATCGTGCATTAAATTTCTTTTTCTTTCTTTTTCGTTCTTGCCTTCGAGAAATTTAGGGCCGAGGGGGATCAAAAGGGGTAACGTGCTTGGCCTGGGTAATGGAGATAACGATAAGAATGAAGAGATAAGCATTGGTTGAATAAGTATTGGGCTTAGGAATATATTAGGCCCAATAACAACACCAATTTTAAGTCAAAACAAATCGTTCAATCCCATTTAAAATTCTATTCAAGTCGTCATAGAAGGTTTCAAAATCTTAGTCTTCCGCAAAATAATTTTTCAATTAACAAGGCATGGTCTTTCGGTTTTAAACAACTTTAAAACAACTCTTTTATTTTTCAAAACAATTTCAAATTTTTCCAAATATCTTTTACTTTGCCAAAATAAAATTTCAGTCATCCTTTTAAAACACAGTTCATTCATGCTAAAGTGTGTACTATAACAGTCCATTCACACTATCAATCAACTAGTGCAACAATTGCAACCATATTAATCAAATGCATTGACAAACATTCATTCCAATAACATACATAATATTTTTCATTGCTCTACCACTGCACCACTCTAATAAGACTCATATATAATCTATACCACTAATTTTTAATTTACTTCATCAAAAAAATCATACATAATAGAAGTAAACACCAAATTTTATTCAAATGTATCACACGCTACCAATAATTAATATACTAATACCTTTCAAATTTTCTTTTGAATTTTTTCTTAAATTTCAAGACTATCCTGACAATCTAGTTACACTTTCGTTACCTGATGTAGGCTCTTCATCATTTACGTTTATTTTCAACTATAGTAAGTCAATCTTAAATCCAAGTTCACCCTCGATAATGGGGTTTTAAGTGGGAAATGTTGGTCGTTTCAACTATACAGCCTACCCTCGATAACGGGGTTTTAAGTTGGAAATGTTGGTCGTTTCAACTACAAAGGTTAAATACATTGCCTTGATTATTGCCGCAATGAATGAGTTATATTTGCATGCAAGTTTATAAGAAAGTTAAGAATGGTTCCGACCACTGAGAATTTAATAACATATTGTGATGACAATATTGCAATATAGATCACAAAAATGTCAAAACTCAACATTCTTTAAAGTTATAGCCTATTTGGAATCTATTTGGCTAAGAATATGATATTTTTACGATCCGTCTGACAAGTAAAAATGTGTGGAGAATGTGGATCATTACATCTCCTTTATGAATTTAGCCACAGAAATTCCATCCAAACCAAGACATAACCAAAACAATATCAAGTACGATAACCACTAATCAAATATTGCAATCAGATAAGCATAACAAACAACCAAACTACACCAACACCCTAGCATGCAAGATACCATCTAAGGGACATAAACTACCATCTACCATCTGTAAAAGTAAATGCGACATGGAATCTCACCAAGCATAAAGCTCCGGATAAGTGATCATCAAGCTCTTCTCGGTCTCCCAAGCGTTGTTGTCTTTGCTTTCATTCCATTAAACCTTTGCCAACTTTACCATCTTCTTTCTAAGTTGTCTCGTACTTTGCTTAATTATAAGAATAGAAGAGCGGGGTCTTGATGCTTCAGGTTCAACTTCAATATCATTCAGCTGATCTGACACAACAATCACGTCTGAGTCATGCACAAAGTTCCAAAGGTATGAAACATGGAAAACATTGTACACACGAGCCATCTTTTGAGGCAAATCGGTTTTATATACAAGGTTACTGATATTCTCGAGTACTGACAAATGAGCTACAAATCTTGGTATCAGCATCTCCTTACTATCGAATCAAAATGTATTCTTCGACGAAGAAATTTCGAAAGACTACATGTTCACAACATAGAACTAGATCATGTCTTCTTTTATCACCGCAGCTCTTCTGTCTACCTTGTGCAGCTTTCATCCATTATCGAATACAAAGTGTACTTTAGATTTTATTAGACGAGTTAAATCATACTTTACATTGAGTTATCATCGTTCTTTCTTTTTATCTATATCAATTTTTTATAATTTTAAAACTAATTAATGTAGAAAAGAATATACTCTTATATCTATACTCAGTGCGAGAATTTTGGAGCACATGGACATATCATGTATTGTCATATGAAGAATGGTTATGGTCTGGTGTAAATAAGCAAAAGTACTTACAAATTGAATGAGGTTTTACAAAAAGATTACAGATTCTGCCTAAATAGCAAAAATTATGCATGAATAAACCACATTCTTTTTTGTTAAATTATCAATAAAATAAGTAATTTGTCTATGCAAATTAGAAGAGGTTTTACAAGTCTAAATTTGCACATGCATGAATATACTAACGCTTTTTCTATTGATTTGAGGGCTAGCATGTATGGTATGTTTGTATCCATGGCCTAATTAGGCTTTAGTGTTAATAAAAAAGCAATTTAAATTTGGACTTTCCTTTGTCAATATCACTTTGAGACTAGAGTCTGTATACCCTTCATAAGGAAGTCTCAATTATCATATTTAATGAATAAGCCCTTAGTATTCCTTAAATACATAAGTATACATTTTAAATGAGTTTCTTTAGAATTATACCAGTATCGGTTTACGTATCCTAACATGTAAACCATATCTATTTAGTACATAACATAACGTACATTATGATTGTCGATGCATACAATATCCTTTTCATATGCCATTTCTCATCATTATTTTGAGAAGCGTCCTTAGAAAGAACAATTAAGAAGGAACCTACATAAATTATCAAAGAGATGTGCATAACTGTGCTTAGTAAACATGGTAAAATCTAATGTAACGAATCAAACTCTTGTTAAATACGGTAAACCACTTTTGAAAACCTGACACTTGCACGCAACATATACGAATGTTTGAAAAATATATCAAAGATGGTTATGTGCGATCACTGTGAAAAAACATTTCATTTCATTTTTTTGTGGGATTTTGACTGTAAGCCCGAAAATTAACTTTTTATCATTATCATGTTGATTTGAATAGTATTACGTATTTTAAGGTGTACTTAACTGTCATGCCAACATTGGTTTATGTTTTAAATTAACATTAACTTTAAAATTAACTTCAAAAATGTTTGAAACTTATATTGATTTTGTCATATAATCATGACATGAAATAAGATGTTATGAACAAATCTCATTTTAGGCAAAACAATTGGTAATACGTATTTGTTAACATAGTATTTATACAGAAACCCTATCCTCGGGATATAGATACTCGCATAGAACATTTGATGATGGTATGGTATTAAATGTAAAGTTTGTTGTTGAAGACGTCGATTGTGTTGCTTTATTTTTTTCTACATATCATAACATCACCAAAGAAGGAATAAAACTTTGTTAACGAATATATCGGTTTATAGTATTTTCTCGATGCTTTTGAATAATTTTACTTCTACATCTACATGTTTTAATAAACTAGAAGTTGGTTTATATAATACTTATCATACTTGAACTTTAATATATCAATCAATACTTGTAATTGGAGGACATCCCTATTGTATCTTGGTTCATTTTACCAAAAAAAATTAACATTTTTTTATTTTGATTTTGTAAATTATCATTATTCATTCTATATAATAATTTTTGCAACTGAAACTGTATAATTTTGAAATGAGTTCATTTGTGTTATTTTCGTGAGTATACAAGGACAATGGAAAGAAAATGAAGGAAAATATAAACTTCAGCTGCTTTTTAATTAACACTAAGCCCAATTAGGCTATGGATACAAATATATCAGACATGCTAGCATAGCAGTCAAATCAATAGAAAAAACATATAATGCATTCATGCATGTGCAAATTCAAACTTGTGATACCTCTTCTGATTTGCATAATCAAATTACTTATTGTATTAATAATTTTACAAAAAACAAGTTGTTTATTCGTACATAATTTTTGCTACTGAAACTGAAACTATAGTTCTTTTGTAACATGTCATTCATTTTGTATGCATCTCTGCTTATTTACACCAGGCCATAATTATTTTCATATGATAATATTCGATATGTCCTTATGCTCAAAATACTCGCACTGGGTTTAGATATAAGAATAAATTCTTTCATACATTAACTAGTTTTAAAGTTGTGAAAAAGTGATATAGATGGAAAGAATGATTATAACTCAAAGCAAAGTATGATTTAACTTGTTCAATAAAATCCAAAGTTCACTTTGTATTTTATAATGGATGAAAACTGCACAAAAAATACAGAAAAGCTACATTAATAATTTATGATTATAATTTTCAGTATATCATTATAGAAAATCACAAATATAATTCACATATTTTTATTAATTATTTTTGTTATTTACGTAAATAACATTTATACAAGTTTAAGACATAAAATTATTTGGATTACTAAAGTAATGTTGAATACTAATTTAAACATTTTTATTAGTTACTTTTGTTATTTATGTAAATAACATTTGTATACGTTTAAGTTATAAAATTATTTTGATTACTAAAGTAATGTTAAATACCATTAAATAACAATGACATACAAATAGTCAAATAAAATTATTTTGTAAACCAATATAACTAAAATTCCAAACATATTTAAAAAACGAGTCAATTTGTCACGACCCACTTTTCCGTACCGATTTAAACCGACTTTAAACAACACTTGTCAGCTAAATAGCACGGAAAGACGGATAGTGAAAGAAAGAAAGGAGGTAGAAATAGAAAGAAGGTAGAAGAAAAAGAGAACAAATCAGAATCTCACAGTGGAACGAATAAACTATAATATAAACAAATCTTTACATGAAACCAAAACTGTTACTTTATATAACATATACAGACTTTATATCATAGTTACAACCACACAACTCGGACAGTTATATCAATCCTGTCCTTACAACTATAACCACACAACCCAAAAACAGACTGAATATAAACATCTACGAGAATACGTCTCCTGATCCAGCTCCTTCTCCTGAAGCTTCCACTCTTCCAGCTAAACCTAGAAATATGCTCGGTTTGACCCGAGCATATAGGAAAAACACCAAGACCGGGTCAATCTGGTAAACCAGCGTGAGAAACACACTCAACTTGATTATTAAAGTTTGAAAACCCTTTGAAAAAAAAAGCATCTCGTAAGACCACGCCACAAATAAACATGTCGGGTTTTTACCTTACGATAGCTAAAACATTTTTATATCAAAATCCTCTGATATTATAATAGGGTCTATATACAAATACTTATTAAAATAGCTGAAATTGTTACATGATTAAATTCCAGCATACTAGCCACAAAGTAGGTTCTACAATCAAAACCGTAAAGGCACGTAGGGAGAATGGATTTCCAACTAATGACTAGGCAATGGGGTACCACCTGTCACAGTACCTGGTCTAAATTAGTGTACCGAGACCACGCCCGATCCCCTGCAACACAAGGCTGAAACTACCCCTTACTGGATAATTCCGAGTAAGATCACCCCACGGTTGGGATCAGCAACCGCACCACTAAGCCGAATAAAAAGGGACATCTAGACAGGGATGATCACACCCTAATGGGTGCGACCTGTGACGCCCCACCTCTATGCTCATAATAACAAAGAGTATTAAAGGAAATACTGTCTATTACTACGAAGAATAAGGCTGGATGGGAGCGACCATCCGTAATTGGCCTTACACTAACATTGGTTATCTCGATAGGAGTGGTACATTCTTTTTATTTTTCTTCTATTATTTATTTACTCCCATCGACACACCCAATACTAGTATAAAACGAACTACGACGGTTCATAATAGTTTAGGACATTAGATATAACAATAACACAGATAATATAAATGCGGAACACAGATAAAAACAAAAGTCTCAGATATATATAACTGATGTCAGTTAATACATAGTTGACACTATACATATGATACAACTACAACTGTCGACTCTAGAAGTTATATATACAAGTACATTATCGACTAATATACATGAATACATATCATTCTATACAATGACACGACTACTACAAAATGACTCTGACAACTTCAGAAGATGTGAAAAGTCTTCAATCCCGAACAGCAACTCAAAGAAGAAAATCTACAACCTGAAATAACTCGGGTCTGACCCGAGTATTACATTCAAAAGAAAATAATACACGGGTCAGTCTAATTCAAACTCAGTTATTAGTGCACAGGAGCAATAATAATCAAATATCAAATAGACGATAGTCACAGAAATCTCGTATATCCGACTCCTCGATAAAAGAATCGGATAACGGCAGATATAACACCAAACAGTGTTAAACAACGAATCAGCAATCCAAATCAATTTAAACAATTGAAATATTAATTTAAAACATCAATGCTGATTGGCTGCAGTACACGCTAACGTGTACTGCCTCGCCAATGCAGCCTATGAAATACTCAGAAGATCAATGAACCCAAAAGCAAACGGATCCAACTCAAATCAAAATGAACCATTTTAAAAATACAACTTCAAAATATTGAATTGAACCAATGAAACAATTCAAACAATCAAAATATCAATTAAATCTGTCACTTTTGCTAGGGCTGCAGTACACGCACGCGTGTACTGCCTCGCCACTACAAAAATACTAGTATGCAAATCAACTTAATTACTCAAACCTGAATTAATAGCCAGATTCAAATAACAATTGTACTCGATACAGCGGCACTAAAGTATGCATCGAAAGAAAGTACACAAGTTCGATGTAGACAATATCTACTAGACAGATGAATACAACAGATCCAAGCAATTGGCAACTACAAGTGGTGGACCAATGAAACAGTGTACAAGGGTGGTTATACCAAAACAAGTTCATGCAGACACAAACCAGAGGATCCAAGCATCAACAATACTCAAATGTAAAAGAAACCGCCTCGACAGCAAGGGAACAAGGCAGCAGCAGTACACACTACCAACGGGATCAAGTATGTGCACATCAAGTGATAACATGCACATGTATACAACATAAAGTATGAACGACTAGACTAAACATCATATAAAACTGCATGAGCAAGAGTGAAAACAGCAACACTCAAAGTAGCAATCAAATTGCCAAACACAGTGCTATCTAGAGACACAATCGAAGACAGACTAGAAGTGAAAACACGACAACACAATTGTCAAATGCCTCAAATGATATAGGTTGAAGACAACAACACTATGGTAACCCCAGGTGACAGTAGTGTGAAACTAAACCCCAAAGAAGTCAATACAATTACAACATGCAGTGATACACCACAATGTTAAAGATTGAAGATATACAGTGCAGACTATATCAAGTCTACAATAACCAAAATGCTATCAAGACTTCAATCCAGAAGCACAGATGATTCAAAGAAGCAGTTTCACCTTAAAACCAAAGTGACTGTAGTCACCAACGAACAGTCTTAACAAATGAGGAAAAACCAACACAACAGTATACCAGTGCGAGTATAAAAACATGGTACCACAATTTCGAACAAAGATAGATATGTCTAAAAAAATCATCACCTAAACACGGTCAAGTTAAATTCTCATCTAAGATATTTTCAAAATCACGTTTTTAGATTTCAATCCAAAGTCAGAAATCATCCCATGTATTTAAAACAAATCATACGACCGAGATAATAATTTGCTGAAGTCAAATGATCATATGCGATAGAGTTCAATTCTTATATAAAGATCAGAGAATCAAACAATGATAGCAAGTTCGAGCAAAATAAAATCAAGCCTACAGATCATACGATTTGATAAATTCAAAGATCAATCTCAGCATCTAAACGAATATCAACTGCCAGAGCAAAATCAACTGGCGACTTCAAAAAAATATTAGAGAGTTCAAAGCCGAGAAAAATCACGAATCATTACGCTCTGAATTAGATGTGAGCGAAATAAATCACTCACCTTGATTACGAGCTTGGCCAATTTCAAGGAGCCGTGAGCACGTGCGATCGACTAAGGAAATGACGTAGATCCTTCATTCGATCGAGCGATTGAATGTCGGAATCTTCGAAACTATCTAACGAGCGTAGGAATTTTGAAGCCGCCATTCTCTAAGGAATCGAAGTCGGCGACTCCATTTAAAACGCCTTGATTCGAAAAGAAGAACGAGCTTGAACGAGGCCAGAGCCGCCATTATTACATCTTCGATTATTCTGTTTTAGGGTTGTTGAATTAGAAAATGATAATGGGGAACGGGTCTTAACATCATCTCGGCCCCAAGCAAAAGAAAGTGGATCTGGATAATTTTTAAAGCCCACACCCTTTTAACAAAAATTTTAAAAGAATTTCAACCCCATCTAAAAACTTCAATTAGCAACTACATTAAATCGTCTAATGACGATTATAAATTTGTTATAAGAACCCCGGGTTGGTTTGCTAGTTATTACCGCAAAACGATCAAAAGAAAGCGTGGGTAAAATTCAAAATGTAAAGCCCACTCACATTCAACCTATCGTTTAAAAGAATAACAACAGCTTTAAAATTCCAAACAACGATTAACAATTTTTTTTAGCAATGAATTTTAACCCAATTAAAACTCTCACTATCAAAAAGCTAGCTCGTTAATCGTTTAATGACAATTATAGATCAATACGAAATCCCGGGTCGTTACAGACTCCCCTCCTTATAAAAATTGCGTCCCTGCAATTTTCATAATTAAAGTCATCAATAACAATTATTTTTCTAACATAAACCGGTTAAGTTAGAAAAATAGAGGTCGAGAACACAAACAGCAAAGAAATCTTTTAATTTCATAAAAGAAATTCACAAATTCTCAACAAAACCTAATTATCCGATAGATAATTAGAAAACAGCAAAACTGAATAATTACAATTATCCACAATATTCAATTATCAACAAAGATAATTGTGAAACACAAATCACAATCGCAAACTGCAAATATCTAGTTATCCAACAATTAACTAGAAAACACAAATTCCATAATCAACAAACTCTAACTATTAACATAAATAGATAGAAAACAGCGATTCCATAAAATCAGCATACCCTAGAATCAATTATAGACTAGAAATCTCATAATTAGCGAAATTGGCAATCAACCAATCATCGATTATCAAAGACGAAAATCAAATCTCAAATCAACAATTATTCGATTATCAAAAATGATAATCAAATTTCAAATCAGCAAATATTTAATTATCAAAAGCGATAATTAAATTTTAAATCAGCAAATATTTAATTATCAAAAGCGATAATTAAATTCGAAATCAGCAATTATTTAATTATCTAAAGCGATAATTAAATTCCAAATCAGCAAATATTTAATTATCAAAAGCGATAATTAAATCTCAAATCAGCAAATATTTAATTATCAAAAGCGATAATTAAATTTATCAAATCAGCAAATATTTAATTATCAAAAGCGATAATTAAATCTCAAATTAGCAAATATTTAATTATCAAAAGCGATAATTAAATCTCAAATCAACAAATATTTAATTATCACAAACGATAACCAAATTTCAAATTCAACAAATATTTGATTATCTCAAGCGATAATTAAATCTAAAATCAACAAATATTTAATTATCTGAAGCGATAATTAAATCTAAAATCACAAATATTTAATTATCTCAAACGATAATTAAATCTAAAATCAACAAATATTTAATTATCTGAAGCGATAATTAAATCTAAAATCAACAAATATTTAATTATCTGAAGCGATAATTAAATCTAAAATCAACAAATATTTAAT
Organism: Allium fistulosum; assembly: GCA_030737815.1. Taxonomy (NCBI): domain Eukaryota; kingdom Viridiplantae; phylum Streptophyta; class Magnoliopsida; order Asparagales; family Amaryllidaceae; genus Allium; species Allium fistulosum. The sequence continues at coordinate 515,084,415 of CM060908.1, read as the reverse complement.
TATCTGAAGCGATAATTAAAAGCAACAAATATCCAATTATCGAAAACGATAATCAAAACTCATATCAACAATTATCTAATTATCTCAAGCGATAATTAGAAACAACAAATTTCCGATTATCAAAAACGATAATCAGAACTCATATCAACAAATATCTAATTATCACAAGCGATAATTAGAAACAACAAATTTCCGATTATCAAAAACGATAATCAGAACTCATATCAACAAATATCTAATTATCACAAGCGATAATTAGAAACAACAAATTTCCGATTATCAAAAACGATAATCAGAACTCATATCAACAAATATCTAATTATCACAAGCGATAATTAGAAACAACAAATTTCCGATTATCAAAAACGATAATCAGAACTCATATCAACAAATATCTAATTATCACAAGCGATAATTAGAAACAACAAATATCTGATTATCAAAAACGATAATCAGAACTCATATCAACAAATATCTAATTATCACAAGCGATAATTAGAAACAACAAATATCTGATTATCAAAAACGATAATCAGAACTCATATCAACAAATATCTAATTATCACAAGCGATAATTAGAAACAACAAATATCTGATTATCAAAAACGATAATCAGAACTCATATCAATAAATATCTAATTATCACAAGCGATAATTAGAAACAACAAATATCCAATTACCTGCAGATAATTGGAAACAACAAATATCTAGAAATCAATTAAGAAGACTAGAAAATCAACATAAAAGCTTGGATCGATCCCATCAGATGGCGAGTTTTTAATTCGCCGCACGTGCATCAACAAATGGCCGAAGCCTACCAAGTACTCAACATAATTTTGGCGCCCATCAGATTGACCCAAAGGTCCGCAGAGTGACCCGAAGGTCTAGTACTGGTATTTGACCCGAAGGTCCGCAGAGTGGCCCGAAAGCCCAACAAATGACCCGAAGGTCCAACAAATGACCCGAAGGTCCTCATAGTGGCTCGAAAGCACACGAAAGCAACAAAATGTTTCAATTAACGAGTCCGGAATTAACCGAAATAGCAAACGCACATGTCACATACCACGTGTTTTACTAAATCGTTTGATTCTCTTTATCGTTTCCTTGAAAGTGCAAAATTCATCAAAACTATCAAAACAACATATATTCAATTAACGAGTCCGGAATTAACCGAAAAAGTAAAAGTGTGGTTCCATACTCCGCACTTTTGCTAAATCGTTTAAATCTCTTCATCGTTTCCTTGAAAGTGCAAAATTGTGTATTTTGTAAAAATACACTTTACATTCTCAAACGGACAAGTCCGGAATTAAGCGAATCAGTAAAAGAAAGGGGTCATAGTCCTCGATTTTGCTGAAACGTTTAAATCGCTTCCTCATTCTTTTGAAAGCGTAAACTGTTAAATTTCTGAAAACAATTTTATTTATTTTGTAAAAATAACAATTCACCTTCTCAACTGGACAAGTCCAGAGTTAAGCGAAACAGTAAAAGAAAGGGGTCATAATCCTCGATTTTGCTGAATCGTTTAAGTCGCTTTCTCATTCTTTTGAAAATGCAAACTGTTAAAATTTTATAAAACAATTTCCATTTTAAAACGATTTTTCCAATCACGTGATTAAAACAGCAAATCAGTAACAATTTCGATAAGGAAATTGTACTTCTCAAATTACCGTAAAAATGGTTACACATCAGTATTGCGGAATAACCGCATGAAAATCCACTTTTAAAAATTTGGCGGTTACTGAAGCCAAAGCGACAGTAATTTTAAAACGTCAAAATCACATCAAAACAATTTACATCAAAATGTAATATCAGAGAATTTTCATTCATCAAAATGCCACAAAACACCGTGCTTCAAAATATAGCATTGGTGTAAAAATCTCGTTATAAAAATAACGGCAACAAAATACGTTTCATAACCTAGCATCGGTTCAACGTAAAATAAATGCAGTAACGTGCAATTCATTTGCACGCCCATTACAATATAAACAAGGAAATCATTAGAGTGTATCTTCAATGAAGACAACTCAAAACAGCAAAAGCTAATCAATAGATGATTAGTACGAAAGAAAGCCAGCGGAAATTTCAACAAAAATCACATAACTGTAATTTCTTCGAATCCTCAATTCGGATTCGAAATTCTCAAAGAAACAAAATAATTACAGCTATGTAAACACAAATGAAATTTATTTCAATTCCTAAATCAAATAGATTATCAGTTGTACCCAGCGAAGACAGTTTCACTGTTTCCGCTGCGCACTCTGATACACAGTACTCGAATCAATCAAATCATCATAACACAAATCCACTTTTATTTTTAAATAATGATATTTAAAAACTTTCATCAAAATTTCAAAACTTTAGTTTTGACTCAAATCACAAATAAAACATCGACCAATAGTTGTAACATATGTTCCATCCAAGTTATGTTTTATATTATGTCCATAAACCCCAAGCTCTGATACCAACTGTGACGCCCCACCTCTATGCTCATAATAACAAAGAGTATTAAAGGAAATACTGTCTATTACTACGAAGAATAAGGCTGGATGGGAGCGACCATCCGTAATTGGCCTTACACTAACATTGGTTATCTCGATAGGAGTGGTACATTCTTTTTATTTTTCTTCTATTATTTATTTACTCCCATCGACACACCCAATACTAGTATAAAACGAACTACGACGGTTCATAATAGTTTAGGACATTAGATATAACAATAACACAGATAATATAAATGCGGAACACAGATAAAAACAAAAGTCTCAGATATATATAACTGATGTCAGTTAATACATAGTTGACACTATACATATGATACAACTACAACTGTCGACTCTAGAAGTTATATATACAAGTACATTATCGACTAATATACATGAATACATATCATTCTATACAATGACACGACTACTACAAAATGACTCTGACAACTTCAGAAGATGTGAAAAGTCTTCAATCCCGAACAGCAACTCAAAGAAGAAAATCTACAACCTGAAATAACTCGGGTCTGACCCGAGTATTACATTCAAAAGAAAATAATACACGGGTCAGTCTAATTCAAACTCAGTTATTAGTGCACAGGAGCAATAATAATCAAATATCAAATAGACGATAGTCACAGAAATCTCGTATATCCGACTCCTCGATAAAAGAATCGGATAACGGCAGATATAACACCAAACAGTGTTAAACAACGAATCAGCAATCCAAATCAATTTAAACAATTGAAATATTAATTTAAAACATCAATGCTGATTGGCTGCAGTACACGCTAACGTGTACTGCCTCGCCAATGCAGCCTATGAAATACTCAGAAGATCAATGAACCCAAAAGCAAACGGATCCAACTCAAATCAAAATGAACCATTTTAAAAATACAACTTCAAAATATTGAATTGAACCAATGAAACAATTCAAACAATCAAAATATCAATTAAATCTGTCACTTTTGCTAGGGCTGCAGTACACGCACGCGTGTACTGCCTCGCCACTACAAAAATACTAGTATGCAAATCAACTTAATTACTCAAACCTGAATTAATAGCCAGATTCAAATAACAATTGTACTCGATACAGCGGCACTAAAGTATGCATCGAAAGAAAGTACACAAGTTCGATGCAGACAATATCTACTAGACAGATGAATACAACAGATCCAAGCAATTGGCAACTACAAGTGGTGGACCAATGAAACAGTGTACAAGGGTGGTTATACCAAAACAAGTTCATGCAGACACAAACCAGAGGATCCAAGCATCAACAATACTCAAATGTAAAAGAAACCGCCTCGACAGCAAGGGAACAAGGCAGCAGCAGTACACACTACCAACGGGATCAAGTATGTGCACATCAAGTGATAACATGCACATGTATACAACATAAAGTATGAACGACTAGACTAAACATCATATAAAACTGCATGAGCAAGAGTGAAAACAGCAACACTCAAAGTAGCAATCAAATTGCCAAACACAGTGCTATCTAGAGACACAATCGAAGACAGACTAGAAGTGAAAACACGACAACACAATTGTCAAATGCCTCAAATGATATAGGTTGAAGACAACAACACTATGGTAACCCCAGGTGACAGTAGTGTGAAACTAAACCCCAAAGAAGTCAATACAATTACAACATGCAGTGATACACCACAATGTTAAAGATTGAAGATATACAGTGCAGACTATATCAAGTCTACAATAACCAAAATGCTATCAAGACTTCAATCCAGAAGCACAGATGATTCAAAGAAGCAGTTTCACCTTAAAACCAAAGTGACTGTAGTCACCAACGAACAGTCTTAACAAATGAGGAAAACCAACACAACAGTATACCAGTGCGAGTATAAAAACATGGTACCACAATTTCGAACAAAGATAGATATGTCTAAAAAAATCATCACCTAAACACGGTCAAGTTAAATTCTCATCTAAGATATTTTCAAAATCACGTTTTTTAGATTTCAATCCAAAGTCAGAAATCATCCCATGTATTTAAAACAAATCATACGACCGAGATAATAATTTGATGAAGTCAAATGATCATATGCGATAGAGTTCAATTCTTATATAAAGATCAGAAATCAAACAATGATAGCAAGTTCGAGCAAAATAAAATCAAGCCTACAGATCATACGATTTGATAAATTCAAAGATCAATCTCAGCATCTAAACGAATATCAACTGCCAGAGCAAAATCAACTGGCGACTTCAACAAAATATTAGAGAGTTCAAAGCCGAGAAAAATCACGAATCATTACGCTCTGAATTAGATGTGAGCGAAATAAATCACTCACCTTGATTACGAGCTTGGCCAATTTCAAGGAGCCGTGAGCACGTGCGATCGACTAAGGAAATGACGTAGATCCTTCATTCGATCGAGCGATTGAATGTCGGAATCTTCGAAACTATCTAACGAGCGTAGGAATTTTGAAGCCGCCATTCTCTAAGGAATCGAAGTCGGCGACTCCATTTAAAACGCCTTGATTCGAAAAGAAGAACGAGCTTGAACGAGGCCAGAGCCGCCATTATTACATCTTCGATTATTTTGTTTTAGGGTTGTTGAATTAGAAAATGATAATGGGGAACGGGTCTTAACATCATCTCGGCCCCAAGCAAAAGAAAGTGGATCTGGATAATTTTTAAAGCCCACACCCTTTTAACAAAAATTTTAAAAGAATTTCAACCCCATCTAAAAACTTCAATTAGCAACTACATTAAATCGTCTAATGACGATTATAAATTTGTTACAAGAACCCCGGGTTGGTTTGCTAGTTATTACCACAAAACGATCAAAAGAAAGCGTGGGTAAAATTCAAAATGTAAAGCCCACTCACATTCAACCCATCGTTTAAAAGAATAACAACAGCTTTAAAATTCCAAACAACGATTAACAATTTTTTTTAGCAATGAATTTTAACCCAATTAAAACTCTCACTATCAAAAAGCTAGCTCGTTAATCGTTTAATGACAATTATAGATCAATACGAAATCCCGGGTCGTTACAGACCCACATAGCCTTGCTGCATAACCCCTAATTTTCAGTCATTCCCAGTTGATGAGGCTCGAGGCTATGTAAAGGCCCGCAAATCCATACCCCTTTGAGCCGACGATATTCCATACCAATTCAACTCAAAACGGGCGGAAATGCGAATCTTTAGGGTTAAAGAAAGAAAGAGATAGAAGAAGAAAGAAAGAAAAAGAAACAAAAACAATATCGGAATCTCACATTCACAGCGGAACAATATATAATAGATGAATGAATAATTTTTTTAACAAAGAACTATACCAGTTTATACAATACATCATCAGAGTTTACAACAACAACACACATCACTGGACAGTTATATAAACTTGTCCACATAACATAATACACAGCGGAATAATACTAGTATAAGTGATACGTCTCGTCATCCAGCTCGCCTCCAGATCTCCACAGCAATCCATCCACATCCAATTAATAACCTGATTCTAGGCTGCCCGTGTGGAAAATTATGGGCACCCAGAGTTTAGAAAGGGAACAATAAACTCCAGGTCAGTCATGGGACTGGTGTGAGATCAAAAAAACAGTTATTGGTATTAAAAAGAAATCTGTGATGCTTTTGGAAAATGAAACTACCATAAGGTCTCCCGCCACACACACAATGCAAACGCAGAATTGGAGGAGATTTCTCCTTATGATAGTCAAACATGCTTGATACGCAAAATCTTTTTAATATTATCATTAGTGCCTAGTGTGGAAAACATTTCGAAAGTATAATATTAATCTTAGCCAGCATACAACCATTATGGTATGCCTACTATAGCTACCATGTTTTGTGGTAGGTTACCGCCACGCTGCATGGCAGGTTATACAACTAAACCGTACAAGGTTCGTATTGTTTCTTTGGATTTTCCAACAAATGGTCAGGCTAAGGAACTTCCTATGCTACATGGGTACGCTCTGGAGAGACGTCCCGAGAACCTACCCGGCTCTCTGCCAACACAAGGCCAGGTTACCTCTGTAACTAGGTAACTACTACTCGAGTATGCCACCCCACGGTCGTTTACGACCTTTATCTGAGGGCCCTCAATCACAAAGAAACAACCACACAGTAAATGAGATTGCAGCAACCACATAGGTAAAGTATCTGGGCTCCATACCATGATACCACCTTTTTCCAGAAGGAAATGACATACCCTAAAGGGTGCGATCTTCATAACCTTGCCGCATCTTTCCTGTTTCGACCATTTCCGGGGTGTGAGGTTCGATGAGGTCTCGTCCACAAAGCTACGCTTTACATGAAAACCATGCTTTGATCATGAATGATCAACAAATGACCATCAACACACAGCAGCACTTAGCATGCCACACTACCAAATTGGGAGTATATCACCGATAACCTTCAACTACATAACCTCTGAGCTCGTACGTCTCAAAGAAGGGTGTTAAGCTAAGAGAATAAATTCTCCGCCACCAACAGATATGTATTTGAAAGAAATCTGCTTTATATCTCAAAGTGTAGTGTCAGACATACGACCATACAAGTCTGTTCCGGGTTCGAACAGAATCGAAGGCACTTCGTCCAACACCGGTCTTCAATTGCGATCCATAACGTCGTATCATTATTCGGAATGGGTTATATGACACAAAGGTCCTCTCCCGACTAAACCGAATAATGAGCGCTTGTTTTAAAGACAAGTTCAAGTGCCATTTCTAAGGAAAATATTGAAAGTCGGTTATTTAACTATCAAACAACATTCACAACAATCAAGCCTTAATAATTTCCCCAAATTGTTTATACTGATAGTTGGATATTTTACTATCAAACAATATTCACAATAATCATCCAATCTAAATTATTTTTTCCAAATTATTAAATTTCAAAATATCTTTGCAAGATATATATTTTCCACACTTCATCACTGTGAAAACCAATTTCAAATCACTTTTCGCTCGCGGAATAAAATTCCCGATATTATTTATTTCCACTGGAAATCTGCCAAGTCCGAATACTTTTAAAGTAATTTAAATCACTTATCCAAAATATACTTGGAAATATTTTAAAATAAAACTGTCTTTAAACTCTTACTTAAATATTAGTTATGAAAATATTATACTAATATCTCATATAAAACTTCAAGTCCAAAATAATAAAATTAGTAGATAGAGTATAAATATTTCCAAATAACAAACATTTACAAATCGATTTCCAAATTAATTTTCAACACAAAATCAATTTTTCATTAAAACACCAAATCGATTTTCATATTGATTTTCCAAAGATTTATTTCCAATACCAAATCAATTATCAAATGGATTTCAAAAAAAATTATCACCTTTTAAATAAATCCCTTTATTCTTTCCAAATTATTTTAAATTCCTTTTTCAATAAATTCTTCAACTTTTAAACAATATTATTCAAAACCCATTAATTAATAACTTTTCCCATATTTTGGAAATAATTCGATAAGATTTCAAAAATCAACTTTATGCTTTTAAATTCCTTCTTTTAAATTCACCCAATTCTTTCAAAAGGGATGTACTTAAAATTTCCTACTTTAATTTCAAAAATCCAATTTTATTTATTTCTGGTATCCAACGATACCAAAAATACATTCAGCTAAATTATAACCTTCAACAAATTCAATCATCAATATAATCATTCACAGATTATCAATAAATCATCACACAACATATGAAACAAATTCATACAATTTGAGGAATCCAGTTGGATCCCTCCAACTTGTTTCCCTGCATCCACAGATGTTAGCACAACAATTAAATACCCATTCCACTTCGAGGTGGAATATCGCGGTACATGGGATTTATAAAATATCATCCGCTATTATGCGGCGCATTGGGTCTCATCCGCTATATAATGCGGGAATATCAATTACTCCAATATATATATACTACTATATATATTTATATCATCCAATCAATTCAATCATTCAACCAATTATTTAAATTTAACCATTTAAATTTAAATAGAAATCCAGAAGAGTGAGATTAACTCACCTTTAATTTTATTTGCAATCCACGTCAACATTGTCTTGGTTTCTCGATTTGTGACCTTGAATGCACAATTTATACGATTCATCAATATTTGAAATAAAATCGAACAATTAATTGCCATTTTATAAATTTTTATTCAACTAATGATTTTGTTTTAAACAACTTTCTTTCGATAAATTTATTTAACTAGAAATTTGATTTAAAATCAAATTTCCTTTACAATTTCATTTTTAGTAATCCTAGCAATTTTAAAACAATAAATTTCGTTCAAAAGTCTTTTATCTTGCTGTAAAACAGATCTTTTGTTTAAACATTATAATTCCTATATATATATTTAAATTAAATTAAGAACGACTTAAAATTTTAAAACTGCTTACATATAAGATTTACTTTACTGTAAAAACATATAAAAACTTGATTTTTAACATTCCCTTTTTCGAGAAAAAAAACTAACTTACTGCAAAAAATTCCTTTCTTTTGCGTAGTGTATATATACGTTATTAAATTTTAAATTGAAGAATGAGGAATAACAATAAACTGTATATACCTATCTGCGTAGATCGAAACCTTAGGCTCGACTTCGGCTTCGCTCGCAACCCCAAGGCCAAACGATGAACACGAGATGCCTTAACCCACTGCATCACCTCCGAGTATATGAAGAACTTGCCACCATCAAGCTCCGAACGCTACCTAGATTCTCGAATCGACTCGCCACATCGTTCTCGCGAAACCCTAGGTTGCTTTGGCGATCGCGCCTCAACCGAACTCGAAAACATTTGCCCAGCGCCGCCGGATTGCACCGCTACCAGTCGATGCGACTGCCTCCACCACAACACTTCGAATCCCACCCTTGCCAGAGGCGGCCTCCACCTCTGCTCTGAAATCGCGACTCGACCTAACTTCCCACCCAAACACGTTGCCCTATTCGATTTAGAACGAGAACGATTTTGTTTTCGTTCATCTCACCGAGCTCGAATTTGAATTTGGAAATGAGGAGAGAAGGGCTTGCGATTTTAAATTGAAAAAAATTTGTTCAGCCATTTTTCTTTGATTTTGAACTCGTAAGGAATGGAAAGAGGAATGAAGATAGGGTACGAGATTTATTCATCGGCCATTATTATTATTTTCAGGCTATCGATTTGAAGGAATGAATGAAAATGAAAAGAGACATGATTTAACAAAGAGGGATAGGTCGGCTTCTAACAGAGGTAGGTTGGCTAAAGAAAACATAGGGTGGCTGATTTGATTTTTGATCATATATATATATATATATATATATATATTTAAATCGATTAATTATTGTCTAGGCGTTTTTAACTCGTACGATCACACGATAACTCCGAAAGCTACGAAATTTGAAATTCGATAATAATACAATATTACGGATCCAATGGAACTAGTTTCGTCAAATTCCAAGACTGTGCCCCGGAAGGCTATTTTTAAATATCGATTTAAACGATAAAATTTCAAAGCTGAACAAAACACTGTTAAATTCAATTTCAAAATTTCTATCACCTTTAGTATTATTAATATAAATTTTCAAAGCCTTGAAAATATTTTTAATCAGCTTAAAAATTGAAGATTCAATATTTTTACCCAACAACAATAAATTAAATTCAATAATTAAATTGCCAAATTCATTCTAATATTTGAATTTCAAATTAAACTAACTTCCAGATATTTAAAATCAATTAAATATTCTGATTTCCAATGTCAAAAATTCAGGGTCGTCACAATAAGCATTACCTTTATAGAACATATCCCTTAGAATGCCCATCGTCCTCCTGACGATGTTTTGAAAGCATTCATCCATACAAGTCCGTTCCGGGTCCGAACGGAACCGAAGGCACTACTCCTACTACATCCATTTTGGAATCACCCTCAGGATTAGTAGCGATTAGCCCTTGCACTTCACTGCTCCATCTTCGACTCCAAGCTCTTGTCTTCATCACGAAAATGTACTCATTGGATCGAAGTGGTTTTCGGATTACAAATCCGATCCCGGTCTCTTTGAAACAATGTTCGCTATTTCCCGGTAAACTCAACCCCGGTTCTTTAGAAAATACACCGACGAAATACAAGATCGGAGTTCACCTCCTGTCCGTTTGTGAACGGGTCTCCTTATAATTCGTCCTAGAGAATACATAAGTTTATACGTACGGTAAAGCACCTCGAACGATAACCGTACCATATAATTCTCGAGTTTCCTCTAGATATTTCCAAAGTCAGGTTTTTGTCCAAATTTGATAGTCGATTATTTAACTATCAAAACAATCAAACAATCAATTCAACTAGTTATTTCCCATTGCAACCTTTAAGCCTTGTTCATCTTTAAGAATACAAACGGATTTCACTTTACTCAGAAAGCTCATTTCATTTGAAATATATATATATATATATATATCCAAAGCATTTCTTTCTAAATCATACATATAAATTTTCAAATATTATTTCAAGTTTAAATAAATAAAATACTCTTTATGAAAGTTATTATAAACTATTATTCAACACAACATTTATGTTAAATAGATTTATATTAAAGAAAATATACTTAAACATAAATTAAATAAAAATTAATCTTTAAGGGATCATTACAAGATAGTTAAATACTTGAAAATAGTTTAAATAATACCTTAATAAGGATTTCCAAAAAATAGTAAATATCTACTTTTGATATTCTCAAAATAATTTATCCATTCCTTTAAAACATTTCTAAAAATAGTATTTATTTCTCAAACAAAACTAGTTTCAAAATCAAACCAGCCCGAATAAGGCTTATCAGGTCTCAACGGTACTTATCAATTCACAATTCATAATCACACGGATATTCAAATCAATCAGCTTCCATAGATCGATTACATTATATTCTCAAATATAACTGACAGGCAATTAACAGATGTATGCATAAATAACAGGTCAGGGATTTTCATTGCTAGTAATCAATTACACAGATAATATCAGATTGATAGCTTAAACTACCTACAGAAGTTAAATTAACTATTTAGCGGAATGGTGTCTGTTTCCGCTGACCAAATGTCAAATGGTTTGAATAATCTATAATAACCACATTTATTTGGTTTGGGGACATCTTATTAGTTAGACCGCAAATTATACGACTGGATTTATTCTCAACGATAATTTAATTCAGTCTCAAACAAGCTTGTAAATTTTACTTATTTAATTTCACAATGGATCGTACGACGACATAACATCCGTCGTTACAACCCATCTTTCTCAATAACATTTATTTTATTTAACATTTGGCAATAAATAGCATCACCTAAGAACTTGTATTCATTCCAAAGTAAAAAAACATTTATTTTACTTAATTATCAGCTAAATTTTACTCAGATTATTCAAATGAAATTCAAGTATTAAATAAAAAATTATTTTTAAAAGCTTGTCTACTTTATGATAAAAATAACTTATTTAAATTAAATAAACTTCAGTAAACAATTTTATTTATTTAAATTCCTTTGTCTATATAAACTTCAAATAAACATTTACATTAAAGAAAAATCGGTTTAAAAGTTTTTCTTTAAATCAACATGCTCGTTGTAAACTTTGGAAAGACAACAACTTTGTAAACTTTAAATAAGCATTTACTTTATAACTAGTTTCTTTAATAATTTTAAAACCTGCATTTTTTTCCTTCTTTTTTAAAAAAAAACAAAAACCTACGGTTCAAAGCCCAAAAACTTAAAGACTAAAGACAACCGAAAACAAAATCAACTCGAGCTTAACATTCGAACAAACCCCAAACGGGCCGAAACCCAGACCCACAAAGAAAACTACTCCTTCCCAAAACTCTTCTCCTCTTCTTCACTGGTTCCAGTTCCGATCCAAGAACAACAAAGTCAAAAGATCGACACAACCCACCCACGAACAATACCAGAAACCGACACCGAGTTAGATCGATTCGAACATCCCTCAAGACCACGCTGATCCTACATCGCACCATCACCAACAATTCGAACAACGGGGCTAGCCTAGATTATTCGTGCACGGTGACGTACGTGCACGTGCACATCCACTTCACTGGCCATCTCGCCGCCGAGACACCACCGTCCAATCCAATACTCTCCCCTGATCCAAATTACCACAACGCCGATGTCCCAGAACCCTCCGATCGAAAATCGATCCTCTGCCACACCCTTCAGAAACCCGGAAACCAATCTTCTTCCACAAATCAACCCACCTCAACAACTATCGGCCACTGCTTCGCATGCCACCCACCTACGAGGAAGGCCCACTCCAGCAGCTACCTCCGAGCCAAACCTCACGAACTCCGGTCGCACCTACTCCCCTCAAAATCACCGCGATTCCATCATAGCTGAAGCTGCTCTAAAACCCTAAAATCGAACGCTCCACACAACCCAAGCCTTAATTCAAAATTTGGCCATGGTCGATCACTTCACCTTGCCCAAACGCACCTCCCAGTGGCGCCGACCAGACGTCTCTACCATCCAGAGTGGCGAAATTAATTTTAAAAGCGAAATTTGTAAATTTAAAATCTCTTATATTATAAACTGTTAAAAATCACGATTTAACTTCTAAAAATCCTATTTCTACTCAAGAACCCAGATTACATGCTCGAATTCTTGTTTTAAGCATGTTGAACTTTCACTAAAATATGTTTACTTACTGTAAAACCTGCCATTGATGAACTACATAGCATAATATACTCACAAACCATTTTTAACTAAAACTATACTAGAAAATAGACATTTTCTTAGTTTACATCAACATGCAAAATGATCTGGATGAAAAGATATAGATTTTTGAATTAATGGGATGAACAATATTCACAGTTAACAAAGTAATTAAATTTCCAGTTTTAAAAAGATTAAGGTTTCTCACCTTAAACATTAGATTCCAGAAGCCTTTAAATTTGAAGTTGAAGTCTTTAATTTAAAAAGTTGAAAGCCTTAAAATTGAAACTTGAATCTCCCGGTGATTTGAACTAAACAGAGATGCTTTGTTTTACAGAATTAAATTTTATCTGCTGTATCCCTGCCAAAATGTAAAGGTGTTTACTGCCAAATATATTAATATGTTTACTGGTTCAAATTTTAGTACAACTTACCCATAGTTTCCATAATTTGTTAAAAACTGTTTGCTACTTGTTAACGTTTTCTGGTTTTTTACTTACAGTAAATAATTTACAGCCTTTCTCTTATCACTACAACAAAACAGTCATTTTACAACGGGCAATGCCCGTTGTAATATAGATTTCGCAACGGGCATGCGCCCGTTATATTAAGCCTCGTTGTAATAGGTCGATCATATTTTACAACGGGCAATGCCCGTTGTAATATGGATTTCGCAACGAGCAATGCCCGTTGTAATACATGAAATTGCAACGGTTTCTGACCGTTGCAAAATAAATGCAAATTTTAAAATAAATTACAGCAACATCCATGCAGTACATCCATACCAATAATGAATAATTTAACGAGTAATAAATATTATCATAAAACAACTAAAATTACATACGAAAAAACTAAAAGCTGGAGTCATAAAATTCCAACACATTCCAAAAAGTTAGATAAGTTTACATCGACATAGTTCTAATATACACATGACAACTAGTTTCATAACAACCACTTCCAGACTTCCACTGCCAAGAAACTGCAGTCAAAACTAGCATCCTTAAATATTACTCCATCGCCATCACAACCCACTGCTTTCAGCATTCGCACTGCCTCCACAGTGACCATCTCCTTTCAAGTGACCAGCAACCAAGCATACACATCACTGCCTTCAGACCCACAAAATGAACAAAAAAGGTTCATTAACAAATAAATTACCTGCTCCAAAATCCACAAAGCCTTAAACTTGCCAAAATAAGAAACAGAACTGCTATACTCTGCGATAACAAACAACAAGTGAGTAAAACTTATATTATTTCTACCATGCTAATTATATTTTGTTAATGGTTTTAACATTAAAATCCTACCAATTATATATACAGCATAAATTATCAAACCAATGATTTTTTTAGACGGATCTATAGGAATATGACCCTGCCAATTCATAACCTGTTACGCAACGGTCGTTACATCAATATTTTGTACACACGAATCAAATTAATAATTTTAAGTACAATGCATATGTGGTGCATACACTACCTTTTTCTAGGATTATGGAACCAACTGTATTTCAATAGTACATGCATATTGAAAATCCATACTAAAAGATAGAAAGTTTGTTGTTGCCATGATATGCTTGGAAGTTGAGATGTGTGAAAATGCATGACAGCCACCTATAGTTGAACTATTGCCATAGAAAGTATAGCTAACAAGAAAATGTAGCTATATACAAATATATACAAATGCCTGTACAAGTCATTTAGTGCATGACCAAGGAAACCATAAAACTCTAAAATAAGGGAAGTATGCCTATATGTATAAATTATAGCAGCCCACACTTTAACAACAAAATATAAAAATATAAAAATAAACAAAGATAAGGCAAAGGACCATAAAAAAAAAGAAATATGCTAACATTAACATACTAATTCAACAATGCATATACATACAATAGTGCAAGAGAGAAGAACTAAATAACTATACAATGTACATCATAAAAGTTTCGAAACTGGCTTGTAGTGCAGCCATCAACTTCGAAATTTATCAAAATAGATAAGTAAAGTTTGTGTGTGAAAGCAAAGTGCAATTGAACATGTGCATTTCTAGTTTATATCCATATACATGCATGTATTTTTATCTATGAAAAGCTAGGCTATTAGAATAGGTACTTGATATCATAGTACAGGAAAAGTAAGTGGGTATGGAAAAGAAAATAAAAGCATGCTTTATAAAATGAAAAGTACAAGTAAATTATAAAGTTTGGAAAGTACATTGTCGGCCATAAAATGCAATAGCCAACTTTATTTTCGAAAATTGCCTAGGATGAAAGCTTTGTATATGAACCTACTTCAAGACATGAATACTTAATGTGTGAATAAATTATCAAAGCTTGATTAGCATACTTTAGCATGTTTAATAATTCAAAGCACATACGAAATTCAATTGACAAGACAAAGCAATATAATAAATTATAATACACTTTAGCATAGGCATGTATAGGTACATATCTGCATACAAAGATTCTTGTCATTTACGGTTTAATTTATAAACATTGGTATCAAAGCTATAAGCTTAAGCAACTATAAATCTTTGATGAAGTTTTGGTTCTTAAAATATAGAGTATAAAAAAATATAATTCTTTGTTCAAGTTCTTTAACAACAAATGGTTTGCAAAACATATAAGTAGTAAAAAATGAAAAGGTAACTTTTATGCACTAGTTGATAGGTACTTATTTAAATTCAATAATAAACTTATAAACAATCTCCCTAGAAAAGCATATTCTTAATGGTGCCAGGCTACAACCATGTTTGACTTTACTTGAGCTAAGAAGAATATAAACGAATTCATGACAGGGATGCAAATTGAATCACAACAAATTATTTGAATATACAAATTCTTTTTCCAAGCCAAGGATCATCAAATGAACTGACGTTCATTTCGAAATATGTGTAGTTAGTGCTTGATATACTCAATTTGACAGGGCTATGGGTAACAAAATATATATTGATGTATTTAAAATGCCCATACAGAGAGGATGCAAAAATAATTCAAAGCATCTGTCCAATTTCGAAACTTATAGCAGGCTAACTGAATATATTTAGTTCAAACAGCAAATTTTCTCTTTGTATAAATAAAATTATAATCTCAGCAAACCAAACTAATCATAGCTATCACCAAGATTACTCAATCTATTAGAATATATGTGTGTGAGTTGAACAACTCACCTGAAATTTGAAAAGGGTGAAAAGAAGGCTGAGATGAATTACTAACTATTGCTTCTTCCTCAGGATCCAAAACCCATTCTATAACATCAAAATTTCACAACTGCCCCTAATTCATCAACTCAAAGTCCAACTCATCTCTCTCTGGCCCTGCATCCAAATCTGTACACATCTGTTTCCAACCACATATGAACATTTTTACAGGAAAAGAAATGAAGGAGCCGACAAGTTGTCGCGTGATGGAGCGTACGGCCGCAACACCAGGAATAATTATAATAACTACAACAACAACAACATGAATAATAATGATAATACTGATTTATGTTCCAAAACTAAAAAAATTAAGATAGCTTGAAGTATCTTGAGTGATCGTGTCCTACCAGAGCGTAACCAAAATTAGCTAAGAAACTAAAATGGCATTTAACAAAATTATTTCATGGCATGTTCTATAATAAAATATAGTGTATTAACATGTCCTTGATGCATGCTTTGTTTTCAGACTACATCTTCCATATATTAATTTTGTATCTTCACATATCATATTGCTTATTAGCTTAAAGCTAACTAATTGGAATGAACCATGATAGCAAATTTATGGGGTAGGTAACAAAATGACTGAATTATAAACTTGGTCTTCCCGACAAACTTTTCACAACAAAGCAAAGTATGTAGAATGATGATATGAAGAAAAAAATAAATGAACGAAGACCGATTTAACAGTTAAATATGCACACAAAATAAAGGGTGTGTTTGCGGACAATTTCAACTTAGAGTTCCACTTTTTGCCGTCGGGAGGCGTTGCCACTCCACTGGACCCCTCTTTCCTAGTGGCAATCAATTGTTATATGGATGCATACAAACTAAAGATGTGCGACAGAAGATAGATTTATAAATAATATGCTTATAACTAATATAAATTCATTTAACTGTATTAATTAAAAACATTAAAACATAAATATGTTAACAAAAATAATTATTTATAATAAAAAAAATTAAATGTTCCTATTTAAATGCCATTTTCATAACACAAAAACGCATTCCTCTTTCGCAAAACACTCCTTTTGCGAAACTTTCAAATGCCACTTTCGTGTCGCACAAGAACACACCATATACCTTTATATTCGGTGTAATAACTCCACTCAACCAAAACCAATATGAATTTTGCTAAAAATTAGTAAATAATTTTACATGCGGCATCCAAAAGTAGTGTATGTTTGTAACTAAATTTACAAATCTTTTAGTAAGAGTAGCATTTTTCGGGGAGTTGGGACCAAATGATTACTTAAACTTGTACGGTTACACTTGTACGGTTACAACAACAAAATTGTGCTGAAACCTTTAAAGTCTTAAAGGTATGTTAGAATTTATATTTGAGTTATCACCTGGAGAAGTACTCAACTGCCTCTATCCAAATTAAAATCTGCCTAGGTACTTAAACACACTTCCCTCTCAAATAGTTGCTTCCTAATCAACCTTATCACATCCCTTACCCAAACATTATTTGTTGCAGTGTAGAATAAACTATAACATTTCCACATCTATGATTAAAACTCGTTATTAATTTGGGTATTAGCGAAAATACATCATCGCAATACATTAAAAAAACAATAATATTAGTGATATATCATCGTTTATATAATATTGCTTGATCATATACATATATATAGTTTGTATTAATTCATATACTTATTATATACATACTATACAATTTGTTATACATTGATCCCTATATTAGTTATATTATTGATGTGTATACTTCTACAACGCGTTTACATGTTTTAGTTAAGTTTATTCAGATATTACTATTAGTCCTCCTACTACTACTACTATTATTATTGATGTTTATATAAAATTTATATAATTTAAATATATATAGTTTATATGACACACACACACATATATATAATTTATATTTATTCACGCACTTATTTATTATATATATTATAAATTATAATATATTAATTCACATACTTATTTATTATATATATATATATTATATGATTTGTTATATAATAATTCATGTATAATTTTGTATAATTTTCATACAGATAATGCTATGCACGTTTACTAAATAAGTTGGACCAAGTTGCCTGACATTTCATAAACTTAGTCAATCCAAGTAAAGAAAATTTGTAAAGTTACAATCACGTATATCAAGAGAAGTAAAAAATAATACTGAATATGGTAAAAAAGGAAAAAATATCCCTTCATGCTGCTAACAGGCACCCAAAATATGATACAATTATACCACTGATGATAAACTAGAGCATTGCTATTGAGATGAATGATGCCTACAAGGTAATGATCATGTTGTTGAATATACTAAGAAAGTTGTGCACAATCCGTTTGTTAGTAAGTATAAACAAAAAGGTTGATAAGTAAATATATGAACATGGCAGCCTGCACAGATGAAGTTTCCTAACTAGAATAGCTTGATACTGAAATTAACTGACCGAATATTGTAAGATGGCTAAACCTTAGGAAATGAACGGCTGCATTTATCTCCAAAATTATGCCTACTTAAGTTGTTGAGAAACATATTACAGTTTACCAACACACTGCAAAAAAAGAAAAAACTAGCAACTGAGAACCAACTAGAAACGCCTAAAGGAAACCATGCACAAAAAATAGAAGTTTTCTGTTGAAAGAAAATAACCACCAGACTTGTGAAAATGACTTTTTTGGCTGGGTGCGTTCACCCCAATAATGAAAATCCACTCGTTTTTTCTTTTCTTTTCCTTTTAGGCAATTCCCCACCAGAATGGTATCAGACCTATTATACTTGTTTCAAACCATAAAACACAATATGACTTTATGTGATACCAGTGTGTCCATATTTCAAGGAGCGTCTAGCATATGCTAACTTATGTGTAACATACTAGTACTAGTTAATAATAAACCATTTTAGATCATGATATTCTACCTAAATAAAACAACTGTGCTAGCATAATATACCAACTAAGATACAACGCTACTTACTTCGAAAGGAATGTGTATTTTTTCTGAATAAAACGATGATGCCATTGCTGACATGTAGACTGAAGGTGTACCTTAAATCCATGATTTCAGAAGGCATATTGCTACTCAAAACCATGCTCCTAAATTACAATTTTTGTTCTGCTACCTGCTTAGTTGAAATCTGCTTCAGCACCAACCCAAGGTTCATGCTCGTTTAGATGTGACGGTTTCTCCAAGCAACAAGCTTCTATTCAGTGCCTTATGTTTCAATTTACATGCCAGCCGACTTCAGTTCAGCAGCCACCTCAGTTGCAGTTCACTCAAGCTCTTGTATTGGTTCAATTCTACTTCGGTTTGAAGCCGGTTTTCTCACGTCAGATACATATATCATGCAGTAGTTTCCACTCATGCCAGTCACGCCATTTACTTACATCAATTTCATGCCAGCCGCACTGTTTCGATTCATGCCTATCATGCATGTCTGCCAAGTAGCATACCCATGTGTTGTTCCTGAACTTGTTGCATGGTTCAAAAACTAGTTGAAGTTTAATATACGAAAAAATAATCTATTTACAGTGATAGATAGTAGCATTTGACAACATTCAGATTCTACCAGATCATTAGATGAACTTTATCTAGAACTTCCAGTTTTCTTTATTGTTTATTTTGAGGCCATGCTAGTCAGTTTAGGATCATGACGTGGCAAATGTTCACCCAGTGTAACTTACTTCAGTTATGGGCTTACTTCAGTTAAAAAAAAAGGCTATGTTGACATGTCTCCAGTTTATACCATTGTACACATATACTCATTACCGATTACCTTTGTGGAGATTTAGTGTGCCACTTTCTTGTGCTTTTATAAAATACACTTTTTATAACCCCCTCAAACTGATCTAACGCAGGTCTATCTGGAGGTACCCAATGGTGAAAAAACTGCCGAACAGGTTCATGCAAAGGTGATATTTCTTTGTGAAATCTCAAACCATTTCCCAGTTTTTTCTATAGTGTGATACCTCTTTCAATTGGTTAATCGCATTTCCCATGCAAATTGTATTTCTTATTTGAATGACTAAACCATTATTTTAAGGATTATGTAAAACGTCAGTTTATTTTGTCATAAATTCTGTTCTACCAATGTTTGATCAGAAATTATTACTGTTTTCTTAAATACTTGCCACACCCATTAGGTCAATTGAATGAAAAAAGCTACAAATTAAGGGAAAGCATACAAGACCCATTTCCGGCACATGCATTAAGGTTCTAAACAAGTAATGCTGCAATTCAGTAATGGTATAATGATGAAGAAATTACCTAAAGGCAAATGAGTATCAGGATGATTACGATTCCAAATTTGATCATTATCAGGTGCGGGAACATGAGGTCCCCGAAACAAGTTTCTCTGAGACATGCTATGTTGTCACACTTGAAGAATCACAATATCTGCTCAGATGAAGAAAAAGTGAATTAAAAACATACAACACGCAGATTTGGTATGAAAATATACCTAGTATTAAGAAGCTGGTGGCATAAATATATACAGGTCTGTGTTTTAGAATTTTCAAATACAAAGAACAAGCAACTAATTGGCCTAAGGTTACCAGCCAGAATATTGAAACAAATAAACATACCGATAGATTGTAAACCACCATTTTTAAATTAAAAACATCTTGCAGTAAATAACCATCTTGCATTGAGTACATGACATGTTAATTCATTAGTTATTCAGTGTGTAGAAAATGATATAAACAATTTTATATTGATCGTGATTTCAATCATAGATGAAATGATAGAAACTAGCATAAAATAAAGATATACCAAATCAACCCTGCTTTTACCTATGTTACCCTTCAGAGTAAAAAACCATCAATCAGAATCTTTTTAATTAGCTATACCAGAGCTGTTCATAGTGATTAATTGACTACGCTGTGTGAACCAGTTCACGGTATACATGTATAGACATATAAAACATGGTTTTTTCTCTAGCAAATCAAATGTAAAATCCTAAAGCATGAATCAACAATACATGTGCCCTCTAGAATACCATTTGCCAGCATTGAATAAGAAGCAGGATAGGAACTTTAAAAGTAAAAAATATAACATATATTGGAGTAAACACAAGCTCTTTATGGAGACAATAAAAATATAACTTTCATTAAATGTCTTTCGTGACTAGGATTTAAGTAATCGAGAGAGAGCTAAATCTAATTACGTACAAAGAATCAGCACCAATCTTTTATAAGAAGAGAGAATGACATCAAAAAAATTGTTATATTGATTGTAATTCACAAAAAAACAATACACTTATTTGTTGCACGACATTAAAAAATGTGAGCTGCTTGAAATATGAAATATGTCAAGTCAAACCACTTACCAAACAAGGGCCGAGAGAAATATCACTTTTCTTTTATAGCTTCTGTCACATGTTCCTCCTCATGCGGGTAAGACTGCAATACAAAAATAAAACAACCTGTTCTTACAATAGAAAATTTAGAAAACACCATACATAAGCAACACAAAACTTAATTTGGGGGGGGGGATGCATGTGTTGTGTGTGTGCATGGTATGCTACGTGCTATGTAGAGGTCATGGAATCACATCCATTAGCAATCACTTTAGTTCAGTTGATGTAACCTTATTCTTTTTAGTCAAAGTAACATCATGGTACCACATGCTTTAATCGTACCATTTGTGAATGGACTGTGCAAGATGTAGTGAATAGCTTATGCATGTGCCATGAACTGTTTACCCAATCTGGGCTCTACCTCCATTCACCCCTGCTTTTGTTTATCATGTAATGCAATATATCAAATTGCTAAAAAAAACCTTCAAAACTGAGCATCCAAATACATATTGCACCTGATTATTAGAAGTTTTGTATGATACAACAAATAAACATTAAAAAAGAGTTATTGTTGGTATAATACTGAAACTAAAATAAGAAAACCACTGAAGTTCCAATAGTCGCCCCAATGACATAAAACAGTAAAGGAAAGGAGAGAATTACACTAATATTCATTACTTAAAAACTGAAGTACTTTGCATCGTGTCTTTATGAATGCAAGTTAAAGGAAGCAACATTAGAATATGTTTGATGTATGTTTCTTTAAGGTAAATTGAGCATAGTAGAGGAATTTTCATTTACTCTATAATAATAAGATGATGAATTCCTTATGAAATCCAAGTACTGCACCATGCACAATTGAAAAGTGCGCAGAATCATTTCAGATTTCTTAGAATTATTCACAAATTTGAACTATGATATCTCTTTTTTGTTGGAACCGATGACTAAAGATTCACATGGAAAATTTAAAACAGCCGGAACAATTATTTGAACATTAGATTAGATACCTAAAAGGCGATATGGAGAAATTAAGCTATGACCATCTAAATCAAGAATCCTACAGCAAACTCCGCACAAAACAGACAGAAGCTTGAATCGGCAAAAAGTAAAGTAAGAAACTAAAATAAAATTAGATCATTTAAGTAAACCATTCATTTAATGTATAAACCAAAACACTGAATAATCACAAAGAGATTAGTGCTACCGGCAGACACTGGTATAGATGACAAAGCCCAACTAAATGTGAAGACGGATCTTGATTGAGTTGATGATGGCGGCAAACACGGTTGAGGGAGAGATGATGAAGGAGGTGTAGATCTGAGAATCAATCGAAATATTATAAAAAATTCATCCAGATGATGGCGGCAAACACGAATAGACCACCTTTCAAGTATCCTAACAAATTCAATCTATAAAAAATTCATCCAGATGGAAGGTTTACCTTCGAGACGAACGCGTTCGTTACTGCTTTCCTCTAGTTTTGTTCTCTTTGGCTTTGACTGACCACCTCTTGTAAGGTTTCATGTTTTCCAAGATGGTTTTTGCAGATGAACGGGAGGGAACGACGAGTGCACATGAGAGGGGATAAGGGAAATTAGGGTTAGGGTCTTTTTCAACTCGATAGTGAAGAGAACTTATAGAGGACAGAGGAGCGAAATAAAATCAGCACTGAATATGTTTTATGGGCCGGGCCCACTTAACTTGAAGATTAAATTTGTGGAAGGGACTATTTCCATGGGAATTCCAAATAGTATTTTCCATTTGTTGTTGAATATTACTGAATCTGTAAAGGTGACCAACTAGAAAGTTGTTGCAAATTTTTTTCTCTCCACTTTCGACAAAAGAATCACTTTAAAAGCTTTGGTGAATTAATTTTTTTAATTTTTTGAGAAACCACAGAAAACTGAAATTTCAGGAATAATCGAAAAGAAATTCATAGCAATGGAAAGATTGAAAAAATATCCAACCCTACTTGATATGGTTGTTTAGATCTTAACGGTAGAGATGCTTCAAATTCCACCGCTAGTGTTGAGTTTATTAATGAGTCAAACTCTTCTGATTTATGATTTTTGGGCTGTAAGATTGCATATAATTTATTAAAATTTGTGACGCATACTCTGCTCCAAAAGCGACTGGCTGCAAAATTTTGATTGGTTTGGAATAAAAAATGGACTTAACATTTTTCTGAATAAAAATTTTACCTATGTTAGAACTAGGTCAGCCTGCAACAGAATATGTGGGCGAATTTCAGAAAATGTACCATGTTGGATCTTAATTGGGCCTATAAACATTTCTAAATTTAATTTAAATAATCATATATTTCATTTGAATTTATAAATTGTTGATATAAATTTATTCAATTTATTTTCAATTTATGTACAAGTATACGCATGTATCATATAAATATGTATATGTATGTACATGTGTAACATGATATATCGTGCAAGGATGACAAGCATTATTGTCCCAGTGGTTAAGTGATTCGACTTTGGTGCGAGATGTCACAAGTTCAAAACTTGCGTAGCGTGATTCGAACGTTTATTGACATGTGATATGTTGTTCCAATGATTTGTTGTATATAAAGTACCATTTTAAAAAAAAAGATATACCATGCAAGGTATAACATTCCCCTATATAGATATTTGGATTTACATCGCAACAAACACGCTAGCTCATCCTATATGTACTATATGTTATCCAAATATGTGTATATGTTTATAACGTATATAAATATTCAAGTAATACACACACATAGATAGATATATATGTGTGTGTGTGTGTGTGTGTGTGTATAATGTGACGACCCGTAATTTTTGGATATTTGAAATTGGAATATTTAATTGATTTTAAATATTCAAAAGTGAATTTCTAACTTGAATTTCAAATATCACCATTTACTGGATAATTAAATTATTGAATTTAACAATTGGAAATTGGGTAAAATATCGAAACTGGAGTTTCGAGCTCGTTAAAAATATTTTAAAAGCTTATAAAATTTATATTTATAATACTGGAGATAATAGAAGTTTTAAATTTGAATTTAAAAGTGTTTTTGTTCAGTTTTAAAAATATATCGTTTAAATTGATATTTAAAAATAGCCTTCTGAGGCACAGTCTCGGAATTTGACGAAACCAGTTCCATTGGATCCGTAATATTGTATTATTATCGGATTTCAATTTTCGTAGTGTTTGGAGTTGTTGTGTGAGCGTACGATAGATAAACGCGCTGAAATCTATATCGAAAATTCAATATAATAACTGGATTCAAAAAGCTATCTTCTCCATACGATCGAGTTAGGACTCGAAACCTTTTCCATTGCGTTCGGAATAGGGGTATAACATTATGAACGCCTAGTGGTACGCCTCGATACGATGTCAAGATTTTAAGCTACGTTTTCTAGACAATTTAAATTTAATTAATATTATATATATTGTACATTTTGACCAGTCAAATAAATTTCACATCAGAACTTTTACCCTTTCCATCTATCTCTTTTCTTCTGGAAACCTCATTCCCTTTCTCTCGTTCAAACGGAAAGAAAAAAATCAAGAATGGTCGTGCTTCTTTTCTAAATCGAATTCGATACCTCCCTTATTTATTCCGAGTTTCCCCTTTTCATTTCTTCATTCAAAACCATTCGAAATCATTCGAGAATTCCTGGCCGCGCTCCCCTTTTATTCCAAAATCAAATCAACCGCATTTAATTCCTCTCCTCTTCTTCCAATCAATCTCAGAAAAATATATATATAATCGAAGACGAGTTCGATTCCTCTGTGCGAGAATTCTCGAGTTAAGGGAAGGGTGGAGTCGTGCGCGCGATGACAATGCTTCGTGCGGCGACGCTGTCTCTTATCGAGCATTGGGACGCGATGTTCATTGGGCGAATAAAGGCGAGGAGCAAGGCGGGGGCGGTGTTAGAGGATACTCGCGAAGCTCGCACTCGTGAATGCGCTTCGTGGCAAAGGGCGAAGGGCCGAAGTCGACAGCGAGGAGGGTCGCGATGGTGCGAGCTATCGGAGCTCTGTGCGTAGGAGGAAGGCGGGGTCAAGCCTATATGTGAGGTAATTAGGTGTTTACTATGTTTAACAGTTTGATAATGGGCAATTAGGGATTTATTGAATTTATTTTTTTTAATAGAGAAAAATTCTGAAAGCAAGGTTTAATATATATATATATATATATATATATAACTCAGAAATGATTTACAGTTAGATATATAAGCCATTTATTTTTCAATTTAATATATATATGTATGTATATGTATACATACAGTAAAAGAAATGATATAAATATAAATATATATATATGTAAATACACACACACTTCTTCTTAAACAGAAATTTTTTTTTGAGAAAATATATGTATAGGAATTTTAAAATGTTGTATAGTTTATATAAGAAATTAGATTTTTAAAATCTATATAGGTTATTTATATAAGTATGTAGGTGGTTTCAAAAATAAAATAAATTTACAAATACATATTTCAAACCCACTAAATAACTCTATTAATTTACCTATTTATTTATTTTAGTCACTAAAAATATTTTATTAAAGGAAATTTAGTTTTAAGTTAAATCGTTAGTTAATCAAAAGAATCAAATGGAAAAGTAATTGCTCGATTAATTTAAATGTTAATAAACTGTAAATGTTTATACAAGGTTTGAGATTGTGAAGTGACAAGTCGGTTTGGATCGGACTGCGAATTAAAAACCAAAGGTGAGTTAATCTCACTCATCTGGGTTATTTAAATTTAAATAGTTAAATTTAAATAATTGGTTGAATGATTGAATTGATTGGATGTGCTATATTATATATAGTAGTATATATATATATATATATATATTAGAGTGATTGATTTCCCGCATTATATAGCGGATGAGACCCTATGCGCCGCATAATAGCGGATGATATTATAAAAACCCATATACCGCGATATTCCACCTCGAAGTGGAATTGGTATTGTGCTAACATCTGGGGATGCAGGGAAACAGGTTGGAGGGATCCAACTGGATTCCCTAAAATTATTTAGATTGTTCTAATAATTTTGTGTTATGATTATTTGATATTCTGTGATGAATTATATTGATAATTGGAATATTGGATGCTATGATGTAATTGAATATATTTCGGTATATTGAGTTATCAAAATATATAGATTGGATTTTCGAGGAGAAAATATCAAAAGAGGATTTTAAGTAAAATAATTATAGAGAAATTTGAATAAATTAAAGAATGAATTGGAAAAGAATAGAAGTTGATTTTTTTTAAATTCTAATTATTAAAATTTCCAAGTATGGGAAATTAGATTTTTGAATAAATGGGAATAAGTGAATTTTTTTTAAAACTCGAGTGTTATGATTTAAAGGAATGAAGAATCTATTTTAAACAATTCAAGGTTTAAATTTAGTGGAAAGGATAAAGAAGGAATTTGGGAAATATGAAATTGGTATTTTCAGTTAAAAAGATTTTAAATCATAATTAAGAGATAAAATCCGAAGTTAATGGGTTTTGAAATGAATTGAGTAAGTAAAGGATTTTATTTCAAAATGGAGTAATTTGGAAATCAATTTGAAAATTTATTTAAGTGTTTGAAATCGGAATTTTAAAGGAGGATGGGACTATGAAATTTATAAACTGGGTTTATAAAGTGAAATAGATATCGGTGGATATTTGAAAGTATAAATTTCACGGTGGGAATTTATAAAGGAATGGGAATTTGTTTTAAAAATAAATAGTGATTTATTTTTAAAGATATGGAAATGGGAAGTGTATTTCCCTAAAAGGCCGAGTATATTTTAAAGGAGACTTTTTGGTTAAATAATCATCTTATCTTTCGTTCCAACTTATTCTCAAATCAAAATTTTCTTGATTGAATTAATCAAATTTGAACCCTTATCCTTGCTTTGAAATTTATTCCTGTATCGTCGAGCAAAGAAATGTATTTGTAAACTAATATATAAATGTTTTAATATATGCTGTGTTGTTTGAGTTGTAGATGTTGATTTGGATTTCCGATCGATTCGTCTGATCAACGCTATCGATAGGATTTCCAAAACACTTGAGCAGAGCAAGCTGACACAATATTGTTTCCAAATTTGGAAAATAAAATAAAGTTTGTATGATTTTACTATATATATAAGTATGAATTTTCTTTAACCAAACTGCTAATAAATTGGTTGTTGGAATAATAATATTTGATTATCATTTATTGTTTTGTAAACAATTTACTATTTCAATATCAATAAATGAATTTATAAACTTGGTTATAATTTGATTTGAAATTTGAAATGGATTTTTAATTAGAATTTGAGAATTTAATTTCCGATAATTTCGAACTATGGTTTTAAAGGTTTAAAATGCACATTATTTAAAGGTAATTTGACCATAATTTGTTTCCAAAGAATTTTAATGTATATTATTTAAAGTATTTTCAAATAGGAACCGTTTTCAAAGAATTTTAAATGATGAAATCAGTGCTCTTCTCTTTGTCGCTGGAAAATAATTTCGGTGATGGCGGCCGCATCAGCGACATTCATTTTCGAGTTTCGAAGTGGAGATACTATTATGTAGCTTTGCTACGGTTTTGTTTTGAAAAATATTTTGATTTGAATTTCTTCAGTATAATTTGATTTATCTATACTATAATAAAAAACCCTTGGTCAACGGTCAAAGTGAAGCCTTTTTCATGATGTCTAAAATAACCCTATAGCATTTTTATTGTCATATTTTAATATTAAGGGCAACTTTGTCATTTGAATAATGCCACGTTTTGTGGTTATGAAACCACCCAGCCCAAACCAAATTGTACTTCCTCCTGTTATCAAACTGCCCTTCCATTTAGCGAGAAGAAATAATAACGGAGCACGTACACAGTGGGTATATTTGTAACTCCATTAGCCCACGTTTTGTGATAACTGTAATGCCCACGTATCAACGCTTGCTTCCCCGTTCCCAAAATTATTGTTCTTCAGTAACTAAAATCGAATTATGAAACGAAAGGAGAAATCTAAATCTAATAATGGCATCAAGAAAGCACTTATCGACAGCACTAACTAAGAAGCTCAGCCTCCACTTCTTTTGAAAGCCGCTTTCCATCTGCTACACTCGGTACATCCCAAAACCCTAATTTTATCCTTATCAGGTACTTGATTCTCTTCATATACGGTTATTTTTGACATGTTTTTTGGTTTGTTTTTTTGTTCTGACTTTTGTGCTTGATTGCTCTTAACTTCCCTTAATTGCCTGATTTAATTATACATACATGAATGTCAAATTGAATATGAATATTTTCAGTTTTGTTGGATTATTTTTGCCAACAAATTATTTGTTTTGTTAACAAACCTGATTATGCTAAGCAGTGCACCAGAAGTGAGCCTAGGTAAATTTACTCTGTTATTTTTTCCGATTGTAATCGATTATTTACTATCAGCATAATCCATGTAATGAAATTTGCCTTCTGTGATGAAGAATTAATTGGTGTCCATTAAGTTCAATTTTCTAACCTACCATTAGTATGCATTTGGTAAAAGTTACATGCGTTAATATTTGATAATGATACCTAAAATGTTTGGTGAAGATAATTGTCAGTAATATTCATAGCCTATTAATGGCAGTTGTTCATTTAACTATCTCATTATTTTCAGTTATCATACTGATAATTGTAAGCGTGGAAAGTATTGATTGTATTTGGTTCTAGACATTGTATTTTGGTGCACTGTGATATTTAAATGAACGACTATCACGTAGCAGTAGAAAATACAACAGCTCTTTCCTTTTTATAATTGCTACTAATATTCATATCCTATAGGACCAAGTACACTGCTTATGATTTTACCCAGTTTTCCTGAAAGTTGATCAATTTGTTAAAGCATACATACTTTATATTGTACTACATGCTGTTTGTTTCTATAGCCTGAAAGATTACTCATAACACTTACTTGCTTAACTCTTCCCACTCAGTTTCAACTTCATAATATGTGCTTCCAAATCGGCCGACGTGTTTGGAGTTGAGAATTTTAAGATTACTGCTCAAGATACATTCGAGCGGACCATAAATCAGTTGTCACTATTTCTGTTTGAGGTATGTACGTCTGACTGTTACTCTCATAATTAATTGATTATCCTATCAATGTTAGCATATACACATGAAATGTTTGTATACTCGCAATGTTTTTGTTCCCAATATGTCATATCATATTGATGTCAGTCAGTTTGAACTATAAATCTTTAATATGCTGAACTAAGTACTTACTATTGAACTCAGAATGCGTTATATACTATCATTAGTTTTATTAACAGACTGAAGCTAGTGCATGCGCATGCCATGTATGTATACTGACATATGTGATATTTCATTAAGTTATATTCCAAAACACACACACACACACACATATTAATTCACTGTTTTTTAATCAAAAATTGTGCAGTATAAAGTAAGAAATTTTGCAGTGAAAAATATACGTGTTTTATTGGTAATTCCATTTATTAACATTTTCATCAAACTAAATACTCTATGTTGTGTCAAGCTTAATTATAGGAATGAGGATAATTTTTAAAGGTTGGGAGCATGCATGTATTTTTCCAAGTATTTTCTATCCCTCAACTGACATATAACTTAGAAACAAGGTTCCACTTTGGGATTTACATCTATTTTTCAGCTTAGGGAAAATTATGTTAAATAAGTGTGTATTATCTCTTGAATGCATGTATTCTTCGACTATAATTAACCCTTGCTGATAAAATGTCTATCTGTACTTAGCTTGCTTTTATATATCTTAATATTGTAGATGAGGAAAAACATATCTGGAAATTGATGTGGTTATTTCTACGGGGAAGTTGTATGCTGAATTGTTAAGTAAAAGAAAAGCAAAAAATATTCAGCCTCTTGCTGATCTTCCACTACTGTATGTACTGTAAGCTCATTACTTTGTTGTCATTTTCATATCATATTTATTTTAGGCGGCACAAATCATGATTAAATAAACTAAATCACGAAATATTATTAGGCTTTCAAATAGTATAAGCTTTTCTCCGGCTAACCATATTGGATGAGTGTGTTTGTACATACACATTGCATTCCGCGATGAGTCAGTGAGTTGCTTTCAGTCAACACCGAGAGTGTACTCATGGTTGAATTGAGGCAGCAAGAAATGAGTTGAGATGTGCAATTGCAAGTGTTGAATGTGCTCGATGTCTAGAGTTATAGGAATGTATCAGGCTTTGTTTGTTATCATCAGTTATCCTCAGTTCAACATGAATTGTAGATAATCCAAAATCCTTGCATCTCAGCGCATAAATGGATCAGCAAACGAAGCTTCACGTAAGTTCAGCATGTGATATTAAGCATCAAGTGAAGCAAAATGGTCATTTGTTTCTGTCAGCATGCATGACAAGACCAAGAGAATAGCATGTGAATGTGGGTAGTTGATGCATTAATGACCAGAACTGAGAATGGGTGATGATGCAGCATGCCAGGATGTTGCTGTTAATGAGTACTGAGTTGTATCAGCGAGAGTGAGAAGCATGCCAGGGTAACTTCAGCCTTGAAGTAATCCATCAGAAGCATTGTACAGAGGCTGGGCATGGAATGAAGTGTGTAGTAGAGAGAATGGGTTGCTGCAAGTTGCACAAAATACGATCTAACAACGCAGTTGAGAGGCAGGCCTGTAAGGCATACACTGATGTTTTTAATATTTTGCTCTCTCAGTTTGATGCGGTCTATTATGGTTTGAGAAGAATAAAAGCAGAGTAAGCACTGCTTTCTTACTCTATACATGTGATGAAAGAATACAATTTGTCACAAATTTTACTTCATTTACTTTTTTTTATCAGAAAAACTATAGTTTGTATAAACAAAGTTCCATTTGTGCATATAAGAAGAAAAAGGAATAGCTAGAGCCAATCAATATATCCAGTCGTGTAGGTATTTAAATATATGTGATGTCTCAACTTTGGATGATTTGATTCTGTACTGAGATCTTAATGACCGCTAAGTTGGTTGTTAATGCTATTATTGTCTAATCATTTACTTCCACTGTACAAATTTTCTATTATTGGGCTTTCAATGTTTCTTTCATTAATTATATTCCCGTATTCATGTTTACGAGAGTTGGATGCTTATATTTTTGTTGTGCCAAACGCTAAACGACAAGAAAAGTGTTAGAAAACAAAACAAGGGGGAGACATGCTTGAGGCAAACACAGCCTACTTCTACGGGCAAGAGATAAAGTGCATGTATATGAATATTTGCATACTGATGCCATAGCCACTCAAATAATCAGAATTATTTTAAGGAAGAATCCAATGCATTTTTTTTCTTTTCTTTTCATGTCTGTATGAATGATAGGGAAAGGAAAGTGTGATGGTAATAAGTTTGGGGACAATGCATACAAAATGTACGAGCAATAAACATAAATAGTATAGTGGACCCTATGAAGATAAGGCCCATGTACTTAAGTTGGGAAAAACTTGAAGGCAAGACTAGTAGTAAGTTGGGCATAATTAGTACGTCTTTCGTATTGGTAGAGCATGTGTAGAAAAAGGAATTTATAAATATGTTCTATGCAGTTATTGGGGGAACCTACAACTGACAAAAGAGGCTGTAAAACACAACGAATTTATAAATATGTTCTATGTAGTTATTGAGGTCAAGTATGAATTTGGCGACAAAAGTAGTTAGTTTGCTTTTTTCCACACGTCCATCGGACGTGCCTTAGTACTCTCACAATATCATAATTGTAACAAAGACAAAATACGTCACTTCCTTCTTTGCACACGTCCAACGGACGTGCCACCATACTTGTATATATATATAGGTATCTTATTTTAAAATTTAATTTGATTTGATATAAATATATTATATATAGCTCTAAATTGCTTAAAGTCAATCGGAAATCTAATTCTTAAATTTTGTTAAAAGATGATTTTAATTATAAATAAAACCAAAATTTGGAATAAATATTTAAACTTGAAAAATTGAATTGGGAAAATTTATTTGTATATTGTTCAACTGCATTCTAATACAACTTACCTAAATCATTCAGAAGTTGAATATGTAATTGAATAATATATAATATAAATGGAATTTATAAATAAAATTTGAGTGGTTATAATAAATGTTATACACTTAAATTATAATTATAAAATGTTAATAGAGATAAATAGAATAATAAGATAATTGAAAAATAAATTTTGTTTTGAAGGTTAATTAATAAATTGAAATTAGATTAACTTATGGAAATACCTTGAATTTAAAATCAATTAATGAATGTAAATTAATTTAAATTGAAATTTATATGGTTTAAATTAATTTATATGTTTTAAATATATGTAATAAGATATATTAAGTGAAATAAACTTAATAATAATTTGGAATAAAGAAAAATTAAATTTGATGAATAAATATGATTTTATTAAATGACTATTCTAATTTATGATTTTAGAAATTTGTTAATTAAACATAATTGGATAATAAGATAATAAATTTAGAAATAATTAAGGTTGATTTCACTTAACTGAAATCAAATGGATTAAATCAAATTATTGAATATTAATTAATTTAAGTTGAAATTTATATGGCTTTAAATTAGTTGTTTATTTTGTTTTCAAAGCCATTTTTCTTTTTGGTTGTTATTCTCCTACCTCCTTCCTTTTCGGGGACGAAAAGTTTTGAGTGGGGGAGAGTGTAACGACCCGTAAATTTTAACCATTTTATTAACGTTATTAATTGAAATTTTATGAAATGTTAAACGATAAAATTTTGAAATATAAATTTGATATTTGGAATGCGTCTAGTTAAACATAACAACTGGCAAATTTTCGTCCAAAAATATGAAAGTTTATTTCGCACGTAAATTTACTTCAATTTAATCAGTTAAAAAGCGATGAAAATAAAACGTTTTCAAAACCTAAATATTCTTACATAGAAAAATTCTAAATCATCTTCTGAGCGAGACGGCATTTTTCGTTTTTCAAAATTCGGACTTCTTTAGCTCCGTCGATCTTATTTTTCTGCGTTTTTGCTGCATTTTTCGCTGGTAGAAAATTCGAATTTTTATAATTCAATCATACCACTGTTATCTGTGTACCCATTTGATTGTCTCATCGTGCTGATCTCCACAGTGTAGTCATACGTGTGTTTCGAAATCCGGTGTGCGGTGAAATCTGTGAACGTCTAGCGTATCGGTTCCGCAACCAACTCTTTTTGGTCTCTGTGTCCTTTCATTTCCCAACGTGAAAAGCTGTAAGACACTGGAAATTAATTATTTATTGGATTCCACAATTTTATTCTACTATTCCTGGTTCCAATGTTTGTTAACCGGTTCATTTCCTCTCTACCATTCGTTTTCGAACTGTTACTTTTGAAGAGAAAAAAAAAATTATTCACATATCTCTTCTCTGCTTCTTGCTGCCCTCCCAATCTCTTAACTTCCCATCCTCCACCCGTACCCATTCCACCTCTTCCCATCTCCCTTTCGCATACTTTCCATGACAGCCTTGCCGAGACTTCGTCTCCTCCTCCCTAACCTAACCCACATCACCTACTCCATTCCCTCAGACCGCGGCCACCACCTGAGACTAGCACGCCACCCCATGCTCACTGGCCAACACCCGAAACCGGTTGCTCGGCCATTGGAATCATGTGTGGCCACATCCTCTCTCTCTTCTCATTGTCAAGGTCGGCCTAGCCACCCGCCACACACACCAGCCACCGCGACCGACACCCTACATCTTCACACTCCTCTGCCTTCAACACAGCCAAGCCCCATTTCCGCACCACCTCATCCAAGGCCGCGACCTCCTTTCACTTCTCCCAGATCCATGCGGCCAGCAACCGCCATCGGCCGCCACTGCTTGGCTACCCGAC
Organism: Allium fistulosum; assembly: GCA_030737815.1. Classification (NCBI taxonomy): domain Eukaryota; kingdom Viridiplantae; phylum Streptophyta; class Magnoliopsida; order Asparagales; family Amaryllidaceae; genus Allium; species Allium fistulosum. Next base: position 515,049,940 of record CM060908.1, on the reverse strand, counting down.
CGTTTTTTTTCATCGTCAGCCCTAGCTCTTCACGTGACCCACCTTCTTCAGCAACCGGAAGCCGAGCACTCACCGGGCCTTGCAAACCCCACCCCAAACAGCCTGTGCCTCCCTTCTTTCTCCTCCCACTTCTTTTGTATAGGTAAATTCATTTTGTTTTTTTTTATTATAGTATATGTTTATGCTTTGGGTTGTGTGTGTATAGAACCAAAATCAGAATGAGGAAGAAAAAGATATCGTGATGTAAGTCAAACAATTTCGAAAAACTCGGCTGAAAATTGCTCTAGGGATAAATAAAAAAAGTTGAAATTTGGAAGTATATTATATAGTGTGCCCTGTTGCGTGTTTTAAAGTATGAAAATTTTAGATTTGTTATATAAGATCTGATTGGATTTTTATGTATATAAGTTACATATATATTATATAAAAATATAAGTTTATATTTATAAGTTTAGACCAGAGAAACTAGTTTGTATTTGCTTTTTGAATCCAACATCTTATTCTTTGTTGTGAACCATTTGATTTTGCAATGTAAGTTAATGTTTTGAAAAGTTTTGTGGTGTTATGATTTTTAATTTATTTGGTTTTGAGGTTTCTTAAAAATTATATATATAAAGTTGCATGCATATAAAGTTGCATCAGCCATCCCATTTTCCTCCTATGATCGAACTGGCCATGCTCATTACATTATTATGAATGATATAGTACTTTATATAGCTGTTATTTTATGTACAGTGTAGGCAAGGTTGTTTTAATTTTATATTTGTGTTGTCGTATATATGTGTAACGACCCTGAAATTTTGATATTTGAAAAGTGAATATTTAATTGAGTTTAAATATTCGAATGATAGTTTAATTAGAAAATTCAAATATCAAAGTGAATTTGGCGATTAATTATTGAAATTAATTTCTGAATTGGATAAAAAAATTGAATCTTCAGTTTTGAGCTGATTAAAAATAATATGAAGTCTTAGAAAATTCATATTGATAATTCGGAAGGTACTGGAACTTTCAGAATTGAATTTGGAACTGTTTTGTTCGGTTTTGAAATTTTGTTGTTTAAATTGAATTTAAAAATAGCGGTCCGGGGCACAGTCTCGGAAATTAACGAAATGTGTTCCATTGGATCCATAATATTGTATTATTATCGAAATTCAATTTTCGTAATATTTGGAGTTGTTGTGTGAGCGTACGATATATAAACACGTTGGAATTTAGATTGAAATTTTTAATTGTGAAACCAAGGCAATTTGAATTTTAGTTACGTAACTTGAACACGTTGCTTCTATCTTCAAACACGTGGCAAATTGAAGACACACGTCCTTCCAATTCAATACGTGTCCTCTCCCCATCTGATATCACGCAACTATCTTCAGTTCGAAAGCAGATAACAAATAAAAGAAAAAGTCTTCGTTCAAAACAATTGAATGGCCACCCCTCTTCCTATTCAACTCAAATCAAATTGTAACTAAACGAAAGCATCTCGTTTTCAAAAATAAAACTAAATCAAAGCTTGTTTAAAAGAAAATCGCGAGAGCCTGGAAGGTGATGGCAGCGATTTCGCGTGCGCACTCGCGAGCTTGGTCAAGGGTGGAATCGAGTTCGATCAGAGAGGAGCAGATCTAGAGTTCATGTGGTATTTTCGAGTGATGGCAGCCCTCTTCTTATCCTAACCCATTCGACTCGATGTCGAGAGGAAACTCGACTGAGTCTAGATAAGGTCGAGATCGAGGCAGACGAATCGAGATCAGGGCATAGGGAGCTCGCGTTCGAGCGGCGACCTGGCACTCGGCGGTGAGGGTTGTTCGACGTGAAGCTTAGGAAGGTGGCAGTCGCGAGTTCAAGCGATGGTGGTTCGAGACGATTGGGGGATCGGCGATGGTGCTTTGATGAGGCGTGTAAGCGACAGAGCCTGGGTTCATATTTTTCCAGTAAGGTATCGGTTTTGTCTTTTCAAAGTAATTTAATTCAAAGAAAATTTCATATGCTTGGGAAAGAAGATGTTTTTAGTAAAACAATTTCATTTTTTAAATATATAGGGTTTAAATTTTTATTTATTACTGTAAGATTTAGAAACAGAATTGGGGTTGAAATAAATATTGGTAGATATATTAGGAAATGATGTTAAGTAAAGTTAAAACAGAAAATTAGTTTAACAGGAGTATATATATATATATAAAGCAGCTAGGATTTTGAAATATATATATGTTAAGTTTAAAACAGGAATTAAATCATTAGTTAATTAAGATATAAAATGGAAATTTTGTGCAGTAAGGTTTAAAACAAATTTATATTTCAGTTTAAAAGATTTTGTATATGTACGTATATAAAAGAAAATTATTTAAAAGGAAAGTTAGTTTGAAATTGAAATGTTGGTTAAATAAATTTATTTATAAAGAAATTGGTTTAAAATAAATAATTCGATAAAATTAAATTATTGGTTTAAATAAATTAACAGATGATAATTTATTGTCAATTGATTCAAATATTAATAAATTGTATAAATTATTTATACAAGGTTTGAAACCGTGAAGAAATGGTCGAAATGAAAATGGATTGCTAATAAAAGCTAAGGTGAGATCTTCTCACTCAGGTTTAAAATTGAATTGCAGTTATTGATTGTGTTGATTTCTGTTTGGATGTGATATTAGATATGTAGGATATATCTATATATATAGCTATATATACATATTGGCATATGTATATATTGGATTGATTGATTTCCCGCCTTGTATAGCGGATGAGACCCTATTGCGCCGTTAGTAAGCGGATGATATTTTTATAAAATCCTATATACCGCGATATTCCACCTCGAAGTGGAATTGGTATTGTGCTAACATCTGTGGATGCAGGGAAATAGGTTGGAGGGATCCAACTGGATTCCTCAAATTGTTTGAATATTATTTCATATGTGAATAATGTGATTTATTGATAATCTGTGAATGATTTATTGATAATTGAAATTGTGAAGGCTAAAATTTAGCCGAATGTATTTTTGGTATCGTTAGATACCAGAAATGAATATGAATTGGATTTTTGACATTAAAGTGGAAAACTTTAAATGAATTTATTTTTAAGAATGGAATTTATTCAAAAGAAGGAATTTTAAAGTATTAAAATGGATTGTCAGAATCTTATTGAATAAATTCCAAGATATGGGAAAGGATTTTTATAAATGAATTTTGAATAGTATTATTCGGAAGATTGGAAAATTTATTTGAAATGGAATTTTAAATGGTTTGGAAAATATAAAGGAATTTATTTTAAAGGCGATACATTTGTTGAAATCCCATTTGATAATTGATTTTGTATTGAAGAAATGAATCTTTGAGAAATCGATATAGAAATTTATTTAGAGTTGAAAATAAATTTAGAAATCAAGTTTGTAATTAATTTGGTAATGGAAAATAAATTATTGGAAAATTTATTTGAAATTGATTTAGTGTTTGAGAAATAAATCTGAAAGTCGAATTGCAAATGATTTGTTATTTGGAGTTAAACTTAGAAATAAATTGGCAATGTTTTGTTCTATTGAAATAAAACTTACGTTTGCATTTGTAATCGATTTGATATTGAGATAAAATTTGAAATCAATTGGAATTTGGTTTTGGGGTTAAAAATGAATATTTGGAAATGTAAATTCAAAAATAGAATTTATAAAGGTAAGGGAATTTGTTTTAAAAATAAACGTTGATTTATTTTAAAGTGTGAAAGTAAATTTACGGATTTGGAACGTAAATTTGAGATAAATCGATAAGGATTTATTAAATTGGTTTAAATGGACCATTTTGAAGTGAAATTGTATTTTCACTATAAAGCTGAGTATATTTTCCAAAGTAGCTTTTTAAAATAAAATTTAAATGTTCTAAAGCTGATTTTTGAAAAGATATATTTGGAAATATATTCCGAGTAAGGAAAAGTGATTTGAAATTTATTTTCAAAGTGATGAAGTGTGGAAATAAATTTACTGATTGGGATGTAAATTCAAAATAAATCGATGAGGATTTATTTAAGTGGTTTAAATGAATGTGATTTGGAAATTGTTTTCAAATGGTTGAAGTATAAACCATATATCGGGAAGATATTTGAAATTTAATAATTTGGGAAAAATTATTTAAATCTGATGATTGTTGTGAATATTATTGATAGTTAAATCACCGACTATCAATATTGCCTTTGAAATGGCACTTGAATTTGTTTTTAAAACAAACGCTTATTATTCGGTTTAGCCGGGAAAGGACCTTTGTGTCAGATAACCCATTCCGAATAATAATACGACGATATGGATCGTATTGAAGACCGGTGGTGAAGACCGGATATTTGTGAAAACGATAGGATGACCTATCGATTGTCTCTGCACCGTTAGCTACGGTATTGAGATTTCTTTTGTGATGGGAAGTTTTATCGGGATTGTGAATATCCGGATTTGCAAGGGCTTCTTTGGAAGTGCCTTCGGTTCTGTTCGAACCCGGAACAGACTTGTATGGTTACGTGTCCGACATTACATTTTGAGATATAGAGCTGATTTCTTTCAAATACATTTCTGTTGGTGGCGGAGAATTTATTCTCTTAGCTTAACACCCTTCTCTGAGACGTACGAGCTCAGAGGTTATGTAATTGAAATTTATCAGCAATATATTCCCAATATGGTAATGTGGCATGCTGAGTGTTGCTGTGACAATGATCATTTATTTGATCATTTGTGATCAAAGCACGGCTTTGTGAAAAAGCGTAGCTTTGTGGACGAGACTTCGTCAAGGCCTCAACAACCCGGAAATGGTCGAAACAGGAATGTTGCGGCAAGGTTATGAGGGTCGCGCCCTTTAGGGTATGTCATTTCCTTCTGGAAAGGGGTGGTATCATGGTATGGAGCCCAGATACTTACTCATGTGGATACACTTATTTATTATGTGTGATGATGCTACCGAGCGCTCGGATAAAGGTCCCAAAGGACCGGGTGATGACATATTCGTGAGTTACCTGTTACAGGGGTAACCCGGCCTTGTTTGGCAGAGAGTAGTTTGTCTCTCGGGACGTCCAGCCAGAGGCGATCCCATTCGGCAGGAGGAAAGGAAGTTCCTTAGCCTAACCATTTGTTGGAAAATCCAAAGAAACAATACGAACCCTGTACGGTTTTAGTTGTATTACCTGCTATGGAATGTGGCGGTAACCTTCTATTGAACATAGTAGCTATATGTAACGACCCAGAATTTATATTAATTAAAATTTATTTATTTAATTGATTTTGAATATTAATAAGTGAAATTAATAAGTCGAATAATTTAAAATTCGAATAATTGGATTTAATTGGACAATTAAATCGATAATTTAATAGTTAAATTCCAGAAATAATTGAAAATTGGGTTTAAAATGATTAAAATTTATTTGGAAAATTTTATTTAATCATACTGGAGTTATAGTAATGTTATAGAACTTTTAAAATTGAATTTAGAGTAAATCTGTGAAAATTGAATATTTTAATATTTAATTATCGACTGAAAAATAGCCAATTTTCGAACAGTCTCAGAATTGGACGAGACCAGTTCCATTGGATCCGTAATGGTTAGTTATTATCGGATTTCAATTTTCGTAGCAAACGGAGTTGTCGTTTGATCGTGGCAGCTCCAAATGCATCGAAATTGTTTTAATATTAATTTAGCGAGTTAAAATAGTCATTTTTCAAACGGTCTCGGATTTCGACGAAACTAGTTTCATCGGATCCATAATGTTGAATTATTATATGATTTCAAATTTCGTGTCAATCGGATGTATCGTTTGTCCGGGGATAACGAAAACGCATCGAAATCGGTTTAAAACGGTTTAATTTAAAATCGATCGTTTAATTCCGTAACTCGCATAGATGACCGAATTAGCTCCCGAAACACATTCCATTGCGTTCGGAACGTGGGGTAAACCTTAGAAACGTCAGCCGGCACGCTCGATTTGGAGTTCGGAAAATCCGGAATGAATAGTGTTTTGGCCATTTTCTATAAAAGGACCTCCGTCTTCACTTTTTACACTAAAACCCTAACCCTAGGTCAAAGGTCACATCCGCCACTAATAGAAATAATGGCTGAAAATTGTTCTTCTTCTTCCTCATTTATCTTCCAATCTGAAAACTATTAGGAGAAACTTTCAACTATGAAATTATAGAGCTCGATGAGAGCTTCGATATGAACGGTTATGATCGGGTTTCGATGCACGAATCAATGGCAATTGTTCTTCAAAGTTACATGTTTGCTCACGTTTTTCACTGTCTGGAGATGGCCGAGCTTGGCCGCTCGCTGCTCATTGGTGGAGTTTGCCTCGACGCTTCGTGTGGCTCTCCCCGATCGCGTTCTCATGGTCGAATGAAGGCTCGAAAATTCAAAATATAAAGGCGGCGAATGGGTTCAAATGCACGTTCAAAAACTGGGAGAGGGAGAAGATGAGATACGCGGCCTTGATTCAAAGTTGCAGAAGGAGTGGCTGAGATTGAAACTGGGTATAAAAATATAAAAGAAATTTTGTAACGACTCGGGTTTTGCCCGCTCGAAAATCGACATCCGTACTTCGCTTGTACTAGAATGCCGCAGATTCGACCGTTCAAATCCGATTCACCGGAGCTATAACACAATTAAGTAAATAACACAGCGGAAGAAAAGAATAATACATTGATATATAATATCTGATACAACAGAGTGATACAATGAATATCAATATACATCAGAGATATGATACAAGAAATAGCAGCGGAAAAGAAAAGATAACAACAGCAGCGGAACAATATCAATAGAAATGATAACTCCAAAATGATCTTCTGACAAGAATGAATCCACAACTCCAAGATAAGCAGCTCCGATGAATGAACTAGCTCCAGATAATCTACTAAACCTGAATATCTGAAAAACCCAACTCTAGACTGCCCGTGTGGAAAATAGTGGGCACCCAGAGTTTAGGAAGGGAACAATAAACTCCGGATCAGTCATGGGACTGGTGTGAGCAACAAAAACAGTTTATCTTCAAACAAACACAAAAGGCTCTTAAACATTGAAATCCGCAATGCTTTTCGAAAATGAAACTACCATAAGGCCTCCCGCCACACACACAATACAATCGCAGACTTGGAGGAGATTTCCCCTTATGATAGTCAAACATGCTTACTACGCAAAATCAAAACTCTTTTGATATTATTACTAGTGCATAGTGTAGAAAAACATTTCGAAAATATAATATAAATCTTAGCCAGCATACAACCATTATTGTATGCCTACTATAGCTACTACGTTCAATAGCAGGTTACCGCCATATCCCATAGCAGGTAATACAACTAAAACCGTACAGGGTTCGTATTGTTTCTTTGGATTTCCAACAAATGATCAGGCAAAGGAACTTCCTTACACCGAAATAGAAACGCCTCTGGAAAGACGCCCCGAGAACCTAACCGGATCTCTGCAAACAAAAGGCCGACGCTACCTCACGCTGTACCGCTGTAACTAGGTAACTAACACACGAGCTATGTCATCCCCCGGTCGTTACCAACCTTTATCCCGGGATCCCGAAAACCAACAAAGCAACATCATACAGTAATAAATTACCGTGTCCACATGAGTTAAGTATCTGGGCTCCATACCATGATACCACCCTTTATCCAGAAGGAAATGACATACCCTAGGGGCGCTACCCCTACAAACCTTTGTCGCAACATTCCTGTTTCGACCATTACCGGGTTGTGAGGCTCGACGAAGTCTCGTTCACAAAGCAACGCTTTTTCACAAAGCCACGCTTTTTCACAAAGCCACGCTTCAATCAACAAATGATCAGCAGCACTTCGTATGCCACATTACCAAATTGGGAATGTATCACTAGTAACCATCAACTACATAACCTCTGAGCTCGTACGTCTCAGAGAAGGGTGTTAAGCTAAGAGAATAAATTCTCCGCCACCAACAGAAATGTATTTGATAGAAACCAGCTTTACATCTCAAAGTGTAACGTCAGACACACATCCATACAAGTCTGTTCCGGGTTCGAACAGAACCGAAGGCACTTCCAAAGAAGCCCTTGCAATCCGGGTATTCACAATCCTGATCGGACTTTCCATCACTTAGGAAATCTCTATACCGTAGCTACTCAGTGCAGAGACAATCGATAGGTCATCCTATCGCTCTCGCAAATACCCGGTCTTCACCACCGGTCTTCAAATGCTATCCATATCGTCGTATCACTATTCAGAATGGGTTATATGACACAAAGGTCCTCTCCCGGCTAAACCGAATAACGAGCGCAATTAAAAATCATATGGATACTGGGGTCTCAGTTAAATCACAGCTTAAAAGCCCAAAACTTTTCATTCGAATGGTAAAATAATTTACCATTTCCAATCTTTTAAACAAAAAGATTCAATTCACAAATTTAACCCCATTCATAAAGATTCATTCATAGATTTTCAAATCGATTTCCATTTCAATTTGATTAACTCGTTAAATCTTTAAATCAAGATTTAACTTATAGCTTTCAAAACTCGTTTCCAAAGATTCATTCATTCATAGTCTTCCAAAACAATTCCATTTCAAGTTAGATTAACTCATCCGGTCTTTGAAATCAAAGACTCATTTCATAGTTTCAAAACATTTCAATTCCATTTCAAACTTGAAAATTTTCAACCCAATTTGGAAATTCATTCCTTATGTGAAAGCTATTATTATTTGAAAACAAGTAGTTTTCGTTTTATAAAAATCCAGTTATATTTACACGAGTTAAAACCCTTGAATTAAATTCAAATTCCCAAATCAATACCTTTAAAATGGTTTAACCCATATATAACTTGTACAGCATCTTTAATCCCCAGTTTCAAATCATAGAATTCAATTTCAAACTTGAATTCAAATCTAAATCAAATTATTTAAATTTCAAAACTCGATTAAGTTATTCCAAATAACTTTTATCTTTGAAATTCATTTCAAAAGCTTTTCACTTTAAACCCAAATTTCCAATTTCAAAATCAATTGAAATTAAAATTTCAATTTCAAAAAAACATTGAATTTACATTATCTGTGACTTAACCGATTTCCACGTGAAATCTATATTTGTGTGTGTATGGTGTAGTCCTGGGGTTTTACACACAATAGTGCAACATCAATCATCACAGATATATCGATAAGCGGTATAATCGATAGCGCATATCTTTATTCACAGATTCATAGATAAAATGAATTTATCAGTCACAAAGATTCACTATTACAATTCGATGTGGGTTTCGGATATCCAACTGGAATCCGACTCCCTGTCGCATCGAAATTCAAATGCCATTTTACGGGCCAAGGGTTTCATATTCACATAGTAATATGTCACAGAAACAGAAATCACAGATCACAATATAAATCGGAGCATATCACAAAGCATCATATATCAGGGAATATCAAACAATTTACATTCAATAAAATTTAAACATCCATAAATAAGCTCAATTAATTATCTGATTAATTTAAATCAGATTTATTTTCTATAAATAAATTTGGCTAGTCAAAGGTTAATTCTTAATTAATTATTCTTAATTAATTACAATAACTAATTAATTACTTCTTGATTAATAATTATTTCTTAATCACTTTCATTAATTAATTTACCCTCAATAAATTTTTCTCAAATTAATCATCCTAATTAATTTATTACATTATCCTCCAAGTAATTGTTGCTTAATCACTTGGTTTATCAACTTTAATCATTAATTTAATTTTTAATTAAAAATATTTAATTTATAAATTAATTGTTCTAAGAAAAATTAATCTTAAACTTTAAGCTTAAAAACCTTAATTAATTTAAGCAATTATCTATTTCATTAATTTATCACATGAATTAATTATCCATTAAATTTCCTTAATAATTGAATGAATTACAATTTATTAAATTCTAATTTAACTTTAAGATAAAATCATTCATATCGACATTTGGAAAACATTCATTTCCAACTTTAATTTCAAATTCCTTTAAAAACACTTTTAAACACTTAACCACTTTAAGTTAGAAATTAATTTAACTTAAAACTTTATTTATTTACAAGCTATATTTCAATTCAAACTCTAATTTATATTAACATTTTAATTTAACCTCAGTTTAAAACTTTGATTTAAAATTAAACTTGGTTTTTTAAAATCTTCAAAATAGAAGACAGTTTCCAGGTTGAAACTAGAACAGGAATTTGACCCGAGACCAACTCAACATTACCCGAGTTAAAACCCATTATTCCCGAGGTTGACTTCGAGTCTCACCCCACCTTCTTTTCCCCGAGACCTTCCACAATTTTGCTTCGAGTCGTCACGAGACACCCAGACCCACGCCTACACCACTGACACACGTTCACGTGCACACCTGAACGTCGAAGCTCCGACCAACTTCGCCGATGCCTACAGGTCGCAAACGACCCATTCGTACCTTCCGACCACCCAAAACCCTTCCTTTCGCCGTCGTTCAAAATCGAGTACTCGATTCAAAAACTGGAACAAAACAGTTCGTCAAAATCCCCTCGACTCGCCGCCACAGTTCGCCGGAACCCACGCGACTCCGACCCAAGCCTCGCCACAGTTTCGAGCCTCCATCCCCCCAGGTGCGATCACTGAAATTGTCATGGCGATGATGCAATCAACTCGCAACTTCGACCATCAAAGCACAGGGCTTAAACCCTACTTTGATTCCAATCTCAATCAAAAACGAATATAAAAATTTTCTTGCATTTTCCCCCCCATCTATGATCGTTCCAGTATCCACCACTTCAATCCCGAAGTTCAACATCGTATTGATTACCAGAATTTCCCACAAAACCTATTTCCGTTCAACTAGCCCATACGACCTCAAATTGTAATAAAAAATCTAATTTTCGTTTTAAAAATCATTATGTTCAAAGTAGTTTTATATGATGTAATCCAAATTTGAATTCATGCAAATCGAAAATTGGATAAAATTTGAAGTTCACTGTGTTTCTTCCTTTAGAAAAAAAACACTTCATATTATATTGAAAATATATTTTTAAAATTAGGTTATGATGATTTTAAACATGTTTTGTTTCTACATTACTGGCTAAAAATGATCATAGAAGGAACACTTTAATTCTTCTTTTATTTTGAAGACAGGTTTGGAAGCCTGTAATCAACAGAGGCAAATATTGCCTTTAAACCAGACATGCATTATTCAATCTGTACACATATGTATACATATATATACATACAAACATAGTTACAACATCATCCATATCATTCATCATCATAGAGCATAGATCAAGAAAAGAAAATTTGGGTTTTAAAGAGAGTTTACTCACAGGTAAATAAGAAGAGTTGCTCACCTTAGGCTGAGAAGAAGAACAGGGTAGAGTTTGAAATGTTAAACCAGGCTTGACATTTTACTAACTGCAGCTCCTCTTTTGATCTCTGATTCGAATTGGTTCAAGTTGTTTTAAGTTGAAGTTTTTTTTTCTTGTAGAAATGAACAAAATGGAAGTGAGGGTTGATATATATGAAGAGTTGTACTGGTAATTATATTGTTGTTTGCAAATACACTTGAGAGCAGAGACTTTGGAGGCTTAACATCTTGCTTTGTCTACTTTATATTGTTTTCTTTCTTTAGTTTATTAAACAGGATCTCGGCTGATATGTTGTATTGGTGGCTCGCATTAATGTGTTGTACTTATACTTGTCCATATTTTGCTTTATTTCGATTTGGTACATTTCCATGGATAAAAATCTGGTGGCTGATATACTGCATGCATCTATATTGTATGCTAAGATATCTTTGCATTAATTAAATTGTACAAAGTGATATAAATGCTTGTACCTTATTTTACTTGCTTTACCTTCATTTCGGCTGAGATGTATATATTGTGTAGGGTACTAAAGAAGATATTAATAAGACTTGTACCAATATACATTTTATAATTTTCCCTACTCTAGTTCGGCTGATACATTGTTTTCTTTTGCTTATACTTGATTTTATATTGTGTATACTTTCTTTGCTTTGTCATATTATTTTATAATATGAATGAATTCTATTTCTAATATGTTGTTATAATTTTAGCTAATGTATTTACTTTATATCCTACAATATAGCTTATTTATATTTATTTTTCTAGCTTAAATTTTTTATATTATAATTTATCTTATATTTATTCCTAACCCATTTATTTAAGATTTACATTCAACTCCAATGTATATATATATATATATATATTTTCTAAATTCAAAATGATTTAATACATAATTTGTTCGAAAGCTCGAGGAAACTCGCATCATTTTATCAATTAATTTCACAATTTAAATTAAAAATTTTAATTTAATTATCAATTTAAATTTATAAAAATTCGGGGTCGTTACAGACTTCCCCCCTTAAAAGAATTTCGTCCTCGAAATTCACAGGCACGAAAACAAAGACAGATGAAGAATGTTTCATCTAATCAAACTGAACATTGATTCTGCATTTGGTTCACCAAATCAGAATATCAATAACAGATACAAGAACGAATCTGTTTACAACTTCACAAGATACTCGGGTTATCCAGATCTACGAAATATGGAGTGGCATCGGTCGGTTCGAAAGGATAACTAACCATTCGTAGAATATACTGGGTCCCAAAGAATAGATAGATCTATGGATACAATTTTCAAAATTCTTAGTTTAGAACTAAAGCATATCTATCAACCATAGAAACCAATGCAAACAATTCAACCAATACATCCAAACAAACAATTTTGGCATATTTGGAGTTTACGTCCCATATTAGTATATCGAATCTTCTTTCTGGATTTACCAGAAACCATCGAAGAATTGAGAAGAGATAACGAACAAAATAGATTGATTGAGAAAAGATTGTTTCCGCTATTGTTACAGAGTATTGACCGATTATAGTCATATTCCCCTATCCCCTATCTCATCCTCTTCTTGCACTCATACTCACTATCAGTGGATAGCAAGAGAATTTACTGAGGCATACGGACGGATATCTGAGAATACTCATTCTAGGGTATACTTCACCCTATCTCTAATGAGCTACTTAATATGTTACACTCCTGAGCTAAAGTTCAACCTTAGCTCTGATACCACTTGTAACGACTCGGGTTTTGCCCGCTCGAAAATCGACATCCGTACTTCGCTTGTACTAGAATGCCGCAGATTCGACCGTTCAAATCCGATTCGCCGGAGCTATAACACAATTAAGTAAATAACACAGCGGAAGAACAGAATAATACATTGATATATAATATCTGATACAACAGAGTGATACAATGAATATCAATATACATCAGAGATATGATACAAGAAATAGCAGCGGAAAAGAAAAGATAACAACAGCAGCGGAACAATATCAATAGAAATGATAACTCCAAAATGATCTTCTGACAAGAATGAATCCACAACTCCAAGATAAGCAGCTCCGATGAATGAACTAGCTCCAGATAATCTACTAAACCTGAATATCTGAAAAACCCAACTCTAAACTGCCCGTGTGGAAAATAGTGGGCACCCAGAGTTTAGGAAGGGAACAATAAACTCCGGATCAGTCATGGGACTGGTGTGAGCAACAAAAACAGTTTATCTTCAAACAAACACAAAAGGCTCTTAAACATTGAAATCCGCAATGCTTTTCGAAAATGAAACTACCATAAGGCCTCCCGCCACACACACAATGCAATCGCAGACTTGGAGGAGATTTCCCCTTATGATAGTCAAACATGCTTACTACGCAAAATCAAAACTCTTTTGATATTATTACTAGTGCATAGTGTAGAAAAACATTTCGAAAATATAATATAAATCTTAGCCAGCATACAACCATTATTGTATGCCTACTATAGCTACTACGTTCAATAGCAGGTTACCGCCATATCCCATAGCAGGTAATACAACTAAAACCGTACAGGGTTCGTATTGTTTCTTTGGATTTCCAACAAATGATCAGGCAAAGGAACTTCCTTACACCGAAATAGAAACGCCTCTGGAAAGACGCCCCGAGAACCTAACCGGATCTCTGCAAACAAAAGGCCGACGCTACCTCACGCTGTACCGCTGTAACTAGGTAACTAACACACGAGCTATGTCATCCCCCGGTCGTTACCGACCTTTATCCCGGGATCCCAAAAACCAACAAAGCAACATCATACAGTAATAAATTACCGTGTCCACATGAGTTAAGTATCTGGGCTCCATACCATGATACCACCCTTTATCCAGAAGGAAATGACATACCCTAGGGGCGCTACCCCTACAAACCTTTGTCGCAACATTCCTGTTTCGACCATTACCGGGTTGTGAGGCTCGACGAAGTCTCGTTCACAAAGCAACGCTTTTTCACAAAGCCACGCTTTTTCACAAAGCCACGCTTCAATCAACAAATGATCAGCAGCACTTCGTATGCCACATTACCAAATTGGGAATGTATCACTAGTAACCATCAACTACATAACCTCTGAGCTCGTACGTCTCAGAGAAGGGTGTTAAGCTAAGAGAATAAATTCTCCGCCACCAACAGAAATGTATTTGATAGAAACCAGCTTTACATCTCAAAGTGTAACGTCAGACACACATCCAACAAGTCTGTTCCGGGTTCGAACAGAACCGAAGGCACTTCCAAAGAAGCCCTTGCAATCCGGGTATTCACAATCCTGATCGGACTTTCCATCACTTAGGAAATCTCTATACCGTAGCTACTCAGTGCAGAGACAATCGATAGGTCATCCTATCGCTCTCGCAAATACCCGGTCTTCACCACCGGTCTTCAAATGCTATCCATATCGTCGTATCACTATTCGGAATGGGTTATATGACACAAAGGTCCTCTCCCGGCTAAACCGAATAACGAGCGCAATTAAAAATCATATGGATACTGGGGTCTCAGTTAAATCACAGCTTAAAAGCCCAAAACTTTTCATTCGAATGGTAAAATAATTTACCATTTCCAATCTTTTAAACAAAAAGATTCAATTCACAAATTTAACCCCATTCATAAAGATTCATTCATAGATTTTCAAATCGATTTCCATTTCAATTTGATTAACTCGTTAAATATTTAAATCAAGATTTAACTTATAGCTTTCAAAACTCGTTTCCAAAGATTCATTCATTCATAGTCTTCCAAAACAATTCCATTTCAAGTTAGATTAACTCATCCGGTCTTTGAAATCAAAGACTCATTTCATAGTTTCAAAACATTTCAATTCCATTTCAAACTTGAAAACTTTCAACCCAATTTGGAAATTCATTCCTTATGTGAAAGCTATTATTATTTGAAAACAAGTAGTTTTCGTTTTATAAAAATCCAGTTATATTTACACGAGTTAAAACCCTTGAATTAAATTCAAATTCCCAAATCAATACCTTTAAAATGGTTTAACCCATATATAACTTGTACAGCATCTTCAATCCCCAGTTTCAAATCATAGAATTCAATTTCAAACTTGAATTCAAATCTAAATCAAATTATTTAAATTTCAAAACTCGATTAAGTTATTCCAAATAACTTTTATCTTTGAAATTCATTTCAAAAGCTTTTCACTTTAAACCCAAATTTCCAATTTCAAAATCAATTGAAATTAAATTTTCAATTTCAAAAAAACATTGAATTTACATTATCTGTGACTTAACCGATTTCCACGTGAAATCCATATTTGTGTGTGTATGGTGTAGTCTAGGGGTTTTACACACAATAGTGCAACATCAATCATCACAGATATATCGATAAGCGGTATAATCGATAGCGCATATCTTTATTCACAGATTCATAGATAAAATGAATTTATCAGTCACAAAGATTCACTATTACAATTCGATGTGGGTTTCGGATATCCAACTGGAATCCGACTCCCTGTCGCATCGAAATTCAAATGCCGTTTTACGGGCCAAGGGTTTCATATTCACATAGTAATATGTCACAGAAACAGAAATCACAGATCACAATATAAATCGGAGCATATCACAAAGCATCATATATCAGGGAATATCAAACAATTTACATTCAATAAAATTTAAACATCCATAAATAAGCTCAATTAATTATCTGATTAATTTAAATCAGATTTATTTTCTATAAATAAATTTGGCTAGTCAAAGGTTAATTCTTAATTAATTATTCTTAATTAATTACAATAACTAATTAATTACTTCTTAATTAATAATTATTTCTTAATCACTTTCATTAATTAATTTACCCTCAATAAATTTTTCTCAAATTAATCATCCTAATTAATTTATTACATTATCCTCCAAGTAATTGTTGCTTAATCACTTGGTTTATCAACTTTAATCATTAATTTAATTTTTAATTAAAAATATTTAATTTATAAATTAATTGTTCTAAGAAAAATTAATCTTAAACTTTAAGCTTAAAAACCTTAATTAATTTAAGCAATTATCTATTTCATTAATTTATCACATGAATTAATTATCCATTAAATTTCCTTAATAATTGAATGAATTACAATTTATTAAATTCTAATTTAACTTTAAGATAAAATCATTCATATCGACATTTGGAAAACATTCATTTCCAACTTTAATTTCAAATTCCTTTAAAAACACTTTTAAACACTTAACCACTTTAAGTTAGAAATTAATTTAACTTAAAACTTTATTTATTTACAAGCTATATTTCAATTCAAACTCTAATTTATATTAACATTTTAATTTAACCTCAGTTTAAAACTTTGATTTAAAATTAAACTTGGTTTTTTAAAATCTTCAAAATAGAAGACAGTTTCCAGGTTGAAACTAGAATAGGAATTTGACCCGAGACCAACTCAACATTACCCGAGTTAAAACCCATTATTCCCGAGGTTGACTTCGAGTCTCACCCCACCTTCTTTTCCCCGAGACCTTCCACAATTTTGCTTCGAGTCGTCACGAGACACCCAGACCCACGCCTACACCACTGACACACGTTCACGTGCACACCTGAACGTCGAAGCTCCGACCAACTTCGTCGATGCCTACAGGTCGCAAACGACCCATTCGTACCTTCCGACCACCCAAAACCCTTCCTTTCGCCGTCGTTCAAAATCGAGTACTCGATTCAAAAACTGGAACAAAACAGTTCGTCAAAATCCCCTCGACTCGCCGCCACAGTTCGCCGGAACCCACGCGACTCCGACCCAAGCCTCGCCACAGTTTCGAGCCTCCATCCCCCCAGGTGCGATCACTGAAATTGTCATGGCGATGATGCAATCAACTCGCAACTTCGACCATCAAAGCACAGGGCTTAAACCCTACTTTGATTCCAATCTCAATCAAAAACGAATATAAAAATTTTCTTGCATTTTTCCCCCCATCTATGATCGTTCCAGTATCCACCACTTCAATCCCGAAGTTCAACATCGTATTGATTACCAGAATTTCCCACAAAACCTATTTCCGTTCAACTAGCCCATACGACCTCAAATTGTAATAAAAAATCTAATTTTCGTTTTAAAAATCATTATGTTCAAAGTAGTTTTATATGATGTAATCCAAATTTGAATTCATGCAAATCGAAAATTGGATAAAATTTGAAGTTCACTGTGTTTCTTCCTTTAGAAAAAAAACACTTCATATTATATTGAAAATATATTTTTAAAATTAGGTTATGATGATTTTAAACATGTTTTGTTTCTACATTACTGGCTAAAAATGATCATAGAAGGAACACTTTAATTCTTCTTTTATTTTGAAGACAGGTTTGGAAGCCTGTAATCAACAGAGGCAAATATTGCCTTTAAACCAGACATGCATTATTCAATCTGTACACATATGTATACATATATATACATACAAACATAGTTACAACATCATCCATATCATTCATCATCATAGAGCATAGATCAAGAAAAGAAAATTTGGGTTTTAAAGAGAGTTTACTCACAGGTAAATAAGAAGAGTTGCTCACCTTAGGCTGAGAAGAAGAACAGGGTAGAGTTTGAAATGTTAAACCAGGCTTGACATTTTACTAACTGCAGCTCCTCTTTTGATCTCTGATTCGAATTGGTTCAAGTTGTTTTAAGTTGAAGTTTTTTTTTCTTGTAGAAATGAACAAAATGGAAGTGAGGGTTGATATATATGAAGAGTTGTACTGGTAATTATATTGTTGTTTGCAAATACACTTGAGAGCAGAGACTTTGGAGGCTGAACATCTTGCTTTGTCTACTTTATATTGTTTTCTTTCTTTAGTTTATTAAACAGGATCTCGGCTGATATGTTGTATTGGTGGCTCGCATTAATGTGTTGTACTTATACTTGTCCATATTTTGCTTTATTTCGATTTGGTACGTTTCCATGGATAAAAATCTGGTGGCTGATATACTGCATGCATCTATATTGTATGCTAAGATATCTTTGCATTAATTAAATTGTACAAAGTGATATAAATGCTTGTACCTTATTTTACTTGCTTTACCTTCATTTCGGCTGAGATGTATATATTGTGTAGGGTACTAAAGAAGATATTAATAAGACTTGTACCAATATACATTTTATAATTTTCCCTACTCTAGTTCGGCTGATACATTGTTTTCTTTTGCTTATACTTGATTTTATATTGTGTATACTTTCTTTGCTTTGTCATATTATTTTATAATATGAATGAATTCTATTTCTAATATGTTGTTATAATTTTAGCTAATATATTTACTTTATATCCTACAATATAGCTTATTTATATTTATTTTTCTAGCTTAAATTTTTTATATTATAATTTATCTTATATTTATTCCTAACCCATTTATTTAAGATTTACATTCAACTCCAATGTACATATATATATATATATATTTTCTAAATTCAAAATGATTTAATACATAATTTGTTCGAAAGCTCGAGGAAACTCGCATCATTTTATCAATTAATTTCACAATTTAAATTAAAATTTTTAATTTAATTATCAATTTAAATTTATAAAAATTCGGGGTCGTTACAAATTTGTAATTTAATTATATAATTAATCGTGCGATCTTTAAACTGTCATAACTTGTTCGTACGATGTCGGAAAATTACGAAACGAATTGCGTTGGCTTCGTTTTGTCGAGCACTACGCTATGGAACAAGATTGGAGTCTTTTGGAGTCAGTGAAAATTTTGGGTAAAATTAAACGTCCGTTTAATTTTATTCGAAATAAACGCTGGAACGAAATTTAAATCAAGGTGAGAACTTCTCACTCAATCGAATTGTTTCGATGTTAATCTTAAATAGTTAGATTTAAAATTTTTGATTGTATGCCTGGATGATATATTATTATCTGTTGTTGATTGAAATAGACATTATACGCCGTTATTAAGCGGAGGTTTATTATTAGAAACATATACCGCTAATATTTCACCTTTGTGTGGAATTGGTATTATTTATACATATATAGCAATATATACATATTGGCATATGTATATATTGGAGTTGATTTCCCGCCTTGTGTAGCGGATGAGACCCTATTGCGCCGCATAATAGCGGATAATATTTATTGAACCTATATACCACGATAATTCCATACTGGAGCGGAATTGGTATTATGCTAACATCTTTGGATGCAGGGGGACAGGTTGGAGGGATCCAACTGGATTCCTCAACTGTATTGATTGTTTACAGATATTTTGATATTTGTTGATTTTCATATCGATATATGATGATTGATTTCTGTGATTGATTGTTGGTGCTGTTGCATCATCGGATCCATTTTCTTTGAAGTTAAAAATAACGATTTTTATTTTGAAAGGATTTTAAAGTGATTTTTGAAAGTATACATTTTATTAAAATCTAAATTGTTAAAATAAATAAACGTTATAATTTTATTATTATAAAAGTTTTGATCTTTGGCAAATAATACCTAAGTATGATTTTGGAGTTATATAAGCTTTAATAAATGATTTGTAAATTATTAAAAGAATTGGTTTATTTAAATTGAGATTTTTGAATTATTATAAACGATTTATATAAAAGATGTATAAAATTGATATCTTTAAAATTTAGAAATATTGGAAGTATAAAACGAATATTTCCCAAGTGTTAAAATGGAAAAGATAGATTTCACAAGTGAACGGAATTTATAGATTTCTAAATTGTGAAGTTATTAAATGAATAGATTTTGTCAAACAAAAGATTTATAAGCAATTATCTTATAAATCGGATTTTGACATTTAAATGAGAAATGAATAGATTGTGTTAATAAAGAGATTATAAGTTGAAGTTTTATAAATAGAAATGGAATTTATAAACGTTGTTTTATAAATCCGAAACCAATTGAATTTGATAAATTAAACATAGAAGTTTAATAAAGGAGATTTATTCACGATTTTGGACAGTGGATAATCTTTTAAGTAAAATGTGTAGAAACGTTAAATTTGTTAACGAATTATATTCACGATTTTGGACAGTGAATATATTAGTAAATAAAATGGATATGTTTCAGAGAAGTGATATTACGAAATGAAGTAATTGCTTTAAAAGATGTTTTAAAACGTGTTAAGTATCGAATACATAGATTTCAACATTCATTGTTGAAATAGACGTTTCGAGAAAATAAGGAAATGATGGACTATAACACTGTTGTTATAGTAAATGGTTTACGAAAGGAAATGTTTTATATAGTATTGGGATTTACATATCTATCTTAATTCCGAATCCCTATACTAATGATTTTGAATCGTCGTAACGATGTTTTACGTAACATTCGTTTTGACTCAAATAGATTTCCTTAAAGAATGAAATATATACTAAATTTTGATTTAAGTATATTGAATATTTTCCAAGTGTTGAAAATAAATGATTTGTGAATACTTATTATTAAATAAGTATGGAAATGCTTTTCCAATATGAAATGAAAGGGTTGAAATTTTATCTTTTAAAGATAAATTGAAAGTGAAGATTTGAAATTAGTTTCAAATGGTTAAGTGTGGAAAATTTTATATCTTGTAAAGATATTTTTGGAAATTAAATAATTTGGGAAAATTATTTGGAATCTGATGATGTTGCGCATCTTTATTGATAGTTAAATAACCGACTATCAATATTTACCTTTAAATAGGTATTTGTTGTGAATTGGATGAATTGGAATGCCACACTTATTTTTGAATAAGCGCTCACTATTCGGGTTAGCCGGGAAAGGACCATGGGGTCGTATAACCCATTCCGAATATGTGATACGTCGTTATGAATTGCATTTGATGACCGGTGTTGAAGACCGGATATTTTTGAAAACAAAAGGATTACCGTCGAGTTACTCTACATCGACTGATCTTCGATTTAGAGGTTTTATCACCCTTAGTGACGGGAAGTCCGGACGTGATTGAAAATTATCCGGAATTGCAAGGGCTTCGTGAGAAGTGACTTCGGTTCTGTTCGATCCCGGAACAGACTTGTATGGATTGTATGTCTGACATTACAAATTGAGATATAAAGCTGATTTCTTTTAAATACATTTCTGTTGGTGGCGGAGAATTTATTCTCTTAGCTTAACACCCTTCTTTGAGACGTACGAGCTCAGAGGTTATGTAGTTGAAATTTATCAGCGATATATTCCCAATTTGGTAATGTGACATGCTGAGTGTTGCTGTGAAATGATCAGTGTTTGATCATTTGTGATATGATCATTTGTTTGATCATTTATCTTTGTGATCATAGGTTGATCATTTGTTGACCCAAGGCATGGCTTTGTGAACAAAGCGTAGCTTTGTGGACGAGACTTCGTCGGACCTCACACCCCGGAAATGGTCAAAACAGGAAGGATGCGGCAAGGTTCTAAGGAGTAGCGCCCCTTAGTGTATGTCATTCCTTCTGGATAGAGGTGGTATCATGGTATGGAGCCCAGATATTTAACCTATGTAGATGCTGCGAGTTTATTACTTTGTGGTAGTTGGAAATCGAGGATCCTCGGGAAGATCGGTTACGATCGGGGGATGGCATACGCGTGTCAGTAGTTACCTATTTTTGCAGAGGTAACCCGGCCTTGTGTTGGCAGAGATCTAACCGTAATGTTAGGTTATTTCTCGGGACGTCATTCCAGAGGCGTTCTGTTCGTGGAATAGGAAGTTCCTTAGCCTGACCATTTGTTGGAAATCCAAAGAAACAATACGATCTTGTACGGTTTTAGTTGTAGAACCTATCATTCACTTATGGTGGCGCCCCACTGTTTGGATGGTAGCTATAGTAGGCATAACGTGAAATGCCTATGCTGGCTAAGATTTATATTTTACTTTCAAAATGATTTTTCTACACTATGCACTAGTAATAATATCAAATGTTTCTTTTTAATGCGTATCAAGCATCTTTGACTATCATAAGGAGAAATCTCCTTCGATTCTGCGTTTGCATTGTGTGTGTGTGCGGGAGGCCTTATGGTAGTCTCATTTTCCAAAAGCATTGCGAAATTGACTTTAAATCTTCTTGCTATTTTTTTTAAAGATAAACTGTTTTAAGTTCTCACACCAGTCACCATGACTGACTCGGAGTTTATTGTTTTCCCTTCTAAACTCTGGGTGCCCACCATTTTCTACACGGGCAGTCTAGAGTTAGGTTATCAGGTTATTCTGGATTGGAGTGCTATGGAGCTCAAGTGACGAGCTGGATGACGAGACGTACCACTTGTATATGATATTATTTATTCCGCTGTGTATTCTGTATGAGGACAAGTTTATATAACTGTCCAGTGTTGTATTGTTGTTGTGAACTCTGATGATGATGTAATGTATAAAATGATATAGTTCTTTGATTTAAAGATTATTCATTTATCTATTATATGTTGTTCCGCTGCGAATGTGAGATTCTGATATGGTTTCTGTTCTGATGTTGTTCTGTTGTTTTTCTTTCTTCTTCTTCTTCTACCTTTTTCTTCTTTTTAAAACCATAACATTTCGGGTTTCCGACATTCGATTGCTCGGCAGTCGATAAAGTGAGTATCGATGTTGAATTTTCGAAAGTCAAAAATTTCGGTATGTGACAAAGTGGTATCAGAGCATATGGTTAAGCGACAACCCTGCTCTGTTGGGTGTTACTCATTAGAGATAGAGTCAGTAGTACTCTAGAATGAGTTGAGTGTAATAATAGATACGAGTGCGTATTTGTTAGTTAATATAAATTGTTTTATATTGTGATGATTGGTTTGTTGAGTGGTATATGGATTTTTGTGACGCCCCACCTCTATGCTCATAATAACAAAGAGTATTAAAAGGAATACTGTCTATTATTACGAAGAATAAGGCTGGATAGGAGCGACCATCCGTAATTGACCTTACACTAATATTAGTTATCTCGATAGGAGTGGTATATACTTTTTATTTTTCATCTATTATTTATTTACTCCCATCAACACACCCAATACTAGTATAAAACGAACTACGATGATTCATAATAGTTTAGGACATTAGATATAACAATAACACAGATAATATAAATGCGGAAGACAGATAAAAACAAAAGTCTCATATATATATAACTGATGTCAGTTAATACATAGTTGACACAATACATATGATACAACTACAACTGTCGACTCTAGAAGTTATATATACAAGTACATTATCGACTAATATACATGAATACATATCTTTCTATACAATGACACGACTATTACAAAAAGACACCGACAACTTCAGAAGATGTGAAAAGTCTTCATATCCTGAACAGCAACTCAAAGAAGAAAATCTACAACCTGGAATAACTCGGGTCTGACCCGAGTATTACATTCAGAAGAAAATAATACACGGGTCAGTCTAATTCAAACTCAGTTATTAGTGCATAGTAGCGATAATAATCAGATAGTCAAATAGACGACAGTCACAGAAACCTCGTATATCCAACTCTCGATACGAGAATTGGATAACAGCATATGTAACACTAAATAGTGTTAAGCGATAAATCAGCAAATCCAAATCAGAATACAACTCAAATATTGAATTTAACCAACGAAAGAATTCATCAGATCGAATCCTCAATTTAAAACTGTCAAATCTGATAGGGCTGCAGTACACGCACGCGTGTACTGCCTCGCCACTATCGTAGGAGATACACAAAAGCACAGTGAAAGTCATAAGTGATCATAAGGTCAAACCCCCGAAATCGGGTTCGACTCAAGGGTGAGAACAACACAAATGTCTGAAAAGCAACTGCATGCAAACAGCCTCAAAACATGAATGTACAAATTGTAAACATGATAGCAAGTACACACAGGAAAGCAGTGAAGTGGGCAAAAGTATCAAGTCTGGAAAACAAAAATGCCCAGACTCAACAAAGATGTACACAGTGGCATATAAACAACACTGCAATACTACCAAAGTTCAAGTAACTAATGTCGACATTTCGAAGTCAATATCAATGCCGTGGGGATGAACGAAACTCAAGAGAAGCTACAACATGAAGCACTGCATTTCAAATAGCAGTACAACTAGAAGTGATCTAGAGAACAATATCACAACAGATCAACATGGAAGAACTCAGAGATGACAAGCATATCAATGCAAAGCTTCAACATACGAAACATCAACATGGATGCAGAGACTGTCACAAACAAATATGGACAGTGACACAGTGAAATGCCAACATCACAAACTACTGAAATGGCAAAGATTGGAAGATAACAAACTCACATGCAACAAGCAGCAACAACAAAGAAATGCACATGTCCAGTTTCAAGTATACAGAGAGCAACTACAAAGACTACAGTGATGGAAAGATGATCATCACAAGTTAAAGACAAAAATACAACAACGTAACAGTGATGAACACAGCAACCTAAACCAATGTACTACAGTAGCTACATAATGTAGAATCATCTACATGAATCAAAATGCACATGAGCAAGTTGATATGCAGCAGAGAATACAAGCTACACGATTCAAATACATGTACAACACAGTGAACAGGTTCAAGTGAAACAGAGGTGATGTCAGAATGAATGGAAATGGTCAAGTTTAACAGAGTTCGACAATATGGACCAAGGAAAAACAGAAAATCAAAACCATAATTCACAGTGAAGTCAACATGGAGAAAACTGCAGGGAAGTCACAGAATTCACAGTGAAGTCGACAACATCACAAACTCAACAATAACAAAATGCACAGAGGCATAGACAATGTCGAAGTCATTCCAACAAAAGAACAGTGCGACTCAATGCTACAAAAGATCACTCGTATGAAGATTTCAAGCAACACCAATATCTACAACAAATGCAACCGCAAGTGCACATGAACAAGGATGAGAAAACTGGAAAGAAGTTCAACAGGAATAGTATCAAGTTCAATACAACATGATGCAGCAATATTATAAATGGTGAAGATCAAACTGTAGTGGCTACAGAATAACTACAGGAAATGAAATGCAAACATGTTCAGATGAACAAATCTCACAATTGAGTGCAGACAGGTAGCGGTGTGCAGGATGAAGCACTGCAAAAATGCAGTGTCCAGACAACAACAGAGAACAGTGCATGCTACTACAAGGATGAACACTTAACAACATCAAAGTGCAACCAGACAGAATCAATGACAAGCACAAGCAAGGTGTTTACAAAGTCGAGATAATGTGGCAACTAAATATACTGTGAAACAAGTATATCAAGACTCGAATCAGACAGGACCAACTCAAAGCAATTAACTACAAACAGCAGTGCAGCAACTACAAGTAAGTAAACAACGATGCTTGATGAGTCAGATAAGGAATGGCAAAAAGATGGCCAGAGACGAAGCTCACAGGGGCCGGCTAACTAAAGCTTTTAATTCACAGTGGATTTGAAGTTCACGAAAACAGTAATGGACTGAGATGAACATATGAATCTACAACCATTTAAATCGACATAGCGACGAAATCGAACACGGTCAAAATCAAAAGGCAGATAACACCAACGAATTCAATTTCAACAATTTCCAACCGAAATCAAAAACTCATGAAAACTAAGAAACAACAAAAAAACTGTAACTCTGAATTAGATGTGAGTGGTGATTCACTCACCTTATTCGAAGAAGCAGCCGCGAGCAACCTAGCGGAGTCGACGTCGTAGCATTACGAAAGCGAACGAAACCATCGGCAGAAGCCCTTAGCATTTGATCGAGCAGAGAAGCCAACGCCTTTGATTTCGCGAAGCCCTAAATTGGAAAAACGAACGAATGAAGAAATCGTGGCCTCCATTCTTCTCTATTGCTTAGATTAGGGTTTTTGACAGTGAATGGGGGAGAGGAGCGAACGAAAGATGAGAGCCGCCACCATTTTTCTTTCTTTCGACTGTTTGCTTAGGTTTTCTCGAATGAGGAAAATGAAAAGGGTGGACGGGTTTTAGCCTTAGTAAATTTTCACAGCTACCATAGAGAAGGCCAAGACATGGGAAGCCCAATATCAGCTCTAACCACGAATAACAATTTTTATTAAAGAATTTTTACCCGAATAAATCTCAATTGCAATCAAACAATTTTCACATTTCAAATCCGATTCGAATTCCAATAACAATTATCAACTGAATTAAATCGTCATTTTGACGATAATTGAAATTACAAAAATCCCGGTTGTTACAATTTTGGTCAATACGAGTAATTAACGTTATTGATAGGGATCTCTAAACACTTGTTCAGAACAATTCGGCACGATATTGTTTAAATTGGGTAAATGAAATAATTTTACCTCAATTATATTTTGTATATAAAGGAATAATTTTTCAGAATTATTAAAGTATATAAATTGATTGTTTGGTTGTTGAAAAAGTAAATATATAAGTTAATTAAAAGTTGTTTGAATAAGTTGAATTAAAACAACAATTGTAAAGGAATTAAGTATATAAGCAAATGAATTATAATGTATGAAGTTAAAATTAAAATGATTTATAATTGTAAAATAATCTTATATATAAGAAGTGAAATTATATGAGAAAAGTGATTTATAAATGTGATTTATAAAATAAAAATGAAATTTTTGAAAAGAATTTAAGCACTGAATTCACTATTGTTGCTGGGAAATAGTACGGTGATGACTGCAGCATCATCAGTATCATTTTCGAGTTTCAGTGTGAATGATTTGCTACCATAGTAAATTGGAAATTGAAGTTTTGTTGTGATAAACAGAGTTGATTTAAAATCCAAGCTGTAATTGTGTAATATAAGTGAAATGAGTTTTGAACTTATAATATGAAATAAATTTTTAGCTTTGGTAAAAAAGTTAAATAAATTAAATCAGATTGGGAAGCTTAAATATGTAAGTTGTATAACTTATAGAATGAGAAAATGTAAGCAAAACCAATTATTAGAATGGTTAAACAATTTTGTTAAGAAAAATGAGATATGAATTTGAATAAGTGATAAAATTTAACAATAGTAAAAGTTATATAGAATTTGAATCTGAATTGGATTTATAAGTGGAAACTTAAGTTAATTTGAACAAATGATGTTTGAAATGGAAAATAACTTAAGTGATGTTGAACGAAGTTGATTTTGATATTAGAGTAAATTAATAAAGTGAATTTATTAAATGAATGTGAACTTGAATTATATAAATGAAATTCAATTTTATTTGTAAAATGAAGTAGCAATTGAATTGAATAAATGGATTGGATCTTAATCAATCTAATGTAAATAATTGATATGAAATAATGAATATAAATGTTAATTCATTAAGAAGCTAATGTTATTGGAAGTTAAATAAATTGAATGGAAGTCAATTTAATTTAAAGTGTTGAACCAAATCGAATGTAAATAATTTGGTTGTATTGAATATATATTTGGTTGTTATATGATTGTTAGTTGATTGTGTATAAATTCATTAAGTGTCAATGAAATTGAATTAGCGAAATTGGAAGCTAATGCAATTGAATTTAAATTGAAAGTGAAGTAAATTTAAATAGAAATTGATTTGAATTGAAAGTGAACCAATTTAAATGTAAATTAGTGAATGTAAACTAATTGAATTGAAGATGAATATTGATAAAATTCCAACGTTAATGAATCAACTGGGATTAAAATTGGAAACCAATTCAATGAATATTAATGAGAAGTGAATTCATATTGATTTGGTTATGAATTTGTTGAATGTTATTAATTGATAGTTGTTGGAAGATGGTTGCATTTGTTGTTTTGTTGCATTTGCTATATTGACATATGTAGTTATGTTTCTATATGATGTATATTGACTATATTTTCATATATACATGTTCTCATTTGTTTGATTGAGTGTTTAGTAGGTGCGGATGGCGTTTGCTTCGCATTTGGAGCT
This sequence comes from Allium fistulosum, assembly GCA_030737815.1. Classification (NCBI taxonomy): domain Eukaryota; kingdom Viridiplantae; phylum Streptophyta; class Magnoliopsida; order Asparagales; family Amaryllidaceae; genus Allium; species Allium fistulosum. The sequence continues at coordinate 515,021,782 of CM060908.1, read as the reverse complement.
CGCTTTCGCGCTATATTAGCCGTATACGCTCGCTAAAAATATATAAGGTACATATCTCGGATTAAATATCGTACTTTTACACTTTTTTCCCTACGGGATACCTCATCACTTGATGAGATGTATATTTGTGATATATATACACTGTCATTTTTTTCGGATCGAGCCGCGCAAAGGAGACTATGGCGAATTTTTCTGAAAATTTAAGGCGTTAGAATATTTTTGAGTAACTTGGAAAATTTTGAAAACTAAGTATAATTTGAAAACTTAGTAAAGGTTTGGTAAGAAGTTTAACTATGGATTTTGAAAGCGTTAAACACTTAAGAGATTTGTAAATCTGATTTAAACGATTTGTTTTTGGAAAGTTAATGAATTCTGTAACTCTTTCTTACTTGGTAATTTCGAGGACGAAATTCTTTTAAGGGGGGAAGTTTGTAACGACCCAGAATTTATATTAATTAAAATTTATTTATTTAATTGATTTTGAATATTAATAAGTGAAATTAATAAGTCGAATAATTTAAAATTCGAATAATTGGATTTAATTGGACAATTAAATCGATAATTTAATAGTTAAATTCCAGAAATAATTGAAAATTGGGTTTAAAATGATTAGAATTTATTTGGAAAATTTTATTTAATCATACTGGAGTTATAGTAATGTTATAGAACTTTTAAAATTGAATTTAGAGTAAATCTGTGAAAATTGAATATTTTAATATTTAATTATCGACTGAAAAATAGCCAATTTTCGAACAGTCTCAGAATTGGACGAGAACAGTTCCATTGGATCCGTAATGGTTAGTTATTATCGGATTTCAATTTTCGTAGCAAACGGAGTTGTCGTTTGATCGTGGCAGCTCCAAATGCATCGAAATTGTTTTAATATTAATTTGGCGAGTTAAAATAGTCATTTTTCAAACGGTCTCGGATTTCAAAGAAACCAGTTTCATCGGATCCGTAATGTTGAATTATTATATGATTTCAAATTTCGTGTCAATCGGATGTATCGTTTGTCCGGGGCAAACGAAAACGCATCGAAATCGGTTTATATCGGTTTAATTTAAAATCGATCGTTTAATTTCGTAACTCGCACAGATGACCGAATTAGCTCCCGAAACATGTTCCATTGCGTTCGGAACGCGGGGTAAACCTTAGAAACGTCAGCCGGCACGCTCGATTTGGAGTTCGGAAAATCCGGAATGAATAGTGTTTTGGCCATTTTCTATAAAAGGACCTCCGTCTTCACTTTTTACACTAAAACCCTAACCCTAGGTCAAAGGTCACTGTAACGACCCGGAATATTGAACAAATTAAATTGAGAATATTTAATTAATTTTAAATATTTGAACGATAATTTAATTTGAATCCCCGATATAACTTTGAAATTTGCGGTTAGACTTTAAAATTTAATCGATTGAATGCTGAATAAAAATTTGAATCTTCAATTTTAAGCTGAAGAAAAATATTTCAAAAGCTTTTAACATTCGTAATGATAATACTGAAGGTAATAGAAGCTTCAGAATTGTATTTGAAACTGTTTTGTTCAGTTTTGAAATTTATCGTTCGTATCGATATTTGAAAATAGCCGTCCGAGGCGCAGTCTCGGAATTCGACGAAACCAGTCCCATTGGGTCCGTAATATTGAATTATTGTCGGATTTCAATTTTCGTATTTTTCGGAGTTAATACGCGACCGTACGACGAGTAAACGCGGGAGATTTAAAACGAATTCAATTTGAATTTAACTTTTAAATAATGGGTCAACTGCAACACGATCTCTTCCTTGAACCACGCAGGGGATTACGGAAGAAAATCGTGCTTCTCCCTGTTAAAAGCACGATACCAAATCGTGATGGCCATACTCCTTCCAATTTTAAATATCTCTATGTTCAACAAAAATCAAACGAAAAGCTTTCGTTCGAAATTAAAAATCAATGCCGCGTTCCTCTGTTAAATTTCAAATCAAAATCGAATAAAGCACACTGGACTTTCCCCTTCCTCTTTCAGAACATAATCGATATCAGTTTATATAAAGAAAAACACTGGCCAAGCTCTTCCTCTTTCAAATTTTAGGTCTCCGAATCAAAATCGCGTGCGAGTTATCGAAGGGAGGAAGTACTATCGCACTCGCGACTGGGAAAAGGGGAGCGAAGCGATCCGACCTCGAAGGCGATGACGCGGTAGGGCTTCGAGATGTCGGTGGCAGTTCCTGGAGGCGTTCACGATGGTCATGGGTCTCAGGTTAGTCGAGATGGGTGATTGGTGAATGGGGTTCGCGTACGGGGACGAGTCATCAGATTAGGATTTCGAACGATGTAGGGCTTTGGGTTTTCGATGGAGCTAACGTCGTGGAAGTCGAGCAAGGGGAGAGAGACCGCATGCTCGAGCTCGAGCATGGTGGTATTCGACAACAATCGAAGCATTTCGATGTGAGGCGTGGCGTACGCGAGCGTTGGGGCGGCAGTTGCGAGCAAATCTCGTGAAGTCTGGCGACAAAATTATTTCGCATGCGTGGCAGGATGTCTTCGATTTTGGGCAAAGGGGGAAAACAGTGTTGGGTCGATCGATAGTTTGGTGGCCGGAGAGCATGTTCGACAGTGAAGGTAATGAACTGCGGTTATTTAAATTTAAAATAAAATTTATATGTTTTAATCTGTTATATATATGTATGGATATGTACAGGAAGATAAATAAATAAATAATAGATATGGTGAATTATTTGTTTTACTAATCTATTTAATTATTTTAGTTACCAAAAATAATTTATTAAAAGAAGTTGGTCTTAAATTTAATTGGGTTAGTTAAATAAAATTTTTAAAGGAGAAATTTAATAATTAGTTTGAAATAAATCAAGGGTTAAATTATTTTGTTTAGGAGAAATAAGTTTAAAAGTAAAGTATAAATGTATTGTTCAATTGATTATCTAAAACTATTTAGATTACTAGAGGAAAATATATATAAAGGAGATTTATTTTTAAATATAAAATTTTGAGTTAAATAAAGTTATTTATTGATTTGGTATCAAAATAAAATGACCGGCGAATCGAAATTATCAAATGAAAATTTATTATTCGATTTGTTCAAATATTAATAAAATTGTATAATTGCTTATACAAGGTTAAACTGTGAAGAAATAAGTTGGATTCAAAATGGATTGCAAAATAAAAAGCTAAGGTGAGATCTTCTCACTCAGATTTATGATTGAATTGCAGTTATTGATTGATTTGTTTGAATGTGCTATTAGATATGATAGGATATATCTATATATATAGCAGTATATACATATTGGCATATGTATATATTGGATTGATTGATTCCCGCCTCGTATAGCGGATGAGACCCTATTGCGCCGTTAGTAAGCGGATTTTTATAAAACCTATATACCGCGATATTCCACCTCGAAGTGGAATGGTATTGTGCTAACGTCTTTGGATGCAGGGAAACAGGTTGGAGGGATCCAACTGGATTCCTCACCAGTAGTTATTTATTTACAGGATTGATGATATTCTGTTATCATATGTTGATATATGATGTTGATGTTGTGATTGACTAATTGATGCGTTGCATCATCGGATTCATCTTTTGAAATTTAAAAAAAATAACGATGTTGATTTCAAAAGAGATTTTTGAAGTGATCTTTGAAATATACGTTTTATTAAATTTTTGAAGTGATTTATAATGAATAAATAAACGTTCAAATTTTTAAAGTTATAAAAAGTTAAGATTTTTGTGAAATATAACCAAAGTGTGATTTTTGAAGTGAAAGTTGATTTAATTGTAGAATGGGTTAAATTGAGATTTTTTTTAAAGTATTATAAAAGATGTACAAAAATTGATATTCATAACTTTAAAAGATTGGGATTATAAAACGAGTTTTGATAAGCGTTAAAATGAATTTTTAAGAATTTATAAGTGAATGAAATTTATAAATTGTGAACTTATAATTGGAAATGATTTTGTAGAATAAATGAATTATAAGTATTCAACTTATAATATGGATAGTTGGTATAAAAAAAAAATTTAGTTATGAATTGAATTAGTTAACAAAGGAGATTTATAAATTGAAGTTTTTATAAATATAAAACGAGTTTTGATAAGCGTTAAAATGAATTTTTAAGAATTTATAAGTGAATGAAATTTATAAATTGTGAACTTATAAATGGAAATGATTTTGTAGAATAAATGAATTATAAGTATTCAACTTATAATATGGATAGTTGGTATAAAAAAAAAATTCAGTTATGAATTGAATTAGTTAACAAAGGAGATTTATAAATTGAAGTTTTTATAAATATAAATGTGATTTATAAACGTTGTTTATAAATCCGAAATTACTTATTTTGATAAGTGAAATTCTAGAAGTAAATAAAAGGAGATTGATAAATCAAAGTTGTTACCGAATCGAAATAGAATTTATAAACGTTGTTTTATAAATTCGAAATCAATTGGATTTGATAAATTTAATATAGAAGGTTATTAAAGAAGATATATTCGCGATTTTGGATAGCGAATTTTTATTGAAACAAATGTGTAGGAAATATTGAAATTTGGTTAGTGAAGTATATTCACGATTTTTGGACAGTGAATATATTGTTAAGTAAAATGAATTTGTTTTGGGAAAAGATATTACGAAATGAAGTAATTGTTTTGAAAGATGTTTTAAAACAGGTTAAGTATCGAATACATAGATTTCAACATTTATTGTTGAAATAGACGTTTTCGAGAAATAAGGAAATGGTAGACTATAACACTGTTGTTATAGTAAATGATTTCCGAAAGGAAATGTTTTTATCTAGTATTGGGATTTACATATCTATTTTATTTTCGAATCCCTATACTAGTGATTTTTGAGTCGTCGTAACGATGTTTTACGTAACATTCGTTTTGACTCAAATTGATGTTGTTATAGAAAATAGATTTCCTTAAAGAATGAAATATATACTTAATTTGATTTAAGTATATCGAATATTTTCCAAGTGTTGAAAATAAATGATTTGTGAAATACTTATTATTAAATAAGTAGGGAAATGCATTTCCAAAATGAAACGAAACGTTTTGAGATTTTATCTTCTTAAAGATAAAATGAAATTGAATACTTGAAATCGATTTGAGAATCGTATATCAGTAGATATTTTGAAGATATAAATTCACTATGGAATTTATAAATGGAATGGGAATTTGTTTTAAAAATAAACGTTGATTTATTTTTAAAGTGTGGAAATTTTATATCTAGTAAAGATATTTTTGAAGATAAATAATTTGGAAAATTATTTGGAATCTGATGATGTTGCGCATCTTTATTGATAGTTAAATAACCGACTATCAATAATTACCTTTAGATAGGTATTTGTTGTGAATTGGATGAATTTGAATGCCACACTTATTTTTAAATAAACGCTCACTATTCGGGTTAGCCGGGAAAGGACCATGGGGTCGTATAACCCATTCCGAATATGTGATACGTCGTTATGAATTGCATTCGAAGACCGGTGTTGAAGACCAGATATTTTTGAAAACGGAAGGATTACCGTCGAGTTACTCTACATCGGCTGATCTCCGATTTAGAGGTTTTATCACCCTTAGTGACGGGAAGTCCTGACGTGATTGAAAATTATCCGGATGTGCAAGGGCTTCGTGAGAAGTGCCTTCGGTTCTGTTCGATCCCGGAACAGACTTGTATGGATTGTGTGTCTGACGTTACAATTTGAGATATAAAGCTGATTTCTTTCAAATACATTTCTGTTGGTGGCGGAGAATTTATTCTCTTAGCTTAACACCCTTCTCTGAGACGTACGAGCTCAGAGGTTATGTAGTTGAAATCTATCAGCGATATATCCCAATTTGGTAACGTGGCATACTGAGTGTTGCTGTGAAATGATCAGTGTTTGATCATTTGCGATATGATCATTTGTTTGATCTTATATCTTTGTGATCATAGGTTGATCATTTGTTTGACCCGAAGCATGGCTTTGTAGAAAGCGTAGCTTTGTGGACGAGACTTCGTCGAGCCTCACACCCCGGAAATGGTCGAAACAGGAAGGATGCGGCAAGGTTCTAGGGAGTAGCGCCCCTTAGTGTATGTCATTCCTTCTGGATAGAGGTGGTATCATGGTATGGAGCCCAGATACTTAACCTATGTGGTTGCTGCATTATTATCTATGTGGTTTGTTGGAAATCGGGGATCCTCGGGAAGATCGGTTACGATCGAGGGATGACATACGCGTGTCAGTAGTTACCTATTTTTGCAGAGGTAACCCGGCCTTGTGTTGGCAGAGATCCGGTTAGGTTCTCGGGTCGTCTATTCCAGGGACGTACCCATCGTGGATAGGAAGTTCCTTAGCCTGACCATTTGTTGGAAATCCAAAGAAACAATACGAGCCTTTACGATTTCAATTGTATAACCTGTCTCCTCAGGAGGCAGCTATAGCAGGCATAATATAATGGTACCTATGCTGGCTAAGATTTATATTCTACTTTCGAAATGTTTTCCACTATGCACTAATAATAATATCAAAAATGATTTGATTTTTGCGTAGTAAGCATCTTTGACTAACATAAGAAGAAATCTCCTCTAAGTCTGCGTTTGCATTGTGTGTGTGGTGGGAGGTCTTATGGTAGTTTCATTTTCCAAAAGCATTGCGAATTGACATTAAAGTTTTCCTGTTGTTTATTTTAAAGAATAACTGTTTTACGATCTCACACCAGTCACCATGACTGACTCGGAGTTTATTGTTCCCTTCTAAACTCTGGGTGCCCATAAATTTTCCACACGGGCAGCCTAGAGTTATGTTATCAGGATAGTCTGGATATTCTGGAGCTTTGGAGATAAGCTGGATGGCGAGACGTAGTATTTGTATCTGATAGTATTTATTCCGCTGTGTATTCTGTATGAGGACAAGTTATATAACTGTCCATTGTTGTATATTGACTCTGATTGATGTATGTATAAACTGATATAATTCTTTGTTTTAAATGGCTAGTGATTATCTATTATATATTGTTCCGCTGCGATATGTGAGATTCTGATATTGTTTTCAGTTCTAATGTTGTTCTGTTGTTCTTCTTTCTTCTCTTTTTCTTCTCTCTTCTTCTTCTTCTGTCCTTTTCTTTTTCTTAAACCCTCAGGGTTCGTATTTCCGTTCATTTTGAGTTATCAATGGAGATTAGTGGTTAATCAAGAGGTACGGATTTGCGGGTCTTGACAGTCACAGCCGCCACTAATAGAAATAATGGATGAAAATTGTTCTTCTTCTTCCTCATTTATCTTCCAATTTGAAAACTATTAGGAGAAACTTTCAACTATGAAATTATAGAGCTCGATGAGAGCTTCGATATGAACGGTTATGATCGGGTTTCGATGCACGAATCAACGGCAATTGTTCTTCAAAGTTACATGTTTGCTCACGTTTTTCACTGCCTAGAGATGGTCGAGCTTGGCCGCTTGCTGCTCGTTGGTGGAGTTTGCCTCGACGCTTCGTGTGGCACTCCCCGATCGCGTTCTCATGGTCGAATGAAGGCTCGAAAATTCAAAATATAAAGGCGGCGAATGGGTTCAAATGCACATTCAAAAACTGGGAGAGGGAGAAGATGAGATACGCGGCCTTGATTCAAAGTTGCAGAAGGAGTGGCTGAGATTGAAACTGGGTATAAAAATATAAAAGAAATTTGTAATTTAATTATATAATTAATCGTGCGATCTTTAAACTGTCATAACTTGTTCGTACGAGGTCGGAAAATTACGAAACGAATTGGGTTGGCTTCGTTTTGTCAAGCACTACGCTATGGAACTGGATTGGAGTCGTTTGGAGTCAGTGAAAATTTTGGGTAAAATTAAACGTCCGTTTAATTTTATTCGAAATAAACGCTGGAACGAAATTTAAATCAAGGTGAGAACTTCTCATTCAATCGAATTGTTTCGATGTTAATCTTAAATAGTTAGATTTGAAATTTTTGATTGTATGCCTGGATGATATATTATTATCTGTTGTTGATTGAAATAGACATTATACGCCATTATTAAGCGGAGGTTAATTATTAAAAACATATACCGCGAATATTTCACCTTTGTGTGGAATTAGTATTATTTATACATATATAGCAATATATACATATTGGCATATGTATATATTGGAGTTGATTTCCCGCCTTGTGTAGCGGATGAGACCCTATTGCGCCGCATAATAGCGGATAATATTTATTGAACCTATATACCACGATAATTCCGTACTGGAGCGGAATTGGTATTGTGCTAACATCTTTGGATGCAGGGGGACAGGTTGGAGGGATCCAACTGGATTCCTCAACTATATTGATTGTTTACAGATATTTTGATATTTGTTGATTTTCATATCGATATATGATGATTGATTTCTGTGATTGATTGTTGGTGCTGTTGCATCATCGGATCCATTTTCTTTGAAGTTAAAAATAACGATTTTTATTTTGAAAGGATTTTAAAGTGATTTTTGAAAGTATACATTTTATTAAAATCTAAATTGTTAAAATAAATAAACGTTATAATTTTATTATTATAAAAGTTTTGATCTTTGGCAAATAATACCTAAGTATGATTTTGGAGTTATATAAGCTTTAATAAATGATTTGTAAATTATTAAAAGAATTGGTTTATTTAAATTGAGATTTTTGAATTATTATAAACGATTTATATAAAAGATGTATAAAATTGATATCTTTAAAATTTAGAAATATTGGAAGTATAAAACGAATATTTCCCAAGTGTTAAAATGGAAAAGATAGATTTCACAAGTGAACGGAATTTATAGATTTCTAAATTGTGAAGTTATTAAATGAATAGATTTTGTCAAACAAAAGATTTATAAGCAATTATCTTATAAATCGGATTTTGACATTTAAATGAGAAATGAATAGATTGTGTTAATAAAGAGATTATAAGTTGAAGTTTTATAAATAGAAATGGAATTTATAAACGTTGTTTTATAAATCCGAAACCAATTGAATTTGATAAATTAAACATAGAAGTTTAATAAAGGAGATTTATTCACGATTTTGGACAGTGGATAATCTTTTAAGTAAAATGTGTAGAAACGTTAAATTTGTTAACGAATTATATTCACGATTTTGGACAGTGAATATATTAGTAAATAAAATGGATATGTTTCGGAGAAGTGATATTACGAAATGAAGTAATTGCTTTAAAAGATGTTTTAAAACGTGTTAAGTATCGAATACATAGATTTCAACATTTATTGTTGAAATAGACGTTTCGAGAAAATAAGGAAATGATGGACTATAACACTGTTGTTATAGTAAATGGTTTCCGAAAGGAAATGTTTTATATAGTATTGGGATTTACATATCTATCTTAATTCTGAATCCCTATACTAATGATTTTGAATCGTCGTAACGATGTTTTACGTAACATTCGTTTTGACTCAAATAGATTTCCTTAAAGAATGAAATATATACTAAATTTTGATTTAAGTATATTGAATATTTTCCAAGTGTTGAAAATAAATGATTTGTGAATACTTATTATTAAATAAGTATGGAAATGCTTTTCCAATATGAAATGAAAGGGTTGAAATTTTATCTTTTAAAGATAAATTGAAAGTGAAGATTTGAAATTAGTTTCAAATGGTTAAGTGTGGAAAATTTTATATCTTGTAAAGATATTTTTGGAAATTAAATAATTTGGGAAAATTATTTGGAATCTGATGATGTTGCGCATCTTTATTGATAGTTAAATAATAGACTATCAATAGTTACCTTTAAATAGGTATTTGTTGTGAATTGGATGAATTGGAATGCCACACTTATTTTTGAATAAGCGCTCACTATTCGGGTTAGCCGGGAAAGGACCATGGGGTCGTATAACCCATTCCGAATATGTGATACGTCATTATGAATTGCATTTGATGACCGGTGTTGAAGACCGGATATTTTCGAAAACAAAAGGATTACCGTCGAGTTACTCTACATCGACTGATCTTCGATTTAGAGGTTTTATCACCCTTAGTGACGGGAAGTCCGGACGTGATTGAAAATTATCCGGAATTGCAAGGGCTTCGTGAGAAGTGCCTTCGGTTCTGTTCGATCCCGGAACAGACTTGTATGGATTGTATGTCTGACATTACAAATTGAGATATAAAGCTGATTTCTTTCAAATACATTTCTGTTGGTGGCGGAGAATTTATTCTCTTAGCTTAACACCCTTCTCTGAGACGTACGAGCTCAGAGGTTATGTAGTTGAAATTTATCAGCGATATATTCCCAATTTGGTAATGTGATATGCTGAGTGTTGCTGTGAAATGATCAGTGTTTGATCATTTGTGATATGATCATTTGTTTGATCATTTATCTTTGTGATCATAGGTTGATCATTTGTTGACCCAAGGCATGGCTTTGTGAACAAAGCGTAGCTTTGTGGACGAGACTTCGTCGGACCTCACACCCCGGAAATGGTCAAAACAGGAAGGATGCGGCAAGGTTCTAGGGAGTAGCGCCCCTTAGTGTATGTCATTCCTTCTGGATAGAGGTGGTATCATGGTATGGAGCCCAGATATTTAACCTATGTAAATGCTGCGAGTTTATTACTTTGTGGTAGTTGGAAATCGAGGATCCTCGGGAAGATCGGTTACGATCGGGGGATGGCATACGCGTGTCAGTAGTTACCTATTTTTGCAGAGGTAACCCGGCCTTGTGTTGGCAGAGATCTAACCGTAATGTTAGGTTATTTCTCGGGACGTCATTCCAGAGGCGTTCTGTTCGTGGAATAGGAAGTTCCTTAGCCTGACCATTTGTTGGAAATCCAAAGAAACAATACGATCTTGTACGGTTTTAGTTGTAGAACCTATCATTCACTTATGGTGGCGCCCCACTGTTTGGATGGTAGCTATAGTAGGCATAACGTGAAATGCCTATGCTGGCTAAGATTTATATTTTACTTTCGAAATGATTTTTCTACACTATGCACTAGTATAATATCAAATGTTTCTTTTTAATGCGTATCAAGCATCTTTGACTATCATAAGGAGAATTCTCCTCCGGTTCTGCGTTTGCATTGTGTGTGTGTGCGGGAGGCCTTATGGTAGTCTCATTTTCCAAAAGCATTGCGAAATTGACTTTAAATCTTCCTGCTATTTGTTTTAAAGATAAACTGTTTTAAGTTCTCACACCAGTCACCATGACTGACTCGGAGTTTATTGTTTTCCCTTCTAAACTCTGGGTGCGCACCATTTTCTACACGGGCAGTCTAGAGTTAGGTTATCAGGTTATTCTGGATTGGAGTGCTATGGAGCTCAAGTGACGAGCTGGATGACGAGACGTACCACTTGTATATGATATTATTTATTCCGCTGTGTATTCTGTATGAGGACAAGTTTATATAACTGTCTAGTGTTGTATTGTTGTTGTGAACTCTGATGATGATGTAATGTATAAAATGATATAGTTCTTTGATTTAAAGATTATTCATTTATCTATTATATGTTGTTCCGCTGCGAATGTGAGATTCTGATATGGTTTTTGTTCTGATGTGGTTCTGTTGTTTTTCTTTCTTATTCTTCTTCTACCTTTTTCTTCTTTTTAAAACCATAACATTTTGGGTTTCCGACATTCGATTGCTCGGCAGTCGATAAAGTGAGTATCGATGTTGAATTTTTGAAAGTCGAAAATTTTGGTATGTGACACTATAGTAGGCATACAATAATGGTTGTATGCTGGCTAAGATTAATATTATACTTTCGAAATGTTTTCCACACTAGACATTAATAATAATAATCCAATGATTGGCGTAGTAAGCATCTTTGACTATCATAAGAAGAAATCTCCTCCAATTCTGCGTTTGCATTGTGTGTATGGCGGGAGGTCTTATGGTAGTTTCATTTTCCAAAAGCATTGCGAATCTGTTTTATTTTCTTTATGAAAATAACTGTTTTACGATCTCACACCAGTCACCATGACTGACTCGGAGTTTATTGTTCCCTTCTAAACTCTGGGTGCCCATAATTTTCCACACGGGCAGCCTAGAGTTATTTTTATCAGGATATTCTGGATATTCTGGAGCTTTGGAGATGAGCTGGATGGCGAGACGTACTCTCGTACTTGTTTATTATTTCCGCTGTGTATTCTGTATGAGGACAGGTTTATATAACTGTCCATTGTTGTATTGAGTTGTATATTGACTCTGATTGATGTATATATAAACTGATATAGTTCTTTGTTTTAAAAGACAAGTGATTATCTATTATATATTGTTCCGCTGTGAATGTGAGATTCTGTTGTTGTTTCTATTTTTCTATTCTTTTTCTTTTCTTCTGTCTTCTTCTACCTCTTCTTTTAACCCTAATGGTCCGGTTTTCCGTTCGTCTTGAGTTAATCGATGGAGATTAGTGTCTATACAAGGGGTACGGAAAAGCGGGTTATTACAATATGCTTCAGCTTGAAAGAGATTTTAAGTATATAATATGTTGTTATAGCATGCTAGTATTTTTTTTATATGCAAATATTTTAGCCGTATGTTACATAGGCTATATACCGGTCTATATATATATATATGCTATATTATATTATATAAGTTTTGATTTGTTTTTTTTATATAATTTTTTTTTGCCGTGTGTTGAATTTTAAATATAATTTTCTATATAGTTATATATAAAAGTTTACTTATATCAATTTTCTCCATCAATCCGGTTCTGATTTGATTTCAGCTATTCTTTTTTTTATCAACTTGTCCGTCGAATTCGTGCCAATTTAGCTTTGCTTTGAAAAATTCGTAGCTTGCTCCGTTGTCAATCTATCTAGCCTCGAAAGGTGAGCAATCACTCACGATTAATATTCTTTTATTTATTAAATTTGATTTCAATTGAAACGACAATTGAAATATGCTGCTATAGTGATTTACACTGTTATATATGTTATTACCTGTATCAGTTCACTTGTGACATCTGACACCATTATCTGTTAATTATTTATGCGATAATAATCCAGTTTGGTAGATATTTGATTGATTGATGATGTTTATATTGGACGTTAAATTGTAAATGTTAAAGTGATAAATAATATGCAATCGAATTGATATAGGATAGTCAACAATTTAAATTGGATCTATATGTTGAATTTGATTTGTTAAATTTGTATAATATGACCCCCTTTAAATGTTTAATTACTCGACACGTAGTAATATGGTTAACTTCACCTTGAACCATTGAATGTATGTTGTATAAAATTGATGTTGTATGAAATTGAATAATTGATATCAAATGAAGAACCGTATTAATATTAATGTAATAATCTTTAATCTACATGAAATGATAGTGTAGATTCTAGGAATAATTATATTAATTTGCAAAAACAACAATGTGAATTAATACGATTATTTCGGGATTATTTGAATTGATTATTGGATTGATATTGATTGTTGTTATTGCTTGTTTATTTACTTTGACACCATCCCAGTTATCACATTGCAAGTTCCCTTCGCTATGTTTTGATTTTGAATTGAATTGGAATCGGGTTGAAATGATAAATACCCAAATGAACTTGACTTAGGATAGAGAATTAAATAAAACCCGATTGGTCAATGATTTGATTTAAAAATAAATGAAGATTTTATTTGAATAAATAATATGGTTTTGAAACGAAGTTGGAATTTGAATTTTTATGAAAGGGAAATGTTAATATTTAATAATATGAAACAAAATATTAACAGTGTAATTGATGAAAGAACGTTGTTAAATTTGAGAAACGATTGAATTAAGTTTTGAATTTTCAATAATTAAATTTGGAATTATTAATAATTAAGTTTTGAAATTAGTTAATAATTAAGTTTTGAAATTATTTAAAAATTAAATAAGATTGAATTATTTAATAGTTAAATAAAATTGAATTCTTTATTAAGTGAAATTGAAATTCTTGAATAAGTGAAACTAAGTTTCTTTATTAATTGAGTTTTGAAATTGTAACTAAGTAAATTAATAAGTGAAACTGAATTTCTCTAATAAGAAATAAAATGTGTTTTATTGAAATTAATGTAAGACTTGAAATGTAAAGAATTTGATTTGATGAATTTAATTTAATTCAAAATTGTAAGTTTTGATTCAATGAAGTTGAACTTAAGTAATTGATTTAATGAATTGGAAATTAAATAGAAATTGTTTTGAATGACAAATTTACTTAACGATTATTAAATAAAATCGATCAATGAATTTAAATTGATTTAAATGTTAAATTAAATTAATTTAAATGATTTCGAAAGGAAACTCATATACGAACTTGAATCAATATTTGAATTGTTTTAAATAGAAATTGGAATTGAATTATAAGATTTTGAAATGAATATGGATGTTTTGAAACGTAAATTATGGAAATTGTTTTAGAAAGAGAAATGAAAGGTTGATTTATAAATTCTAATTGAAATTGAAATTGATTTGGTTTTGAAATAAATAAACGACCAATCGGTGTAATAATCACGAAAGTTATTAAAGAGACCGGAATCGGTTAGGGACATACTCACTGTCTAAACCGAAAACCACTTTGATAACTATACGTGGAGTGTGATCCAAAATGAAGTGGTTGGAATGATGTACGTTGATGACTGAAGAAAGAGAACGATAATGGATAGCCTTAACACTTGTGTCAAATTGGAAATGACTAAAACAGGAGCTGTGCCGGGCCAAATGGGGGCTAGCTACCTCGAGCGAACACACTTCTTCGAACTACTCATTACTTGTTGTCGATTGGTGCACCCTTGATTTGGGAGTGTTGTTTCGCGGTGTTGCGATCGTTGTGGCGATGCGTTCTCACCAGTCCGGATCAGGCAAACGGTAGTTTCACTACCTTGGGCATTGCCTCATGTGCCTTGTCATACTTTGAATCCCTATATACGCGACCACTACGATTTGTTTTGCGTTATACCTATGGAGTACTCCCTGATATCCCACTAGTTTACGGTGGAGTTTACAGTGCTGCATAGACTATAACGTTTATATAAAATGTGTTAAGGGGGATAATGGTAATGCCTTAACACTATTTTGATATCTTTATATTACTGATAGACATTATCTATTTACCGTACACTACTACATAGTAGATAGTTTAACTGATCCTTAAAGGATGGTTATTCCAAACATCCTTTGAGTTACTTGTATTTCAGTTGCTATTTCACTTGAGTTGGATTTATTGATATAAGAATGTTAATCCTGACTCGAGTGTTTTGTGTTTTGCTTTACGCTCAGGTCAGACTGAGTGTACCAGTATTCGAGACTCACCTTTGGAGTGGAGCTTCGCTTGATGATCCAGCTATCTATCCAGTTTCAAATATCCAGTTGATTCCAGTGATGTATTCTGATATTGTATTTGATTATTGTATTCGAGACATTTGTTGTACCTTATTTAACTCTGATATGTATATAGTAGCTTCATGAACTACTATCTTTTGTTTCCGCTGTACTTATTACTCTGTGTCTGTGATCTGTGATTATTTATTTACTTTATATGTTCAGTTTTGCCAATTTAAATTAACAATTCGGTATTTTGAATCATTCAAGTTCGACATGTGCGGATGTGAATGGTCCAAAATAGCGGGTCGTTACAGCTTCCATATATCAACTTCTCCTCATTTTAGTTCGAGCTGAGTAAAACTAAAATAAACACCATTTCATACTTAAACAAACTTCAATTTAAACATCAACAAACAAACAATAGTTCAACTTAAACAACAATACAAAGTCAAGCCAGAGAATTAAGGTGAGTAAACTCCTACCTAAACATACTCTATTTTGTTTGTTTATTTATGCTGTGAGTAATATTTGAACCTGTTTTGAATATACCTTTGAACAAGTATGGTTGTATCTATATATGTATATATGAGTTCCCTGTGAATGCTGTTGTGTGCAGTATGTTTATAATTGCCTTTGTTCTTGTTTTCTTCAAACCCAAATATGCAAACAAATTTATTTCTCTTGATTTAATAATAGTTAGACTATACAATATAAACGAACATTGTTTGTTTGATCTGGAACTAAAGTTTAAAAATTCATTTAAGTTAAAACAACTTATAATTGTCTTTGGAAACACAAAATAGCAGAGCAAACTCAAGATAAGTCGAAATTTAAATTTCTTAATTCTCGAACTCAGGGTTATAAACTGAAATCTTGTACTAAAATATGATTTTTGAAGTAAAAATTATGATTTTTAGATCAAGGATTTGAGAGCAACTCGTATTTGTTCGAAAATTAGTTTTGATCAATTGAGGTTGATCAGAGTGAGGTTGGTGATCGAGGCTTCGCGTGGAGGTGGAGAGGCCTATGACGATGGTAGGAAAAATGATCGGAGGTGCTCACGTTCACCGTGGTGGCAGCGGCAGGCATTTTCCGTTCGTAAACCTAATTTTTGAGAGGCTGGTTTTTTCGATTTGTTCGTCTTCTTCGATCGACCGAGTTCAACAAGGTTCTGGGGGATGGAAGAGGGGAGGTTGACGAGTGTTTGGCCGGAGTTTTCGACCTTCTGGTGGTTGAGGTTTCAAAGGCGACGCGTTGCCAGGTTTTGGAGGTGTTTCAGCGTCTTCTGTTTCCAGGTTTAATTATCAAGCCCGATTTCGAATTCGAGATGATGAGGAGTTTTGGTGGTCGGGGGAGTGGCTCGTGGAGGATCGTCGACTTGACTCGATGATCTGGAGTCGACCGGAGGTGATGGCGGCGCCGTGCACGTGCACGGAGCTTAGTTCTATCGATCTAGAACTATGTTGTGGAGTTGGGTGGAGTTGGGGTAGTATGCGAGTTTGTCTCGAGTGATTCGAGTGATGGACTCGAAGCATTGAGGGTTTGGACTCGAAGCAGTTTTCAGGTAGCTCGAGTCATTTGTGGGTGTTGCAGTTTTAACCTGTAGCTTTTTTAAAAAAAAAATTAAAAATCTGGATTTTAAATTGAAAGCAGGGATTTAAATAAGTTTAGACTCAAGTTTAAATCTGGTTCAAGATGGTTTTGAATCTCAGCTTAAAAATAAATAAAGTTTTTATTTAAATTGTTTTAACTACTTTAAAAAAATGTTTAAGTAGCTTGAAATGAAAAAAATGAAGTTTAAAATGTAGAGAAGTTTTTAAATTAAATCTGAAATCAAGATTTGTTTGTATTCCAGTTTTGTAATAAAAGAAGTTTTAAATTTGAATTGTTTTAAATAGTTTAAATGATAAAAATAAATTTGTAAACTGATTTGAATTTAAATGAATTTGGGCTTTAAATTCTCTTGGCTTCTAGTGTAAAATAAATAATTCTTTAACTTGGAAAATAAAAAGGATTTTTGAAATTGTTTGAATCTTGTTAAAGTTAATTTATTTTAAATCTTAATTTAAAAATGAAATGTAAAAGGGAATTTTGAAAGTCAATTGTTTTAAGTACCTTGTTAATGATAATTTGATCATTAATAAGACAAATATCCTTATCTTTAAATAAATGAGGGTTTATGATTTGTAATTATTAATTAAAATGGATGGTTAATGAATTGAATGAATTAATTTAGTAATTAGGAGTTTAATTAAGGTTTTAGCAAATTAATTTAGGATAAATAAATTGGTATTTAAGAATCATTAATTAAATACGATTTATATTTTTTAATCAATGATTAGTAGATTATTAATCAAGTGATTAAGGGATTAATTAAGTTATAGTTAACACTTAGTGTTAACGCTAAAAAGTGAACGCTAACACCCGGTGTGTGTGATAGAATCGTGAAAGCACCACCCGTTGGTACGGGAACAGAATTTAAGCTGAAAATAACAGAAAGCAGTAACGGAACAACAGATTTATAGTGGTTCGGCCCGTAACTGAGCCTACGTCCACTTTATAGTCTTTTATTGATGATCTTGTTACAAATTGATACAATTCACTTTGATTACAATTCACTTCGATCACTTGAACACTTTGGATTAGTAGCTCAAACTTTGACGGTGAGATTTGTCGAATCCATGTCGGATGTGAAGAATCTCGATCAAAGCTTGTTGTAGTATCTTCGATGTTCAAAGTTCTTGGAGTCTTCAGTGAGTTGAGAATTCGGCAGAGTAATGACGCTTCAGAAAATGATTGGCCAAAAGTCCTCTTCATGTTGAAGGTGGTGGTCTATTTATAGGAGTTGAATTCTGGTTAGAAGTTTTGCCAAGTCTTAGGTCGCATACGACCTAAGTTAGGTCGTAGATCGCGAGCGACCTAAGCTAGGTCGCGGTCTACATGCGACTTAAGAAATCAGCTGATGTAGTTGCACTTGGCTTCATTTGATCAAGTGGTAGGTCGCTGGCGAGTTAAGGATGGTACTAGGTCGTTGTTGACTTATAGGAATGATTCAGCACAAAACTTGACCCCGAAGTCTTAGGTCGCGCACGACCTAAGCTAGATCGTAGGTCACAAATGACTTAGGAAGTAGACTGATGTAGTTACTCTCAGTCTTCTCTGAAGTAGTAGGTCGTGTGCGACCTAAAGTAGGTCGTAGGTCGCAGCTGTTCATAGGTCGCAGATAGCTTCAGCAGTTAGGTCGGGGAATCTCTTAGGTCGCTAGCTACCTTAGGTCGTTAAGTTCCTTAAGTCGCTAGCTACCTTAGGTCGTTAAGTTCCTTAGGTCGCTAGCTACCTTAGGTCGTTAAGTTCCTTAGGTCGCTTGCTAGCTTAGGTCGCTAATTACTATAAGTCGTTAGATCTCTTAGGTCGCTAGGTCGTAGTTTGTTAAGTCGCGGAGTCATAGGTCGTCGAGTTTTAGGTCGTGACTAAAATACGAGTTAACACTTAGTTAATTAAATAATTAAGGATAAATTAATGTGATTAATTTTTAACAATTAATTTAGATTAATTAATTAATGATAATCATTATGAAATTGTGTAAGTGTAATTACTTTATGGAAGAAATTAAGAAATTAATTGCTCATCGTAATCAATTAAAAATTGATTAAGAAATAATTATTAATTTAGCAGTAATTAATTAGTTATTGTAATTAATTAAGAATAATTTGAAATTAATTGGTTTTAAATTTACCATAACTAGCAAATTTATTTATAGGAATTAATCTGATTTAAATTAATCGGATAATTAAGTTGATCCTACTTATGGATGTTTGGATTATATTGGATGTTGAATTGTTTGATATCCCCGATATGTGATGCTTTGTGATATATTTTGATTTGTGTTGTGATTTATAATTTATTTATCTGAGATGAATGTAATTAATTATCTGTGATGTAATCAAATATCTATGATTTGATCTGTAAGATAAGCGTTATCGCTTATACCGCTTATCAACTATACTTCTGTATTCTGATCTGTGATGATTGAATGATGTTGCACTACTGTGTGAAACCCCTAGACTACACCATACACACACAAATATGGATAATCGGTTAAGTCACAGATGATTTAAATCTAATGTTTTGAAATTGAAATTTTAATTTCAATTGATTTTGGAAATGGATTTGGGTTAAATGTTAAAGCTTTTCAAAATGAGTTCAAATGATTTAATAAAATTTGAAATCTAAATGATTTGATTTAAATTTGAATTCAATATTTGGAATTGAATTCAATGATTTGAAAATATGGTCTAAAAAGACCATACCAGTTATAAATGTGTCTATATGAATTTAAACAATTTTAAAAGTATGGTTTTGAGAATTTGAATTTAACCCAAGGATTGTAATTCGTATAAATGAATCAGATTTTCCAAAATGAAAACTGTTGTTTTCAAATGATAAAAGCTTTCATATAAGAAATGAAATTCCAATTTAAGTTAAAGGAATTTCAAGTATGAATTGAAAATGGTTTTCCAAGTTATAAGTGAATTCTTTTTGAAAGCTATGAATAGAATCTGTTTATTTTAATATATTTAAATGGTGATTTGTTTAAACCATTCGAAATGAAATTGTATTGAAATCTATCAGTTAAATCTTGGTTTTCAAGATTTAACGAGTTAATCCAATTGAAACGGAAATTGATTCGGAAAATCTGTGAATGAATCTTTGTGAAACTGGGTGAACTTTGTGAAATGAATCTTTTTATGTAAAAGATTAAAATGGTAATTTGTTTAAACCAATTTAAAAGAAAGTTTGAGTAATAAGTTGTGACTTAATTGAAATCCCAATATCCATATGTTTTCAAATATTGCGCTCATTATTCGGTTTAGCCAGGAGAGGACCTTTGTGTCATACAACCCATTCCGAATAAGTGATACGTCGTATATGGATCGCATTTGAAGACCGGGTATTTGCGAAAACGATAGGATAACCTATCGATTGTCTCTGCACTGAGTTGCTCCGGTATAGAGATTTCCTAAGTGATGGGGAGTCCGATCGGGATTGTGAATACCTGGATTACAAGGGCTTCTTCAGAAGTGCCTTCGGTTCTGTTCGAACCCGGAACAGACTTGTATGGTTACATGTTTGGCATTACATTTTGAGATATAAAGCAGATTTCTTTCAAATACATTTTATTGGTGGCGGAGAATTTATTCTCTTAGCTTAACACCCTTCTCTGAGATTTACGAGCTCAGAGGTTATGTAGTTGAAGGTTATCAGCGATAAACTCCCAATTTGGTAATGTGGCATGTTGAGTGTTGTTGTGCGTTGATCATTTATTGATCATTTGTGATCAAAGCATGGCTTTGTGAAAAAGCGTAGCTTTGTGGACGAGACCTCTTCGGACCTCACAACCCGAAAATGGTCGAAACAGGAATGATGCGGCAAGGTTTTGAGGGTCGCTCCCTTTAGGGTATGTCATTTCCTTCTGGGAAAGGGTGGTATTAGGTATGGAGCCCTGGTATTTAACCTATGTGGTTACTCCAATCTCATTTACTGTGTGATTGTGTGTTTGATCGAGGCGCCTCGGATAAAGGTCCCAAAGGACCGGGGGTGGCATATTCGTGTAGTAGTTACCTAGTGACAGAGGTAACCCGGGCTTGTGTTGGCAGAGAGCCAGGTTGGTTTCTCGGGACGTCCCGCCAGAGGCGTTCCCATGTGGCATAGGAAGTTCCTTAGCCTGACCATTTGTTGGAAATCCAAAGAAACAATACGAGCCCTGTACGGTTTTAGTTGTATTACCTGTCATGGAATGTGGCGGTAACCTGCTATTGAACATGGTAGCTATAGTAGGCATACAATAATGGTTGTATGCTGGCTAAGATTAATATTATACTTTCGAAATGTTTTCTGCACTATGCACTAATAATAATAATCAAATGATTCTACGTAGTAAGCATCTTTGACTATCATAAGGAGAAATCTCCTCCAATCCTGCGTTTGCATTGTGTGTGTGGCGGGAGGTCTTATGGTAGTTTCATTTTCTAAAAAGCATTGCGAAATTCCTTTTTTAACTGTTTTATTTCAAACCAAATGTTTTGTTGCTCACACCAGTCCCACGACTGACTCGGAGTTTATTGTTCCTTTCCTAAACTCTGGGTGCCCACAATTTTCCACACGGGCAGTCTAGAGTTGGGTTTCTCAGATATTCAGGGTTAGTTGATTATCTGGAGCTAGTTCACTTCATCGGAGTGGATGACTGCACTTGCTTTTCTTTGTGCATCGTGATGGTGGTTCAAGCTTGATGTGGAGGTGTTGGAGTCATTCTCTTTTGCAGATTATTTAGAGTTATCTCTTTTGTTATTTCCGCTGTATCATTATTTATCTTTGATATTGTTGTATCATATTGATATCATTGTTGTATATCATTCTGGATATTGTTTTCCAATGGAGTTGTATATGATATCATCTATTTATTTATTCCACTGTGTTGTTATACTTACTGTGTTATAAGCTCTGGGAAGCCAGATTCGGCGTTTGAATCTACGGCATTCGAGAGTACAAGTGAAGTACGGGTACCGATTTTCGAAGGTCGAGTTTTTGGATTCTTTACAATTATTTTATTATAATGCTCGGGTCAGACCGAGTATTATAGATACAGGATATGATGTTGTGGAGCTCAGGAGACGAGCTGGATGGCGAGACGTATCAGTCGTACTTGTTGTATATTCCGATGTGTTGAGTATACTGTGTATTCGGTTGTGGGACAAGTTAATATAACTGTCTAGTAATGTATTATTGATTGTGTTGTACTCTGATGATGAGATGTATAACAGATATAGTTTCTTTGTGCAAAGATAAGTTATTATCTATTATATTTTATTCCGCTGCGATGTGAGATTCTGATGTTGTTGTTTTCTATTTTCTTCTTCTACCCCCTTCTTCTTTAACCCTGATGGTTCGTATTTGCGTTCACCTTGAGTTGATTTGATGGAGAAAAATGTCGATTCAAGGGGTACGGGTTTGCAGGTCATTACACTACAAACAGATATATTCGGTAATAATGGCAAACCGGTTATTTATTCTGCCAATAAGGTCCAATTAAATACAATTAGCAGAACGGTGTTTTATTCCGCTAAACAGATGTCAAAAACATCGTAATTAATTTAAATTAACTCATCACTATTTTTATCTGGAAAAATCACTTCATCAGACAGGTCATATAAATTTAAACGAGGATATTTGTTTTAAATCGGTGATTAAATTTCTATCCGTTTAAATATTCCATAATTTTTCACTTATTCAAACTCGACAACAATTCGTATGACGACTTAGTGTTCGACGGTACGAACCCATCACAATGAATTTTTCTTCAATCGGAATTCGTATGCATTCATTATGGCATTTTAAAATTTAAAAAATATATATATAATTTAACAATTTTTAAATAGAAGAAAAATCCTTCATCTCCTTCTCTGGGTCGAAGCCCATACTTAATTCAAACTTCCCTCTACCTTTCCTTTTATACTTATTTTTTTCTTTATTTTTTAAAAAAAAAACGGGCCGAAACCCAAACCACCTACCTAAGAACAATTCCCTCCTCCTCTTCTCCTCCCATTCTCTCTCTCTTTTCCAAATTCTTCTGGACAAACACGAAGTCCCAACCAAAGTGCTTCAATCCTTCAACCAAAAAGGCTGCCTCTTCGATCACCACAGGCGCGTTACTCGACCATTGCGCCACCCTTTTTCCTTGCCCGGACCGAACCAAGTTTTCTCTACCCTCCCAAACTTCCACTGCCATTGCCGTTCTCGCGAGCACACCGTGCGCGTGCACGCTCGCCCCATCTTCCAGATCACCACCGCGACACCACAGACCCACTCCACTCCGTCTCCTGATCTTCACCGCCACCTCGATGAAGCTCCGGCATCCTTGAATCCAAATTGAGCTTTCAAACGAAACCCAAAAAAATATCCACTATTACCAATCTCCGATCTGCTCTTGCCTTACACCATTGTTTCACTCACCGCCACCACCATTCTAAAGCTCACCTACGCCGCCTCCTTCCTACCAGAATTCAAAGCGTCCGGTCATCCCCTTCCTCCTAAAAACAGTCGCGCCCAGAGCCTCCATAAACAATTCCTAAAACCCTAAAACTTCCTACCGCTACAATCCTACGCCACTAGAAAGAAATTCCCACGGTCGAAACGTCCCCCTCGATTCCATGATCATTCTGAAACCAACGGCCCGTCGCCTCGGCCACCTAAGATCTAGAAATTAATTTTTTTGTTAAAAACGATAAAAACAAAAAATTCCCCCAATCTACTAACCTAAAAATCATGATTTTGTCACTAAAAATCTTAGTTTGGTATGCCAAACATGGTCATGGATTCAAAACATTATTTTAAACATATTGAAATTTGTCGAAATCTGGTTTGTTTATTGTGTTTTCACAATTTCACGCGATATACAAAACGAACAATCTTCAAACCATTTTTGGTGTGTGCTTAATTCAAAAACATAGACTCCATTAGTTGACATCATTAATTAACTCGAATCGAAACGAGTGATTATGATTTTTGAAAGAAGAGCATTCAAGTTTTTAAAGCCTGTTAACAGTTTATAGAGTACAACAACAAAAAAATTCCAGGCACTTCGAATAAAGATCCTCACCTTAAACATTTTGAAAATCTTTTGAATCTTCTGTTTGAACATAAGTTTGATCTGAAACTCGAATCCTTGCTTTGGACTTGAATGTGAAAGAGAATGCTTCTTCTTCTTTGATTGTAGAGTGTATTTTTTTTCTTTTCTTTACAGTGTTTGGTTTTAAAGAGTATTTAAGTTTACAGGATTTTGCAAAATGAAGCTACACACATATACAAGCATATATATATATATTCATGTTTTGCAAAACAAATTGATGTATACGTACACCACTTAGACTTAAGGAACATTGGATTTGCTGTACAAAAGTTTTGATGGATTGAGGTGAGGTAGTACACTGTGAAAACTTGATGGCTTGCAAATCTTGAAAGGAAGTTGAAATGAGGTGAAGAAAATGTTTTTAGCTTTTCTCTTTTTGGCCAGGCAGCATATGTATAAATATTTATTATTTATTTTCATTTTTACTTGTTTTTCCTTTCTACTTTTTGTTATTTTACTTTTTAATTTACCTAGTTAACTTTCTTTTTATTTGAAACATTCCTTCGTATATATTTTGAGAATAACATGTAAAGTGGTCTTAACTAAACAATTTAGTCTTCCTATTTTATATGTATATATTTCTATTCATATATATATTTATATATATATATATATAACTCAAGGCATTAAAAGTTATTTCCATTCCATTTTTAAATAATACAACATTTTGTTAACACATTTAAACGTACAATTCAAAGCAAATGAAATCTTTACTATTTCATTCTAAATAACATTTTCTTGTCAAACATTATTTTGTAAAAGATTTCTTATTTAAAAATGCTATTATAAATTTTCTCATTCATATCATCATATTTTTCATATATATCTTTTCTTTCATTTTTCAATATATATATATTTATTTATTTTTAATCACTATATTTATTTAGTTCATATATATATATATATATATATATATTTCACTTACCACTACATATATTATTTTTAACATACCATTTATATTTCTTCATAAATACTATAATTTCCCTTTTGAACTTATATATATATAATAAAAATCCAATTTTAAACTTTCTTTATTTACAATACATTGTATTTTCCCATAAGTCATATCATTTCTATTTACAGTATATTCTTTTCTTATTTCATCTATATTTATTTGAATTGAATTTGTTTCCTAATCATATATATACATATAAATCCTGTTGTTCTGAATATATATATAAGAAATTCCAATTAAATCAATTTCCCATTTTTATAAATAAAATCTGGAAATTCAAAATACTATCTTGGTTTAAAGTTATATATTTTCATCAATCATCACTTAACGAGGATTTTATTTTGATAAAAATACTGTATTATTGAATATTAAAAATTAATATTCAAAACTCAAGATGACATAAATTTCAGGTTGTTACACTTTCATTGAGTAATTCATTATAATTCATAGATGAATGAGCAACTCCTTTTGGAATCCTTTGACATGATCGATGAGAAACGAGACGAAGCTTACTTGAGAGCAACTGCGCACCGCAATCAAGTCGCCCGGTATTACAACGCCAAGGTCAGGAATCAAACCTTTGAAATTGGTGACCCGGTCCTCAAACGAATCTTCCCATGCCTTGGGAACTTGAGCCCGACATGAGAAGGTCCATATGCAATAAAACAAAAGCTTTGAGAAAGCACTTTCAGGCTTGCAATGGTTGATGGGACCGCACTTTCGAGGACGCGGAATAGTCAGCATTTACGACGCTATTTCACTTAGAAATAAATTTGTACATAATTGAATAAAGCCATGTAATTAGATAGAATCTGTCATTTCCCATTTTCAATAAATGGTTTCCTGGATCTGTCTTTACAATGCTTAAGAGCTGTGAAAGATGACCGCCTCGAATGAATCTGCATGTGTGTAATATAGGTGTGTAGGTAACCAGAGATAGGTGCCAACCAAACTTCCACAGTCCATGATTGGACCCTTGAAGTTCAATCACTCTCGGTCTCTAGAGATCGATACCACCTATCTCTTGCCATTGACATGGGGGTAGGAGTATAAACTAAATAGGACATGATACAACCGTCTGAATGTTGACTCTTGCCATTGAGACAGAGGCAATAGGAGTATAAATTGAAAGAACGTGATACGACCGTTCATCTATTAACTCTTGACCTTGGAATAAGGATAGGAGCATAAACTTTAGTTGACGTGATTTGGCCATCCATCCGCTAACTCTTGCCTTTGCAATGAGGGCATGAGTATAAACCCAGAAAGGACGTAACTTGCCCGTCCACCAGCAAACTCCAGCCTTTAATATGGGGATAGGAGTATAAATCAAAATGAATGTGATATGACCGTTCATTCACTAACTCTCATCCTTGATGTGGGGGTACGAATATAAACTAAAATAGACATGATAAGACCATCCGATCTTTAAGCCTGGAGTAGGCAAAACGAAAGGTCCATACCCGACGTAAGGTGGGGTCTTACCTATGAACTTTGAATCGACAGCCGGAGTTGGGTGCGATTGAGAATAAACATCCTAGATGAGGATGTACAGACAATGATCTTAAGTAGTCAATTTGAACTAGCGCCCGGAGTTCGGCATAATCGGATACCATTATCCTGGAAAAGGATATCTGGACCATTGTTCTAAGTGGTAAAATTTAGTTAATTGTAACAACCCTGTTATTAATTACCTAATTAATTAAATTTAATTAGGGATAATTAATTCTAATTTATGGTTTATGAAACTTAATTGTGTAGTTAAATCTAGTTTTTGGAATAAGTGATTTAATTTATTTAAGAAATAAGTTTCATTTATTAAAGAGGATTTCAATTTAAAATTTTGAAATGTTAATTTGGAAAACTGTGATAAATCTTATAATTGTGTAAAATGAATTTATTTAGATTTAAAAATTGTTAACTTTGGAATTTTCAATAAATGAAAATAAGAGATTGTCTTTTTTTAAATATTAAAAAGAAGGTTAAAATAAGTGTTAAAATTGTATTCCTTTCTTTTATTTTTTGAAGTTAAAAGGTTGAATAATATGTAAAGCTTTTATATAAAATTTCCTAATTGTAATCTAATTTGTAATTAGAGTTAAAATGAAGGAAATAAGTAGAAAATAGATTTTGTGTTATTTAATTAAAGTATGGGTTTGGGCCTAGGTAAATTTCTCCCCATTGGTGCAAATAAGAGAGAGTTTTCTCTCCTTAGCAATTTCTAAAATGAACTATATTTTCATTTGCTAAACCAGTAAGCAAAAAGAAAGCTATTCTCAAAACTAAGAAAATCGTAACGTCAAAATCCTCAATTTCAAGTACCAAATCAAAGGGCTTCTAGCTAATACTTATAGAAATCAAAATAAGGTAACCTCTTCCATCTTATAGTATAACTATTAAGATTTTTTTTAGATTTCATCTTGGTTAGTATTTTTGTTTTGCAAATTTCTGAGTTTGACCTAGGTCTAATTGATGAGAGAAGCTAGCCTAAGGGAATCCGGGTTTTAATCATCAATTCAAGATTATGTTAATGCTAAAAAATGAACGCTAACACCCGGTGTGTGTAGTAAAATCGTGAAAGCATCACCCGAGTGACGGGAATTAGAGATAAGTAGTAGAATAGCAAAAATGCAGTAAAACACAGCAGTTTATAGTGGTTCGGCTTGAGATTGAGCCTACGTCCACTTTGAATCTCTTTATTATTGAATCTGGTTACAAAACGGTACAATACACTTGTGAAACTCAATACAATTTGATCACACAAACAATCTTGACTACTAGCTCAAACTTTGATGATGAAACTCGACGAATCCATGTTAGATGTGTGAGATTCCATTTGTAGCTTGTTGTAGTGCCTTGAGTGTTTGACGATCTTCGGTTGTAGATTGAGTAGAGAATTCGGCAGAGAATCGACGCTTTGAGAAATGAATGGCCAAAAGTCCCCTACATGTAGAATATGGTGGCGTATTTATAGTGGGTGAATCCTGGACAGAAACCTTGCCAAGTCTTAGGTCGCGTACGACCTAAGTTAGGTCGTAGGTCGCGAGCGACCTAAGCTAGGTCGCAATCTACTTCGCGGCTTAAGAAATCAGCTGATGAAGTTGCACTTGGCTTCATTTGAACAAGTGGTAGGTCGCTGGTGAGTTAAAGATGATACTAGGTCGTTGGAGACTTATAAGTGATTCAGCACAAAACTTGACCCCAAGGTCTTAGGTCGCGTCCGACCTAAGCTAGGTCGTAGGTCGTAAACGACTTAGGAAGTTAGCCTGATGTAGTTACCCTTGGTCTTTTCTGAAGTAGTAGGTCGTATGCGATCTAAGGTAGGTCGTAGGTTGCAGCTGTTCATAGGTCGTAGATGTTCATAGGTCGCAGATAGCTTCATCAGTTAGGTCGGGGACTTTCTTAGGTCGTTAACTTCCTTAGGTCGCTAGCTTTCTTAGGTCGTTAAGTCCCTTAGGTTGCTAGCTTTCTTAGGTCGTTAAGTCCCTTAGGTCGCTAGCTTTCTTAGGTCGTTAAGTTCCTTAGGTCGTGAGGTCTACTAAGTCGTTAGCTTCATTAGGTCGCTAGGTCGTATTTTGTTAAATCGCGGAGTCATAGGTTGCCGAGTTTTAGGTCGCCGAGTTTTAGGTCGTGACTAAAATACGAGTTAACATTTGCCCCTCGAAGTGCAGGCCTAAGTCTTAGGTTGTGTGCTTCGACTTAACTTTGCTAGGTCGTGAACGACCTAAAATTCATGCCAACTCGTACGCCTACTCGCCTTCCTTTCTCAATCTCATATAAATTCATTAGGTCGCCGTATCTTCTCCACTTAATTGCTTCAGTTTCCCGCCTTGCCATTATCATAAATTTGCGATCTCAAGGACCAGTTCAAGTTAATCATCCAATGATTCATCCTCTCTTTCAAATTACGTAAGTATCTTCGACTTCTGTCCCTTCCATGATCACCATCAAACCGTGAATTCTAATCTCCGGGCCAGTTTTGTACGCCATGCTTCAATTCGAGTTGCGTTGTGATCGATTTCTGACCATTATTGGTTATTGTTGTTGTGATTCATGAGCGTACAGTAGGCGACTGGATCTATGATAGATCGGAGATGAGTTGAATCGGTTTGTCGAATGATTTGGTGGAATGAAAAGATGACGAATTTTATGAAGAGGATGATGGATTTTCGTTGTACCTGCGATAGCGGGTTATCGGGTCTGGTAAGGGATTGCGTGGAGAGGAAGTCAGCGACCTAATGAGATCTAGATGACCTAAGAGTTAGGTCGTGTTAAGAATTGCGCGACCTAAGTCTCACGACCTAAGAAAACCTGACCAACCTAAGTTAAACTGAACAACCCTTTGCGACCTATACTAGGTCGTGAGCGACCTTAGACATGAGCCAATTGGACTTAAAGGAATTTGCACAGCCTTGAATTCCTCGATTTGCCTTGTGCGACTTAAAGATGCCACGACCTACGATGGGTCGCTAAACGACCTAGGACTTGGAACAAATGCTGCAATGCCCTGAACAACGTTTTAATTTGCACAGAGCGACCTAAAAAATGCTTCGACCTAAGATAGGTCGCTGATCGACCTTGGACTTGTGAAGTTTTGGGCAGAACTTGACTGAGCTTTGAATTTGAACTGACTCGTATTCTTTTGCAAACTGTTTTGACTTTAATATTAATAACCTGTGAAACACAATATTTGCATAAAATTTGGGATGAATATACTGCCATTGACTGCCCACATCGAATGACAGATTAGTCGATAAGGAATAATCAGCTTAAATGAATTGTGTGAACGGAATGCTGCAAACTAATCAACTTAAGTGAAGTATTAAAGCAAAACTAAGATAGTCAACTAAAGCTGTTTCGTTTGCATTAACACTGCACTTGAGTTTTAAGTTAACAAACCCTGAAATCTTGTAATTGACCAATTGTCAGCTAATTTAATTCCAGTTATGTTTACATTCTGTTTTTGTTAGTTATGCACAACACTTCACGCTTTTTAGGAAACGTGCACCTTGATATTTGAACATCCAGTTGATTGTGTAGAATGGCGTCTCAACAAGAAGATACAGAACCCGCCAGAGAAACTTTTCCGATTGCTAATCCACTGATCGATCCTCCGGAAAGAACTCCGACTACACTAAGCCACAAGGTCTTCAGACAATTGTGCATCCAGTTCGGTATTGCCGAAGCAGATGCTCTACTTCCTGGATCAAGCGACACTGCTGACAGGCCACCTCTTGGCTTTGTTGCTGTGAATCGTCAAATGTGCTTGAGCGGAGCCATTCCGCCTTTTAATGATTTCCTTCGACAACTTCTTCTTCGATTAACCATCTCCCCTTTTCAACTGCACCCCAATGGTTTCGCCGTTCTGATGGGGTTATGTGTTCTATTTAGGAGGACGCTTGACCGTCTCCCAAGCTTCGACGAAATTTGCTATTTTTTAACCTTCTCTAAGAATAAAGATCATCCTTCGATCGTACTTGTAAGAGGTGCCAAAAATCGGAAACTGATTTTAGATTTGCCTGAAAGTGCTCACGGTTTTCTAAACCAATTCTTCTTTGTTCGATGTCCTCCGGGATTCTACGCAGTTTGGAGAATCGGGAGTAAGAGTGCTTTTCTCTGTTCATCTTATAAGTTTTTTGAAACCCGAATTATCAAATGCTTATCTTCATTCTTTTCCTTTTTCTAGCACTTCCTCCTCCGCTCAGAAATCCGAGCCTTAAATTGATCCTTGAGACTTTAAATGCTGTGGCGGCGGAAGAAAGAAGTGCCAATTTTTTGCTGAAAGATGAATTTTTGCACCAGTATGGGCTTTTACACTCTTCTCGCTCTACTCAGCCTTGTGAAGTCCCTAATTCTCCAGTAAAAACATCGGATGCCCCAGTTCATGCTGAAGAACTTACTCCTACAGAACCTACCATTGAGACTTCATTGGTAAAGTGTTCTACTTCTGCTGACATTGCAGGGCCGTCCAGTAAGTTAGCACTTGCCCCAGTTGCTGAAGAGGAGGAAAATCTTCACATTTCTGAAAAGATGGTTGAGGTGGAAGTTGAAAAAGATAATTCTCCCGTGCCCCAAGGCGATGATACCTTTGACGGTCTGAGCGACATCATGATAACCTCTCAGGAGCTCTTTAAAGATAATATCTCAAAAGCAATCTCCCCTATCGTTGAAGCGACTTCCTCTTTGAAACAAGCCTCGACACCTTCTACACCAGTCATCTCCGTTTCCACATTAAAACGTGGTTTGTAGTTTGACGCGCGTAGTTTGCACGCCGCACACACTTAGGATTTTTCGGTACTTATACGCACTTATCCTTTTTTCCTGGAGATTTCTAAACTTCACTTCTTTTTATTTTCAGATTCTCCGATGGGGCACTCTGGCTCACATTACGACAGATTTCAGCGCTATGGGGGCCGCGGAACTTATGATTTTAGGCGATATCTCGATGCCCCGAGGGAGACGGATGAAGAAAGAGCTATTAGGAAAGCTCATGAAAGACGGGATTACGAGAATCAATACGGGAGGAGAGACGAACGATACGACTCTTCCAACAGAAGCGATAGTTCTCATAAGAGAAAGTCTTATGATGATAAGGGGAAGACTCATATTGCTGACAAATCAAGCAAGCGGTCCAAGTATAGTGACGTGTCTGCAATTTCTGAGAAGACCGATGCTCCTATTTCTTCTAATATCCCGGCCGGTTCTCCTCCTTTAAAGAAGTCCGACATTTAAGCAATCATTACAAGGCCACAATATCAAGTTAAAGACGGCCCTCCAACACTTCAAAGCCGGTTTCCGAACTGGTGCTTAAAAGGAGTTCGCTTCGATCTAGATTTGGTCCCAATTGATAAACAAGCCATGCTTAGAAATCTAGATGTTGTCAAGCTTGACATTGAGAGGATGTCGCAATGGCAAAAGCTTGTTGATGAGCTCCAAAGAGTCAATCACATGAATCTTGAAAATATGCTGACTCTGGAGAACGATAAAGCTGAATGGGATAAATGGTGCAAGCAGCATGATGCAGAAATGACAAGCATTGCAAATGACAACGCAAGACTTGAATCTGAAGTCAAGCGTCTTAAGGAAGATCTTGCCACTTCCTCTGCTTCGCACACCCAGAAAGAGGAGGTGCTTCAAAAACAAGTGCGGGATGCGCACGCTGCCCAGAGAAATGCCGAGCTAACCCTTGAGGCAGAACGTCATGCGACTGAGAAATATCGAACAGACGTCGCTCAGTTGATGGACAAGGTTAGTTCTCAGGATTTGGAAATCGAGATGTTAACAACTAGGCTCCTTGAAGTGGAAAAAGAGCGCGATGAGGCTATTGCTGGTCGGGTTGCAGCCGTTGCCGAAAAAGAAGCAGCTGAGCAATCACATGAAGCAACGAAAGCTAATGTCAGCTCTACCTTATTTGACTTTTATTTACACAGAGTTCTGGGGCGTGGGAGCCTATCCTTTCTGGGTCCTGAATATGAGATTACTCTGGCTGAGGTGTGGGAAGCCGCAGTTGATATGTTAGGCGGTGCCGGCTATGATGAGGCAGAGCTTGAGACACGCTACCTTGACGATGAAGCTCGTGTTGCTCTTGCTAGAGGAAGAGAGCAACTTGCCAGAGCGCGAGCTGAGTCTACAGGAGATGAACACCCGAAAGAGGGAGCTCCTTCAACTGCCCCTGCTCATACTTCGAGTCCAGCTGATGCCAACATTATAGACTCCAGTGCCCATTCTTTGCTTCCTGCCAAAGTTGACGCAGAAACTGTGACTACTCCTACTGAGGACGAGGCCCTAGAAGATATTGAGGCTGAGAAATTCGAGATTAATTTTTCGAAACCGACTTCCCCAGGTAACTTTGGTGTCAACTCGGATCCAGTCAATCACCTATTCAATTTAACCGAGTTTGACGAGCTAATAACTTCACTTTTTTCGGAGAATATCGATTTTAACTTCTTTTCTTCTGCAGCGGAGGTACCGAGCGCTATACATTCTTCTCCTCTCCCAGCTATTCCTCCTCCAACTCTTCAAGTAACTCCTACTTCCCAACCGGGTTCGCAGGAAGAGCAGATAGAAGCCCTTCGAGGCTTGGAGGATCCGCCTGCTTCGCAAGAACAAAAGGCGGAGGATCTTGAGGATAGCGAGAAGACTCTAGAGCAATCCCTTGATGAAGACACTAAGCTTTCTGCGCTACTTACTACTCCGGGAAATGAATCTTCCTCGAAGAGGAAAGGGAAGCGTGTCATGAAGAAGATGAAGAAAAATACTTCCGTTGGAGAAGATGAGGCAGAAGAAGATCCACCTGCACCCTCTCCTCCTTCTTCTCCGTCCCGTCCCCGCCGGATTCAAAAGCTAATCATCAAACCAGGCAGGGGTACTAAGGGTGGTAGGAAGAAGGAGTGACAATCTGGATTCTCCTTTTCTTATTGTGCTTTTTGCTTGTATCGACCGGAGATTGTGCGGGTACCGGTCCCCGCTTCTTTTTGTAATCTGTACAGTGTAAAAACTTTAATAGTATTGAATAAAATAACTCTTTTACTTGTACAAATTCTTGTGTATGTAAGAATACATCTGTTTTTCATTTGAAGTGTAGAATAAATGATTCTTTCTACTTGTACAAATTTTTTGTCTATGTTTGAGAATGCATTTGTTCTACATCTTTTTATGCGATATTGTAATGAACTTGTGGTATGTTGCTTGTATATTACTTCTATTAATGTAACTGAATTGTATAATGTTGCCCCCATACAACAAGTGCATTGCAATATTTCCTACTTTTACAAGACTGATATTCTTATTTTTTAGAGAATAACTATCCCGCTCTTTGAGGGACGAATCATTCTTCTTTTAATAGAGTGTATTTCATTTTCGAAGAAATTTTTACTTTCTCTTTCTTTCTTGAAGAACACTTCAACTTTCGGAGAGGATCACTTTTATTTGTTTTAAAAGTGGATTCTCCTACGTGGTGAAATGAACTTCTGAAGAAGATTCTGATTTTGTGCCCCTGTAAAGAGCTTATTTTTTGTATTTCAAGCATGGTGAAATATGCCTCCGAAGAGATCTCTTTTTTTTTTTTTGTGGCATTCCAACTTTTTAGGAAGAACTTTTTGAGATAAATGAGTTAACTTTCCTTTGAGAGTTGAAATGTGCTTCCGGAGAAGGCTTTTCTGTTTGAGAATTCTCTTTTTGGGACATGCCTCCGAAGAGGGCTTGTGCCTCCGAAGAGGGCTTGTGCCTACGAAGAGGGCTTGTGCCTTCGAAGAGGGCTTGTGCCTCCGAAGAGGGCTTGTGCCTCCGAAGAGGGCTTGTGCCTCTGAAGAGGGCTTGTGTGCCTTGGGGAAGGTCTTCTGCCTCCGAAGAGGGCAGTGTGTGCCTTTGGAGAAGGCTTGTGCCTCGTAAGAGGGCTTTTGCCTCCGAAGAGGTCTTGATTTGGTTGCTTGGAAGTTACTTTCTCACAGTTGAATGGATCCAGAGAGCAGGCGCAAGTTATTTAATTGGGTGTTCGCTTGCGCAAACGATCGTAATTAGTTAACAAAGGCCTTGCCTCAGTGGTTCCACTAACCTTTTTGTTGAGAAGAGCTTTTCCATTTATTGGCGTGCCTCCGAAGAGGTCTTTATCCTCCAAAGAGTTGTGCCTCCGAAGAGGTCTTGTGCCTCCGAAGAGGGCTTGTCTTGATCAGCTTGCCCACATGCCTTCGTTGTTTGCTTATTGATGATCCCCTGTTATTGTTTCCGAGCCTTTGTTCCTTCTTTTTGCAAGTAGTTTGCTTTATCCAATGAAATGCACCTTACTGTTGATTGATTTCATAGGACAGGCGCAAGTTATTCAATTAGATGTTTGTTTATACAAACGATCGTAATTAGTTAACAAGCGTCTAGTTCTTTTTTCTTGGAAAAGTGTCCCTTCGGTGAAATCATCAACTTTTGATGTAAAGTTCTTCTTATGTTGGATTTGACTTCGGAATTTTATATGGCTTGAAGTCTGTTTATTTAGTGATTTACGGGGTTCACTTAGCATTGTGATGGGTAAGCTTTGTTTTAATGACCTGCAATAGTAAATCGATATTTTTAGCAATACGTTTAGAGTATTTTTACATCGAAATAAAACAGGCAATTTAAAATATTAAAGGACACAAGATTTATACTGGTTCGGCCAAAAATTGGGCCTACGTCCACTTTATAGCTCTTTCATTCATCATTACTGATTTTACAATGGTTTACAACATAAGATACATCCATAATCATTACAATTTCAAGCAAAGCTTTTTAAGTAAAGTATGGGCGCAAATGATTGTTGTTCCATGCTCTTGGAATTGGATCTCCTTCGACAGTCGTGAGTTTGAATGTGCCATCAAGAAGTTTACTGCCTATGACGTATGGCCCTTCCCAATTTGGTCTGAATACTCTGACTGCTGTCATGATCCTTTTCAAGACCAAGTCCCCGACTTCAAAGCTTCGTTGACGGACTTTAGAGTTGAAATGCCTTGCAATTCTTTGCTGATGAGCCGTAACTCTGAGTCTGGCTTCTTCCCTTCTTTCATCAAGAAAGTCAAGTGCTTCGAGTTGCAACTTTTCATTTTCGGCTTGGTTGAAATGAACTCTCCTGTGAGAGGGGACTTCTAGTTCTACCGGAATCATTGCTTCTGATCCGTATACTAATGAGAAGGGAGTGTGCCCAGTTGCAGTTTTATGATTTGTTCTGTATGCCCATAGTGCTAGTGGTAGCTTATCAACCCATCCTCCTTTTGCTTTTTCAAGTTGTTTTTTGATGGTTGACTTGATAATTTTGTTCACTGCTTCCACTTGCCCGTTTGCCTGTGGATGAGCCACTGCTGAGAAACTTTTTCGGATTTTGAAATGTTTGCAGAAGTCCTGGAACTCCTCGCTTTCAAACTGAGTACCGTTGTCTGTGATTATCTTTTGTGGCACACCATACCTGCAAATGATATTTTTTGTTATAAAATTTATCATCTTTTTAGAAGTAATAGTGGCCAAAGGTTCAGCTTCAGCCCATTTGGTGAAATAATCAACAGCAACAATAGCATATTTGATTCCTGACTTGGCGATTGGCAAAGGTCCGATTAAATCTATCCCCCAAATAGCGAACGGCCACGGACTGACCATCTTTGTTAGTTCAATTGAGGGTGCTCTTCGTATTTTTGCAAATCTCTGGCATTTGTCACATTTTCTGGAGTAGATAGCAGCATCTCGATTAATGTCTGGCCAGAAATACCCATATCGGAGAACTTTCTTGGCTAGAGTTTGGCCACCTGAATGATCCCCACACTCTCCTCCGTGTACCTCAGTTAGAATAGTCTTGGCTTCTTCCTTGGTTACACATCGGAGTAATGGCATTGAGAATCCCCGTCTGTATAATTGGCCATCTTGAATTATATATCTTGATGCTTTCCTCAATAGTTTTCGACGTTCTTTAGAACTTTCTGGCAGGGAACCATTGAGCAGATATTCTTTGATTAGGGTCATCCATGACTCTTGTTCTTGAGATACAACCATGATCCAGTCGATATCCATTTCATCTGTGCTTGGTACTGACAAAACTTCCACAGGAACTAATCCCAACAACTGAGCTTCTCCAGAGCTTGAATATTTTGCTAGAGAATCTGCCTTCATATTTTCCTCCCGAGGTATGTGGCTTATTGAATAATGATCAAAATCATTGAGGAGTTCAGAAGCCTTTGACAAATAAGCGGGCAGATTTCCTCCTTTAGCTTGAAATTCCTTCTTGACTTGACACACAATAAGCTGAGAATCATTGAAGATTTGCAATGCTTTGATCTTCAAATCCTTTGCAATTTTTAGTCCAGCGATTAGAGCTTCATATTCTGCTTCATTGTTTGTAGAAGGGAATTCCAGTCTTAATGCATAACACAATGATCGTCCTTCGGGGGTTTCAAGCACAACCCCAGCTCCGGAACAGTAATCATTTCTTGAGCCATCAACATATAACTTCCATTTGGTTGGGATGTCAACTGTAATCTCTTCCTCTTTGTCACCCTTATTTGTATATTCTGCAATGAAATCTGCTAAGGCTTGCCCATTGATCACTCTTCGGGGATGATAAGTGATATCATACTGGCTAAGTTCGATATTCCACTTTAAAAGTCGGCCCGAAGTTTCAGGGCGAAATAGGACTTGCTTTAGGGGCTGGTCGATGAGAACTTTGATAGGATGAGCTTGAAAGTACGGTCTCAGCTTTCTGGAAGCAATCAGTAAACAGTAGGCGAGCTTTTCTAACTTTGAATAATTCATTTCTGCCCCAGTGAGTCTTTTGCTGATATAGTAGACCGGACGTTGAACTTTTGCATCCTCTCGTACTAATGCTGCACTTAGGGCATGTGATGAAACTGCCAAGTATATGAAAAGGTCCTCGCCGTTGCTGGGCTTGGAAAGTACTGGAGGCTTCTCCATATGACGGATTAACTCCTCGAAAGCTTTCTGGCATTCGGGCATCCATTCGAAGTTTTTCTTTCCTTTCTTTAAAGCGTCGAAGAAGGGGATGCATTTATCAGTAGCTTTGGAAATGAATCGACTTAAGGCAGCAACTTTTCCGTTTAGACTCTGCAGTTCCTTCTCTGTCCTAGGGGCTTTGACTTCTCGTAGAGCAGTAATTTAAGCAGGATTGGCTTCAATGCCCCTAGCGCTTACAATAAAGCCCAAGAATTTCCCGGACTCTACTCCAAATGAACATTTCAAAGGGTTGAGCTTCATTCCGTATTTTCGGAGGATTTCGAACATTTCTGCTAAATGGTCCATGTGGTCAACTGCTTTCTTCGATTTCACTAACATATCATCGACATAGACCTCCATTGTCTTCCCAAGTTGTGATTTGAACATTGCGTTAACAAGCCTTTGATATGTTGCCCCTGCATTCTTCAATCCAAAGGGTATTACTTTGTAGCAGTAAAGACCAACATCTGTAACGAAGCTCGTGTCTTCCTGGTCTGACTCATGCATCATTATCTGGTTATACACGGAGTAAGCATCCATAAAAGACAACAATTCGTGTCCGGCTGTTCCATCTACCAGCTGATCAATCCTTGGTAACGGGAAGCAGTCTTTTGGACAGGCTTTGTTTAAATCTGAAAAATCAATGCACACTCTCCACTTTCCATTGGCCTTCTTCACCAGTACAGGATTCGAAACCCAGTTTGGATATATAGATTCTCTGATGAAATGATTTTCCATGAGTCTTTCTACCTCTTCCTTTAGTGCTGCTGACCTTTCTGGACCTTGGGTCCTTCTCTTTTGTTTCACAGGCGTGAATTTTGGATCAATGTTCAGAGTATGTACAGCAATCTCTGGAGATATTCCACACATATCTGCGTGACTCCAAGCGAATACGTCCAGATTTGCTTTCAGAAATGATATTAGCATATTTTGGACTGCCATACTAAGTTGCGAACCCACATTTAGCACTTTGTTCGGGTCCTTAAGATCAACAGATATCGGAATCGTTACTTCCATCGGCACCACTCGATTTTCCTCTGCACTGGCTTTTCTGGGGTCCATTTCTCTCCTCGCACCACTATGCTCGCCAGTGCAGGGACTGCCCTGTATTTGCTACAAGGTTGGGGTTTTGATGCGGAGGGGAGCTACCGCATCTTTTCCCATTTCTCTCTTCCTGGCCTCTCGAAGTTCTATCAGGTAGCATTCACGCCCAGCATTTTGGTCTCCCTTGATGACACCGACACCATTTTCTGTGGGAAACTTCATAGTTAGGCACCATGGGGCCAAAATGGCTTTGAATGCGGCTAAAGTTGGACGTCCTAGGAAAGCATTGTAGGCAGAAAACCCGTCAACAATTACAAAGGTTTGTTTCCGAACTACTCTTTTCTGCCCTTCTCCGAGTTCCACGAACAAGTCAACAGTTCCGATTGGTTGCTGTGGTTCCCCATTGAATCCAACAATCTTTTGTGATGAAGCCTGGACGTCATTCATAGGAATCTTCATTTGATCAAATGTTTTCTTGAAGAGTATGTTGCAGGAAGCATCGCAATCAATGAGAACTCGCTTGACAATAGCTGGCCCAATCCCCGCAGAAATGACTAGGGGATCTATGGTTGGAGCTTCGATACCCATAGAATCCTTAGCCTTGAATATAATATCATCATTAGAATTTTTCTGTTGCTTCAGAGGTGCAGCATCTTCTATAGCAAAGACTTCCTCTTCCGCCGGGGTGTACTTCAAAGCGCGGGCATATCGTTCCATTTCACCCCAGCTTCTACCCGCTGGGTGTGGGCCTCCTGTAATCACGTTGATAACTGGTCTTTCAGATTCGTGTGCGGGAGCGCCCTTACCCGAGCCAGATGGATGAGTGGGAAGCTGCTGCCCCTGAGTGGACGAGTTTGGGTCGTTTCTGCTCTTCTTTACATACTGTTGCAGCTTGTTTTCCCTTAATAACTCTTCAATTAAGCTTTTCAAGTGACGACATTCGTTAGTATCATGACCGGGTTGGTTGTGAAAGCGGCAGAATTTTCCATTTCTCATAGCACCTTTTCCCGGTTTTATCTCAGCAGGTTTGGGATAATCCACAGCATCCTTGG
Source organism: Allium fistulosum (assembly GCA_030737815.1). Classification (NCBI taxonomy): domain Eukaryota; kingdom Viridiplantae; phylum Streptophyta; class Magnoliopsida; order Asparagales; family Amaryllidaceae; genus Allium; species Allium fistulosum. The sequence continues at coordinate 514,982,327 of CM060908.1, read as the reverse complement.
TGGCAAAAAAGATGTTTTCAGGAGTGTCAGTTAATGGAGTGAAATCTGAGGGCTTGAAGAAGCGAGGTCTCTTTAAATCCTTTTGTTTCTTCACATCATTGTTTTCCCTTTTCTGACCTCCAGAATCTTTTTTAGCCGAAGTGGTAATGTTGTTCTCTACCCCTGTTGCTACCATTTTCACCGGTGCTGGAAGATTCTCTAAACATATGAACTCGTCAGCTTTCTTATAGAATTTCTCAAGCGAATTGGGTTATTTCATTTTCAACCACTTCCCAAATTCGCTTGACTTATCGATTGCTCGCATTAGATAAGTCAAAACCATTCGTGGTTCTGCATTGTCAACTTCAGCAAGAGTTATGTTAAAGCGATTCAGAAATGTCTTAATAGGCTCTCCAGGATTCTGCTCAATACTAGACAATGACATAATATCCTTCGCCTTTGAGGCGTACAACCTGAATTGCTCTTTGAACTTTCGGGTCAAATCGGAAAACTGGTCCATAGATCGAACAGGAAGCTTGGTAAACCAGAGAAGTGCCACTCCTTCTAAATATACTGGGAAATACCGGCACTTAATCTCATCAGTTGCTCTTGCGCCGGTCATGTGCCAGTCATATTTATACAAGAATTGATTTGGATCACTTGTTCCCCGATAAGCAGGAATGGTGGGTGGAACGGATTTTCTAGGAAACTCAGCCTTTAGAATCTTCTCAGTAAACGGAGTCTTACTCGGTGCGAATCCCCATTCGCTCTCATCCTCATCTCTTTGCATGCTCTCTTTCATTATTTGCTTAATCATCCCAGAAAGATATTCCTCATTGTTTAAAGATTTCGCGGAGTAGACTTCGGCCATTTTCTCGGAAGTTTGTCCGGGTAGATGTTCATGGAAAACTGGTGATGGCCTAGATCCTTCAGCTTGGAGGGGTACCCCTTCAGCAGCACCTGATCCTCCTTGAGGAATATTCCTCCCTTCGGAGTTGTGAAGAGCATCAGCGATGTTTTCTTCATTACCCACTGGTCTTTGGTTAGCGCCGAGCAGAGCGTTCAATCTTTCCATCATCAGATTATTTTGAGTTTCAATCTGCTGGTACAATCCGGACACAGCAGCGTCTAGCTCTTCTCGCGTCACTCCGACGCTTGGAGCTGCTTGACTTAGAGAAATAGAAGTGGCGGTATCATCATGGACATCTTCAGATCTGACAGCCTTACGCTTTCTTCCAGGAGCCATTATATCAGATAGACTTCTAGTCTTGAAAGAAGCTTGTTCAACGAACCTTCGTGAAGCAATGATGACAATCTCCCTGAGTTCAACTCTCAATGAAATCACCAAAATGTTAACGCTAAAAAATGAACGCTAACACCCGGTGTGTGTAGTAAAATCATGAAAGCACCACCCGAGTGACGGGAATTAGAGATAAGTAGTAGAATAGCAAAAATGCGGTAAAACACAGCAGTTTATAGTGGTTCGGCTTGAGATTGAGCCTACGTCCACTTTGAATCTCTTTATTATTGAATCTGGTTACAAAACGGTACAATACACTTGTGAAACTCAATACAATTTGATCACACAAACAATCTTGACTACTAGCTCAAACTTTGATGATGAAACTCGACGAATCCGTGTTAGATGTGTGAGATTCCATTTGTAGCTTGTTGTAGTGCCTTGAGTGTTTGACGATCTTCGGTTGTAGATTGAGTAGAGAATTCGGCAGAGAATCGACGCTTTGAGAAATGAATGGCCAAAAGTCCCCTACATGTAGAATATGGTGGCGTATTTATAGGGGGTGAATCCTGGACAGAAACCTTGCCAAGTCTTAGGTCGCGTACGACCTAAGTTAGGTCGTAGGTCGCGAGCGACCTAAGCTAGGTCGCAATCTACTTCGCGGCTTAAGAAATCAGCTGATGAAGTTGCACTTGGCTTCATTTGAACAAGTGGTAGGTCGCTGGTGAGTTAAAGATGATACTAGGTCGTTGGCGACTTATAAGTGATTCAGCACAAAACTTGACCCCAAGGTCTTAGGTCGCGTCCGACCTAAGCTAGGTCGTAGGTCGTAAACGACTTAGGAAGTTAGCCTGATGTAGTTACCCTTGGTCTTTTCTGAAGTAGTAGGTCGTATGCGATCTAAGGTAGGTCGTAGGTCGCAGCTGTTCATAGGTCGCAGATGTTCATAGATCGCAGATGTTCATAGGTCGCAGATAGCTTCATCAGTTAGGTCGGGGACTTTCTTAGGTCGCTAGTTATATTAGGTCGTTAAGTTCCTTAGGTCGCTAGCTTTCTTAGGTCGTTAACTTCCTTAGGTCGCTAGCTTTCTTAGGTCGTTAAGTCCCTTAGGTCGCTAGCTTTCTTAGGTCGTTAAGTCCCTTAGGTCGCTAGCTTTCTTAGGTCGTTAAGTTCCTTAGGTCGTGAGGTCTACTAAGTCGTTAGCTTCATTAGGTCGCTAGGTCGTATTTTGTTAAATCGCGGAGTCATAGGTTGCCGAGTTTTAGGTCGCCGAGTTTTAGGTCGTGACTAAAATACGAGTTAACATATTATATAGGCAAGTTACCACTCACATAATTTATCTCTAAATTTATATTGGATGCATGTGCTTGCTTTGGATGAATTGTTATTGAATTGCTCTCAAATTGATTATGATATTCATATACTTTGTTACCCTCTTCACTATTTGCTGAAACCAGTAGCTATGTAGTGAATCCATTTGATTATTTGTCACCTATTACATGTAAAAGATACTGATATTAGTCGTTGCACTTTATTGTCATAAAGTGGGGAAATCACGCTGGAAAAATAGTGAAACGTATGTCGTCGGAATGGGGGAAACGGCACCAGGAACTCACGTTCCAGGTCCATAACCGATGGACCGGTCATGCATGATCGGTTCATTGGTCGTTGCTTGGAACGTAAGTTCCACATGGCTGCAGCCACCTACGACTCATCGCTTGAACCCGTGTTTTGTTTGCTTTGTTAATGTTATTGTTTTTTGTTTTGCATGGTTGTTTATAGCCCTTTTGATGTCCATTTTCCTCGATTTTCTAATCTATAAAATAGAATTGAAAATGATTTAGGGTAGAAAATATATGGACCAATTTGTTGCTATAATCGTGTGATGAATAAGTATTTTGTTGTAGTGAATTCTCTTGTGCTCTATGGACTTCGAACCACTTTGATTCAAAGGTTTGGAATATAACAAACTTATATCTATTTGTTTTATATAATAGAAAGCTTAATTTAAGTTTACAAATATCCAACTTATTTTCTAAATAAATCTAGTTCTTTTTATAAATGATTTTTATAAATAATTATATATATACTATTGGTAATATAAATGGTCATGAATTTTGGGAAACATGGTTTTGGAAATATAAACCTAAATTATTTCTAAATAAAATGGTTATTTATATCAAACTGAGTTTGGAAAATGAATTTATAGTTTCAAGAATAGACGAGTACTTACATAAGTACTTTTGGAATATGGTTTGTGAACTTTATATATGTATATATATTTTTGGAAATTTGGAACAATGATACATACATACATATATAATATTAATTTGATATATAAATTGGATTATGCTTTATTTTATTTCAAGAGAAATATATATATATAGTTAAATAATAAATGTTATGGATTTTAATGAGAAGTTTGGAAGTAAATTTATACGTAAAGTATTTTGGAAAACATCTTAAGTATGATGGAGTAAAACATTTACTTTTAGAAAATCATTTGGAAAATAAAATGTTTTGAGAGCCTTAGTTCTATAATGTGGGGAGTACAAATAATCGATTTAGTGTTACTGATTGGTTTAAATGCTCTCGAGTAATGCTTCATCGAATATTGTACAACTCATTGAATAGAATATTTGAGTAGAACTTAGTAGCCCATTAGTGAATACTCGAATTTCACAGGGTAGTATGGGATGCCTTGGTTAAATTCTTGTAATTGCTATTAGGAAGTATTTACACTTTAGAGTTGTATTCTTTTTTGGTGTTCGGTGGGATCGATAGATCCTTAAGAGAATATAGTTCAGGTTTTTCAGTGGTATCCATAATGAGTGAGATTTATTAGCTTCTAGTAAATACTTGAATTTCACCAGGCGATATGGGACGTTTTGGTTAAATTCTAGTTATTACTGAAAGTGATAGTATTTGGCACTCTAGGGTGTATTTTCTTTTGGTGTTCGGTGGGACCGATAGACCCTTAAGAGGTATACTCATGGATTTCTTTTCGATCATAAATATATAATAATAATGAATAATCTGGAATCTTCAAGTCATGGTTGCTACGATCCTTGAGATTAGTTGTGATTCTGTGTGACGACCGCCCATGACCCCCTGCACTGAATCAAGAGAAAATGCGCTGTAAAGTGTGCCAGGCGACCATGGACGATTGTCAGGGTAAATCAAAATCTATCGTATTACTCACAGCGCATGGACAAAATACAATAGAACATATGTATAGTGAAGCTTTACAGAATAAAATGCCATCATATAAAACTCCATAATAGTTGAATACAAGCATCCAAATAGTCAATACATCAAGCCTCACTACATATCACTTAGAGAATGGTTTATTAGAGAATCTACATATCTATATGGGTGGCCAACCCAATGTTGGTATGAAAACCTAATGAGACATAGAGAACAAGCACTAATTTCTCCGATCTAAACAAAGCTTAGCTGAGAGATAGCTTCCCTCTGTCATGCATTGATCAACTCATCAACGCAACCAGTAGACTCAAACTGTTAGCGTGCATGGATGTTTATTTTGGGTATAATTAGATTGCAATGCACGAACCCAATAGTCAGCATACTTAAATTTTACCAATGCGGGATTATATTGTAATAAAGTGATGCCTTTTGATCTTCAGAACGTAAGGGCAATCTATCAAAGGCTTGCAAATAAAATGTTTGTTGAGTAGACTGGAAGGTCAGTAGAAGCTTATGTTGTGAGATGTTGGAAAAATATGAAAAGGTGGAGGGATGGGTGAGGCATTTATAGAGACTTGCTATGATCTTTTGCATCCTCCGCAAATATAATGAAGTCAAATCCTAAGAAGTGCTTCTTTAATGTTTGTTCTAGAACATTTTTAGGGTACGTGGTAAGTGCTAAAGGGATCGAGGTCGATCCTAATAGAATTCAAGTGCTACCTCCAATAAAATTCAAGCGCTACAAGACATGCATATCCCCCTCACCATCAAACGCGTAAAAATATGATTGGGATGGTCATCGCTCTCATCCCTTCGTATCCCAGGAAATTTATATATGCATTCCTTTCTTTGACAACTAAAAAGGATAATACTTCACATGGACAACATTGGAGCCTTTGAAGATTTGAAGAATCATTTGGAAACACCCCCAATCCTCATAATGCCAATAGAAAAGGAGGAACTCAACCTCACAGTCATTGACCATGAAATAGACCTACCTTAGTATGAGACAAATAGTGCATTCAACAACCAGTCTATTATGTGAGCAAAAGGTTGATATGCCCAAAGACAAGATATGCCGAACTGAGGAAATTAACATACCACTTTTTCATTGCTAGTCGTAAAGTCTACCCATATTTTTAGTGTCACCCCGTCAAAGCCCTCACAAATTAACCCATGTAGCAAGTTTTGAGCCTACCCCACAAAGTAGGTCGCTTTTTGAAGTGGGCGGTGGAACTTGGCCAACACCACATCACCTTCCACATCCGCACAACTATTTAAGGCTAGGCTTTGGCTAACTTCATTATGGAATGTTCTAGCTTGGACAATGGTAAGGAAGAGACACCCACCAAACAATGCTCCTGACATTTGTATGTTGACGAGGCATTTAATGAGAAGGGTGTAGCGGCCGACGTGGTCCTCATCACCCCAGATGGACACAACATTTGCTTTGTTGTAAGATTAGGCTTCATAGCAACCAATGATGAAGCCAAGTAAATAGCCATCCTAGCTAGCTATGGATGGTGAAAGAGCTTAAAACCGAATCAATCAAAATATACAATGACTCTTTCCTTGTGGTCAATCAAATTAGTAATTGATTTCAAGTGAAGGGTAAAGCACTAGCTTTGTATGTTGTTGAGGCCAAGAAACTCATCAGCACCTTCTTCGATTTCAAGCTTAAACAAATACCAAGGGAGAAGAGTGCCAAGGCCAACCAATTGGCCAAGATGGAAAGTAACCCAAAGGAGACCAACCCTTATGTCCTGTTAGAAATTCAAAGTGCCACGTGCATTGGAAAAAGGGGAGACCACCATGGAAATCAGTGACAAGCAGCAACGTAGTTGGTTTATTTCGCTCCTGAAATTCTTGGTGAATACAGAGCTTCCCAATGAGTGCAAAGAGGCTAGTAGAACTCTTTTTCGATCACCCAGCGACATATTCATGGATGAAAACTTATACTAAAGGCGTTACTCCAACATTTTATCGCTCGAGTAGAAGCCGAGCTAGTCCTTGAAGAACTACATGAAGATTTATACAAGCATCATGCTGGGGGAAAACCTTATTAAGAAGGATGCACAGCTTAGGTACTATTTGCCAACCATAATTAACGACTAAGTAGACTATGTCTTGAGATGCGATCACTATTGACGATTTGCCAAAGTCCCTTATTTAACCCATTTTATTAACTCCAATGACCAGCCCATGTCCATTCAACAATTGGGGATCGACCTAATTGGGAAGTTCTTAAATGTGAAGGGAGGACATAACCAAGCCATAGTATCCATTGACTACTTCAACAATATGTTGGGGTGGAGCCCCCTCATCGATGTTACCGTGCCTTAGGTCCTTATCTTTGTTGTCAAAAATATCATCTACCAATTTAGTTTACTAAAGGTGATCATCATTGATAATGACATCTGGTTTGAAAGTGATCAGTTCCTTGAGCTATGAGAAAGAAATAGGATTAAGAAATGATTCTCCTCCATTACCTACCCTCAACCAAACAATAAGTGGAGGTGGTCATCAAGTCAACTCTGAAGAAGCTCTTAACCTACGTCAAAGGAAACCAGGCTGAAGATCTCCCACTCTTCCTTCGGTCATATAAAACCTCTGCCCAGACATCAAAGGGACATTCACCTTTTTCTTTAGTTTATCAGTATGAAGTAATGTTGCCTGTAGAGGTAGATTTCCCCTTTACCGAGGTTCCTCACCCATAATTCCGAGTAGAATGAATAATTATTACGACTAGTCTCGATGCCCTAGGTAAACAAAGAATGGATGCAAAGGTCAAGACCGAATCCTATAAAGGGAAGGTCATGAAATACTACAACTACAAGGTCAAGCAAATGAACTTCATTATGAGCAAACTCTTCCTAAAGCTTTGCAATAATAAACTTGATTGATTCAGTTCTTGGACCAAACTAGGATTGGCCGTATATGGTTAGTGTTTCCCTAACCAAAATAACATAACGCCTTACCCACCCTAATGGTGCCAACATCCCCCGTACCAAGATTCCAAAGCATCTCTGAGCTTATTAATGATGTGTAAATATTCCTCTAAGCCTATGCCATAATGCTATTTTAAATATTTTTGTAAACCAAACTATTAGTAGACCAATACTTATATGGAACGCACATTAAATAGAAAGATTTCCCCCCAAGAATCTGTTGCATACCACCAATGAAACCATGTGAATTAAAAGTCCATGGTAAAAAATGCTCCCAAAGGTTAGCATCGCCTACAAGCAACCACTTATTGGTGGCACCAAAGCATAGATGGCATGACCATCCAAGAGTGGTCCTGATTCATGCATTCGTAGTGTATTTGTCCATTCTCCAAAGACGGAACAAGGTAGTGGCAAACTAATGGTGCAACCATCCATGTTATGGCCATGATTCCTTCATTTGTAATCCTATCTGCTACCATCAGTATTCACTTAAACCTTGTCGAAACCATAAAGAATATAAAAGAGGAGTTCACAAGGAATGATAGCATTAGCACAACCTTTCGAAAAAGTCGAAGATATGCTTCTACAAAAGTTGGATGTGCTATGAGCTTTCGAAAAGGTCGAAAGGGGTCAAAAACACCCTTTCGCTTCAATTGTTTCCTTTCGAAATAGATGCTTCCGCATGCATGAAGACGTTTTGAATGAGTTGAGGAGTACCTTTCAAAGGCAACAGATTACAAGTTTTCATGTGCGCACCAAACTTTTCGAAACTTAGGGTCATTTTTCAGGATTTCAAATTTGACATTGAAACCAACGTTATTGCGCCTGATTCATTTTTTTTCTAATTCGTGCAGTATTTTTATTTGCCTTGTTTAGAGTTCATATGAAGGAATTATAAGAGAAATGGTATCATGAATGGGTGCCAAAAGTTGGGTTTGAAATTTAAATTTTGAAATTGAGAGGACAACTTTTCCCTTCTTAGTTAAACTGAAAAGTCACGTACCCCATTTCTGAAAAAAAAACCAACCGAGTACTCTATCACCTCTTCCTCCCTCTTCCCTTTTGGGTTACCTGAAGATAAAAATGTAATATCTCTCCCATATCTTAACTCCTATATAATATATATCCGATAGAAAATATAAGTACACTCTCTCAATACATTCCCAGTTTCTCTCCTAATTTCAACCTAGCTCAATCCAACACTTAAACCGACGTTGACAACCCGAGAACTGAAAGGGCGAGTCGTTGGGGTTGAGATAAAATAATCATATACGGGCATAGTTAGATACAAGATATCAGATATAGTTCTAACTATCACTATCTACTTTCAGAGTCCTGTAGCGGAAGAAAATAAATATAATACACAAACAAATATCATAGTCACACCAACATAACATTATCCACAATATTGAGTACATATGTTTGAACAGTACAGATACAACCCAATCGACATACATAGTCAACTCCAAGTCACAACGCATATGTACATCATATACGCAACATACAAATGAATCTCTAGCCTAATACCATCTCATCTCCAAACTCCACTAACCTGGATACAAACACACACATACACACACACACACATGTACATACACACACACACACACACATATATATATATATATATAGAGAGAGAGAGAGAGATAAATAGGATAGGGTCAAACATAAGTCTAGCGAGTGAGTCATACTCTACTCTACATATACTGTAAAAATAATACTATAAAACGATATGAGTCTTTCGCTCGACCACCACACATTTTGTAGCCACGTCATACCTAACCGTCATATATGTCTAACCATATCGTATCACGTCTATGCGGACTCACTTCCCCAGGCTTTCCTTGTGCGCTACAGGGTCGCCTATTGTCCATTGTTACGTCAATCGCGTATAGGACTCACGTCCTAGACTAGCCTCATGTCCTATATGGTAGCCTGTTGTCCTCGCGCTATCTAATTGGATTCACACCCTAAACTAACCTCATGCCCTACAGTATCGCTTAACATCCACTGGCTCGAAATAGCACTAGAGGGTAGCAAATCTTCATGCCTAGAGCACCCACTACTGTCACAGGACCGTGTTTGTATCTGCATACACTCTAGGCTGTCTATCCTATGCCCCAAACTCGTTCACGTACGCATTCATCACTGTATCACATTCCTGTATCACAATTTTACACACATACACACATCTGTGTGTGTACACACACTTGCTTCAATTAACAACCAATCATCACATACATTTGTTTACTTCATAGCACAATCATTCGCACCGTCACTAGCCTCAAAGCTTCTTCCAAACAAAAGAGAAACAAGACTTAAATCGCTCGTTATTTATTTATGTAGACCATTCTAGGTCCAGGTTTAACCTGTGCCTAGACACGGTCATTGATGCGTCAGTCCAAGCCAATCGAAGGACTGATGTGTGTATATTTTTGAAATTTCAAGTTTCAAGAATTTTACCATTTCATCGTCGTTTCTACCTCCGACCATCTCAGTTTTGCCTCTGGGCAATTGAGAATGTACCTATACCCTAGCCTTAAGTTCCTAAGTCAGATTTTATCATTTATTCTAATAACTCAAGTGTGATTCATCAAATTAAACTAGTTCATGTAAAACCTAGTTCTAACTTTAGTGTTTATATACATATCCCACCTAATTCCCATTTTAATCCAAATTTAATCATCTAAAAATGTTTATCTACTCCATTATAGCTAATATATGTCATGATTAGAGGATTATAATTGCATTATATGAAGAAAAGAGCACGAATACTCATCAAAACTCCAAAGTTTCTCCAACCTTCGATGTTCCTCCATTTTTGGCAAGAACCTTCATTTTTCACCCCCATCTCCATTTCCAGATCATAGTCCTCGTCCATACAGTCATTTCGATGGGTGGATTGTTGAATTCTGTTAAGAAACGAAGGAGATAAGTCATTTTGAAATTTGACGTTGAATTCTGAAAATGGGTTATGGGATTTGAACCATTAACCCTTGATGTCCAACCTATTACACTCTCATACCCAAGATTTTCGCCTACCAATCAAGTTTGTAGTCCTCTTCAATAGCTTCGCAGCGCCACTAGAATGGTGAATTTTCGTTTAGATATGAGAGGGATGTTACTATTTTGATCTTAGGTATATCAAGTGAGTGGAAAGAATTAGAAAGAGAAGAGAGAGTAGTCGATTGGATTTTATTTCTGGAATGAGATACGTGACTTTTCATTTTTAATTAAGGAGGGAAAATTTGTCTGCTCAATTTCAAAATTTAAATTGCAGACCTGAATGTAATGCCCCACCCCGAGACCCACATTAACAAAGAGAATCACATAGTAATTCCGTCTGCTAATGCGGAGAATAGGGCTGGCTAAGGGCGACCAACTATAACCTTGTCCTAATTATCTACTGAACATGTCGACAAATGCTATCTATTTTTTTCCAACTCGAATGGGTCGACATATTCAATAAATAATCAATACAAAGCTATAGATGGCTATGGACCTATCAGAACAAAACACCATAACTAAATGAATAACTCATCACAGAACAGTAAAAGATATACATATACATACATATACAATGATACATCAAATACAATACAAATATTACATCAATGTGGTATGACGACCACTCAATAAATACAAGTCAAGGGATAGTAACTCAAATGCTACACAAAGGAACAAAACATCTAAAGATGGAGACTCAAGATCCATGGGGAAGCGTCAAGCAATAGCAAGTCCAATAAAGAAGACTAAACATGTAACAAACTCGGTCTGACCCGAGTGAAAACGCACATTCAACTCGATACCATTTCACCCATAGTTTCCTCATACGAACTCCAAACGAGACAAATTGGGATCCTCATTTTGGTCAACCGGCCGTAGAAGCCTTTACTCGAGGAGGTGCTCCTAGAAGTTGGTTAGCTACCTCTCATTTTGTTCTAGGATTTTTTCTATTACGCTAATCAAAAATACGAGACGGCCACGATAGCACTGGTTTCATCATCAAATTTCAAAGTTTGAAAAATGACCATTTTGCCCCCTTCTTATTTTTAAATTACTTAATTAATTCATCAATTTCAATTATCTTCATATATCACATTACCAATACTTATTTAAAATATTTACTATATTCAAGGTATTACATTCTCCCTCCTAAAGGATTTCATCTCCGAAATTCTCAAGGGACAAAGAATGCACTGCACTCTCTCGTATCACTCAAATACATAAGTATATAAAATAAATCATCCAACCATCCAAACAATCATCCACACAACATAGCAACCAATCAAACCAAGCATCCATACACAGCATAAAAAATTTGATACTGTAAAATTTGAAGATATAGTTGAAATAAAATTTCATTCGGAAAGCTGGTAGGTGAAAAAAGTGTAAACGGTATTGGAGTTTCAAATAATTGGATCTCATTATCCAATTGATTTAAAATATTTTGCCGTAGATAAAGATTTTGTTTGAAGTTCTAGAGTTTTTTTTGGGATAGGGCACTGATGACCCAATGATGCAACCATATGATCTGACTCGATGATCGATGCATAAATGAAATGATTGACATTCACATTCTTTTATTCTTTATCATTGTGGTAATGGTCGAAGATAGATGCAAATGATACTTAGGATGTATTGTTGTTTGATATCGTTATAGAGGTAGCTTATCGGAGTTGACCTGTGGATGGGTGTTATAGAGCTGATGTGGTAGGTAATGTTACACCATTTGTGTTATATGGCTCGGATGGATGTTGTTCTCCAAGAAAATGATTATTGTCTTGCTATATATATGTTTTGAGGTGATAGATATAAGTGTTGATACTTGAGTAATGATTGTAACTACAAATATATGGTTTAGATTAGATATGACATGAGTTTAATGAAATGTTCACTATGCTAGGACATCATCCCTTTTGTCGATGTTCCTAGATAGATTATGAGGTAAGATGTTACTATAATTATCGAGTATTTTATTTATTTGATTTATATGGTGAGACGCCAACCTTACTGAGTTGTCTTGTCCATTGTATGAAAGAATAGTAAGTTGATGAAATGATATATGAGAAAGGAAACAATTTATTTCGGATGATATAAGCTTGGACTTTTGATTTTGAAGGGTATTAGCGAATGGAATGAACTCTTTTTAGTTATATAAATAGATATGATCGAGAGAGTAAAGAATTGTGGAAGGTTGAAACTTTTGTTTATAAAAGATTTTAAGCTAATTAGATAAAACTGGCTTGGGAAATTGAAGAAAAATTATTTGAAAAGATTGAGGAATGAGTATTATGGTTAGCATGCATAAGGTATATGGAGGCAATTTTATGAAAAATGGAACTTCGAAATATTCAGATGTGACTTCAAAATAAGACTAGGTAGATTATTTTCGGATTTCAGAGAAACACTCGAAGAAAACTCTTTTGGAGTAGCGACTTAAAGGTGCAAAGTTTACTTTGGATGTGAGGTACATGTAAACATTTATTATATAGTCGATTCTTTTTACTCTATCACTATCTTAGTTTAGATTTCACTTAGATTTAGAATTTTTGGTTGCTATAGTTGTATTGGTAGAATAGAATATGATTTATTTTATTTGGATCTTGCTTGGTTTCTTTTATTTTATCATTTAGGATTGGAATGTTAGGAAAGTTGAGGACGTAATACTTTGAGTGTCGAACTTGTTGGATATTTGAAGAAGTAATATCATAAGTGTAGTGATACCACTTTAGTTAGATCGGAAGTTCGGGTGGAAGATATGTTACCAGGTTAAGACATCGATCATTTTGAATGCTTTTAGGTGAAGAAGGGATAGTATTGTTATTCAAGCTGTATAGATTTATTTGGGTAAGACACCATCCACTTTGATTACCTTGCCTTAGCAATCCGAAAAACGAATTGTAGAAACTACCCCTTGATGATTTAGGTGTTAGGAATGTGCATTTAGGAATGGTATGAGAGAGTGCAATATTTTTTTGTTACATTAGTGTTAAGTATACCTGTGTTATGCATTGTGGTGCCTTTTATTTGAGATGGTAGCATGAATTACGAAAGTTGTAGACATGCACATACATTTGAGGTTAGTACTCTGGGATGAGTTATGCCAGTAGCAAAGTTTATTAGATATGTTGAAAAGAACAATTTGGTCAAGGATAATTGGAAAGTGGATTAGTATATCCGATCTTTTCAATTTGATTCCTTACCAAAGTGTTCTCCAACTGCTTGATTTTTAGTAAAGTTATATTCTGGATTTTATTTAATAATTGCTTAGATTGATTGTTGTTCTATTTATGTATGGGTTATGCTATATTATGATGTGTATATGCTTTGATTTTCTATGATTTATCATGTGTGATATCCCGGAATTTCGAGCAATATCAATTTAATAATCTATATAAAATATTAAATTGATTTGATAATAATTGTTAATAAGATATGAATTGATTTGGTTATTTTCTTTTAAATGAATATTTAACTGATAAATTATCTTTTAAAGGCTAATAAATTGTTTTCTATTTACTTATATATATATTTATATATATTGTAAATAGTCAATGTCTGTTTTAAATATATTTTAAATTCAATATAAATAAGTAATCATATGGCTTTAAATATACTCAAGATTAAAGTTTAAATTGTCTAAATGATTTTAGCTTAGGTTTAAATTAAATAAAAGGTTTGTTGTTCTTTTTAAAGTATAGCTTGATAAAATAAGTAATTAAGTGATGGTTTCTTTTATAAATTATTTTAATGTAATAATGAGCTTTATCTATAATATAATGTCTATACGAGTAGATTTTATTATAAATAAAAATTGTTATATATATTTTAAAAAAAGAAGTTATGGTTTTAAAATATATATAAATCTCTAAAATAAATATAATATATATATAATAAAATATACCTTATGAATATTTAAAGTAAGTTTAAGTATAATAATAATAGGTAATTATATATTTGATGTTTGAGTTTAAAATAAAAATAAACCCACTTATATTAGAGATAAATAACAAGTTAACATAACCATAACAATTACAAACTAAAAGCTTAAGTAAAATATTATTTACACTACAACAAAATATACTTGCAGGCATGGAAATCACCTAAGTACAAGGTAATAAAATAAGGCAAGTAAATGTTATACCCTTTAGCAAAATACATGTGCAGGCAGAAATCATTTCAATGCATACGAATAGGAATAGAGTAAGTATGATAAGTATGCTAAGTTTAAGTTAAATAATAAACATATGTTTGTAAGTTTGTACATAAAGGAATAAGGTATGGGCTGTTGTAAACTTGAATTGGAACAAGGCATTGAATGCCATCACCAAGTACACGAGCCATCCCTTTCCAGCATTCTTTAAGATAAAAATCTCTGAAATGTGCTGTGTACTTGAACAATAAACAATATTGCATACTTGTTCTATTTAGCAAAGCTTCTTTCCATCTTCGATTCATTATACAACCTGTAACCTGAAATCAAATAAGAAAACAAAACACTTCAGTTTCAAAGCTAGTCCAAACATTTAGGTTCTCAAGTTCAAGCTAGTTCAAAGTTTCCAGAAATCAAAACTAAAATGTATGCAAGTTTCAAGTTTCCTGTTTCAAACAAGAAAAGAGCAAACTTTCTGACTTTGAGCCTGGTGAGTAAACTTTTTAAAACTAAACTAAAATAATCTGGAAGTCTCTGTGTTAATGTTGTTTATATGTATGTGTTTGTGCAAGTTTCAGTGCATTTATGTAAGTGTGCATATCAGTTGTTTGAATATCTCTGATCTAGTAAAGCCACTACCTTTAAACTGTTAAACATGAGACCCTACTGTTTTGATGCCTATGACTTATGTTTAAGTAAACTCATAATGTATGTTTGTAAATAAGTTGGTATGATGGTTTTAGGACTCTGGAAAACTTTAGTGAATGCCTAGATTATTTACAGTGATCATCTCTGTTTTAACTACAGAGTTTTAAAACTTAGTTCAACTTCAAAAAATTCTTCCTGCTCTAATCTTCTTTAGGGCTGAGTAGTTAAAACAAAGTTGTTGTTTTAAAACTAAACTAAGATTTAAAAATAATTGCAATAAATATAGATAGAAAACTTTGTCTGGAAAGAAGAAAACACAGAGGAGTTAGAGTTTAGTTAAAAATCAAAACTTGTAATTGGTTGATATAAGTATATAACTGGAATCGTATATAAAAGCTAGGATTTTTAACATCAAGTTCATGATTTTTAATGTAGTATTGAATGGGTTATTTGGGTTTGTCTGGAAATCATGTTTTCGAGCATTTCCGATGATCGCGGGGTCGAGGGTGGTCGGGGTTGTGTGAGGTGATGGAGTAGCCTATGGGGGTGATTGGAAAAATGGTCGTAGGTGGCCACGGCCATGGTGGTGACAGTGGTTAAAGTTTGAAGTCTAGAACCCTAATTTTACTATGCTAAGGAAAACGATCACCGTGGTCACTAGAGTTGATCGAGCTTAACCGGGTTTTGGGGATTGGTAGTTAATGCGTAGAGGAAGTCGTGGCCGGAGGGATTGACCTTCAGGTGGTCGGAGGTCGGCGAACCACGCGTTGCCAGGTTTGGGCGAGTTCGAGATGTTTTGCGTTTCCAGGCTTTGGGAAGTAGGCGTTCGATTTTGATTCAGGAAGTTTTGTGGTAAATTGAGTTTGGATTTCGAATCTATGGGTGGATTGCGACTTGGTGGAGGCTTCATCGATCACCAGAGAAGCGTCGCCACTCCGTGCACGTGCACGGTGTTGATGGTGAATGCTGAGATGTGGGTTGAGTAGGAAAATGGTCGCGTGTTATCTCGAGTAAATGGAGAAGAGGCCCGAAGTTTTCTTTGTTCGACTCGAAGCATGTTTGGTAGCCTCGGGTCATGATGGTAATGCCAGTTTTAAAAGCCTGGCAGTTTTCAAAGTTTAAAATTTAAAGCTGGGATGTAAAAACAAGTTTAAAACCAAATTTTAGAGATGGATTCAAATTACTTTTGTCTCCACAGTTTTAAATAAATATAAGCTTTATAAAAATTAAATGCGTTAATAACTTTATAATGTTTAAAGTATATTTAAAGTGTTTTAAATTTAGCTAAGTCAAATTTGTAATTATCTTGAATCTAAAATTGAAATGAAATGTAAAAGTAGAGTCAAAAGTAAAATGTTTCAAAGGCATTTATAAATGAGAATTTGACCATTAATAATAAAATGCCTTACCTTTTAAATAAATGTAGATTTATAGATTTGTAATTATTAAGTTAATTAAAATAAATAATTAACTAATTTGATTAATTAATGATTGGATTAATTAATTTAGTAATTAAAAGTTAAATTAGTTAATTAAAGTTTAAGATAATTAATTGGTAATAAATGGATAATTAAGAATCATTAATTAAATAAGAGTTGAATTTTAATCTATGATTATTAATTAATAAAGTAAGTAAGAATTAATTAAGTTATATTGGATACTTAATTAATTAAATAATTAAGGATTTATTAATGAGTTATTAAAGATGAAATTTAATTGTAGTTAATAATAAATCTTAATTGATTACTTTAGTAAAGTAATTTAAGAAGTGTTAATAATTAATGAAGGTTATTAACTAGGATTATTAAATAATGGATAAATATGATTAATCTTGATAATTAATTAAGTTTATTAATTTAAGATAATCAATTGTGAATGAGTTAAGTATAATTTACTTATGAAAGTAATTAAGAAATTAATTTCTCATTATAATTAATTAAGTTTAATATGAATTGTTTAAGTTAATTAATTTAGTTTAATTAATTTAAATAACCATTTGATGATGTGATGAGTATAATTACTTAAGGAAGTAATTAATTATGGATGATTTAATAATGAAAGTAATTTGAGTATAATTACTTTGTATAAATTAATCAAGGGATTAATTAGAGAATAATTAATTATGGAGTAAGTAAATTATTTATTGAAGTAATTAAGGTAGTTAATTACTGAATGGAGTTAATCAAGGTGATTAACAATTTGGTTTAATTGGAGATAAATTGCTAAATGAAATAAATGTAATTAGAGATCATTAAATACTGTAATTAATGATGTAAGTTAAAATGGATTTATTTGGAATTAATTAATAAATGAAGGAATTCATTAATGTAATTAATTAAGAAGTAATGTAATTGATTTTAGTAATTAAAGGGTACTTCCTATAATTGGTATAAGGTAATTAAATTGTGAAAATAATTAAAGGATAATTACATAAATGTAATAAAAGATAATTAATCAAGAAAGGTTAATTAAGATGGAAAAGTAGCGAATGATTAATTAATTAACTTGTAATTAATTAATGGTTATGTAAGCAAGATTAATATTGATGAAGTAATTAATTTAATTTACTTTAAATTAATTAGAGATTTGTGATTAATTTAATTCATTTTAAATTAATTATAAATGGTATGATTATTAATCCTTGTTTATATATGATGGATGATATTGATTTCCTTGATTGATTGTGATCTCAGATATGAGATGAATAATATATATGTGATATGGATGCTTGTTTTAAGTATGATAATATTGATTATCTGTTTGAGTTGATAATATGGATTATCTGTTTATGATGATGATGTTATTATCCATTGTGATATTGTGATTATATAGAAAATTGAATTAAATTGTTTTAACTTTAAAACAACTTGGCCTTAAAAGACACGGTTTGGATTTGATGAGACCGGGATCGGGTTTCCAGATTTGGATATCCGAAAACCACATCGATCCAAATTTACGATAAGTCGTGAATCTCAAGTGAAGATGAAGATTCAGAGTGCAAGGGTTATTGTCGTTGACTCTGAGGATGATTCCAAAATGAGTGTGACGAGATAGTGCCTTCGGTTTCGTTCGAACCCGGAATGAACTTGTATGGATTGAATGCTTTCAGAACATCGTCAGGTGGACGATGAGCATTCTAAGAGATGTGTTCTCTTAAGGTAATCGTAGCCTCAAGCCTCATCAACCGGGAATGGCTAAAACAGGGGAGGTGCAGCAAGGTTTCGTGGGTAGCACCCACTTGAGAGCGAGATATACCCCTGTCTAGATGTTCCTTATTTTCGGCTTAGTGTGCGGTTGGTCATGACAACCGTGGGGTTGTTTCGTTTGGGGCTGTCCAGTAAGGGATGGTTCCGGCCTTGTGTTGTAGGGGATTGGGAGTAATCCTCGGTACGGTGATCTAGGCCACGTACTGTGACGGGCGGTACCCCAGTAGCCCTGCCATTGTATGGAATCCAAAATCCAATAAGTGCCATCGGATTTGATTGTAAACCTAGTATGCTGGAATTTAATCATGTAACAATTTCGGCTATTTCTTATTTACTTGAAAACCCTAGACCTATTATAATATCAATGGATTTCCTATCAAATGTTTGGTTAGCGTAAGGTAAAAACTTACCCATGTTTATGTGTGGGGAGTCTTACGTGATACCTTTGTTTCAAAGGATTTTTAAAAGTTATGCAGCTTTAACTGTTTACTCATACCAGACCCATGTCTGACCCGGAGTTTATTTCTATTTTTCCTAAACTCTCGGGTACTTAAATTTTTACGAGTAGCCAAGAGAATCAGGTTAGCTTTGACGAATTATGGAGGAGCAATGGAGCAGGAGGCTTTAGCGTATAGATATATATTGGTTCCGCTGTGTTAGTGTTTATCTGTATTTCCGCTGTGTTGTATCGAGTTGTATTAACTAGACAGGTGTTTATAACTGTCTAGTATGTGATGTATTATCTGTGTAACTCTGATGTATATGATACTATGTAATCTCATATGTGATATATTATATTTCATTCATTCCGCTGTTGAGATTCTGATGTTGTTTTGTTCTTTCTTCTCTATCTTTTCTATTTCTCACCCCTTTCTTTCTTATCGACGATGCGCCCTTCGGTGTGCAGATTGTCGGGTCGTCACAGTTGGTATCAGAGCGTTAGGTTGAGTGAATACCTAGGCTCTGGAGTGGTGTCTATCTTGAGAGAGCGTATTTGTAATTTATATATATATATATATATATATATATATATATATTTCTACCTATCTGTTGGGTTACCTGTTTGGGTTTTCCAATATAAGTTATAAAGGTAGATAGGGTAGTGGTGTGTGTAACACGACTACCAATGTTTGGAAGTGTATCTGTCGAGACTGTAGACCTAATACCATCTCGAGTGAGCTTTGTTGATGTAAGAATTTCATCGATCTCTGAAGGTAACCTGTAAAGGTTCGGAGTCCATCTTTGAGTAGAGTTTGGATCTATCGGTTGGACAGAAGCTAGTGATGGTATCTTGATACCTCAGGGATTAGTAGCTGTGTGATGAGACGCAGTGATTATGGATGTTTCCGAAGATGTTTCTTTGGAACAAGTTTTAAAGAAGTGTGTCTGCTTCGGTGATGTGGCTGAGAGCAGCCGTGTGGTTCCGTTTCTTCGTTGGGTTGGCTAGATAAGTGTAAGCTGTTCTAATTGGTAAAGAGAGAACAGTTTTTCTTTGGATATTAGATTGGGTTGATCGCAAAAAGTGACTTGCGATAGTCTGAGTGTTCTCTTGGGTTTTCAAAGATTTTTCCGGATGTCTTCAGGACGTCAGAGTTTTGTTAGCATCTGGAGTTTGAGTTTGGTATCGACTAGCTTCCAGGAGTGGTACCGATGGTTCAGCTTAGTAGTAGGATGGTTTCGGGAGGAAGATCTTAGTGAAGTAGCTCAGGTTTTGGAGGAACTTCTGAGTTTTATTTTTGGATCTGTTGAACCATATTTTTGGGAAGTGTTTTTCCAGTCTTTGCTTGTGTTCGTCATCAGCATTTTCATCTGCTCGGATCAGAGTTGTGCAGCGGAAGCAGTTTGGAGAGCAACTGTTTTATCTCTTCCGGATAAGAGTAGTGAGATCTGTCTTCTGATTTTGGAATAGAGTGGAGTTCTGAGTCTTGGTTGATCTTGGAAAGATCATTTTGTTGGATTGTTTTGGTTCAGGATGTTTCGAGAGGGCATCAGCGAAGGATAAGCTGATCAAGAAGGATGTAGGTAGCCCAAGATCGTCCGAAGAAATGTGGATTCCTGAATTGGAGATTTGATTTGGGATAAGTGTTTGATCTACAGGAGTGAATTGTCAGTTTGGATAACTGGGATTCGATGTGCATCACGTGTCTCTGAGGGAGTACGTGTATGAGTTGTCTCTGGTTGTAGAACCAGCAGTTCAGGGAGTTTTGGATGTTGAGTCAGACTTGTCTAAAGTCTGATATCCTATCTTGTTTTGTAGATCTTGATGTGTGTAGCTTTGTAGTATTGATTGTTTGGATTCTATAGAACGAGTAACCCGGTATTTATACTCGGGGAAACTCAAGGAAATTCTATCCAGTATTTTATCTGGATAGTTAGATTTGTTTGATTGGATGATTGATTGCTATGATTGTTAGTATATATTGATGATATATGCTTGTGTTTTTAAAATTAAATCATTAATGAGACTATTAAATTACCTTTGTTTTAAATTTCGGGGACGAAATTCTTTTAAGAGGGGAGGAATGTGATATCCCAGAATTTCGAGCAATATCAATTTAATAATCTATATAAAATATTAAATTGATTTGATAATAATTGTTAATAAGATATGAATTGATTTGGTTATTTTCTTTTAAATGAATATTTAACTGATAAATTATCTTTTAAAGGCTAATAAATTGTTTTCTATTTACTTATATATATATTTGTATATATTGTAAATAGTCAATGTCTGTTTTAAATATATTTTAAATTCAATATAAATAAGTAATCATATGGCTTTAAATATACTCAAGATTAAAGTTTAAATTGTCTAAATGATTTTAGCTTAGGTTTAAATTAAATAAAAGGTTTGTTGTTCTTTTTAAAGTATAGCTTGATAAAATAAGTAATTAAGTGATGGTTTCTTTTATAAATTATTTTAATGTAATAATGAGCTTTATCTATAATATAATGTCTATACGAGTAGATTTTATTATAAATAAAAATTGTTATATATATTTTAAAAAAAGAAGTTATGGTTTTAAAATATATATAAATCTCTAAAATAAATATAATATATATATAATAAAATATACCTTATGAATATTTAAAGTAAGTTTAAGTATAATAATAATAGGTAATTATATATTTGATGTTTGAGTTTAAAATAAAAATAAACCCACTTATATTAGAGATAAATAACAAGTTAACATAACCATAACAATTACAAACTAAAAGCTTAAGTAAAATATTATTTACACTACAACAAAATATACTTACAAGCATGGAAATCACCTAAGTACAAGGTAATAAAATAAGGCAAGTAA
The DNA here is from genome assembly GCA_030737815.1 of Allium fistulosum. NCBI lineage: Eukaryota > Viridiplantae > Streptophyta > Magnoliopsida > Asparagales > Amaryllidaceae > Allium > Allium fistulosum. The sequence goes on along the minus strand of CM060908.1, from coordinate 514,960,635 downwards.
ATGTTATACCCTTTAGCAAAATACATGTGCAGGCAGAAATCATTTCAATGCATACGAATAGGAATAGAGTAAGTATGATAAGTATGCTAAGTTTAAGTTAAATAATAAACATATGTTTGTAAGTTTGTACATAAAGGAATAAGGTATGGGCTGTTGTAAACTTGAATTGGAACAAGGCATTGAATGCCATCACCAAGTACACGAGCCATCCCTTTCCAGCATTCTTTAAGATAAAAATCTCTGAAATGTGCTGTGTACTTGAACAATAAACAATATTGCATACTTGTTCTATTTAGCAAAGCTTCTTTCCATCTTCGATTCATTATACAACCTGTAACCTGAAATCAAATAAGAAAACAAAACACTTCAGTTTCAAAGCTAGTCCAAACATTTAGGTTCTCAAGTTCAAGCTAGTTCAAAGTTTCCAGAAATCAAAACTAAAATGTATGCAAGTTTCAAATGCAAGTTTCAAGTTTCCTGTTTCAAACAAGAAAAGAGCAAACTTTCTGACTTTGAGCCTGGTGAGTAAACTTTTTAAAACTAAACTAAAATAATCTGGAAGTCTCTGTGTTAATGTTGTTTATATGTATGTGTTTGTGCAAGTTTCAGTGCATTTATGTAAGTGTGCATATCAGTTGTTTGAATATCTCTGATCTAGTAAAGCCACTACCTTTAAACTGTTAAACATGAGACCCTACTGTTTTGATGCCTATGACTTATGTTTAAGTAAACTCGTAATGTATGTTTGTAAATAAGTTGGTATGATGGTTTTAGGACTCTGGAAAACTTTAGTGAATGCCTAGATTATTTACAGTGATCATCTCTGTTTTAACTACAGAGTTTTAAAACTTAGTTCAACTTCAAAAAATTCTTCCTGCTCTAATCTTCTTTAGGGCTGAGTAGTTAAAACAAAGTTGTTGTTTTAAAACTAAACTAAGCTTTAAAAATAATTGCAATAAATATAGATAGAAAACTTTGTCTGGAAAGAAGAAAACACAGAGGAGTTAGAGTTTAGTTAAAAATCAAAACTTGTAATTGGTTGATATAAGTATATAACTGGAATCGTATATAAAAGCTAGGATTTTTAACATCAAGTTCATGATTTTTAATGTAGTATTGAATGGGTTATTTGGGTTTGTCTGGAAATCATGTTTTCGAGCATTTCTGATGATCGCGGGGTCGAGGGTGGTCGGGGTTGTGTGAGGTGATGGAGGAGCCTATGGGGGTGATTGGAAAAATGGTCGTAGGTGGCCACGGCCACGGTGGCGACAGTGGTTAAAGTTTGAAGTCTAGAACCCTAATTTTACTATGCTAAGGAAAACGATCACCGTGGTCACTAGAGTTGATCGAGCTTAACCGGGTTCCAATATATTTGCATGCAAGTATATAAGAAAGTTAAGAATGGTTCCGACCACTGAGAATTTAATAACATATTGTGATGACAATATTGCAATATAGATCACAAAAATGTCAAAACTCAACATTCTTTAAAGTTATAGCCTATTTGGAATCTATTTGGCTAAGAATATGATATTTTTACGATCCGTTTGACAAGTAAAAATGTGTGGAGAATGTGGATCATTACATCTCCTTTATGAATTTAGCCATAGAAATTCCATCCAAACCAAGACATAACCAAAACAATATCAAGCACGATAACCACTAATCAAATATTGCAATAAGATAAGCATAACAAACAACCAAACTACGCCAACACCCTAGCATGCAAGATACCATCTAAGGGACATAAACTACCATCTACCATTTGTGAAAGTAAATGCGACATGGAATCTCACCAAGCATAAAGCTCCGGATAAGTGATCATCAAGCTCTTCTCGGTCTCCCAAGCGTTGTTGTCTTTGCTTTCATTCCATTAAACCTTTGCTAACTTTACCATCTTCTTTCTAAGTTGTCTCGTACTTTGCTTAATTATACGAATAGAAGAGCGGGGTCTCGATGCTTCAGGTTCAACTTCAATATCATTCAGCTGATCTGACACAACAATCACGTATGAGTCATGCACAAAGTTCCAAAGGTATGAAACATGGAAAACATTGTACACACTAGCCATCTTTTGAGGCAAATCGGTTTTATATACAAGGTTACTGATATTCTCGAGTACTGAAAAATGAGCTACAAATCTTGGTATCAACATCTCCTTACTATCGAATCAAAATGTATTCTTCGACGAAGAAATTTCGAAAGACTACATGTTCCCAACATAGAACTAGATCATGTCTTCTTTTATCACCGCAGCTCTTCTGTCTACCTTGTGCAGCTTTCATCCATTATCGAATACAAAGTGAACTTTAGATTTTATTAGACGAGTTAAATCATACTTTACATTGAGTTATCATCGTTCTTTCTTTTTATCTATATCAATTTTTTATAATTTTAAAACTAATTAATGTAGAAAAGAATATACTCTTATATCTATACTCAATGCGAGAATTTTGGAGCATATGGACATATCATGTATTGTCATATGAAGGATGGTTATGGTCTGGTGTAAATAAGCAAAAGTACTTACAAATTGAATGAGGTTTTACAAAAAGATTACAGATTCTGCCTAAATAGCAAAAATTATGCATGAATAAACCACATTCTTTTTTGTTAAATTATTAATAAAATAAGTAATTTGTCTATGCAAATTAGAAGAGGTTTTACAAGTCTAAATTTGCACATGCAAGAATATACTAACGCTTTTTCTATTGATTTGACGGCTAGCATGTATGGTATGTTTGTATCCATGGCCTAATTAGGCTTTAGTGTTAACAAAAAAGCAATTTAAATTTGGACTTTCCTCTGTTTCTTTTCCATTATCTTTGTACACTAAAAAATACGACAAATGAACTCATTTCAAATCATTTTGACTCAATTGCAAAAATCATTACATGGTATGAAAAATAATAATTTACGAAATCTAACAATTACATTTAAATTTTGTATGGTAACATAAACCAAGATATAATCAAATTTTCCAAGGCCAAAAAGCACCAAAAACCGCAAGGTCAGCGCCGAATGCTTTTTCGGGCACTTTGAGCATGACTTTTTCCATTTTCATTATATAAAACTGCACTTTAAAATTGATATTAAAATTGAATTTCGGATATTTGTATGAGTGAGATATTGGTACACGAAGATTTGGGTTAAATGGATCGAATTAGGGCTCAATTTTGGGCTAAAAAACTTGAAGTAAAGTATTTTATATCCTTCAAATCGATCAAAAAACAAGTCATACTGAATTTTTTCAAGTAAACGTTATTTGATAATTTAGTATGTCATATTGCAAACATCTATTAAGTGTTTTATATAAACTGAGACGTGTTCTTAATATCTTATTTTATTTCATGATAAAGAAACAAGTCACTATAAAATTTCAAATATTTTCGAAATCAATTTAAAGATCCATATTAATTTAAAACATAAAATCAACATTGGTGTGATAGTAAAACACATCTTAAAACATGTATTACCGCTCAAATCAACATAACAATGGTATATAAAGTAATTTTCGGATCTTCATTCAAAACTCTATAAACATAAAATATAAAATGAAATGTTTCTTCCTAATGGTCACGCATAACATTTTTTATATATTTTCCAAATATTTGTATATGTTGCATGCATATTTCAGGTTTTCATCTACACGGTATTTAGAAAAAATTTGATTCGTCGCATTGAATCTTACATGATTACTAAGCACAAATATGCACATCCCTTTGATGGTGTATGGAGATTCCCTTTCAATCGTCCTTACTAAGGACGCTGCTCAAATGAATGAGAAGGAGCTTACAAAAAAAAATATTATATGCATGGACAATCGGTTACATATTGTATGTTATGCTATGTACTAGACTGTGTGTGTATACTCTTTGATTTACGACTTGTCAACAAATTTTCTAAATAGGTGGAACTTTCAAAGAATGTGTCGATTTCTTGTGCGCTCTAGGCCACTTTTGCGATCTACACGCAGTATTGTTGTCATAAAACATGTCATCGAATTCTTCGTATCAGAAATCACCCCTAGCCCACTCATAAATTTGTTCATCAAAACCGCTTCTTTAGTTGTTTCATTGAGGGTAACGTACTCGACCTCAATCGTGGGATCAACGATCGTTTCCTGTCTGAAACTTTTCCAACTAACGGCCCCACCGTACTTGACACTGACTTAATATTGTCAATATCACTATGAGACTAGAGTCTGTATACCCTTCATAAGGAAGTCTCAATTATCATATTTAATGAATAAGCCCTTGGTATTCCTTAAATACATAAGTATACATTTTAGATGAGTTTCTTTAGAATTATACCGGTATCGGTTTACGTATCCTAACATGTAAACCATATCTGTTTAGTACATAACACAACGTACGTTATGATTGTCGATGCATACAGTATCCTTTTCATATTCCCTTTCTCATCATTATTTTGAGGAGCGTCCTTAGAAAGAACGATTAAGAAGGAACCTACATAAATTATCAAAGAGCTGTGCATAACTGTGCTTAGTAAACATGGTAAAATCTAATGTAACGAATCAAACTCTTATTAAATACGGTAAACTACTGTTGAAAACCTGACACTTGCACGCAATATATACGAATGTTTGAAAAATATATCAAAGATGGTTATGTGCGATCACTGTGAAAAAACATTTCATTTCATTTTATTTTGTGGGATTTTGACTATAAGCCCGAAAATTAACTTCTTATCATTGTCATGTTGATTTGAATAGTATTACGTATTTTAAGGTATGCTTAACTGTCATGCCAACATTGGTTTATGTTTAAAATTAACATGAACTTTAAAATTAACTTCAAAAATGTTTGAAACTTATATTGATTTTGTCATATAATCATGACATGAAATAAGATGTTATGAACAAATCTCATTTTAGGCAAAACAATTGGTAATACGTAATTTAAGGTGTACTTCACTATCATGCCAACATTGGTTTATGTTTTAAATTAACATAAACTTTAAAATTAACTTCAAAAATGTTTGAAACTTATATTGATTTTGTCATTTAATCATGAAATAAAATAAGATGTTATGAACACATCTCATTTTAGGCAAAACAATCAACAAATATTCACAATATCACATGCTAAATTATTAAATAATGTTTAAACTTAAAAATAAATTGGTATTGCTTTTGCTTTTTATAAGAAAAAACCATATATAAATGTCTTTATCTTCTTATCTGATTATATCTTCGCTTCCAAATGTATTTGTTAACATAGTATTTATGCAGAAACCCTATCCTCGGGATATAGATACTTGCATAGAACATTTGATGATGGTATGGTATTAAATGTAAAGTTTGTTGTTGAAGACGTCGATTGTGTTGCTTTATTTTTTCTACATATCATAACATCACCAAAGAAGGAATAAAACTTTGTTAACAAATATATCGGTTTATAGTAATTTTCTCGATGCTTTTGAATAATTTTACTTCTACATCTATATGTTTTAATAAACTAGAAGTTGGTTTATATAATACTTATCATACTTGAACTTTAATATATCAATCAATACATGCAATTGGAGGACATCCCTATTGTATCTTGGTTCATTTTACCAGAAAAAAATTAACATTTTTTTTATTTTGATTTTGTAAATTATCATTATCCATTCTATATAATAATTTTTGCTACTGAAACTGTATAATTTTGAAATGAGTTCATTTGTGTTATTTTCGTGAGTATACAAGGACAATGGAAAGAAAATGAAGGAAAATATAAACTTCAGCTGCTTTTTAATTAACACTAAGCCCAATTAGGCTATGGATACAAATATATCAGACATGCTAGCATAGCAGTCAAATCAATAGAAAAAACATATAGTGCATTCATGCATGAGCAAATTCAGCCTTGTGATACCTCTTCTAATTTGCATAATCAAATTACTTATTGTATTAATAATTTGACAAAAAAACAAGTTGTTTATTCGTACATAATTTTTGCTACTGAAACCGAAACTATAGTTCTTTTGTAACATGTCATTCAATTTGTATGCATCTCTGCTTATTTACACTGCTTATTTACACCAGGCCATAGCTATTCTTCACATGATAATATTCAATATGTCTTTATGCTCAAAATAATCACACTGGGTTTAGATATAAGAATAAATTCTTTCATACATTAACTAGTTTTAAAGTTGTGAAAAAGTGATATAGATGGAAAGAATGATTATAACTCAAAGCAAAGTATGATTTAACTTGTTCAATAAAATCCGAAGTTCAATTTGTATTTTATAATGGATGAAAACTGCACAAGAAATACAGAAAAGCTACATTAATTATTTATGATTATAATTTTCAGTATATCATTATAGAAAATCACAAATATAATTCACATATTTTTATTAATTATTTTTGTTATTTACGTAAATAACATTTATACAAGTTTAAGACATAAAATTATTTGGATTACTAAAGTAATGTTGAATACTAATTCAAACATTTTTATTAGTTACTTTTGTTATTTATGTAAATAACATTTGTATACGTTTAAGTTATAAAATTATTTTGATTACTAAAGTAATGTTGAATACCATTAAATAACAATGACATACAAATAGTCAAATAAAATTATTTTGTAAACCAATATAACTAAAATTCCAAACATATTTAAAAAACGAGTCAATTTGTCACGACCCACTTTTCTGTACCGATTTAAACCGACTTTAAACCACACTTGTCAGCTAAATAGCACGGAAAGACGGATAGTGAAAGAAAGAAAGGAGGTAGAAATAGAAAGAAGGTAGAAGAAAAAGAGAACAAATCAGAATCTCACAGCGGAACGAATAAACTATAATATAAACAAATCTTTACATGAAACCAAAACTGTTACTTTATATAACATATACGGACTTTATATCATAGTTACAACCACACAACTCAGACAGTTATATCAATCCTGTCCTTACAACTATAACCACACAACCCAAAAACAGACTGAATATAAACATCTACGAGAATACGTCTCCTGATCCAGCTCCTTCTCCTGAAGCTTCCACTCTTCCAGCTAAACCTAGAAATATTGACGCAGCAGCGGAAATAACAAAATAATGATTCTGTGAAAGTAGCAATCGATGGAATGAAAATTACTGAAATGCCCAAATTCGTTGATCAGAAGATACCGAATTCTAGCTATCTTTGACACGTTGATCGCGCACGATACCGTGAAGAGAGATCTACAATTCTTCGAGCGTTGGTCAAGCGCACTTGATTCCGCGAATCGGCTTCAACGATCGAAGATTCGAGCGCACTCGAATGTCGAAGGTGGAGATATGAGATTACACTCAACTATCGATTTTAATTGAAAGCACAAAGCTAACAAACAAGAATTTTTATTCAAAAATCAACAACCATTACAAATGGCACCACCGGCCTATTTATAGCTTTACAACTCACGCAACGAAAAACTGAACAACACTTAAGTCGTTCACGACTTACGACCAAACTTAGGTCGACAACGACTTATCAGACTCACACGGTTCAACATTACAACGACTTAAAAAGACACAACAATTAGTACATAGCGACTTAACAAAACAACACATACAACACATCACGAATTTACAACACTAAGGTCGTATACGACCTATCTTAAGTCGTTAGCGACTTAACAAGTGCAAGTTACAACACAGAATGACAATCCTGCGACATATCTCCATTCATCTGCATCCATCAGCGACTTAAAGAATCAACGGTAGAGAGGAAAGCGGCCTAAAGAATCTACGGCTTCAATCTTCAGCGACTTAACTTAGGTCGGTAACGACCTAAAAACATGTAACGACTTAAGAGATAACCAGCTTCATGCGACTTACGACTTAAGGACTTCACGAGTTAAGAATCTTCAGCGACCTATGGTAAGTCGTGGCTTCGTTAGGTCGTAACTCGTCACCGACCTATTGCATATCCCAGACGCTGCCTCCTGTTTTACTACATAACCAGTAGGTCGTACCTTATCCACACGATCTAACTGCTCGTTAAGTCGTATAAGTGCCTTTCCTTTTAGCTCGTTGACTCGCCTATCTTCACTAAGTCGTTCCAACGACTTAAAAGCCTCGTTAACTCGCCTATCTTCACTAAGTCGTTCCAACGACTTAAAGCCCTCGTTAACTCGCCGTTCTTCACTAAGTCGTTCCAACGACTTAAAGCCCTCGTTAACTCGCCGTTCTTCACTAAGTCGTTCCAACGACTTAAAGCCCTCGTTTGGTCGTACGCGACCTAACCCTTCACCACCATCCTGGGCTGCATCATCCTCCCCAGGTTGAGAGAAATTTGTCCTCGAATTTGTACATTTTCCCACATCGGATCGTTCATCCCCATAATATGGTACGAGATGCTTAACATTGAACACATCAGAAGTGTACACATCCTCCGGCAGCTTCAACTTATAAGCATTTTTATTAATCCGTTTCAAGACTTCTACAGGACCAAGTTTCCTGGCTTTCGACTTGTTATAAGCGCCCACTGGAAAACGATCCTTTGTTAACACAGCATATACCATATCTCCTTCACTAAACTCAACATTTCTTCGCTTTAGATCTGCAGCTCGTTTATACTTCTCATTTGCCTTCTCCAATCGTTCCTGAATGATTTTATGACATTCAGTCAATTCATCAACAAAATCAGCAGCTTTCTTAACTGTCCCCTTCGAGTGTGGTATTACCGTTAAACCCAACGGCCCCTTTGGTAAGCTTGAATACACTATCTGAAATGGACTAAAACCCGTACTACGGTTTACAGCATGATTATGAGCAAACTCCGCTTAACATAACTTCACATCCCAACTCTTCAGATTATCCTTCACAAGGCACCTCAACAAGTTTCCCAACGATCTGTTAACCACTTCCGTTTGCTCGTCAGTTTGTGGATGATAAACGCTGCTAAAGTTCAACCTCGTTCCCACCATCTTCCACAAACTTAGCCAAAAATGACTCAGAAAACGAGTATCTCTATCCGACACAATAGATTCTGGCAATCCATGAAGTCGATATATTTCTTTGAAAAATAACTGAGCAACATGAACAGCATCCGCCGTCTTCTTACAAGCAATAAAATGTGCCATTTTAGAAAACCTATCCACCACAACAAATATAGAGTCATTTCCCCTTTTAGTTCTAGGCAAACCCAAAACAAAATCCATGCTCACATCTACCCATGGTTTCGCAGGAACAGGTAAAGGCATATACAATCCCGCATTGGTAGCTGTCCCTTTCGAAATCTGACAAACATGACATCGTTCCACAAACTTCTCAACTTCCCGTTTCATCGTAGGCCAATAGTAAGAATGAGAAATCAACTGTAAAGTTCGATCTCTGCCCACATGTCCTTCCTCATGTAACTCCTTCACAATCTTTAATCGTAAACTGCAATCGGGTATACATAACTGATTTCCTTTAAACAGAAAACCATCTACCAACACAAATTCATCCGTCTTTCCCTCCTTGACTTCATCAACAAACTTTGCAAAGTAAGGATCTTCAACACACAACTCCGGAAGTACTTCGAACCCCAACACTTCAACTTTCATTGTAGTTAATAAATGACTTCTTCTGCTCAATGCATCTGCCACATGGTTTGTAACTCCAGATTTGTGTTTCACAACAAATGTAAATTGCTGCAAATACGCAATCCACGATGCATGTCTTGCTGAAATTTTATCTTGTCCTTGTAGATGTTTCAAAGCCTCATGATCGGTGTACAGCACAAACTCCTTGTGAAATAAGTAATGTCTCCAATGTTTAATGGCTTGTATAACAGCATAAAATTCCACATCATATGTACTATATCTCATCTTTGCTCCTGATAACTTCTCACTGAAATATGCAATCGGACGTCCCCTCTGACTCAACACTCCTCCAATCCCAACCTTGGATGCGTCAGTATGTAGTTCAAATACTAATTGAAAATCTGGTAATATTATAATTGGTGCAGACGTCAACAACTCCTTAATCTTCCCAAAAGCATCCCCTGCTTCCTCTGACCATGAAAACTGTTTACCCTTCATACAATCTGTAACAGGCGCCATCACACTACTAAAGTGTGGAATAAATCTTCTATAAAATGAAGCCAACCCATGAAAACTCCGAACTTCCGTTATCATCCTGGGTTGCGGCCAATCTCTAATTGCTTCGATTTTACTTTGGTCTACCTGTATTCCTTCTTTCGATACAACATACCCCAGAAATAAAACACTCCTTGCCATAAAAACACACTTCTTCGTAGTAGCGTGGAATTGTTCTTCACGAAGGATAATTAACACTTTCCTCAAATGTTGAACATGCTCTTCCGTACTAGCACTGTAGATCAGAATATCATCAAAGTAAACCACCACGAACTTCCCAATTTACGGCCTGAAAATTTGATTCATCACCCTCATGAATGTACTTGGTGCATTCGATAGACCAAACGGCATCACCATCCATTCATACAATCCTTCCCACGTCTTGAATGTTGTCTTCCATTCGTCCCCTGGTCTAATCCGTATCTGATGATAACCACTTTTCAAGTCAATCTTAGAAAAGATTACGGACCCACTGATTTGATCCAATAAATCATCAAGCCTCGGCTTCGAAAATTTGTATCTGACTGTGATCTTATTCAATGCTCTACTATCTATGCACATCCTCCACGTTCCATCCCTTTTAGGTACCAATAAAGCTGGTACAGCACAAGGACTTAAACTCTTCTGCACACGCCCCTGTTCAAGCAATTCTTCCACCTGCCTTCGCAACTCTTCATGTTCCTTCGGACTCATTCGATAATGTGGTTTATGTGGCAACACAGCACCTGGAACAAGATCTATCTGGTGTTGTATATCCCTTAACGGCGGTAACTCCGTTGGCAACTCCTCTGGAAATACATCGTCAAACTCTTCCAATACTGGTTTTACTTCTTCAGGAATCTCAACCACTTCATGACTCTCTCGTCCAATCAACAAAAACACTTCAGGCTCCTCTTCAACTTCCTTAACAAACTCCTTCAAGGATAATAAAGTTTTCAGCTCTTCAATCTCCTCCAGTTTGTTTTCTTTCGGTTGTTGCTTCTTTGGAACTAGAGTAATCTTCGTGCCTTCAAACATGAAACTGTAACTGTTAGTACGCCCATCATGTTGCACCGTCCTATCATACTGCCACGGTCTCCCTAGCAACAAATGACATACGTCCATGTCCACAACATCGCACCAGATTTCGTCTTTATATTTCTTTCCAATTGAAAAATTCACACAAGGTCGACGTCCAACTTTCACCTCTCCACCTTTTCTCAACCAAGCCAACTTGTACAGTTTCGAATGTTTCTCAGTCTTCAATGCCAACTTCCTCACAGCTTCCAGCATCAATAACAAATTTGCAAACTTTCCCCAGAATAGTACATGTTGACTGAAATATATTGCTCCTCAACCAACTACAATCCTCCTCTTGCTTTGGTGTCAAACAAGACCTCCTCATTATTAGATTACAACCTTCGTCCCCTGACACTTCTTCTTCCCCCTCATCAGGTGGTGAATTGGAACATTCAGCTTCTTTATCCTCATCCTCAACCTCAGCAATCATTGCTCGCTTCTTTGGTTTAAGACATTCATTGCTTTTGTGGCCCAATTCTTGGCAATTATAGCACTTGAAACCATTATTGACTTTCGTCTTTCCAACCTCATTCACAACTGGTTTTGCAATAGCTTTTGAAACATTAGCACTAACACCCTTCACTTGATTGTTGGAATTTGTAAACACACCACCACCTCGTCTACCCTATTTCTCCCAAGCTAACGCTTTCTGATGTGCTTTAGCAACAGATCTGGGATCAAACATATTCACCATATCCTGTATCTTCATTCTCAACCCTCCAACAAATCTAGCTGTCAATTGCTCTTCTGTTTCCATAATATCATTCCTCGCAATAAGCTGATAAAACTCATCCGCGTAATCATTAACAGTCTTTATGCCCTGCCTCAAGTTATGCAAACGTTGATACATCAGAGATTGATAATTGTAAGGTAAGAACGTTGCTTTCATCAATTTCTTCATCTTCTCCCATGATTCAACCTTTGACTTCCCCATTCGTTCACGTGTAAGTTTGGTTTGCTGCCACCATGCCAAAGCTCTACCCCTCAACCTTGTAGCAACCAACTTCACTCTACGATGTTCTGGAACTTCCTTGAAGTCAAAAATTTCTTCAACATTAGCCACCCAATCCAAAAACTCCTCAGCCTGCATACCACCCTTGAATTCAGGAATTTCAGTTTTCATCCCAGACTCCCACTTGTGATCATACTTAGAGTAATTTCTTCCTTGACCTCGTCCTTGTCCTCGAACACTACCACCGTCATACTCCTCTTCAAAATTAGATGTATATCGATGTCGATCCTGACCACCAACATCTCTACTACCATCACGTCTCCGATCACGACCATTCACATTCCGATCATCAACATTTCTATAAGAATCTCGATCCATACTTCTATGATTACTATCGATACTTCTCTCTCGATTTGAATGTGGCGAAACTCTACTTCCCCCATGGTTAGATTCAGGTGAAACCCTTCTCTGATTTTGATTCATCTCTAACATCATCTTCTCTAATCTACCAATACCTTCATCAAATTTTTCATGCATACGTTCCTCCATTTGATCGGCCTCTTCTCTTCTATACAAAGCTTCAAGGTTTTGATGTCGATTAGATCTTCTCGACGGCATGATTTGAAACTTCACAAACACTTCAATTCTCGGCTTCGACTTTCAAGATGATACCAAACTGATGTACATGGCCTTCACTTGCTTAGCTCGGCCGAAACTCTTCAACACTTCAAAACTTCAAATTCTCGGCTCCAAGACTCGATTTAGCTATGATTGGCTAAAACAAGCTCTGATACCAAAATGACGCGGCAGCGGAAATAACAAAATGATGATTCTGTGAAAGTAGCAATCGATGGAATGAAAATTACTGAAATGCCCAAATTCGTTGATCCGAAGATACCGAATTATAGCTATCTCTGACACGTTGATCGCGCACGATACCGTGAAGAGAGATCTACAATTCTTCGAGCGTTGATCAAGCGCACTTGATTCCGCGAATCGGCTTCAACGATCGAAGATTCGAGCGCACTCGAATGTCGAAGGTGGAAATAGGAGATTACACTCAACTACCGATTTTAATTGAAAGCACAAAGCTAACAAACAAGAATTTATATTCAAAAATCAACAACCATTACAAATGGCACCACCGGCCTATTTATAGCTTTACAACTCACGCAACGAAAACTGAACAACACTTAAGTCGTTCACGACTTACGACCCAACTTAGGTCGACAACGACTTATCAGACTCACACGGTTCAACATTACAACGACTTAAAAAGACACAACAATTAGTACATAGCGACTTAACAAAACAACACATACAACACATCACGAATTTACAACACTAAGGTCGTATACGACCTATCTTAAGTCGTTAGCGACTTAACAAGTGCAAGTTACAACACAGAATGACAATCCTGCGACATATCTCCATTCATCTGCATCCATCAGCGACTTAAAGAATCAACGGCAGAGAGGAAAGCGGCCTAAAGAATCTACGGCTTCAATCTTCAGCGACTTAACTTAGGTCGGTAACGACCTAAAAACATGTAACGACTTAAGAGATAACCAGCTTCATGCGACTTACGACTTAAGGACTTCACGAGTTAAGAATCTTCAACGACCTATGGTAAGTCGTGGCTTCGTTAGGTCGTAACTCGTCACCGACCTATTGCATATCCCAGACGCTACCTCCTATTTTACTACATAACCAGTAGGTCGTACCTTATCCACACGATCTAACTGCTCGTTAAGTCATATAAGTGCCTTTCCTTTTAGCTCGTTGACTCGCCTATCTTCACTAAGTTGTTCCAATGACTTAAAAGCCTCGTTAACTCGCCTATCTTCACTAAGTCGTTCCAACGACTTAAAGCCCTCGTTAACTCGTCGTTCTTCACTAAGTCGTTCCAACGACTTAAAGCCCTCGTTAACTCGCCGTTCTTCACTAAGTCGTTCCAACGACTTAAAGCCCTCGTTAGGTCGTACGCGACCTAACCCTTCACCACCATCCTGGGCTGCATCAAATATGCTCGGTCTGACCCGAGCATATAGGAAAAACACCAAGCCCGGGTCAGTCTGGTAAACCAGCGTGAGAAACACACTCAACTTGATTATTAAAGTTTGAAAACCCTTTGAAAAAAAAGCATCTCGTAAGACCACGCCACAAATAAACATGTAGGGTTTTTACCTTACGATAGCTAAAACATTTTTATATCAAATCCTCTGATATTATAATAGGGTCTATATACAAATACTAATTAAAATAGCTGAAATTATTACACGATTAAATTCCAACATACTAGCCACAAAGTGGGTTCTACAATCAAAACCGTAAAGGCACGTAGGGAGAATGGATTTCCAACTAATGACTAGGCACTGGGGTACCACCTGTCACAGTACCTGGTCTAAATTAGTGTACCGAGACCACGCCCAATCCCCTACAACACAAGGCCGAAACTACCCCTTACTGGATAATTCCGAGTAAGATCACCCCACGGATGGGATCAGCAACCGCACCACTAAGCCAAATAAAAAGGGACATCTAGACAGGGATGACCACACCCTAATGGGTGCGACCCACATAGCCTTGCTGCATAACCCCTGATTTTCATTCATTCCCGGTTGATGAGGCTCGAGGCTATGTAAAGGCCCGCAAATCCGTACCCCTTTGAGCCGACGATATTCCATACCAATTCAACTCAAAACGGGCGGAAATGCGAATCTTTAGGGTTAAAGAAAGAAAGAGATAGAAGAAGAAAGAAAGAAAAAGAAACAAAAACAATATCGGAATCTCACATTCACAGCGGAACAATATATAATAGATGAATGAATAATCTTTTTAACAAAGAACTATACCAGTATATACAATACATCTTCAGAGTTTACAACAACAACACACATCACTGGACAGTTATATAAACTTGTCCACATAACATAATACATAGCGGAATAATACTAGTATAAGTGATACGTCTCGCCATCCAGCTCGCCTCCAGATCTCCACAGCAATCCATCCAGATCCAATTGATAACCTGATTCTAGGCTGCCCGTGTGGAAAATTATGGGCACCCAGAGTTTAGAAAGGGAACAATAAACTCCAGTCAGTCATGGGACTGGTGTGAGATCAAAAAAACAGTTATTGGTATTAAAAAGAAATCCGCAATGCTTTTGGAAAATGAAACTACCATAAGGCCTCCCGCCACACACACAATGCAAACGCAGAATTGGAGGAGATTTCTCCTTATGATAGTCAAACATGCTTGATATGCAAAATCTTTTTAATATTATCATTAGTGCCTAGTGTGGAAAACATTTCGAAAGTATAATATTAATCTTAGCCAGCATACAACCATTATGGTATGCCTACTATAGCTACCATGTTTTGTGGTAGGTTACCGCCACGCTGCATGGCAGGTTATACAACTAAACCGTACAAGGTTCGTATTGTTTCTTTGGATTTTCCAACAAATGGTCAGGCTAAGGAACTTCCTATGCCACATGGGTACGCCTCTGGAGAGACGTCCCGAGAACCTACCCGGCTCTCTGCCAACACAAGGCCGGGTTACCTCTGTAACTAGGTAACTACTACTCGAGTATGCCACCCCGCGGTCGTTTGCAACTTTTATCCGAGGGCCCTCAATCACAAAGCAACAACCACACAGTAAATGAGATTGCAGCAACCACATAGGTAAAGTATCTGGGCTCCATACCATGATACCACCTTTTTCCAGAAGGAAATGACATACCCTAAAGGGTGCGATCTTCATAACCTTGCCGCATCTTTCCTGTTTCGACCATTTTCGGGGTGTGAGGTTCGATGAGGTCTCGTCCACAAAGCTACGCTTTACACGAAAACCATGCTTTGATCACGAATGATCAACAAATGACCATCAACACATAGCAGCACTTAGCATGCCACACTACCAAATTGGGAGTATATCACCGATAACCTTCAACTACATAACCTCTGAGCTCGTACGTCTTAGAGAAGGGTGTTAAGCTAAGAGAATAAATTCTCCGCCACCAACAGATATGTATTTGAAAGAAATCTGCTTTATATCTCAAAGTGTAGTGTTAGACATACGACCATACAAGTCTGTTCCGGGTTCGAACAGAATCGAAGGCACTTCGTCCAACACCGGTCTTCAATTGCGATCCATAACGTCGTATCATTATTCGGAATGGGTTATATGACACAAAGGTCCTCTCCCGACTAAACCGAATAATGAGCGCTTGTTTTAAAGACAAATTCAAGTGCCATTTCTAAGGAAAATATTGAAAGTCGGTTATTTAACTATCAAACAACATTCACAATAATCAAGCCTCAATAATTTCCCCAAATTGTTTATACTGATAGTTGGATATTTTACTATCAAACAATATTCACAATAATCATCCAATCTAAATAATTTTTTCCAAATTATTAAATTTCAAAATATATTTGCAAGATATATATTTTCTACACTTCATCACTGTGAAAACCAATTTCAAATCACTTTTCACTCGTGGAATAAAATTCCCGATATTATTTATTTCCACTAGAAATCTGCCAAGTCTGAATACTTTTAAAGTAATTTAAATCACTTATCCAAAATATACTTGGAAATATTTTAAAATAAAACTATCTTTAAACTCTTACTTAAATATTAGTTATGAAAATATTATACTAATATCTCATATAAAACTTCAAGTCCAATCTAATAAAATTAGTAGATAGAGTATAAATATTTCCAAATAACAAACATTTGCAAATCGATTTCCAAATTAATTTTCAACACAAAATCAATTTTTCATTAAAACACCAAATCAATTTTCATATTGATTTTCCAAAGATTTATTTCCAATACCAAATCAATTATCAAATGGATTTTAAAAAAAATTATCACCTTTTAAATAAATCCCTTTATTCTTTCCAAATTATTTAAAATTCCTTTTTCAATAAATTCTTCAACTTTTAAACAATATTATTCAAAACCCATTAATTAATAACTTTTCCCATATTTTGGAAATAATTCGATAAGATTTCAAAAATCAACTTTATGCTTTTAAATTCCTTCTTTTAAATTCACCCAATTCTTTCAAAAGGGATGTACTTAAAATTTCCTACTTTAATTTCAAAAATCAAATTTTATTTATTGCTGGTATCCAACAATACCAAAAATACATTCGGCTAAATTATAGCCTTCAACAAATTCAATCATCAATATAATCATTCACAGATTATCAATAAATCATCACACAACATATGAAACAAATTCATACAATTTGAGGAATCCAGTTGGATCCCTCCAACCTGTTTCCCTGCATCCATAGATGTTAGCACAACAATTAAATACCCATTCCACTTCGAGGTGGAATATCACGGTATATGGGATTTATAAAATATCATCCGCTATTATGCGGCACATAGGATCTCATCCGCTATATAATGCGGGAATATCAATTACTCCAATATATATATACTACTATATATAATAATATCATCCAATCAATTCAATCATTCAACCAATTATTTAAATTTAACCATTTAAATTTAAATAGAAATCCAGAAGAGTGAGATTAACTCACCTTTAATTTTATTTGCAATCCACGTCAACATTGTCTTGGTTTCTCGATTTGTGACCTTGAATGCACAATTTATACGATTCATCAATATTTGAAATAAAATCGAACGATTAATTGCTATTTTATAAATTTTTATTCAACTAATGATTTTGTTTTAAACAACTTTCTTTCGATAAATTTATTTAACTAGAAATTTGATTTAAAATCAAATTTCCTTTACAATTTCATTTTTAGTAATCCTAGCAATTTTAAAATAATAAATTTCATTCAAAAGTCTTTTATCTTGCTGTAAAACAGATCTTTTGTTTAAACATTATAATTCCTATATATATATTTAAATTAAATTAAGAACGACTTAAAATTTTAAAACTGCTTACATACAAGATTTACTTTACTGTAAAAACATATAAAAACTTGATTTTTAACATTCCCTTTTTCAAAAAAAACTAACTTACTGCAAAAAATTCCTTTCTTTTGCGTAGTGTATATATACGTTATTAAATTTTAAATTGAAGAATGATGAATAACAATAAACTGTATATACCTATCTGCGTAGATCGAAACCTTAGGCTCGACTTCAGCTTCGCTCGCAACCCCAAGGCCAAACGATGAACACGAGATGCCTTGACCCACTGCATCACCTCCGAGTACACGAAGAACTCACCACCATCAAGCTCCGAACGCTACCTATATTCTCGAATCGACTCGCCACATCGTGCTCGCGAAACCCTAGGTTACTCTGGCGATCGCGCCTCAACCGAACTCGAAAACATTTGCCCAGCGCCGCCGGATTGCACCGCTACCAGTCGATGCGACTGCCTCCACCACAACACTTCGAATCCCACCCTTCCCAGAGGCGGCCTCCACCTCTGCTCTGAAATCGCGACTCGACCTAACTTCCCACCCAAACACGTTGCCCTATTCGATTTAGAACGAGAACGATTTTGTTTTCGTTCATCTCACCGAGCTCGAATTTGAATTTGGAAATGAGGAGAGAAGGGCTTGCGATTTTAAATTGAAAAAAATTTGTTCGGCCATTTTTCTTTGATTTTGAACTCGTAAGGATGGAAAGAGGAATGAAGATAGGGTACAAGATTTATTCATCGGCCATTATTATTATTTTCAGGCTATCGATTTGAAGGAATGAATGAAAAGGAAAAGAGACGTGATTTAACAGAGAGGGATAGGTCGGCTTCTAACAGAGGTAGGTTGGCTAAAGAAAACATAGGGTGGTTGATTTGATTTTTGATCATATATATATATATATATATATATAAATCGATTAATTATTGTCTAGGCGTTTTTAACTCGTACGATCACACGATAACTCCGAAAGCTACGAAATTTGAAATTCGATAATAATACAATATTATGGATCCAATGGAACTAGTTTCATCAAATTCCGAGACTGTGCCCCGGAAGGCTATTTTTAAATATCGATTTAAACGATAAAATTTCAAAACTGAACAAAACACTGTTAAATTCAATTTCAAATTTTCTATCACCTTTAGTATTATTAATATAAATTTTCAAAGCCTTGAAAATATTTTTAATCAGCTTAAAAATTGAAGATTCAATATTTTTACCCAACTACAATAAATTAAATTCAATAATTAAATTGCCAAATTCATTCTAATATTTGAATTTCAAATTAAACTAACTTCCAGATATTTAAAATCAATTAAATATTCTGATTTCGGATGTCAAAAATTCAGGGTCGTCACACTAAGCGTTACCTTTATAGAACATATCCCTTAGAATGCCCATCGTTCTCCTGACGATGTTCTGAAAGCATTCATCCATACAAGTCCGTTCCGGGTCCGAACGGAACCGAAGGCACTACTCCTACTACATCCATTTTGGAATCACCCTCAAGATTAGTAGCGATTAGCCCTTGCAATTCACTGCTCCATCTTCGACTCCAAGCTCTTGTCTTCGTCACGAAAATGTACTCGTTGGATCGAAGTGGTTTTCGGATTACAAATCCGATCCTGGTCTCTTCGAAACAACGTTTGCTATTTTCCGGTAAACTCAACCCCGGTTCTTTAGAAAATACACCGACGAAATACAAGATCGGAGTTCACCTCCTGTCCGTTTGTGAACGGGTCTCCTTATAATTCGTCCTAGAGAATACACAAGTTTATACGTACGGTATAGCACCTCGAACGATAACCGTACCATATAATTCTCGAGTTTCCTCTAGATATTTCCAAAGTCAGGTTTTTGTCCAAATTTGATAGTCGGTTATTTAACTATCAAAACAATCAAACGATCAATTCAACTAGTTATTTCCCATTGCAACCTTTAAGCCTTGTTCATCTTTAAGAATACAAACGGATTTCACTTTACTCAGAAAGCTCATTTCATTTGAAATATATATATATATATATATATATATCCAAAGCATTTCTTTCTAAATCATACATATAAATTTTCAAATATTATTTCAAGTTTAAATAAATAAAATACTCTTTATGAAAGTTATTATAAACTATTATTCAACACAACATTTATGTTAAATAGATTTATATTAAAGAAAATATACTTAAACATAAATTAAATAAAAATTAATCTTTAAGGGATCATTACAAGATAGTTAAATACTTGAAAATAGTTTAAATAATACCTTAATAAGGATTTCCAAAAAATAGTAAATATCTACTTTTGATATTCTCAAAATAATTTATCCATTCCTTTAAAACATTTCTAAAAATAGTATTTATTTCTCAAACAAAACTAGTTTCAAAATCAAACCAGCCCGAATAAGGCTTATCAGGTCTCAACGGTACTTATCAATTCACAATTCATAATCACACAGATATTCAAATCAATCAGCTTCCATAGATCGATTATATTATATTCTCAAATATAACTGACAGGCAATTAACAGATGTATGCATAAATAACAGGTCAGGGATTTTCATTGCTAGTAATCAATTACACAGATAATATCAGATTGATAGCTTAAACTACCCACAGAAGTTAAATTAACTATTTAGCGGAATGGTGTCTGTTTCCGCTGACCAAATGTCAAATGGTTTGAATAATCTATAATAACCACATTTATTTGGTTTGGGGACATCTTATTAGTTAGATCGCAAATTATACGACTGGATTTATTCTCAACGATAATTTAATTCAGTCTCAAACAAGCTTGTAAAATTTACTTATTTCATTTCACAATGGATCGTACGACGACATAACATCCGTCATTACAACCCATCTTTCTCAATAACATTTATTTTATTTAACATTTGGCAATAAATAGCATCACCTAAGAACTTGTATTCATTCCAAAGTAAAAAAAACATTTATTTTACTTAATTATCAGCTAAATTTTACTCAAATTATTCAAATGAAATTCAAGTATTAAATAAAAAATTATTTTTAAAAGCTTGTCTACTTTATGATAAAAATAACTTATTTAAATTAAATAGACTTCAGTAAACAATTTTATTTATTTAAATTCCTTTGTCTATATAAACTTCAAATAAACATTTACATTAAAGAAAAATCAGTTTAAAAGTTTTTCTTTAAATCAACATGCTCGTTGTAAACTTTGGAAAGACAACAACTTTGTAAACTTTAAATAAGCATTTACTTTATAACTAGTTTCTTTAATAATTTTAAAACCTGCATTTTTTTTCCTTCTTTTTTTAAAAAAAAACAAAAACCTACGGTTCAAAGCCCAAAAACTTAAAGACTAAAGACAACCGAAAACAAAATCAACTCGAGCTTAACATTCGAACAAACCCCAAACGGGCCGAAACCCAGACCCACAAAGAAAACTACTCCTTCCCAAAACTCTTCTCCTCTTCTTCACTGGTTCCAGTTCCGATCCAAAAACAACAAAGTCAAAAGATCGACACAACCCACCCACGAACAATACCAGAAACCGACACCGAGTTCGATCGATTCGAACATCCCTCAAGACCCCACTGACCCTACATCGCACCATCACCAACAATTCGAACGACAGGGCTAGCCTAGATTATTCGTGCATGGTGACGTACGTGCACGTGCACATCCACTTCACTGGCCATCTCGCCGCCGAGACACCACCGTCCAATCCTATACTCTCCCCTGATCCAAATTACCACAACGCCGATGTCCCAGAACCCTCCGATCGAAAATCGATCCTCTACCACACCCTTCAGAAACCCGGAAACCAATCTTCTTCCACAAATCAACCCACCTCAACAACTATCGGCCACTGCTTCGCATGCCACCCACCTACGAGGAAGGCCCACTCCAGCAGCTACCTCAGAGCCAAACCTCACAAACTCCGGTCGCACCTACTCCCCTCAAAATCACCGCGATTCCATCATAGCTGAAGCTGCTCTAAAACCCTAAAATCGAACGCTCCACACAACCCAAGCCTTAATTCAAAATTTGGCCATGGTCGATCACTTCACCTTGCCCAAACGCACCTCCCAGTGGCGCCGACCAGACGTCTCTACCATCCAGAGTGGCGAAATTAGTTTTAAAAGCGAAATTTGTAAATTTAAAATCTCTTATATTATAAACTGTTAAAAATCATGATTTAACTTCTAAAAATCCTATTTCTACTCAAGAACCCAGATTACATGCTCGAATTCTTGTTTTAAGCATGTTGAACTTTCACTAAAATATGTTTACTTACCGTAAAACCTGCCATTGATGAACTACATAGCATAATATACTCACAAACCATTTTTAACTAAAACTATACTAGAAAATAGACATTTTCTTAGTTTACATCAACATGCAAAATGATTTGGATGAAGAGATATAGATTTTTGAATTAATGGGATGAACAATATTCACAGTTAACAGAGTAATTAAATTTCCAGTTTTAAAAAGATTAAGGTTTCTCACCTTAAACATTAGATTCCAGAAGCCTTTAAATTTGAAGTTGAAGTCTTTAATTTGAAAAGTTGAAAGCCTTAAAATTGAAACTTGAATCTCCCGGTGATTTGAATTAAACAGAGATGCTTTGTTTTACAGAATTAGATTTTATCTGCTGTATCCCTGCCAAAATGTAAAGGTGTTTACTGCCAAATATATTAATATGTTTACTGATTCAAATTTTAGTACAACTTACCCATAGTTTCCATAATTTGTTAAAAACTGTTTGCTACTTGTTAACGTTTTCTGGTTTTTTACTTACAGTAAATAATTTACAGCCTTTCTCTTATCACTACAACAAAACAGTCATTTTACAACGGGCAATGCCCGTTGTAATATGGATTTCGCAACGGGCATGCGCCCGTTGTAATAAACCTCGTTGTAATAGATCGATCATATTTTACAACGGGCAATGCCCGTTGTAATATGGATTTCGCAACGAGCAATGCCCGTTGTAATACATGAAATTGCAACGGTTTCTGACCGTTGCAAAATAAATGCAAATTTTAAAATAAATTACAGCAACATCCACGCAGTACATCCATACCAATAATGAATAATTTAACGAGTAATAAATATTATCATAAAACAACCAAAATAACATACGAAAAAACTAAAAGCTAGAGTCATAAAATTCCAACACATTCCAAAAAGTTAGATAAGTTTACATCGACATAGTTCTAATATACACATGACAACTAGTTTCATAACAACCACTTCCAGACTTCCACTGCCAAGAAACTGCAGTCAAAACTAGCATCCTTAAATATTACTCCATCGCCATCACAACCCACTGCTTTCAGCATTCGCACTGCCTCCACAGTGACCATCTCCTTTCAAGTGACCAGCAACCAAGCATACACATCACTGCCTTCAGACCCACAAAATGAACAAAAAAGGTTCATTAACAAATAAATTACCTGCTCCAAAATCCACAAAGCCTTAAACTTGCCAAAATAAGAAACAGAACTGCTATACTCTGCGATAACAAACAACAAGTGAGTAAAACTTATATTATTTCTACCATGCTAATTATATTTTGTTAATGGTTTTAACATTAAAATCCTACCAATTATATATACAGCATAAATTATCAAACCAATGATTTTTTTAGACGGATCTATAGGAATATGACCCTGCCAATTCATAACCTGTTACGCAACGGTCGTTACATCAATATTTTGTACACACGAATCAAATTAATAATTTTAAGTACAATGCATATGTGGTGCATACGCTACCTTTTTCTAGGATTATGGAACCAACTGTATTTCAATAGTACATGCATATTGAAAATCCATACTAAAAGATAGAAAGTTTGTTGTTGCCATGATATGCTTGGAAGTTGAGATGTGTGAAAATGCATGACAGCCACCTATAGTTGAACTATTGCCATAGAAAGTATAGCTAACAAGAAAATGTAGCTATATACAAATATATACAAATGGCTGTACAAGTCATTTAGTGCATGACCAAGGAAACCATAAAACTCTAAAATAAGGGAAGTATGCCTATATGTATAAATTATAGCAGCCCACACTTTAACAACAAAATATAAAAATATAAAAATAAACAAAGATAAGGCAAAGGACCATAAAAAAAAAGAAATATGCTAACATTAACATACTAATTCAACAATGCATATACATACAATAGTGCAAGAGAGAAGAACTAAATAACTATACAATGTACAACATAAAAGTTTCGAAACTGGCTTGTAGTGCAGCCATCAACTTCGAAATTTATCAAAATAGATAAGTAAAGTTTGTGTGTGAAAGCAAAGTGCAATTGAACATGTGCATTTCTAGTTTATATCCATATACATGCATGTATTTTTATCTATGAAAAGCTAGGCTATTAGAATAGGTACTTGATATCATAGTACAGGAAAAGTAAGTGGGTATGGAAAAGAAAATAAAAGCATGCTTTATAAAATGAAAAGTACAAGTAAATTATAAAGTTTGGAAAGTACATTGTCGGCCATCAAATGCAATAGCCAACTTTATTTTCGAAAATTGCCTAGGATGAAAGCTTTGTATATGAACCTACTTCAAGACATGAATACTTAACGTGTGAATAAATTATCAAAGCTTGATTAGCATACTTTAGCATGTTTAATAATTCAAAGCACATACGAAATTCAACTGACAAGACAAAGCAATATAATAAATTATAATACATTTTAGCATAGGCATGTATAGGTACATATCTGCATACAAAGATTCTTGTCATTTACGGTTTAATTTATAAACATTGGTATCAAAGCTATAAGCTTAAGCAACTATAAATCTTTGATGAAGTTTTGGTTCTTAAGATATAGAGTATAAAAAAATATAATTCTTTGTTCAAGTTCTTTACCAACAAATGGTTTGCAAAACATATAAGTAGTAAAAAATGAAAAGGTAACTTTTATGCACTAGTTGATAGGTACTTATTTAAATTCAATAATAAACTTATAGACAATCTCCCTAGAAAAGCATATTCTTAATGGTGCCAGGCTACAACCATGTTTGACTTTACTTGAGCTAAGAAGAATATAAACGAATTCATGACAGGGATGCAAATTGAATCACAACAAATTATTTGAATATACAAATTCTTTTTCCAAGCCAAGGATCATCAAATGAACTGACGTTCATTTCGAAATATGTGTAGTCAGTGCTTGATATACTCAATTTGACAGGGCTATGGGTAACAAAATATATATTGATGTATTTAAAATGCCCATACAGAGAGGATGCAAAAATAATTCAAAGCATCTGTCCAATTTCGAAACTTATAGCAGGCTAACTGAATATATTTACTCAAACAGCAAATTTTCTCTTTGTATAAATAAAATTATAATCTCAGCAAACCAAACTAATCATAGCTATCACCAAGATTACTCAATCTATTAGAATATATGTGTGTGAGTTGAACAACTCACCTGAAATTTGAAAAGGGTGAAAAGAAGGCTGAGATGAATTACTAACTATTGCTTCTTCCTCAGGATCCAAAACCCATTCTATAACATCAAAATTTCACAACTGCCCCTAATTCATCAACTCAAAGTCCAACTCATCTCTCTCTGGCCCTGCATCCAAATCTGTACACATCTGTTTCCAACCACATATGAACACCAGTTTGTTAGTTTTACATGTTATATTTTTCACTTACTTAAAATATTGGTTTGCTCAATATTAACTAAGAATTTGTTCGGGGAACAATATATATTGAGATTTGGCTTTATTTACAACTTCTCATTTTCACTCACATAATAAGCAGTAACGACGTCAGCAGAGTCACCAGCAACAAGTTTCAACTTCATACTGAACCACCCAAATCGATATCTCTGTTTTGTTTGGAACCCACAACCTACATAGCCAAATCATCAATTCTTTCGAATTAAACATGATTGAAATATTGAGATATGAGACATTTGAACATAATTTGAATATAGACCTGTATTGTTGTCGAGTGAGAGAAACCAAACTTGACCATCCTCGGATTTTTTGAAGTGATCTTCTGCCCACATGTATTGTTGTCGAGGGAGGCGACTAGGGTTTTGGAGTAGATCTGGTGGAGGAGAGAGAGGGAGGAGGAAGAGATTAGAAGGACCAGCGTAGGAGTTTTAGGGATTTGGGAATTAGGGTTTGGGAGGAGGAAAGGATCGGTAATAAATAAATAAAACGAACATCAGTTAAAATTTGAGAGAGATGAAAATAAAATTTGTTTAGAGCCAAAATTACATAGTTGGAGCCAAAAAATTTGGTTTGGAGACTAAAAGAAAATTGTATACTTTGTTGCAATACAAAGTTGCAATACATTTTGCAATAAACTTCGTCGACAAATATTATGAATATTTTTAAACTTTTACAGAAAATTTTAAAATTTTGTCTTTACGTTCTATAAATATTTTCTAATTTTTTATAAATTTCAATTTTCTTTAAATATTAGATACAATTATTAAAATTTTAATACTAAATAATAAATATTACTTCCTAATCATTAAATATTATTATTAATTATCAATTTTTAAACATGAAATATTAATTTTATAATTAATTATGTAATATTATTAATTATTAATTATTAAATTAAGTATTAAATACCAATAGTAATTATTAAATATTTATTACTAATAGTTAATTACTAATTATTAAATTAATTATTAAATATTAATAGTAATAGCAATTATTTAACATTAAATATTTTGTGACCGTTGTAAAATTGTCGTCTATTACAACGGACATTTGGTGAACGTTGTAAAATTGACATGTATTACAACGGGCTTGAAATGACCGTTGTAATAGCATTCTATTACAACAGGCTATCATCGCCCGTTGTAAAAAGAGCGTTGTATAGGGCATCTATTACAACGGGCCTGAACGGACCGTTGTAATAGCATTCTATTACAACGGGCTATCATCGCCCGTTGTAAAAAGGGCGTTGTATAGGGCATCTATTACAACGGGCCTGAACGGACCGTTGTAATAGCCTTCTATTACAACGGGCTATCATCGTCCGTTGTAAAAAGGGCGTTGTATAGGGCATCTATTACGACGGGCCTGAATGGACCGTTGTAATAGTTTTCTATTACAACGGGCGGTCAATGCCCGTTGTAAAAAGGGCGTTGTAATAGGGCATTTTTGTTGTAGTGTATCATATATTTATAATAATGTAAACCATACACTATTAAAAGCATATGCAAGTATATCCAAGATTTTAAACAGCCCATAATTTACATTATTTGTCAAAGTAATGTTTGTGTTGTTTCTATACTTTGTTAAAAACTGTTTTTGTTAACTGTTTTTCACTTAACAGTAATTGACTTGCAAACTATCCTGTTATAATATTTATAATATAAACCATACAATGTTTAAAGTATATGTAAGTACAACTATAAAATAAATCAGCACATAATTAACGTTGACCAAGTAGAAATGTAATTGTCACTATTACATTTTTAAACAAAAATAAGAAACTAGATTAAAATAATACTTAAGCTATGTACTCTTATACATTTTAAAATAAAGGTGAGAAACAAATGAATTAAAATAACACTACCCATATACATAAACAAAATGAAATCATTTTAATGATGTTGGATAACCCAAAGTTGATTATTGCCTTATAAAATAAATGTTTGCATTTTGTACAATTTTAGAAATGAGACTTGTCAATTTAGATAATAGAAAATAATACTTCATAAAACATTCTCTAGTTAACATGATTTCTTATACATATGTTATAAAATAAAATGACTTTCAATATTAAATACCCTATGTGTTATAAAGCTTCATAGTGGTATAAAAATTATTTTTAAATCCTTCTTGTATATGTTGTAACCATATACACAATTTCATTTATAATATAGATATATATTATTTACAAATATATCAAGTCATTTATTATCTATGTATATATAGTTTCTCCCAATTATATATACAACTTCTCTTTATTATACTTAAGTGATTTTTATACACCTCAATTTATTTATAACGTTTTATCAATTATGTATTATAAATTTTCCTTATTCAATGTATATCATTATTTTAGAAATCTTAATACTTCTTTTTATTTAGTATAGACAACATTGTTTATATACCCAAAATAAAAAATATCTCTTTTTACTTCATTATGAATTTCTATTCAAATTTTATATACATCTAATTTAATTTAATGCCATGAATTCCTGTTCTCATTATGTGTAAATTTTATTGTTTCCAATATATAAGACTATGAGCATTTGATTTTAATAAATTTAAATTCTCTAATATAGTTTATCTTTAGAATAAAATATACACATTTAATCTTTAAACAAAATGCATATATATCTCCAAAACAATCTACACATATTTTATCCAAAACAAAATATGTATATTCTATTTTAAACCACAATATATATGTAAGAAATTCCATTTAAATCAATCTATACTTTAATATAGATTTAAAAATTTAAATTATACTGGTTCAGAAAAATTGGTATAATATTATCTGTTATTTGGGATTTTTGAATATTAAAATACAATATTATTTAATATCCACAAGTCAAAATGTCAAAAATCCTGGGTCGTTACACAATTATTTCATCATAAAGTTCATAAGTTATACTAATATTTCAAATTTGATCATTTCATATATATTTTAAAAAATCATGTTCATACATAATATTTCAAATTTGATCATATAATATATATTTCTTTTTTAAAAATCTAACATCGTATTGTTATATTAATTGTATATAGTACAGCTTAACTACCTATTGTCCGTTTAAGGAAAAAACCGAGTCGATCAATTCATAAGTTCAGCCAATATCACGAAAATAAGCTTAAATTTTCGTAGTTAGTTGTAAACAAAGTAAATATCACCTTACAACGCTCTTCAGCCTTTCACCCATCTAACTGAGTTCTTTTGTTCAGTCTGCTAAGTCCCTCGGTAGTTCGGTCATTCAGTTCATGCAGTCAAGGCTTCAGCGTTCACAGTCTCAACGGTTGCTTTGGGTCTGCTTCAGAATTCATCTCAGTTTCCCAGCCAGCAACGCTTCAATTACATCTAAAGCATTCTCTGTGTCGCATTTCAGTTCAATTCAGCGCATAGCATTACAACTTCAACTCGCATATAACAGTCTAGTCATAGCAGTTCAACTCTTTTCAGTGGCAGCGGATCTGCATAGCTCTCCCTTGGCTGCACACTTCATTCTGGCCAGAGCACCATCTTCTCAGTAGCTTCGGCAAAGCGGTACAGCCTCGGGTTCTCGATCCTATCGTCTCTCGGTTTTCAGTGAAGTAGTGCAACTTCAGCAAAGTGGTTCAGCAAAGTGCATACATCAACTTGCATCAGTTTTTGATCCCAAGAAATTTCACTTTATCTGTAGTTTGCTGGTATAGAGAGAGCAATCCACACACTGCAATGTGGCAAGATACATAGTGATAAACCAATGATCATACATTCTTAGATTATGATTCTCCTGGATCCTTGTCTTTAACTGCACCAGATGGTTTTCCCTCACAATAATTTTGGACGGAACATGGTGATCATCGAATATTGAGCATTCTTTCTATAACCTTCTATGGGATTTTGTTGGGCCTTGTCTTTAACTGCATTTTGTTGGGCCTTCTTCTGTAAAATATGCTTTCTAGGCAGCCTACATAACAAATAGTTCGGTTGTAAGTAAGATGAATGATTATAAATATCAATATCATAAATAGGTTCTATGGGATCTGTTTGAAGCTCACCGAATATTGAACATTTTTGTCCCCAAAGTTGACCAAGTAGGTTAATGGCTTGCTGGCATGATCATCATCCTCCCTTACCTAACAAGTCAGGAAAATCACAAAGACATTCACACACAATCTCATGGTGAAGGACGCCGACGACGCCGCCGACGACTACTACTAATTTATGTTCCAAAACTAAAAAATTATGATAGCTTGAAGTATCCTGAGTGATCTTTTCCTACCTGAGCGTAACCAAAATTAGTTGAGAAACTAAAATAGCATTTAACAAAATTATATTATGGCATAATATT
This sequence comes from Allium fistulosum, assembly GCA_030737815.1. Taxonomy (NCBI): domain Eukaryota; kingdom Viridiplantae; phylum Streptophyta; class Magnoliopsida; order Asparagales; family Amaryllidaceae; genus Allium; species Allium fistulosum. Next base: position 514,930,581 of record CM060908.1, on the reverse strand, counting down.
CTATAATAAAATATAGTGTATTAACATGCCCTTGATGTACGCTTTGTTTTCAGACTACATCTTCCATATATTAATTTTGTAGCTTCACATATCATATTGCATATTAGCTTGAAGTTAACTAATTGGGATGAACCATGATAGCAAATTTGTGGGGTAGGTAACAAAATGACTGAATTATAAACTTGGTCTTTCCGATCAACTTTTCACAAAAAAGCAAAGTATGTAGAATGATGATATGAAGAAAAAAAATGAACGAAGATTGAGTTAACAGTTAAATATGCACAACAAAATGAAGGGTGCGTTTGCGGACAATTTCAACTTAAAGTTCCACTTTTTGCCGTCGGGAGGCGTTGCCACCTCACTGGTCCCCTCCTTCGTAGTGACAATCAATTGTTATGTGGATGCATACAAACTAAAGTTGTATGACAGAAGATTGATTTGTAAATAATATATTTATAACTAATATAAATTCATTTAACTGTATTAATTAAAAAAATTAAAACATAAATATAATAACAAAAATAATTATCTATAATAAAACAATTAAATGTCCCTATTTAAATGCCATTTTCATAACACAAAAACGCATTCCTCTTTCGCAAACCATTCTCCTTTTGCAAACCTTTCAAACGCCACTTTCGTGTCGCACAAGAACGCACCATATATCTTTATATTCGGTGTAAAAACTCCACTCAACCAAAACCAATATGAATTTTTCTAAAAATTAGTAAATAATTTTACATAAAAAGAGAATATGACATGCAGCATCCAAAGGCTATGTTTGTAACTAAAATTTACAAATCTTTCGGTAAGAGTAGCATTTTTGAGGAGTTAGACCAAATGATTACTTGAACTTGTACGGTTACAATACAAACAAAATTGTGCTGAAACCTTTTAAGTCTTAAAGGTATGTTAGAATTTATATTTGAGTTATCACGTGGAGAAAGTACTCAACTGTACTCAACTGCCTCTATCAAATTAAAATCTGCCTAGGTACTTAAACAAGCTTCCCTCTCAAGTAGTTGCTTCCTAATCAACTTTATCACATCCCTTACCTACAGGTATAAACCAAACATTATTTGTTGCAGTGTACAATAAACTATTAACATTTCCACATCTGTGATTAAAACTCGTTATTAATTTGGGTATTATGTAAATATATCATCACGATACATTAAAAAAACAATAATATTAGTGATATATCATCGTTTATATAATATTTATTGACCATGTACGTATATATAGTTTGTATTAATTCATATACTTATTATATACATACTGTACAATTTGTTATATATTAATCCATATATTTAGTTATATTTATTGATGTGTTTACTTCTACAATGCATTTACATGTTTTGGTTATGTTTATTAAGATATTACCAATAGTCCTACTACTATTATTACTATTTATATAATGGTCACTGAGATGGTAATTAGCATAACATATCTATGTATAGCTAAGTGCAAGCAAGGACAGTTTCACTAATAATTGTACAAAATTTCATCAATCAACAATTATATAGATTCTGTTATCAAATAGATATTTATTTTGACACAATTAAATGATTCAATGCATGGCTATTGTACACAATTTCAGTTTTTACGATTAAACAAGTTTGTGCTGGAAAACTTAAATGTTAAACTTAAAACTATATATTTAGTATTTGTACAACATCATCAGCTTTGTGCAATAATTTGTTCCGGTGCCATTTGGTATTTCAAAAATATTTGTATCTCTCTGTTAAAAAATATGGATGACTTTGGTTTTTATGCTTACAAGGATTTTGGTGTAGCAATTTTTAAATGGAAAAAATATTCCGATGCTCCTAAAACGCCCTTACCTTTATTATTTTAATTAGTAACCTTTTACATAATGTTTTGAACTGTTTGCAACAAACATCTTTTGTTATGACCATTTCCTGGTCTAATGGCATGTACTGTTTCTACAAAAATTCTCAAGTTTTTTAAAAAAAAGGTAACTTTAAGTTGTCGCAAATTATAGTCTTTCTATATCAGTTAATAGTAATGAACAATTTAAGATTACCGCTAGTATCCTGAGATGTGGCAATGAAATGCATCCAAGTAACACCAATATACTAGAGAAACCATCAATCAAACTAGCCATTGGATAAGAATTGTATCAATTTTGATCTGGTGTGAAGACTTTCTTATTGGCAGCAATGGCTAGCTTTTGAAATTCATTACGCCATATATTAGAATAATGTGCAAATCCAAAATATATCATCGTCCATGTCTCCACAAAATCTTTTTCCGGCATAGAATTTAGATCAAGATTAACGAGATAATGGGCCTACATGACAAAGTTTTACGGTCTCCCATTGCAAAAAAAGTAATTAAGTTATTGCTGGAAAAAAGTAAGTGAGTAGGCTTAAGAACTTCATACAACACGTTTGTAATCAAAGTCCAATAGACCTACATTAACCAATCCGCTAATAATTAATATGGCTCTAACGGTAGAACAATATTCAAACGTAGAACAATAGACCTATATTCAAACGGCTCTAAAAGTAGAACAATCGTAGAAAATTATAAGGATAGCGTTTAAGGTATGAATATGGTAACCTCTTAAATGGTATGAATATGGTAACTTCAAGCTCTCTTAATTTTTTTAGTTTTGGAACATAAATCAGTATTATTGTTCCTGTTGTTGTTGTAGTTATTATAATTATTCCTGGTGGTGCGGCCGTACGCTCCATCGCGCGACAACTTGTCGGCTCCTTCATTTCTTTCCCTGTATGAGAAGATCACCTGGATATGACAGGGAAAAGGCTTTTTCTTCAACCTGGATATTTCCTTTGTGGAGAAAAAAGAAAGCAAAATTAATTAGATATAATGTTAAATTTTCAAAAATTTAAATTAATAATTATAGAAACTTACCGCAGCAGAATGATTTAATGTTGATTTGGTTGATGGAGACAAAGGGACTCCGAAGTTTATCTTCTTTCCTCCACTGAGATGAGATGAAACCAACAGGGAGTCGGTCTCGAGGATAATGTGCCCATTCAAACCAAGTTGGTCGACCAACTGAATGGCGTGGCGTACGGCTAAAGCCTCGCATTCAGTTGATCGACCAACTTGGTTTGACTGGGCACATTATCCTCGAAACCGACTCCCTGTTGGTTTCATCTCATCTCAGTGGAGGAAAGAAGATAAACTTCGGAGTCCCTTTGTCTTCATCAACCAAATCAACATTAAATCATTCTGCTGAGGTAAGTTTCTATAATTATTTATTTAAATTTTTGATTTTAACATTATATCTAATTAATTTTGCTTTCTTTTTTCCTCCACAAAGGATATATCCATGTTGAAGAAAAAGCCCCTCCCCTATCATATCCAGGTGATCTTCTCATACAGGGAAAGAAATGAAGGAGCCGACAAGTTGTCGCGTGATGGAGCGTACGGCCGCAACACCAGGAATAATTATAATAACTACAACAACAACATGAATAATAATAATAATACTGATTTATGTTCCAAAACTAAAAAAATTAAGATAGCTTGAAGTATCTTGAGTGATCGTGTCCTACCTGGGCGTAACCAAAATTAGCTAAGAAACTAAAATGGCATTTAACAAAATTATTTCATGGCATGTTCTATAATAAAATATAGTGTATTAACATGCCCTTGATGCATGCTTTGTTTTCAGACTACATCTTCCATATATTAATTTTGTATCTTCACATATCATATTGCTTATTAGCTTAAAGCTAACTAATTGGAATGAACCATGATAACAAATTTGTGGGGTAGGTAACAAAATGACTGAGTTATAAACTTGGTCTTTCCCGACAAACTTTTCACAACAAAGCAAAGTATGTAGAATGATGATATGAAGAAAAAAATAAATGAACGAAGACCGATTTAACAGTTAAATATGCACACAAAATAAAGGGTGCGTTTGCGGACAATTTCAACTTAGAGTTCCACTTTTTGCCGTCGGGAAGCGTTGCCACTCCACTGGACCCCTCTTTCCTAGTGGCAATCAATTGTTATATGGATGCATACAAACTAAAGATGTGCGACAGAAGATAGATTTATAAATAATATGCTTATAACTAATATAAATTCCTCTTTCGCAAAACATTCTCCTTTTGCGAACCTTTCAAATGTCACTTTCATGTCGCACAAGAACGCACCATATATCTTTATATTCGGTGTAATAACTCCACTCAACCAAAACCAATATGAATTTTGCTAAAAATTAGTAAATAATTTTACATAAAATGAGAGAATATTACATGAGGCATCCAAAAGCAGTGTATGTTTGTAACTAAATTTACAAATCTTTTAGTAAGAGTAGCATTTTTGGGGAGTTGGACCAAATGATTACTTAAACTTGTACGGTTACAACAACAAAATTGTGCTGAAACCTTTTTAAGTCTTAAAGGTATGTTAGAATTTATATTTGAGTTATCACCTGGAGAAGTACTCAACTGCCTCTATCCAAATTAAAATCTGCCTAGGTACTTAAACACGCTTCCCTCTCAAATAGTTGCTTCCAATCAACCTTATCACATCCCTTACCCAAACATTATTTGTTGCAGTGTAGAATAAACTATAACATTTCCACATCTATGATTAAAACTCGTTATTAATTTGGGTATTAGCAAAAATACATCATCGCGATATATTAAAAAAACAATAATATTAGTGATATATCATCGTTTATATAATATTTATTGATCATACATATATATAGTTTGTATTAATTCATATACTTATTATATACATACTATACAATTTGTTATATATCGATCCCTATATTAGTTATATTATTGATGTGTCTACTTCTACAACGCGTTTACATGTTTTAGTTAAGTTTATTCAGATATTACTATTAGTCCTCCTACTACTACTACTATTATTATTGCTGTTTATATAAAATTTATATAATTTAAATATATATAGTTTATATGACACACACGCACATATATATAATTTATATTTATTCACGCACTTATTATATATATTATAAATTATAATATATTAATTCACATACTTATTATATATATATATATTATGATTTGTTATATAATAATTCATGTATAATTTTGTATAATTTTCATACAGATAATGCTATGCATGTTTACTAAATAAGTTGGACCAAGTTGCCTGACATTTCATAAACTTAGTCAATCCAGGTAAAGAAAATTTGTAAAGTTACAATCACGTATATCAAGAGAAGTAAAAAATAATATTGAATATGGTAAAAAAGGGAAAAATATCCCTTCATGCTGCTAACAGGCACCCAAAATATGATACAATTATACCACTGATGATAAACTAGAGCATTGCTATTGAGATGAATGATGCCTACAAGGTAATGATCATGTTGTTGAATATACTAAGAAAGTTGTGCACAATCCATTTGTTAGTAAGTGTAAACAAAAAGGTTGATAAGTAAATATATGAACATGGCAGCCTGCACAGATGAAGTTTCCTAACTAGAATAGCTTGATACTGAAATTAACTGACCGAATATTGTAAGATGGCTAAACCTTAGGAAATGAACGGCTGCATTTATCTCCAAAATTATGCCTACTTAAGTTGTTGAGAAACATATTACAGTTTACCAACACACTGCAAAAAAAGAAAAAACTAGCAACTGAGAACCAACTAGAAACGCCTAAAGGAAACCATGCACAAAAAATAGAAGTTTTCTGTTGAAAGAAAATAACCACCAGACTTGTGAAAATAGCTTTTTTGGCTGGGTGCGTTCACCCCAATAATGAAAACCCACTCGTTTTTTTTTCTTTTCCTTTTAGGCAATTCCCCACCAGAATGGTATCAGACCTATTATACTTATTTCAAACCATAAAACACAATATGACTTTATGTGATACCAGTGTGTCCATATTTCAAGGAGCGTCTAGCATATGCTAACTTATGTGTAACATACTAGTACTAGTTAATAATAAACCATTTTAGATCATGATATTCTAGCTAAATAAAACAACTGTGCTAGCATAATATACCAACTAAGATACAACGCTACTTACTTCGAAAGGAATGTGTATTTTTTCTGAATAAAACGATGATGTCATTGCTGACATGTAGACTGAAGGTGTATCTTAAATCCATGATTTCAAAAGGCATATTGCTACTCAAAACCATGCTCCTAAATTACAATTTTTGTTCTGCTACCTGCTTAGTTGAAATCTGCTTCAGCACCAACCCAAGGTTCATGCTCGTTTAGATGTGACGGTTTCTCCAAGCAACAAGCTTCTATTCAGTGCCTTATGTTTCAATTTACATGCCAGCCGACTTCAGTTCAGCAGCCACCTCAGTTGCAGTTCACTCAAGCTCTTGTATTGGCTCAATTCTACTTCGGTTTGAAGCAGGTTTTCTCACGTCAGATACATATATCATGCAGTAGTTTCCACTCATGCCAATCACGCCATTTACTTACATCAATTTCATGCCAGCCGCACTGTTTCGATTCATGCCTATCATGCATGTCTGCCAAGTAGCATACCCATGTGTTGTTCCTGAACTTGTTGCATGGTTCAAAAACTAGTTGAAGTTTAATATACGAAAAAATAATCTATTTACAGTGATAGATAGTAGCATTTGACAACATTCAGATTCTACCAAATCATTAGATTAACTTTATCTGGAACTTCCAGTTTTCTTTATTGCTTATTTTGAGGTCATGCTAGTCAGTTTAGGATCATGACGTGGCAAATGTTCACCCAGTGTAACTTACTTCGGTTATGGGCTTACTTCAGTTTAAAAAAAAAAGGTATGTTGACATGTCTCCAGTTTATACCATTGTACACATATACTCATTACCGATTACCTTTGTGGAGATTTAGTGTGCCACTTTCTTGTGCTTTTATAAAATACACTTTTTATAACCCCCTCAAACTGATCTAACGCAGGTCTATCTGGAGGTACCCAATGGTGAAAAAACTGCCGAACAGGTTCATGCAAAGGTGATCTTTCTTTGTGAAATCTCAAACCATTTCCCAGTTTTTTCTACAGTGTGATACCTCTTTCAATTGGTTAATCGCATTTCCCATGCAAATTGTATTTCTTATTTGAATGACTGAACGATTATTTTATGGATTATGTAAAACGTCGGTTTATTTTGTCATAAATTCTGTTCTACCAATGTTTGATCAGAAATTATTACTGGTTTCTTAAATACTTGCCACACCCATTAGGTCAATTGAATGAAAAAAGCTACAAATTAAGGGAAGCATACAAGACCCATTTCCGGCACATGCATTAAGGTTCTAAACAAGTAATGCTGCAATTCAGTAATGGTATAATGATGAAGAAATTACCTAAAGGCAAATGAGTATCAGGATGATTACGATTCCAAATTTGATCATTATCAGGTGCGGGAACATGAGGTCCCCGAAACAAGTTTCTCTGAGACATGCTATGTTGTCACACTTGAAGAATCACAATATCTGCTCAGATGAAGAAAAAATGAATTAAAAACATACAACACGCAGATTTGGTATGAAAATATACCTAGTATTAAGAAGCCGGTGGCATAAATATATACAGGTCCGTGTTTTAGAATTTTCAAATACAAAAAGAACAAGCAACTAATTGGCCTAAGGTTACCAGCCAGAATATTGAAACAAATAAACATACCGATAGATTGTAAACCACCATTTTTAAATTAAAAACATCTTGCAGTAAATAACCATCTTGCATTGAGTACACGACATGTTAATTCATTAGTTATTCAGTGTGTAGAAAATGATATAAACAATTTTATATTGATCCGAATTTCAATCATAGATGAAATGATAGAAACTAGCATAAAATAAAGATACCTATGTTACCCTTCAGAATAAAAAACCATCGATCAGCATCTTTTTAATTAGCTAGACCAGAGCTGTTCATAGTGATTAATTGACTACGCTGTGAAAACCAGTTCACAGTCTACATGTATAGACATATAAAACATGGTTTTTTCTCTAGCAAATCAAATGTAAAATCCTAAAGCATGAATCAACAATGCATGTGCCCTCTAGAATACCATTTGCCAGCATTGAATAAGAAGCAGGATAGAAACTTTAAAAGTAAGAAATATAATATATACTGGAGTAAACACAAGCTCTTTATGGAGACAATAAAAACGCAACTTTCATTAAATGTCCTTCGTGACTAGGATTTAAGTAATCGAGAGAAAGCTATATCTAATTGCATACAAAGAATCAGCACCAATCTTTTATAAGAAGAGAGATCGACATCAAAAAAAATTGTGATATTGATTGTAATTTAGAAAAAAACAATACACTTATTTGTTGCACGACATTAAAAAAATGTGAGCTGCTTGAAATATGTCAAGTCAAACCACTTACCAAACAAGGGCCGAGAGAAATATCACTTTTCTTTTATAGCTTCTGTCACATGCTCCTCTCCATGCTGGTAAAACTGCAATACAAAAAAGGTAAACAGAAGACTTTCACCAAACATACACAAGAATAAAACAACTTGTTCTTATAACAGAAAATTTAGAAAACACCATACATAGGCAATGCAAAACTTAATTTGTGTGGGGGGGGGGGGGCATGTGTTGTGCATACATGCGTGGTATGCTACGTGCTACGTAGAGGTCATGGAATCGCATCCATTAGCAATCACTTAGTTTAGTTGACGTAACCTTACTCTCTTTAGTCAAAGTAACATCATGGTACCACATGCTTTAATCGTACCATTTGTGAATGGACTGTACAAGGTGTAGTGAATAGCTTATGCATGTGCTATGAACAGTTTACGCAAGCTGGGCTCTACCTCCATTCACCCCTGCTTTCATTTATCAAGTAATGCAATATACCAAATTGCTAAAAAAAACTTCAAAAATGAGCATCCAAATACATATTGCACCTGATTATTAGAAGTTTTGCATGATATTAACAACAAATAAACATTAAGAAAGAGTTATTATTGGTATAATAGTGAAACTAAAGTAAGAAAATCACTAAAGTTCCAATAGTCACTCCAATGACATAAAACAGTAAAGGAAAGGAGAGAATTACAGTTATATTTATTACTTAAAAACTGAAGTACTTTGCATTGTCTTTATGAATGCAAGTTAAAGGAAGCAACATTAGAATATGTTAGCTGTATGTTTCTTTAAGGTTAATTGAGCATAGTAAAGGAATTTTCATTTACTCTATAATAATAAAACAACGATAAATTCCTTATGAAATCCAAGTACTGCACTATGCATCAATTGATGATACCATATGTAACGACCCGACTTCCTTTGCCCAGAAAGACGCATCGTTATGAAGAAAGAAAGGGATAGAAAAGAGAAAAGAAGAGAAAGAAAGAACTAAACAATATCAGAATCTCACAGCGGAACGAAACAAAATATAATATATCACATAACTATTACATAGTCTTTACATAATCAGAGTTACACAACTTATACAACAAAATAGACAGTTATAATTTCTGTCTATTATACAACTCAAGATACAATTCAAACAAAAGACTCAGATCAACCAACACAGCGGAATACTATCTATCTACGAATGCTGAAGCCTCCTGCTCCATATCTCCTCCATAGATTCGTCAAAGCTAACCTGAATCTCTTGGCTACTCGTAAAAATTTGAGTACCCAAGAGTTTAATAAAACAGTGCATCAATTGAAAAGAACATTGCGCAGAATCATTTCAGATTTCTTAGAATTATTCACAAATTTGAACTATGATCTCTTTTTTGTTGGAAACGATGACTAAAGATTCACATGGAAAATTTAAAACAGTCGGAACAATTATTTGAACATTAGATTAGATGATATGGAGAAATTAAGCTATAACCATCTAAATCAAGAATCCTACAGCAAAGTCCGTACAAAACAGACAGAAGCTAGAATCAGCAAAAAGGAAATAAAATAACATTAGATCATTTGAGTAAGTAAACCAATCATTTAATGTATAAACCAAAACATTGAATATTCACAAAGAGATTAGTGCTACCCGGCAGACACTGGTATTGATGGCAAAGCCCGACTAAATGTGAAAACGGGTCTTGATTGAGTTGATGATGGAGGCGAACACGGTTGAGGGAGAGATGACGAAGGAGGTGTAGATCTGAGAATCAATCGAAATATTCATTTTATGGGAACCCTGATAACTTCTTTCTCAGGTAATGTCAACGAATAGAAAGGGAAGTGGGAAAGATTTTTCCACCAAACTTTTTGGTGTCCTAGTGCATTAAAAGCTAATGAACAGTAAGGTGTGTGAAAATTTTCCGTACCAATTGGAACTTTTTTCCGTTTCCTCTGGTCGTTGGTCATATGTTCCGAGTTCTGTTCCATTAACTCCGGAATTCCACTAAATGGAATTCATAGAAATCGGAAAGGATGTTGCGGAACATGGAAATTCCATTATTCCGGTAAGAAAGTTGACAGTGCAAAACAGGTTTTGAGAAGAAGTTAAACAAAGATCTTAGGCATGCTATACAGTATAATGTAAAGACTAATTATGAAAGAAACATAGTGACAGAAATTGATGGTACTATGGAGACATTCGTCTCTAGCATGCTGAACAAATTGAGATGCATAAATTACATGGATCTAATTAATTTTCAAATCTAGAACCACTACCACTACACAAATACTAATATATTTAAAATGAGCCAGTTTCGAGAATATCACACAAACTAAAAATGCACCAAAAGTGTTCATTAATTGACAGAGTACATCAGAAGGAACCAAATAGCTTTTTTGAGTATAACCTGCAACTAACAGCACAAGCAAACATATATATTTTTAGTGCATTACATCAAATAGTAGCATTAACATAGATTCAAAGTAACAAACAAATCTAAGTTGAAATATTAAACACGGTAGAGAATGGTTTCCTTCATTCTGTTAGCCAAAATCCATTTGTCTAAAGAAAAGATAAATTACATACAAAAGAATATTGCAGGGAATATGAATTCGTACTTTTTCCAGGTAAACTTTTGATGGGGAACTACAATGAGATAATATGTCGTTATTATAAAAGGATTGAAGCTAAAATCAAAGAGGATTGTTATTATTAATATTTATCGCTTTAGAAGGATGAGAAGCAAGGGTTGATCAACCGGCTTGAAGGTAATATACAGTTATTATAGAAGTTTTTTTTTTGCCTATACTAAAACCATCAAATATGTTCGCAGAATATATATCTAAATACATTCATCTTTATCAAAACTGAGGGTTCAAATTTTTTTCTTTTCCCTTTTCTGTTTCCTGTTGGAAGCCTAGTAACTCATTGTTATGTACGTTGTTTATTTCAGTTACACCAGATTTTGGTTGCATGTGTACTGTGTTTATTTCGTACAGGTTCAAAACACACCCTATGATTGCAAGTAATATCACCTATTGTATCACTTCGTGTTTATACCTCAACCATGTTTATATTTGCATTTTCATGTACTCCTTTTTGTATACTCTAAAGTCTATAACTAGTGAATAATATTGTATTGTTTTGAGCTAAAGTTTCTCTAGAAGCTTGGACTTGTATTTCTTTAATGCAGTCTAAATCAGTTTTGTTTTTGATACATTCATTCTTTGTCCTAAAATTTCAGCACGTACAACAGATCCATTAGGATTCACGTCACTTGTATTATTATCCATTCCCTCTCCTAGTCACTCTCTTGAACTTTCAACTATAATCTCCTCATCAACCTCATCATCCAAATCGACAACATCATTCGACCGTCTTCTGACTTCCAATGGACTTTTTAAAATCTGCTGCACGTGTTATACCCACGCCCAGCAATTTCATAAAACGATGACACCTCTTTCAGTAACACCAAACAAACAAAAGTATTCAGTAAATTCAAATGCAACAGCACACATCTACGTGTTCATCTAACACAGGCTCATCCAGAAATCAAATATGGACAAATTGATAGTATACCTTTCAAGTATCCTAACAAATTCAATCTAAAAAAATTCATCCAGATGGAAGGTTTACCTTCGAGACGAACCCGTTTGTTACTACTTTCCTCGTCTGTGTTAGTTCTGTTCTCTTTGGCTTTGACTGAGCACCTCTTGCAAGGCTTGAATCATGATTTCCAAGATGGGTTTTTGTAGATGAACGGGTGGGAACGACGAGAGCATATGAGAGGGGATAAGGGAAATTAAGGTTAGGGTTTTTTTCAACTCGAGAGTAAAGAGGACTTATAGAGGAGAGAGGAGCGAAATAAAATTATGTTTCGGCACTGAATATGTTTTATGGGCCTGGCCCACTTAACCTGAAGACTGAATTTGTGGAACCTTTTTCATGAGAATTCCAAATAGTATTCTCCATTTCTTGTTGAAAGGATTCGAAATTAATTTTTTGAGAAACTACAGAAAACCGAAATTTGAGGAATAATTGAAAGGAAAGTCATAGAAACAGAATAATGAAAAGAATATCCAACCCTACTTGATATGGTTGTTTAGATCTGAACGGTAGAGATGCTTCAAATTCCACCGCTAGTGTTGAGTTTATTTATGAGTCGATCTCTTTTGATTTATGATTTTTGGGTTGTATGATTGCATATAATTTATTAAAATTTGTGATGCATACTCTTGCTCAAAAATCAATTTGTGTACAAGTATACGCATGTATCATATTCATATGTATATGTGTGTGCATGTGTAACATGATATACCGTGCAAGGTATAACATGCCCATATATAGATATTTGGATTTACATCGCAACAGACACGCTAGCTCATCCTATATGTACTATATGTTATCCAAATATGTGTATATGTTTACAATGTATATAAATATTCAAGTAACACACACAGATATATATATATATATATATATATATATAATATAAATTTAGTCACGAGAATTAAAATTAAAGAAAACTTACAAAGTAGTAGTAGCAAACTTCTTCTTCTATTCAGCAGAAAGCTTCTTAATATTACAAGCTTACAATACTGGTTGTGGAAATACAAACTCATATTACAATAGCTTCTTGGTTCTAAGTCCTTACATTGAGGGACTCGTTTTATTTATAAGGAGACGGACCTGAAACTTTAATTACACATAGTTGATTACATAATAGAAAACTAAAAAGCTATTAGCTGCGTTGTCCAAATAATTGAGCGTTTGTAACGACCCGTATTTTTGATAATTAAAAATATTAAATTTAATAAAATTTTGGAATTTTATATTATGAGAAATTAAAATTTATGATTTATAAATGAAAAAAACTATTAAAATATAAATTGACAATGTTGAATGAACGGAATTGACAACTGTTTAATGTAATTTCAAAATAATGAAAGTTAATAAGGAATATAATTGAATGTTGTATTAAAAAGAGAAATCAATGTTAGTTGATTTGGTTGGTTTTAACATGCAATATGAAACCAATTATTTAGTATGTAGATTTAGTAACCTTTGTTATAAGCAATAGATTTATAAATGTGTTTTTAAATGTGTTTAAATTACTTAAATGTAAATATTGTTTTAATTATCATCTTATTATTTAATCCATTGAAATCAATTTGGAAATCAATGAAATTAAATGTAATTAAATATTGCAGTTAGTATAAGACCATAGAGTTGAGTGAAATAAAATGAAAACTTATATTGAATGAATTCATAAGGTAATAGTTGATTTAATATGAGAACATTTAAATAAAAAATAAAAGAATAAAAATGAATAAGTTTAGTAAAGGAGTAAACATATGTTTATTTGTTTGAAATGTACTTTAGCCTACAAATTAATTATAGGATGAGAAACTATTATTTAGTAAGAAATGCATAACTCCTGTTTTTATCCAATAATGCATGAATATTGTGATAACCTGAATTTTTAGACATTGATCAAGTGGATAATTAACTGATTTTATTTGGTTAAGTAAATTTAGAAACTATAATAAATATTGAAATATGAATATCTAGGAATTATAAATTTTATAATAAATTAGCATATATATATAAATGAATTTGAAACTATAATAAATGCTGAATTGTAATATCTGGAAATGATAAATATTGTAATAAATAAAAATATATATATAAATCTTTATAATGTTGAAAATTTTAAGAGTATACATATTAAAGTATATAAGTATATATGTAAATATTGTGATTTGGAAGCATTGATTTGAATTAAATATAATAATTTTCAAAAGCTAATTAAAGTTAAATTCTATATTTCAAAACACTATAAATAAATATTTATTAACAAAAGTATAATAGCTTAAGCTAAGATTTAAAGGTTTATAATACTTTCTTTTAAAAGTATACATGAATTAAATATGGTTTGTAGGTATATATATATATATAAATTTATACATAATACATAATTTATAAAAGAAAGAAAAAAGAAATATTAAAAATTGGTTTTTGACATTTGTAACTTAGAATAACATGCAAAATAACAAGTGGCATTATTTTCTCTTAAAATTGAAAATATAAAAAAAAATGTGAGAGAACTTGGCTGGTTTTCAATTCAAATTTTTACTTATTCATTCTCAATCCTTTCTTTTCATCCTCTTCTAAACTAAAAATAAAAAGGAAATCAAAACAACTTCAAGTCAACCTGAGAAAACAAAGTAGATTCAAATCAGAGATCAAGTTTCAAGTAGCAGATCAATGAACAAGCCGTTCTCTGTTTTCTTCTAACTGTCAAAAGCAGGAGCAACTCAACTTAGTTTCAGATCACCAAGCATTCAAGTTTTCAAAATTTAAAACTACTTCAAACCTTCTCTGTTCAACATATTCTTAGGTGAGTAAACTTGGAAAATTTGATAAATCTTGAACTAGTATGCGATGACCTTATAAGTATGATCTGAATTATGCTATGCATGTTGTTTAAAAATGATTTTAAGTATATATATATGTGTGTGTTAACAATTATACCTGACTGAATCATTGAAAAGCAAGTCTCTGTTCAAACTGAAAACTGTGAGTAAAACTTTAATTCTTTTTAAGATAAAATCATCTATATAGTTTATGCATGCCACAAATTGATGATAACAATAACTTAAAATGATTTGCTTGGATGAAATAAATTGTTGTCTGGATATATAGATTGAATTTCTGTTGCATGCCTGTGTACACATGTGCATATCTCTGTTTAATTACAACAGGTTAAGATATGTTCAAAGAAAAATTAAAATCTCTTTCCCTGATTACTTTTAGCACATGATGTTTAAAGTAAATTTGGTGGTGATGGTGTAATACAAATTTTTAAAATGATAACAAGTAGAATTATCGGGTAATTATCTGGTAAAGAAAAATTTACAGTAAAAAAACCCAAGAATGTCAAATTTTCAACTCCCATAATTTATTATTTCATTTATATAACCTGATTCGTACCTAAAAATGATGAATTTAAACGGTAATATCAAGATTTTTAAGTGTTTAATTGGGTAGATTTTGTAAGTTGAACGGAAATTGAACTTTCATCAATTTTCGATGATCGGTGGAGATTTGAGCATTGTGATCGAGGGTGGAGATAGCTTGGGGGACGGGGGTTGTAGGAAAAATAGCCGGTGAATTTCTAGATCACCGTGGTGGCGGGAATTGGTTGGAGTAGGGTTTTAAACCTAGTGTGCTCTTCGAAGTTTGAAGAGGGAGTTCGTCGACGTGAGGAGACCGGAAGGGGCCGGACTTGGGGGAACGATGCGTTGAGTTGTGGTGAAGTTTTGGACGAAGTGGTGCGATCTACAGTGGACTAGATCGTCGGCACGAGGTAGAATTCTGATCAAATGAAGTTTCTATGGGTTGCTGTCATACTCGTTTTCGAACTATGGTGATATCGTGGATTCGGGGAGGCCAGTGGGTTTGGGATGGTCGTCGTCGACGTGTCGAGGTGGGCAAGGTCGGTCGGAGACGATCTGAGCTCTGGTGTACGTGCACGCGTACATGTTTGTGTCTGAGTTGTCGATGGATTAATGTAACATCCCAGATTTTTGAGCTATTAAATTTTGGATATTTAATTCATTTTAAATATTCACTGAAGATTTTTAATTAATTTTGGAAACACAAAGAATCGAATTCAAATTTATAAAACAAGTTATAGGTATTAAATATGATAATTCAGTTAGATTTGAATAATAATTAAATATTCGGGATTGGGATAAAAAGGTGGATTTGGGTGTAAATAGCTATAAAATGATATTTAAATGTATTTTTAGGTTCAATTGGTTATAAACAATAATGTTGGATTTTTAGATAAATTTTAAAGTTAATAAATTAATATTTGGGGTTTTATATTAATTTAAAAATGAATTTAATATTATTAAATTGAAATTTAATCGGATTTTGGTCTAGAATGAGCCAGAATGATTTTTAATGTGTTTATAAATTTTATATGATTTATTGTTAAGTTAATAAAAATTTTAAAGTGAAATTTTAAGCGTTTTCGTCAATTTTGAAAATCACCTGATTTAATAGACGAGTAAAATAGCCTTCCGGGGCGCAGTTTCGGAATTCGACGAAACCAGTTTCATTGGATCCGTAATAGTTAGTTATTATCAGATTTCAATTTTCGTAGCAATCGGAGTTGTCGTTTGACCGTGGCAGCTCGAAACGCATCGAAATCGATGTAACTAATTTAATTTTAAATTGATCGTTTAATTCCGTATCTCGCGCATATGATCAAATTAACTTACGAAACCTGTTTCATTTTGTCCGGAACGCGGAAAAACCCTAGGATAGCCTGTCGGAACGCGTAGTTTGGAGTTCGTTTGCGTATATTGTTAACTTGAGAATTTTATTAATTAAATCATATTAAATAATGTTATATAAAACGTTGTTTCAGCCGAAAACCCTAATTTATCTCTTCCAGCCGACACTTCTAAACCAATGGCCGACGTGTTCTCATGCCTTTTCCTCATTTTCTCTCGATCCCGGCCTTAATTGCGAAAATTTCCTAAATGAAAATCGTAGAGGTCAGCGTAGGCTTCACATCCAACGGTTGATCTGGCGAATCGTCGCCGATTGGAGGTGGAAATTGGCCCCGTTCCTTAGGAACTCGAGCACGTTTCCACGGTGGAGGAGGCCACCGAGTTCAACGCGGCTGCTGGCGGAGGGTCTAGTGGCGAAGAGTTTCGAAGGGGTGGTATCTGATCGTGTTCGACGGCGACGTAGAGGGAGCGATTTCGAAGCCCTAAAGGGCGGTGATGGGTTTCATCGAGCTGGTCGCGTACGTGAAGCTGAAGAGAATGGGCGGCCTTGATTTCGTATGTTGATTAACGGCTGAGATGATGGTATTTAAAAAAAAAGAGTTGTTTTTAAATTTATGTCAAACTTTGTAAAATCATAACGTGTCCATACGATCTCAGATTCGGACGATTTTAGATGCGTTGGAATCGCAGAGACGAGTACTACGCGATGGTGCAGATCCGGAGTCATTCCGGGCAAGTAGAAATTTGAGTTAAATCGAACGTCGTTCGATTTAATTTGAATTTCGAACGCTCGCCGAAACTCAAGGTGAGTTTTCTCACTCACATCTGGATGCTAGGCATTTTAAATAGTTAATATTTAAATATCTGTGTGATTGGTTGAATATAACTGTTGTTATCAGTTTGGATTGATATTTATATTGTGATGTGCTAATATTTGTGATGCAGGGAGAAACAGGTGGGAGGGATCCAACTGGATTCCTCACAATGTAGCAATTATTTTATAATTGATAGTGATACCTGTTTATATGTTGTGATTGATAAATCTGGAATTTTAAATTGTTCTGTGAAATTTGTTGTATAAATTATAATTCCAGAATTAAATTATAAATGAATGAATTGGGGATTTAAAAGAAATTAAAGAAATTGTTAAATAAGGAATTTAAAGGAATATAAAAATTGGATTCTGTTTGGAATGGAAATGTAAATTGGTAAAATTGGGAATTTTAATATTGTGGAAAATTTATCAATCGTTAAATGTGAAATATAAATTTTATGGAAATGAATTCTATGAAATTATAAATAGAGTAAAATAACAGTGGTTTATTTTAATGATGAATAGTGATATCCGAAAAAGTAAAATATGTTAAAATGAGGCTTCCGAACATAAATTTACAATTTTAAGTGTTAACAGAATATGTTGAAAAGTTGATTTCTCTATTGGAATTTTATTTAAGTAAATTGAAAATATGGTTTCATTGAAAATTCTCCAAATTTATCTTACTTAAAAATGTTTTAAACTATACTTTAAAATGAATTTCCGGGTATGGAAAATTGTGTTGAACTTCGAATGAAGTTATAGATAAGTATGGAATTGGGAATTTATGTTATAAACATAAATCGAATTGAAATAAATTGGTTGGATTTATATGAGGGATACTTTAGGATGTTGAATAGGAATGTATTTCCCTGGGAGAAACCAAGTTAGTGTTTTTAAAGATTTTATTTAATTTAAAAGTTAAGTTTTAAATGGTTTAAAGAGTATTTTTAAGAAGTTGTTATTTTTAAAGTAATCAACTAATAGTTTTTAAAGCAATCAACTAATAGTTTTTAAAATCATAATGATTTGAGAATATATTAGTAATTATTTTTACAAATGGATTATTTAAAGGTTGGTTTTGACTTAAGTTATTGAAATTAGCATTTTTCTTTTTATAACGTTATTTTGGATTTAGTTGAACAAAAACCCTTATTTTAAATCAAAGTTTATATCTTAATAATAGTATCTCTTCACCTATTCTAAATTTATATTTTGAATAAATAGATAGAAGTGGTTTATATATTTTAAAATATAATTTTCAGTATAAAATGTTTAACTGTTTTAAATCTAAATTGTTTTGAACTTGGTTATTTCCAATGGGAAATAATGGTAAAATGGTTTACCGTGTTAAGGAAGAAATTTGGGAATTCGTTCCAAATGAGTTTTGAAATGTGAAAATATATCTTTTAAAGATATTAAAGGGAAAGAATAAATAATGTGTGATATTATTTATTGTGTGATGGATGCTTATGGATGCTTGTGAATGTGAATTGATAGTTAAATCATCGACTATCAATATTGGCCAAATGCGCTGATCGTTTCGAAGAGACCGGGATCGAAATTTATTTCTCGAATACCACTTCGATCCGGTTTGTACGTTTCGTGTAACGTGTTCGGAGTCGAAGATGGAGCAGTGAAGTGCAAGGGCTAGTTGCTACTAATCCTGAGGATATTTCCAAAATGGATGTAGTAGGAGTAGTGCCTTCGGTTCCGTTCGGACCCGGGACGGACTTGTATGGACGAATGCTTGCGAAAACATCGTCAGGTGGACGATGGGCATTCTCAGGGATATGTGCTGTAAAGGTAACGCTTAGCCTCAAGCCTCATCAACTGGGAATGACTGAAAATCAGGGTTTATGCAGCAAGGCTTCGTGGGTAGCGCCCACTGGAGGGTATGGTCATCCCTGTCTAGATGTCCCTTTTATTTCGGCTTAGTGGTGCGGTTGCTGATCACAACTGTGGGGTGATTATATTCGGAATTGCCCATAGGTGATTCCGGCCTTGTGTTGCAGGGGACTTAGGGTGGGTCCTTGGTACTGTGATCTAGGCCACGTATTGTGACAGGTGGTACCCCAGTGCCTAGTCATTCGTTGGAAATCCATTCTCCCTACGTGCCTTGTACGAGTTTTGTTTGTATTACCCACGTTGTGGCTAGTATGCTGGAATTTAATCATGTAACAATTTCAGCTATTTTAATAAGTATTTGTAAATAGAGCCTATTATAATATCAGAGGATTTTTATAAAAAGTGTTTTAGCTATCGTAAGGTAAAAACCCGACATGTTTATTTGTGGCGTGGTCTTACGAGATGCTTTTGTTTTCAAAGGATTTTTGAAACTTTAATAATCAATTGGGTGTATTTATGATGCGCTGGTATTCCAGACTGACTCGGGTGTTATTTTATTATAATGCTCGGGTCAGACCGAGTATATTTACAGGATAGGATGCTATGGAGCTCAGGAGAGGAGCTGGAGTTCGAGACGTATTTCTCGTACTTGTATTATTCCGCTGCTGTGATTGTTGTATTGACTGATTGACTGGATATTGATGATTGTATTATGATATACTCTGATGATGATGTATTGTATATAAACAGATATAGTTTTCATTTTGTGTTAAGATCTGTTCTATATATTATATTTTATCCGCTGCGACTGTGAGGTTCTAATTTTGTTTAGTTCCTTCTTCTTCTACCTACTTTCTTATTCTTCTACAATCTGTCTTTTCCGGCATTCGATCGTCGGCATATTATACTGTTGAATATTTTGTGTCGATTTTTGAGGGTCGAGAAGAGCGGGTCGTCACACTTGGTATCAGAGCTTAGGTTGGCGATAACCTAGGCTTTGGTGG
Source organism: Allium fistulosum (assembly GCA_030737815.1). NCBI lineage: Eukaryota > Viridiplantae > Streptophyta > Magnoliopsida > Asparagales > Amaryllidaceae > Allium > Allium fistulosum. The sequence goes on along the minus strand of CM060908.1, from coordinate 514,910,282 downwards.
GGAAAATTACTCATTATCAATAGAGTCAGAAGTACTCTATGATGAGTTGAGTGTAATAATAGCTATGAGAGCGTATTTGTTAGTGGATATAAAATTGTTTTTGTACTGTGTTGACTTATCGGTTGAGTGTTTATGAATTCTGGTCGGTGTGGGAAGTACAACCATATCGATAGGGGTTTCTATACTCTTAACAAGGTAAACCGACATAGTATTGTTTTTAAAGTGGGTAAATGAAATAATTTTACCCAAAATTATATTTTGATATAAAGAAATAAGTTTTCTAAATTATATATATTGGATGTTTGTTTGGTTGTTTCTTTTATAATCAAATAAGAAATTAAGATATGATCTAAAATTGAAATGATTTCTAAGTAAATAGAATTTAAAATATTAAAATGGTTTATAACTAAACGGAATTAATTAAATATGGTTTAAGTAAGAAGAAATATAATTGAAATTTGATTTAAACCAGAATTTTAAATGCCCGAAATTTTGAGAAGTGTTTTAAATGTATTTAAACAAAGGTTTGGGAATTTAACATTGTGGAAATGTTAGAAATGTTTTCAAAAACATTTGAAAGAATGGGGTATATTTTGGAAAATCTTTCTGAATGGGAATTGATTAAGATGAATTTTTGAAGTAAGGAAGCCATGAACTCACTTCAGTCGCTGGAAAATAATCTTGCTGATGCTGGCCACATCATCAGAATTCATTTTCGAGTTTCTAAAGTGATGGATTGCTACCAAAATAGTTGGGTATGACATTGTTTGGACTTGTTTAGGAAACAAGTGATTTTAGAATTTTCCAAAAGAAAACTTGTTTGGTAAAAGCAGATTGTTTTGGATTTTGGTGTTTGATTTAATATCGAATGGGAATATGTTAATTTTTATTTCAAATTGGTTTTGAAATAAATCCGGGTAAATTGAATTCTGGGAATTCTGTTTAAAATAAAAAGGTAAAATTTGGAATAAATCAACTATAATCTTGGAAGTAAAGTTGATTTAAGTGAGAAAGGAAGGATGGAAATTTTATTCCTGAAATTAAAATTTAATTTGAGTAAATGGAAGTAAATGAAGTTAATGAAGTGAATAGAAATTTGAATTTAACTTAGGATAAGTTAAATGAAATTGGGAATTGGAATTAAATTGATTTGGGTTAAGCTGAAGGATAAAATAACTTTGTAATTATGGGTCGTTGTGTAACAAATTGTACCCATAAGCTATTAAGTGTTATACTTATAATCTGAAATTGTGGATTTAAAATTGTGCAAGGAATTTAAGTAAAAGAAAATTTGTATCCTTAAGAATTCAGAGATACATATGTATAGAAATTGGAATTGTGATTATAAGATGTAAAAGGATTAAAATGAGCAATATAAACTTTTAATTAAAGAAGTTGATGAACTTAAGGATGGAAAATTTGGTTGTAAACCCAAGTAAAATAGGAATATAATCACAAATGGGAAATAATGAATGGTAGGGTGACTTCAAACTTAATCCTAAATGGAATGTAAAGTAAGATAAAGTAAAGTGAGATATAAAAGATGTGAATAAACTTAAAATAGTAAATAAGTCTTGAACTTAGTTATGGGAGAATAAATTGGATTGAAGGGAAATTCAAAATTTCAGTTGCATTATAAACAATATTGAATGTAATTCAATTCTTATTTAAGTGGTAAAAGAGGTGGAATGAATTTAATTTGGCTAAACAAAATTTCATGTAAGCTTGGAATAAATTTGGATAAGAATCGAATTAAAGGAAAACTTAATTTGGTTGAGATGATGAATGAAGTAAAGGCTCCCTAAATGAAATCTATAATGAATGTTTGGAAATGAATTTTGTATAAGCTAAATTAAATGGAATTTGTATTGCAATAAATTTAATTTTGATAGTTTGGTCAAAATTTGAAGTAAATAAAAATCCAGTTGTGGAATGGAATTTAAGTTTGGTAATAAATGTTGGAAGTGAGAATGAATAATGGAATTAGCTTGTAATAAAGATGATTTGAATTGTAAGTAAATTAAAATGAGAGAAATAATTTAAATGGTATCTTTGTTAATAAAATAAAACTAACATGGATTGGATAAGTAGTCAAAGAGCATTTAGATTTATAAATGAATTGAAATTTGATTTGAATGAGAATCAAATGAAAATAAAATAAAATTGATTTAAGAAGGAATGTGAATATTGTGAATATTTGAAAGAACTTAAGCTAATTGAAGACAAAAATAATGGTCGATAAGTTTTATTAAGTAATCTTGAGTGCAATTTGATAGATAATAAAATTTAATTACAAGTGAAATGGTATAAATTAATTATTGAGATGAAATAAAATGTAAGGAAAGTTTAATTTAATTTAACAAATTGCATTGGAAAGATAAAATACTTGGATTGTGAACCATGCAATGGAGTAAAATTTATATGAATCTAAGTTGAAATTAATTTTAAATGGTTATAAGCTTAAGTAGCAATTATTTTTGCTTGAATGACATGAAATTCACATGTATTCGGAATTAAGTTGTTTAACAAGCAATTGAAATTTATTTTTGAATAAATTAATATGGATTGGAATCTAATTTAAAGAGTTTGTAAATAAATGCAAGTGAATTGATTCAAAAACAGCGAATGGAATGGACTTTGAATAAATAGAAATGAATTGACCTTTTAATGAGTAATGTTTATATATGAATGAAAACGGATCATAAAAGTAATGCAAATGCTTCAAATTTAAAATAAAATTTGATGGTGAATCAAATAGGGAATTTAAATTTGAATAAGAGATGTAAGTAGGGCATATGTTAATCATATTGGAATAGTAATGAATTGGTTGTAATAAATATGAATGGTATATAGAGAATTTGAATGTAAATCATTCAAGTGAAATAAAATGAAGTTGGACTTGAATAAGAATTTTGGAAGGTGATTGAAATCTTTGAATTGTTGATAAAAATGGTTAACATTGTTAATGATGAAATTGCTTGGTTTGGTTATGGAATGGATATATTTGGCTTACATTTATATTGGAAATGTAGTTTAAATGTTTATATCTTTGAAAACTGATAAGTTGTTTGAGTTTAGTACAGGTACGGAAGGCGTCGAGAGAGTTGGAGCGCGTATATGCGTTATATTAGCCGCTCGCTATTAAAAATTTGCTAAAAGGAACGCCTACGTAAATATAATTGGGAATTGATATATATATTGTGATATATTTTGGGTTTCCGGCCGTGAGAGCCGATGTATATATATTTGTGTATCCTGCGATATCGCAGAAGCTCCTCCGTGCAAAGGAGACTCCGCCAAAATTTTCCAGAAATTTTGGGAGTTAGAATTTTTTTTAGGGTTTTGGAAATTTTAATAACTAGTAAAGTTATTTTGAAATAAAGTGAAACTAAAGCTTTTGAATGTGAATAAAGAAAATGGGTTTGGAATTGAGTTAAAGGATTTTGGAAAGTGAATATAAGCTTTTAACTAAGCAAATTGGATAAGTAAGTGAGTTTGAGAGTATTTTCTACTTTAGCAAATTTCGGGGACGAAATTTTTATAAGGGGGGAGGAATGTAACATCCCAGATTTTTGAGCTATTAAATTTTGGATATTTAATTCATTTTAAATGTTCACTGAAGATTTTTAATTAATTTTGCAAACACAGAGAATCGAATTCAAATTTATAAAACAAGTTATAGGTATTAAATATGATAATTCAGTTAGATTTGAATAATAATTAAATATTCGGGATTGGGATAAAAAGGTGGATTTAGGTGTAAATAGCTATAAAATGATATTTAAATGTATTTTTAGGTTCAATTGGTTATAAACAATAATGTTGGATTTTTAGATAAATTTTAAAGTTAATAAATTAATATTTGGGGTTTTATATTAATTTAAAAATGAATTTAATATTATTAAATTGAAATTTAATCGGATTTTGGTCTAGAATGAGCCAGAATGATTTTTAATGTGTTTATAAATTTTATATGATTTATTGTTAAGTTAATAAAAATTTTAAAGTGAAATTTTAAGCGTTTTCGTCAATTTTGAAAATCACCTGATTTAATAGACGAGTAAAATAGCCTTATGGGGCGCAGTTTCGGAATTCGACGAAACCAGTTTCATTGGATCCGTAATAGTTAGTTATTATCAGATTTCAATTTTCGTAGCAATCGAAGTTGTCGTTTGACCGTGGCAGCTCGAAACGCATCGAAATCGATGTAACTAATTTAATTTTAAATTGATCGTTTAATTCCGTATCTCGCGCATATGATCAAATTAACTTACGAAACCTGTTTCATTTTGTCCGGAATGCGGAAAAACCCTAGGATAGCCTGTCGGAACGCGTAGTTTGGAGTTCGTTTGCGTATATTGTTAACTTGAGAATTTTATTAATTAAATCATATTAAATAATGTTATATAAAACGTTGTTTCAGCCGAAAACCCTAATTTATCTCTTCCAGCCGACACTTCTAAACCAATGGCCGACGTGTTCTCATGCCTTTTCCTCATTTTCTCTCGATCCCGGCCTTAATTGCGAAAATTTCCTAAATGAAAATCGTAGAGGTCAGCGTAGGCTTCACATCCAACGGTTGATCTGGCGAATCGTCGCCGATTGGAGGTGGAAATTGGCCCCGTTCCTTAGGAACTCGAGCACGTTTCCACGGTGGAGGAGGCCACCGAGTTCAACGCGGCTGCTGGCGGAGGGTCTAGTGGCGAAGAGTTTCGAAGGGGTGGTATCTGATCGTGTTCGACGGCGACGTAGAGGGAGCGATTTCGAAGCCCTAGAGGGCGGTGATGGGTTTCATCGAGCTGGTCGCGTACGTGAAGCTGAAGAGAATGGGCGGCCTTGATTTCGTATATTGATTAACGGTTGAGATGATGGTATTTAAAAAAAAAGAGTTGTTTTTAAATTTATGTCAAACTTTGTAAAATCATAACGTGTCCATACGATCTCAGATTCGGACGATTTTAGATGCGTTGGAATCGCAGAGACGAGTACTACGCGATGGTGCAGATCCGGAGTCATTCCGGGCAAGTAGAAATTTGAGTTAAATCGAACGTCGTTCGATTTAATTTGAATTTCGAACGCTCGCCGAAACTCAAGGTGAGTTTTCTCACTCACATCTGGATGCTAGGCATTTTAAATAGTTAATATTTAAATATCTGTGTGATTGGTTGAATATAACTGTTGTTATCAGTTTGGATTGATATTTATATTGTGATGTGCTAATATTTGTGATGTAGGGAGAAACAGGTGGGAGGGATCCAACTGGATTCCTCACAATGTAGCAATTATTTTATAATTGATAGTGATACCTGTTTATATGTTGTGATTGATAAATCTGGAATTTTAAATTGTTCTGTGAAATTTGTTGTATAAATTATAATTCCAGAATTAAATTATAAATGAATGAATTGGGGATTTAAAAGAAATTAAAGAAATTGTTAAATAAGGAATTTAAAGGAATATAAAAATTGGATTCTGTTTGGAATGGAAATGTAAATTGGTAAAATTGGGATTTTTAATATTGTGGAAAATTTATCAATCATTAAATGCGAAATATAAATTTTCTGGAAATGAATTCTATGAAATTATAAATAGAGTAAAATAACAGTGGTTTATTTTAATGATGAATAGTGATATCCGAAAAAGTAAAATATGTTAAAATGAGGCTTCCGAACATAAATTTACAATTTTAAGTGTTAACAGAATATGTTGAAAAGTTGATTTCTCTATTGGAATTTTATTTAAGTAAATTGAAAATATGGTTTCATTGAAAATTCTCCAAATTTATCTTACTTAAAAATGTTTTAAACTATACTTTAAAATGAATTTCCAGGTATGGAAAATTGTGTTGAACTTCGAATGAAGTTATAGATAAGTATGGAATTGGGAATTTATGTTATAAACATAAATCGAATTGAAATAAATTGGTTGGATTTATATGAGGGATACTTTAGGATGTTGAATAGGAATGTATTTCCCTGGGAGAAACCAAGTTAGTGTTTTTAAAGATTTTATTTAATTTAAAAGTTAAGTTTTAAATGGTTTAAAGAGTATTTTTAAGAAGTTGTTATTTTTAAAGTAATCAACTAATAGTTTTTAAAGTAATCAACTAATAGTTTTTAAAATCATAATGATTTGAGAATATATTAGTAATTATTTTTACAAATGGATTATTTAAAGGTTGGTTTTGACTTAAGTTATTGAAATTAGCATTTTTCTTTTTATAACGTTATTTTGGATTTAGTTGAACAAAAACCCTTATTTTAAATCAAAGTTTATATCTTAATAATAGTATCTCTTCACCTATTCTAAATTTATATTTTGAATAAATAGATAGAAGTGGTTTATATATTTTAAAATATAATTTTCAGTATAAAATGTTTAACTGTTTTAAATCTAAATTGTTTTGAACTTGGTTATTTCCAATGGGAAATAATGGTAAAATGGTTTACCGTGTTAAGGAAGAATTTTGGGAATTCGTTCCAAATGAGTTTTGAAATGTGAAAATATATCTTTTAAAGATATTAAAGGGAAAGAATAAATAATGTGTGATATTATTTATTGTGTGATGGATGCTTATGGATGCTTGTGAATGTGAATTGATAGTTAAATCACCGACTATCAATATTGGCCAAATGCGATGATCGTTTCGAAGAGACCGGGATCGAGATTTATTTCTCGAATACCACTTCGATCCGGTTTGTACGTTTCGTGTAACGTGTTTGGAGTCGAAGATGGAGCAGTGAAGTGCAAGGGCTAGTTGCTAGTAATCCTAAGGATATTTCCAAAATGGATGTAGTAGGAGTAGTGCCTTCGGTTCCGTTCGGACCCGGGACGGACTTGTATGAACGAATGCTTGTGAAAACATCGTCAGGTGGACGATGGGCATTCTAAGGGATATGTGCTGTAAAGGTAACGCTTAGCCTCAAGCCTCATCAACCGGGAATGACTGAAAATCAGGGGTTATGCAGCAAGGCTTCGTGGGTAGCGCCCACTGGAGGGTATGGTCATCCCTGTCTAGATGTCCCTTTTATTTCGGCTTAGTGGTGCGGTTGCTGATCACAACCGTGGGGTGATTATATTCGGAATTGCCCATAGGTGATTCCGGCCTTGTGTTGCAGGGGACTTAGGGTGGGTCCTCGGTACTGTGATCTAGGCCACGTATTGTGACAGGTGGTACCCCAGTGCCTAGTCATTCGTTGGAAATCCATTCTCCCTACGTGCCTTCTACGAGTTTTGTTTGTATTACCCACGTTGTGGCTAGTATGCTGGAATTTAATCATGTAACAATTTCAGGTATTTTAATAAGTATTTGTAAATAGACCCTATTATAATATCAAAGGATTTTTATAAAAAGTGTTTTAGCTATCGTAAGGTAAAAACCCGACATGTTTATTTGTGGCGTGGTCTTACGAGATGCTTTTGTTTTCAAAGGATTTTTGAAACTTTAATAATCAATTGGGTGTATTTATGATGCGCTGGTATTCCAGACTGACTCGGGTGTTATTTTATTATAATGCTCGGGTCAGACCGAGTATATTTACAGGATAGGATGCTATGGAGCTCAGGAGAGGAGCTGGAGTTCGAGACGTATTTCTCGTACTTGTATTATTCCGCTGCTGTGATTGTTGTATTGACTGATTGACTGGATATTGATGATTGTATTATGATATACTCTGATGATGATGTATTGTATATAAACAGATATAGTTTTCATTTTGTGTAAAGATCTGTTCTATATATTATATTTTATCCGCTGCGACTGTGAGGTTCTGATTTTGTTTAGTTCCTTCTTCTTCTACCTACTTTCTTATTCTTCTACAATCTGTCTTTTCCGGCATTCGATCGTCGGCACATTATACTGTTGAATATTTTGTGTCGATTTTCGAGGGTCGAGAAGAGCGGGTCGTCACAGATTTGGGGAAGATGAAGTACTCAGGTTCGACTCGGGGAATTCATGAAAATACTCGGGAATGAATGCGTGTACGTGAGGGTACTTTGGCATAACAGTTTTTAAGTTTTTACTAAGTTTTAAATAAAAGAAGAAAGGAACTCGGGAAAAGTTTGAAGAATCTCGAGTACATGTTCGAGAAAAACCAGGATTTCCTCGGGTAAATGTTTTAAATCCTCAAAGTCTAAGTTTAACAGGTTAAGTTAAATTTAATTGTCTTTTAAACTATTTTAAGTGATAATTGATAAATTAATAATAATTAAAGTTGAGGGATTTATTTTAAAGTGAATCCTTATTTGTTTTTAAAACAAAATTAATCAATATAATTAATTTAAGTTAGTTAATTAAGAGGAATTAATCAATGTAATTAAAGTTAATTGACTGATTAAGATAAGGAAAATTAGTATAACTAATTAATTATTAAGGAATCAAGGATTAATTAAGGATTAGTTGATTAAATAAAATGGTTAATTAATTTAATGACAAATGGTTTGTAATTAACCGATGATAATTAGTTAAGTTGAATAATTAATTCATAGTAAGTAATTAAGGAAGGATTACTCAATGTAATTAAATAAAGGATAAATTTAAGTAAGTAATTAAAGGATAGTTAATCCTGAATATGATTAATTAAAAAGGGTAATTAAGGAAAGTAATTAGAGGATCATTAATTAACTACTGAGAATAATTAAAGTGAATGGTTAAAGAATAATTAATTTATTGTAATTAATTTAGGGCTAATTATTTAATGTAATTAGAGAATGATTAATCAAAGATGATTAATTAAGGAAAATAATTTGAGATTTGTAATTAATTGATTTATGATTAATTAATGTTGGGTAAGCAGGATTTAAGGTAATTTAAGAAATTAAAGTTGGAAATTAAATTGAGATTGAACATCTAATTTAGCTTGTTTATGGATGATTGAAGGGTATTTTAGATTTATACCTAGTCTAATAATTTGTTATGTTGTGATATGCTATGATGAGTTGAACTATGATAGTGTAGGTTACCTATCTGGGTTGGATTGTTAGATGATATGATATCATAGATATGAATTGTTTGTTTTTAAAACTTAATAATTTGGATTAATGAATAACATTGGATTCGAAGAGACCGGGATCGGGTATTAGTAAATATCCGAAACCACTTCGATTTGTAATCTATAATCCTTTATAGATTTGATTTGTAATTGAATAGGCTGGAATAAAATAAATTGAGAAATCTGGACCATTGGAACTAAGTAATGGTACTTAGATATTATTTTATGAAATAATTGTTTGACTATAATAAGTAAGAACTCGTAAAAGGTACGAGTTACCCTGGTTTAAATAAGTTCTATGAATTTAAATTTCATGTTAGATGAGTTTACTCACGCTGGTTTCCAGCCTGACTCGGGTGTTACTTTGATGTAATGCTCGGGTCAGACCGAGTATTACAGATTTTCAGGAAAGGACGTTCTAGAGCTCAGGAGGCGAGCTGGATGGCAGGAACGTATGGAGTGTGATATATTGTTATTTTATTGGGATGAGTTATTTTAACTGTCTAGTGATTGTGAAATGTTGTAACTCTGATGTATTAAAATGTAATTGACTGATACATTTTTATTTGTATAACTGATATTATTATTTGATATTGTATTTTAATCCACTGCGAATGTGAGAATCTGTGTCTTGTTCTGTTTCTTTCTTCTATCTCTTTCTTTTTCTTCTAACTATCTGGAATTTTCGGGTTCGGAATTTCCGGGTCATTACAAATATGTTTAAATTACTATTAGACAAGAAATAATTGTTTCATTTGTCATTACATTTATTTAGTCCATTTTAAAATTCATCTTTGTGAACAATTGAAATTAATGTAATTGAATAATTTCAACTAATAGTAGAGAGGACACCAAATTGTAAATTAATAGGTGTAATTAAATGTAGCTTATGTTTTATGAAAATATAAGGAAAGTTTGATTTAATGAAAAGAACATTTATATCAAATAAAATGAATGTTTAATTTGTGAATGTAGGTATAATTTGAATGATTGATTTAAAAGAAGAAATATATGTATATTTGAACTATGTTTTAGCGTACAAATGGATTACAAGAGTTGAAAAATAATTTACTTAAGTAAGTTATTTATTACTCTGCTGTATGAAAAACAAATTTATAAACGTGTTTAAATGACTAAAGGAAACAATTGTTCTAATTTTTATTCATTTTAGTTGTCTGTTTTGAAATTTAACTTTGTAAGTAATTGCAATTAATGTAATTGAATATTTCAATTTAAAGGAAAGAAAACATTGATTGCAATTAGTAGGTTTAATAAAAGAAACGTACGTTTTATGTTAAAGAGAAAGGGTGTTTTAATGGAAATAAAAGATCATTTTGGGAAAACCAAATTGAACGTTTTCATTTTTAAGGTAAGTATAATTTTATTTACTATGCATGGATAAAAAACTAAATGCATACAAATTTGAATATTATTTGAGTTAATGAAATCAATTTGGTTACGTTTCACAAATTGAATTTCAAAAGGCTGTGCGATGTACATGGTCCCTTCATTTCTTTTGTTATTAATTGTTGCATGTACGTCTTAAAATAGTTACCTCATTATTAATACTTGATCCGTTGATTTCTCCTTCTGTTTAATACTTGAACCTAGACTTTTAGGCTGTATTTAATTCTTGCCATCTTATTTTCGCGTATACAAAATTTCACTTTCCTTTGATTTGCAAACTTTTCCATTCCTACATACATTTCCTTATGCATCATTAATGCATGAAGCTTTCAAAATAAAACGTGACATTTATTTTTGTCCCTCCACCTTCATTTTCTAATTATTAAATAACCTGCAGCTTATTTCTTTATTTGTGTTTTGTTTCTTCTGACACCTCATATTCATTTAGTTCAAATTGTTTTTTGTTGAATGTAACGACTCAGAATTTTAGTTATTTTAAATTAGAATATTTAATAGAAGTACACAAACCTCATTTATGTATGCTACTATTGGTTGCATTTAATAAAAGTACACAAACCTCATTTATGTATGCTAATGGAACACGTATATATATTTTACCAATTCGATTTCAAAATTTTGTATGCTGCGTACGGATGCTAGATTTGATTGGTTGCTTTGTTGTGTAGATAATTGTTTGGAAGAACGGTTGGATGATTTTTTATATATACTTATTTATCTGAGCAATATGATAGTGCAAAGAATTCTGTGACCCTCGGAAAATCCGAAAACGAAATTCTTTTAAAGAGGTAGAATGTAATACCCCTGAAGAAATTTTTTTATTCATTCGGTATTTTGATTTGGCTCGTTTGGAGCTCGTATGAAGGAATTATAGATGAAATGATATTTGATTGAACGAACACCAAAAGTCGGGCTTGAAAATTAATTTAGTAAATTTTAAAATTGAGCGGACAACTTGTCCCGCATTAGTAAACTAAAAAGTCATGTATCCCATTTCATTAAAAAAACAACCGACTACATTCCATGTGCATTCCGCTAATGTACAAATAAGTGTTGACTGAATTTAGACAAACATTCCATGTGCATTGCAAAAATTAATGGCACAAGACAGTAAAACACAGAAAATGCATTACTCTAATCTATTAATAACATGGTAATATGAACAAATTCGCATCCTTCAATCAAAAATTATATTGCTCGAAGGATTTGGAAAAATAAGAGGCACCTATACAATCTTCCAACAGCAAGGCTCAAATAAACGAAGACGATCTCAAAGAGACAAACAGAGTACAGGATCGTAAGAAACTTTTACTATTATATTAAAAACCTAATTAAAGATTAAGAAGATTTTCACAGAACTTCGTATTAAAAAGCTCCTCAAAATCAACGTGTTTATTTTCTCATGGCAGAAATGAAATTACAAAACAATCTTACAGAGTAGTAGATATGTTCCAAAATAACAATATGATATTTTAGATTATCTTACGGAGTAGTAGAATCTGAGTCTTGGTTCTTGCTTGCGAAAAGCGTACTCCAAATTTCCAAGTGTCTTATTTTCACTTCACTCATTTCATTTCTTATTAAAAAACTGTTTCCTTTACTTGAATGGACAATTAACATATATACCTTGCCTCCTTTTTGATTGTGTGAATGAACTTGCCTCCTTTCCTACTCCTCAGTCGTATTGCATCCTTACTGAATGGACAAAACAAGACTCTTTGTTCCCTCAACTATGGTGAGTCAATCCTAGCTCATGCATAACTCGGTTTCGTAATGGTCACTGTAATGGTCACTGAGATGGTAATTAGCATAACATATCTATGTATATCTAAATGCAAGCAAGGACAGTTTCGCTAATAATTGTACAAAATTTCATCAGTTGGTAATTATACAGATTCTGTTATCAAACAGATTTATTTTGACACAACTAAATGATTCAACGCATGGCTGTTGTACACAATTTCAGTTTTTATGATTAAACAAGTTTGTGCTGGAAAACTTAAATGTTGAAATTAGCATCCATCCCTTATTTTCAAACTTAATCCCTAAAAATCCCTCCTCAAAAACAAGTTACGAAATACTTCTATCAAAGTTTAAACTGCAAATATATATTTAGAATTTGTAACATATGTTGTTGTTATATCATCAGCTTTGTGCAATAATTTGTTCTAATGCCATTTGGTATTTCAAAAATATTTGTATCTCTTTGTTAAAAAATATTGATGACTTTGGTTTTGACGCTTACGAGGATTTTGGTGGAACAATTTTTAAATGGAAAAAATATTCTGATGCTCCTAAAATGCCCTTACCTTTATTTTTTTAATATGTAACCTTTTACATAATGTTTTGAACTGTTTACAACAAACATCTTTTGTTATAACCATTTCCTGGTCTAATGGCATGTACTGTTTCTACTTAAATTCTCAAGTTTTTTTATAAAAAAAGGCAACTTTAAGTTGTCGCAAATTATCTATATCAGTTTATAGTAATGAACAATTTATGATTACCGCTAGTATCCTAAGATGTGGCAATGAAATGCGTCCAAGTAACACAAATATACTAGAGAAACCATCAATTAAACTAGCAATTGGATAAGAATTGTATCAATTTTGACCTGGTGTGAAGACTTTCTTATTGGCAGCAATGGCTAGCTTTTGAAATTCATTACGTCATATATTAGGATAATGTGCAAATCCAAAATATATCATCGTCCATGTCCCCACAAAATCTTTTTCCGACATAGAATTTAGATCAAGATTAACGAGATAATGGGCCTACATGACAGTTTTACGGTCTCCCATTGTGAAAAAATTAATTAAGTTATTGCTGGAAAAAAGTAAGTGAGTAGGCATAAGAACTTCATACAACACGTTTGTAATCAAAGTCCGATAGACCTACATTAACCAATCCACTAATAATTAATATGGCTCTAACAGTAGAACAATCGTAGAACAATATTCAAACGTAGAACAATAGACCTATATTCAAATGGCTCTAACAGTAGAACAATCGTAGAAAATTATAAGGATAGCGTTTAAGGTATGAATATGGTAACCTCTTAAATGGTTCCAATATATCTTATAGTGCACCTGTATATTAACGTAAAATAATTTCTTTACAGGATATAAAAATTGACAAAATCAAATAAAATTACTATGTTGTTTTCAGTTTTAGTGAAGTGGAGTACAAGATAAAGATATTTATTTTAAATTGCATTTGGAGCTTTTTAATCCTTCCAAACATCATTCTACCATAATTCAACCAGAGTGGCTGTGTAGCCAGGGTCAATTTGCTCATGGCGACTTCCCACCATGGTCTATCGACCCTAGTCGAATTCAGGCAGCATTGGTACAAATTTGTGGTTCTCCAAGTACTGCTACTTGAGATCATACCAACTCATGTCTCACTTCATCGAATTTGGAGTTTTAGAATCATGGGTTCATCATCAACTTGTATATTGTTTTTCATTCCAATAACATACATAATATTTTTCATTGCGCTACCGCTGCACCACTCTAATAAGACTCATATATAATCTATACCACTAATTTTTAATTTACTTCATCAAAAAAACCATACATAATAGAAGTAAACACCAAATTTTATTCAAATGTATCGCACGTCACCAATAATTAATATACTAATAGCTTTCAATTTTTCTCTAGAATTTTTTTCTTAAATTTCAAGACTATCTAGACAATCTAGTTACAGTTTCGTTACCTGATGTAGGCTGTTAATCCTCTGATTCACGATGTTAATCCTCTGATTCGTGACTTAACAGAAGACGACTTAAGGAACGGTCTGACCTCACAGTGTACGAGCTAGAATAGCCTCCGATCTAAACACATTCCGACTTAGAAGCCGGCTCCGACCTAAGAAGGACTTCGAGCTAAGATACGCTCCGACTTAAGGAAGGCTCCGAGTTAAAAAGGTCTCCGGCTTAACAAGCTACGACCTAAGAAAGCTCTGACCCAACAGTTGCCGATCTAACTACTGAGAAGAGCTGCCAACTTAAGATGTGTGCCGACCTAGGAGCCTACCGACTTAAGGAAGCCTACCGACTTAACAAATTGCGAGTTAACAAGGGCTTCCGACTCAACAGCTTACAACCTATGGGTTAACTCTGCTCCGACCTAACAACACCGAGTTATGAAATGCTCCGAGTTAAGAAGTACTACGACTTAAGAGTCTACGAGATAAGGGAGTCTTGGACCTAAGGCAATTGTTGATAACTTAAGACCTACGACCTATCTCTTAAGTCGTCGCCGACCTACGACTTATACTAAGTCGTGTACAATCTCAGAACGCCTTATACACCTTTACCTCGTCACCGACTTACCTTAAGTCTTCGACGACTTAGGACTTAGGAAAAATGGCCAGTTCAGAGTTCAGCTCCTATAAATACCCCGTTACCTTCAACATGGAGGGGACTTTTGGCAAATCATTTCTTCAAGCGTCCATACTCTGCTGCACTCACAACTCATTCAACAAGTAAAGATCTTCCAATACTCAAGGCACTACAACAAGCTTCGTGAAGGACTTCATTCATCCGACACGGATTTAGCAAGATTCATCACCGAAGTTTGAGCTTGTAGTCGAGATTGTTGTGTGATCAAGTTGCATTGTATTTGACAAGTGATTTGTATCGATTTGTAACCGGATTCAATAATAAAGAGATTCAAAGTGGACGTAGGCTCAATCTCAAGCCGAACCACTATAAATTGCTGTCTTTTACTATTTTTCTGCTATTTTACTGCTTAAATTCTGTTCCCGTCACACGGGTGGTGCTTTCACGATTCTATTTCACACACCAGGTGTTAGCGTTCACTTTTTAACGTTAACATTTTGGTGCTTTCATTGAGAGCCCAACTCAGGCGATCATCCACCGTTGCTTCGCAAAGATTCATAAAAAGAACCTCTTTTAAAAACCAGATCCGAAATAATGGCTCCTGGAAGAAGAGGTAGACCTATCAGATCCAGAAATGCTCACGAAGGGACTTCCGCTTCCCCAACAACAGACCAAGCGACTCCTACCTTTGGAGTCACCAGGGCTGAATTGGACGATGCAGTTTCTGGATTATACCAACAAATTGAAACTCAAAACGCTTTGATGATGGATAGAATAACTGCCCTGCTCGGGGCAAATCGTCAACCAGAAAACCATCAAACCACCCTTCCTGAAATGCCACCTTTCCAAGCTGATGGTTCTATGCCGCAACCAACTTGTCATGAACCTATACCCGGGCAAACTTCCGAGGGAAGAACTGATGCTTGCCCGGAGGTGTCTTTGAACAATAAAGAGTACCTGTCTGAAATGGTTGGCCGCATCATGAAAGAGAGCATGCAAAGGGAAGAGGATGAGGCTGACTGGGGATTCGCGCCAAGCAGAACTCCGTTTACTGAAAGGATCCTGAGAGCGGGGTTTCCAAGGAAATTTGCACCTCCTACTATCCAAGCCTATAGGGGAACCAGTGACCCTAATCATTTCCTATACAAATACGATTGGCATATGACCGGTGCAAGAGCATCAGACGAGATCAAGTGTCGATACTTTCCAGTATACCTGGAAGGTGTGGCTTTACTTTGGTTCACAAAGCTTCCAGTTCGGTCTGTAGATAAGTTCTCCGACTTAACGCAAAAGTTCAAAGAACAGTTCAGATTGTATGCTTCAAAAGCTAAGGATATAATGTCACTGTCTAACCTTGAACAAGCGCCCGGAGAATCAATCAAATCTTTCTTGAGCCGTTTCAATATAGCTTTAGCCGAAGTAGTAAATGCGGAACCACGCATGATCCTGACTTATTTGATGCGAGCCATTGATAAATCGAGTAAATTTGGAATATGGCTAAAGATGAAGGAACCGAACTCACTTGAAAATTTTTATAAAAAGGCCGACGAGTTCATTCGCCTTGAAAGCCTTTCTACGACATCGAAAGTGGTTGCTACCCAAACTAATAATAAAAATGTCCCATCTAATAAAAGAGAATCTGAAAGTCAGAAAAGGGAGAATGAAGGAGGAAAGAGCCAGGGAAATGAAAAGAAACCTCGCCGCTTTAATCCTTCGGATTTTACTCCTTTAACTGATACACCAAGAAATATCTTTTTTGCAACAAAGGACGTTGTCAGGTATCCTAAGCCACCTGAGATGACGAGAGGTGCAAAGCGTAATGGAAAATTCTGCCAATTTCACAATCAACATGGCCATGACACTGACCAATGTCGCCAATTAAAGAATGTGATTGAAGAATTGCTGGAGCAGGGTAAACTCCAACAATACGTTAAGAGAAGCGGAGTCGATCCAGTCTCATCCACTCGGGATCAACAATGTCCTACCCATCAACCCGATTCTCACCACAACACTGCAGCGCAAGATTCAGAAAAGCTTGTCATTAATGTTGTCACAGGAGGTCCATACCCAGCAGGCAGAAGTTGGGACGACTGTTAATTGTCCACAAAACTGCAACTGGGACATCTTTCACTTTCTCCGGCATATAAATCCGAAGCTGCGAATCTAGCGCAAATGGAAAATCAGTCCGGAGATTCTGAAACAACAATAACTAGCATCCATTTTTTACTTAACAGCATTGCTTGAATTTGTAAAAAAAAATGATAATGGATGTGTGACTTCTGAATTGTAAACCGCTGAGAAATCAGTGTGACTGAATAATGAAAAACTATGAATTCTGTGTTTTCTATTACGAAATGTCTGTTATATTTCGATGTGTAAATACTCTAAATGTATTGCTAAAATGTCGATCTAATATTGCAGGTCATTAAAGCAAAGCTCACCCATCGCAAAGCTAAGCGAGCCTTACAAATCATTTATTAAAGCAAATACCAAGCAACAAAAAATTCCATATTCAAATCCTATACAAGAAGAACTTCACATAAAAAGTTGGCAACTTCGCTGGGGCAAACCTTCGTTAACCGGTTGTGATTGTCAATATGAACAGACATCCAGCTAGGTAACTCGCGTTTGTCCCTTGAAGTTATTCAACAGTGAAGTCCACTTCTTCGGATAAGGCAATTTATTTACAAAAGGAGCGAAGATACGCTTGGAAATGATAATAAAAGATCGCTAATGGGCAGATGATGGGAGAACATGGCCAAGCAAGCACGGAATCAACCAAAAGGAATTTTGCTCCTCAATAAAAGGGCCGGTAGAACCACCGAAGGGACACCTTCCCAAGCAGAAGGAACAGGGCCCTTGCTAACTGATCGTGATGCATCCGATCAGGCAGCTTGCGTCCGTCCCGTGGATCTACTCGCCCTTGAGAAGCAACCTTCCTGGCACACCAACCAACCGATGCTCCTTCCCAAAGGTCAACAAAGCCCTCTAACGAGGCACGCCAATAAATGAAAGTGCTTCTCTCAATAACAAGATTGGTGGAACCACCGGAGGGGCACCTTCCCAAGCTGAAGGAACAGGGCCCTTGTTAATTGATTGTGATCGTTTGTGCAAACGAACATCCAATCAAGCAACTTGCGTCCGCCCCGTGGATCCACTCAACCATGAGAAAGTAACTTCCAGGCAATTTCAAGACCTCTTCGGAGGCAAAAGCCCTCTTCGGAGGCACATTTCACCCGTGTAGAAGTGCAAAATGCTCCTCTTCGGAGGCCCACTTCACCAGTGATGAAATGCTAAAAAGCCCTTTTCGGAGGCACATTTCACCCGTGTAGAAGTGCAAAATGCTCCTCTTCGGAGGCCCACTTCACCAGTGATGAAATGCTAAAAAGCCCTTTTCGGAGGCACATTTCACCCGTGTAGAAGTGCAAAATGCTTCTCTTCGGAGACCCACTTCACCAGAGCTGAAATGCCAAAATTGCTTCTCTTCGGAGACCAAAATTGCTTCTCTTCGGAGACCAAAATT
Organism: Allium fistulosum; assembly: GCA_030737815.1. Lineage (NCBI taxonomy): Eukaryota > Viridiplantae > Streptophyta > Magnoliopsida > Asparagales > Amaryllidaceae > Allium > Allium fistulosum. The sequence continues at coordinate 514,891,996 of CM060908.1, read as the reverse complement.
GCTTCTCTTTGGAGACCAAAATTGCTTCTCTTCGAAGACCAAAATTGCTTCTCTTCGGAGACCAAAATTGCTTCTCTTCGGAGACCAAAATCGCTTCTCTTCAGAGACCAAAAGACCTCTTCAGAGGCGTACTTCACCTCGCTTGAAGTACCAAAAATAAACCCTTTACTGGGGCACAAAATCAAAACCTTCTTCAGAAGCTCATTTCACTGTGCAGGAAAATTCACTTTTAAACAAATAAAAGTGATCATTCCCAAAAGTTGAAGTGTTCTTCAGGAAGAAAGAGAAAGTAAAAACTTCTCTGAAGACGAGATATACTCTATTAAAAGCAGAATGATTCTTCCCTTAAAAGTGAAGTAGTTATTCTCTGAAGTAAGAATATCAGTCTTGAAGAAGCTAGAAATGTTGCAATGCACTTGCGGTATGGGGGCAACACTATATAATTTAATTGTATTAATAAAAGCAACATGCCACAAGTTCATTGCAATATCACAAAAAATAGATGTGGAATAAATGTATTCCCAAACACAGACAAAAAGTTTGTACAAGTAAAAGGAATCGTTTATTCTACACCAAAAAAGAGAAACAGATGCATTCTCACATACACAAGAATTTGTACAAGTAAAATAGCTATTTTATTCAATACTATGGAAACTTTTTACATTGTGCAGATTACAAAAAGGAGCGGAGACCGGTATCCGCACAATCTCCGGTCAATACATGCAAAAAGCAGAAAAGTCAAAATCAAACTCATTTCTCCTTCTTCCCACCCTTGGAGCCTTTACCCGGCCTGGTAATTAGTTTCGGAGGACGTATTGGAGAAGAAGGAGAAAGAGACTCAGCCGGATCGACTTCTGCTTCATCTCCAGCAGCAGAAGAACTTTTCTTTCCTTTCTTCGAAACCACACGTTTCCCCTTCTTTTTGGAAGAAGACTCACTCCCCGGAGTAAGAAATGTAGAAAGCTTTGTGTCGTAGTCAAAAGACTGCTCCGGGGTCTTCTCACTATCTTCCAGATCTTCTGCTTTCTGCTCCTCGGAAGCAGGTGGTTCGTCCAAGCCTTGAAGGGCTGCTATCTGTTCTTCCTGTGAACCTGGTTGAGAAGCTGGAAGAGGAGTAACTTGAGAAGGAGGAGGAACGGCAGCTGAAGAAGGAAAAATTGGTGCAGTTTCCGGCGCGTCCGCTGCATAATAAAAGAAATCAAAATCAGTATTCTCCGAGAAAAAAGAAGATAGTGGATCGTCAAAGCTTAAGTAATAAGTAAGAAGTTCGTCGAACTCGGTTAAGTCGAATAAGCAATTCACTGAATTCGTCTCGTCAAAGTTACCTGGAGAAGTCGGTTTGGCGAGATCAATCTCAAATTCCCGAGCCTGAAAGTCCTTCATTGCCTCTTCTTCTGTAGGAGTGGTCACAGTTTCTTGGGCAACTTTAGCTGGATGTGAAGAATGAGAGCTGGAATCCGTAATATTAACATCGGCTGAAGTTGAAGTATGAGCAGGGGCAGTTAAAGGAGCTTCCTCTTTTGGAAGCTCTTCTCCCGTTGATTCAGCCCGTACTTTAGCAAGCTGCTCCTTCCCCTTAACAAGAGCGGCACGAGCCTCATCATCAAGATAGCGCTCCTCAAGTTCCGACTCATCATAGCCGGCCCCGCCAAGCATGTCAATTGTGACTTCCCACACTTCAGCCAATGTAATTTCATAATCAGGACCCAGAAAAGCGAGACTCCCACGACCCAGAACACTGTGTAAATAAAAGTCGAATAAGGTAGAGCTGATGTTTGCTTTCGTCGCCTCATGTGATTGCTCAGCCGCTTCCTTTTCGGCAACGGCAGCAACCCGACCAGCAATAGCCGCATCACGCTCTGTCTCAGCTTTAGCGAGTCGAGACTTTAGTAACTCAATCTCTACATTCTGGGAGGTGACCTTTTCCCGCAGTTCGGTGTTTTCTGTGCGATATTTCTCAGTAATGTGCTGTTCGGCGGCAAGCTTCATTTCGACATCTCTTTGTGCAGCATGTGCATCCCGCACTTGCTTCTGAAAGACTTCTTCTTTTTGAGTATATGATGCAGAAGAAGAAGCGAGATTTTCCTTAAGCTGCTTAACTTCAGATCCAAGCTTTGCGTTGTCGTCTGCAATGCTCGTCATCACCGCATCATGCTGCTTGCGCCATTTGTCCCATTCTGATTTATCATTCTCCATGGTCATCATCGCCTCAAGATTCATGTGGTTGACCCTTTAAAGTTCATCGACAAGTTTCTGCCATTGCGACATCCTCTCAATATTAAGCCTGACCGCGTCAAGACTTTTAAGCATGTCTTGCTTATCAATCGGAACCAAATCCAAGTCAAAGCGCACTCCTTTTAGGCACCAATTCGGAAATCGGCTCTGAAGCGTTGGAGGGCCATCTTTAACGTGATATTGTGGCCTGTTAATGATTGTTTGAATATCAGATTTCTTTAGAGGAGGAGAGCCGGCCGGAGTATCAGAAGGGATAGGAGCATCAGTTTTCTCAGAAATTACAGATGCGTCACTTGGCTTGGACCGTTTGCTTGATTCATCAGTAATATGAGTCTTCCCTTTGTCATCATAATACTTTCGCTTATGAGAATCGTAACTTCTGTAAGAAGAATCATATCGATCAGCGTCTCTTCTTCTCTGCCGCTGCTCATAATCCCATTTTTCTTGAGCCTTCCTTTGAGCCCTTTCCTCATCTGTCTCTCTCTGGTCACCAAGATATTTCCTAAAGTCATAAGATCCACGGCCTCCATGGCGCTGGAATGAGTCATAGTATGAGCCGGAACGCCCCATCGGAGAATCTGAAAACGGAAAAGAAGTAAAGTTTAGAAATTTCCAGAAAGAAAGAGTAAATGCTTATAAGTGCAGAAAATCCTAAGTGTGTGCGGCATGCGAACTACGTGCGTCAAACTACAAACCACGCTTTAGTGCGGGAACGGAGACGACAGGTGTAGAAGGCGTCGAGGTCTGTTTCAAAGAGGAAGTCGCTTCAACGACAGGAGAGTTCGCCTTTGGAATATTATCCTTGAAAAGCTCTTGAGAAGTTATCATTATGTCACTCAAGTCATCGAAGGTGTCATCATTATGATGCTCAGCAGAATTCTCCTTCTCAACTTCCACATCAATTGATTTTTCAGAAATTCGAGGATTTTCTTCCTCTTCAATAATTGGAGCAAGTGCCGACTTGCTGACTGACCCTACAACATCGGTGGATGCGGAACATTTTATCAAAGCAGCCTCTACGACAGGTGTTTCTGATGCAACTTCTTCTGCAGAAACTGGGGCATTCGATGCCTCTGCTTGAGAGCCCGAAGCAGCTAACGTTTCTGCATCAGAACTAGAGATTTCATGAATCCGAGTCGACCTGGAAGGATGTAAAAGCCCAAATTGGTGCAAAAGCTCATCATCTAATAGAAACTGGATACTCCTCTCCTCTACCGGCACCGCCATAAGCCTCTCAAAAGTCACTTTGTGACCGTGATCTCTAGAAGGAGGAGGAAGTGCTGAAAAGGAAAAAAGGCAAAGTTAGCACTTGATAACTCGGACTTCGGTAAGTTTGAAAGAACATAAGAAACAGAGGCAAGTGATCTTACTTCCTACTCTCCAAATAGCGTAAAACCCCGGGGGACAGCGAACATAGAAAAACGGGCTTAGGAAACTATGAACACTTTCAGGGAGACCGGTGATCAACTTACGATTTCTAGCACTCCTCACGACTGTGATAGAGGGATGATCTTTGTTTTTGGCAAAAGTACACAGATAGCGAATTTCTCCAAAACTGGGAAAACGGTCCAGCGTTCTCCTAAAAAGCACACACAGTCCCAGCAGGATGGCGTAGCCATTAGGGTGTAATTGAAAAGGGGAGATAGATAGTCGGAGAAGAAGTTCTCGAAGGCAGTCATTGAATGGGGGGATAGCTCCGCTCGAGCACATTTGGCGGTTAACTACGACAAAGCCATGGGGCGGCCTATCAGCAGTATCATTTATTTCAGGAAGCAAAGCGTCAGCTTCGGCAATGCCAAACTGGATGCATAATTGACGAAAGGCTTTATGGCTCAGAGTGGTAGGAGTCCTTTCTGGAGGATCATTTAGCGGGACAGCAACTGGAAATGCATCTTCAACTTGCTCTGTTCCTTCTTGTGGAGAAGACATTCTACACAATCAGCTGAATGTTCAAATGTGAAGGTGCACGTTTCCTAAAAAGTGTGGAGTGCTGTGCAAAACTAATGAAAATAAAAGACAAGCATAACTGGAATTAAATTAGTTGGCAATCAATCGATTACAGAATTTCAGAACTTGTTAATGTTCAAGTGCAGTGTTAATGCAGACAAATCAGTGTCATTTGACTATTACGATTTTGTTTTAATACTTCACTTGAATTGGTTATTGTACAACATCTCATTCATATTCATTCAATTTAACTTTCTCTTTACCAACTAATCTGTCATTCGATGTGGGCAGTCAGTGACAGTATATTCGTCCCAGTATTCTATGAATGTTGTGTTAAGCAGGATTGTTAACTTGCAAATTGAAGCAATCTGTAAAAAGAAATACATGCAACACAGTTCATAGTTCAACAGTTCGAAGTCCAGGCAAAGTTCAAAAGTCATCTGCTTAGTCGCCGAAAACTTAAGTACTAACTCGGTGATGACTTAAGAGAGATTCCCTATGGGTCAAAGCTAGTAGTCCCCGAGTCTTGGCCGGATTAAGAAGCAAAAACTAGTTCGAAGCAACAAGAAATCCTCTAAGTCCTAACTCGGAAGCGACTCAAAACCTAGGACACATGAAATTGCTAAGTCGGTTCCGACTTAAATCAGTGAAATCACTAAGTCGTGATCGAGTAAGTACATCAACCCACTTTCTTCCATAACTTTTAACTCGTTAGCCCAATAACCTCACAGTCAATGACGATCCTAATTCCATCACACCATTGGATCGCCCAAAAAAGCCAATTCGAATTGCCTCGGGTTTGTTGCGAATCTGACGTATTATTGCCCTATCACAACTACAACGTGATCGATGGCAATGGCGGAACAGTCGAAGGGTTATTCATAATGAACCGCGGCAAACAAATGGAAGTCGAAAACTGGGGAGTCATCGATTCGACAGTGGGCATGGGTAAACTCGAATCAGATTAACTTACGATGTATAACAGGAGGTTGATCGACGATTGGATGGATGGAATTTATCTCTGAGGGCTCTAAATTGCGTCAATAGCTGAATCGAGAAGAAGAATGAGTGAGGAAGAGGAAGGATGACTCAACTATTTATTCGCAGGAAGGTGAGTCGACTTGCACGCTGCCGACCTAAGACCTCTGTTAATTCGCTTCCGACCTAATCAAAGAGCAGGTTAAGAAAATCGAAGTATATGACCTATGACCTAGGCACACACTTCGAGGGGCAAATGTTAATCCTCTGATTCACGATGTTAATCCTCTGATTCGCGACTTAACAGAAGACGACTTAAGGAACGGTCTGACCTAACAGTGTACGAGCTAGAATAGCCTCCGATCTAAACACATGCCGACTTAGAAGCCGGCTCCGACCTAAGAAGGACTTCGAGCTAAGATACGCTCCGACTTAAGGAAGGCTCCGAGTTAAAAAGGTCTCCGGCTTAACAAGCTACGAGCTAAGAAAGCTCTGACCCAATAGTTGCCGATCTAACTACTGAGAAGAGCTGCCGACTTAAGATGTGTGCCGACCTAGGAGCCTACCGACTTAAGGAAGCCTACCGACTTAACAAATTGCGAGTTAACAAGGGCTTCCGACTCAACAGCTTACAACCTATGGGTTAACTCTGCTCCAACCTAACAACACCGAGTTATGAAATGCTCTGAGTTAAGAAGTACTACGACTTAAGAGTCTACGAGATAAGGGAGTCTTGGACCTAAGGCAATTGTTGATAACTTAAGACCTACGACCTATCTCTTAAGTCGTCGCCGACCTACGACTTATACTAAGTCGTGTACAATCTCAGAACGCCTTATACACCTTTACCTCGTCATCGACTTACCTTAAGTCTTCGACGACTTAGGACTTAGGAAAAATGGCCAGTTCAGAGTTCAGCTCCTATAAATACCCCGTTAACTTCAACATGGAGGGGACTTTTGGCAAATCATTTCTTCAAGTGTCCATACTCTGCTGCACTCACAACTCATTCAACAAGTAAAGATCTTCCAATACTCAAGGCACTACAACAAGCTTCGTGAAGGACTTCATTCATCCGACACGGATTTAGCAAGATTCATCACCGAAGTTTGAGCTTGTAGTCGAGATTGTTGTGTGATCAAGTTGCATTGTATTTGACAAGTGATTTGTATCGATTTGTAACCGGATTCAATAATAAAGAGATTCAAAGTGGACGTAGGCTCAATCTCAAGCCGAACCACTATAAATTGCTGTCTTTTACTGTTTTTCTGCTATTTTACTGCTTAAATTCTGTTCCCGTCACACGGGTGGTGCTTTCACGATTCTATTTCACACACCGGGTGTTAGCGTTCACTTTTTAACGTTAACATAGGCTCTTCATCATTTACGTTTATTTTCAACTATAGTAAGTCAATCTTAAATCCATGTTCACCCTCGATAATGGGGTTTTAAGTGGGAAATGTTGGTCGTTTCAACTATACAGCCTACCCTCGATAACTGGGTTTTGAGTTGGAAATGTTGGTCGTTTCAACTACAAAGGCTAAACACATCGCCTTGATTATTGTTGCAATGAAAGAGTTATATTTGCATGCAAGTTTATAAGAAAGTTAAGAATGGTTCCGACCACTGAGAATTTAATAACATATTGTGATGACAATATTGCAATATAGATCACAAAAATGTCAAAACTCAACATTCTTTAAAGTTATAACCTATTTGGAATCTATTTGGCTATGAATATAATATTTTTACGATCCGTCTGACAAGTAAAAATGTGTGGAGAATGTGGATCATTACATCCCCTTTATGAATTTAGCCACAGAAATTCCATCCAAACCAAGACATAACCGAAACAATATCAAGCACGATAACCACTAATCAAATATTGCCATCAGATAAGCATAACAAACAACCAAACTACGCCAACACCCTAGCATGCAAGATACTATCTAAGCGACATAAACTACCATCTACCATCTGTGAAAGTAAATGCGACATGGAATCTCACCAAGCATAAAGCTCCGGATAAGTGATCATCAAGCTCTTCTCGGTCTCCCAAGCGTTGTTGTCTTTGCTTTCATTCCATTAAACCTTTGCCAACTTTACCATCTTCTTTCTAAGTTGTCTCGTACTTTGCTTAATTATACGAATAGAAGAGTGGGGTCTCGATGCTTCAGGTTCAACTTCAATATCATTCAGCTGATCTGACACAACAATCACGTCTGAGTCATGCACAAAGTTCCAAAAGTATGAAACATGGAAAACATTATACACACCAGCCATAACAATCACGTCTGATATTCTCGAGTACTGACAAATGAGCTACAAATCTTGGTATCAATGTCTCCTTACTATCGAATCGAAATGTGTTCTTCGACGAAGAAATTTCGAAAGACTACATGTTCTGAACACAGAACTAGATCATGTCTTCTTTTATCACCGCAGCTCTTCTGTGTGCCTTGTGCAGCTTTCATCCATTATCGAATACAAAGTGAACTTTAGATTTTATTAAACGAGTTAAATCATACTTTACATTGAGTTATCATCGTTCTTTCTTTTTATCTATATCAATATTTAATAATTTTAAAACTAATTAATGTAGAAAAGAACATACTCTTATATCTATACTCAGTGCGAGAATTTTGGAGCATATGGACATATCATGTATTGTCTTATGAAGGATGGTTATGGTCTGGTGTAAATAAGCAAAAGTACTTACAAATTGAATGAGGTTTTACAAAAAGATTACAGATTCTGCCTAAATAGCAAAAATTATGCATGAATAAACCACATTCTTTTTTTGTTAAATTATCAGTAAAATAAGTAATTTGTCTATGCAAATTAGAAGAGGTTTTACAAGTCTAAATTTGCACATGCATGAATATACTAATGCTTTTTCTATTGATTTGACGGCTAGCATGTATGGTATGTTTGTATCCATGGCCTAACTATGCTTTAGTGTTAACAAAAAAGCAATTTAAATTTGGACTTTCCTTTGTTTCTTTTCCATTATCTTTGTACACTAAAAAATACGACAAATGAACTCATTTCAAATCATTCTTACTCAATAGCAAAAATTATTACATGGTATGAAAAATAATAATTTACAAAATCTAACAATTACATTTAAATTTTGTATGGTAACATAAACCAAGATATAATCAAATTTGTCAAGGCCAAAAAGCACCAAAAACCGCAAGGTCAGCGCCGAACGCTTTTTCGGGCACTTTGAGCATGACTTTTTCCATTTTCATTATATAAAACTGTGCTTTAAAATTGATATTAAAATTGAATTTCGGACATTTGTATGAGTGAGATATTGGTACACGAAGATTTGGGTTAAATGGATCGAATTAGGGCTCAATTTTGGGATAAAAAACTTGAAGTAAAGTATTTTATATCCTTTAAATCGACCAAAAAACAAAAGTCATACTGAATTTTTTCTAGTAAATGTTATTTGATAATTTAGTATGTCATATTACAAACATCTATAAAGTGTTTTATATAAAATGAGACGTGTTCATAATATCTTATTTTAGTTCATGATAAAGAAAGCAGTCACTATAAAATTTCAAATATTTTCGAAATCAATTTAAAAATCCATATTATAAAACATAAAATCAACATTGGTGTGATAGTAAAACACATCTTAAAACATGTATTACCGCTCAAATCAACATAACAATGGTATATAAAGTAATTTCCGGATCTTCATTCAAAACTTTATAAACATAAAATATAAAATGAAATGTTTCTTCCTAATGGTCACGCATAACATTTTTAATGTATTTTCCAAGTATTTGTATAGGTTGCATGCATATTTCAGGTTTTCATCTGCACGGTATTTAGAAAAAATTTGATTCGTCACATTGAATCTTACATGATTACTAAGCACAAATATGCACATCCCTTTGATGGTGTATGGAGATTCCCTTTCGATCGTCCTTACTAAGGACGCTGCTCAAATGAATGAGAAGGAGCTTACAAAAAAAAATTATATGAATGGACAATCGGTTACATATTGTATGTTATGCTATGTACTAGACCGTGTGTATATACTCTTTGATTTACGACTTGTCAACAAATATTCTAAATAGGTGGAACTTTCAAAGATTGTGTCGATTTCTTGTGCGCTCTAGGCTACTTTGCGATCTACACACAGTATTGTTGTCATAAAACAGGTCATCGAATTCTCCGTATCGGAAATCAACCCTAGCCCACTCATAAATTTGTGCATCGAAATCGCTTCTTTAGTTGTTTCATTGAGGGTGACGTACTCGACCTCAATCGTGGGATCAACGATCGTTTCCTGTCTGAAACTTTTCCAACTAACGGCCCCACGTACTTGACACTGACTTAATATTGTCAACATCACTTTGGGACTAGAGTCTGTATAACCCTTCATAAGGAAGTTTCAATTATCATATTTAATGAATAAGCCCTTGGTATTCCTTAAATACATAAGTATACATTTTAGATGAGTTTCTTTAGAATTATACTAGTATCGGTTTACGTATCCTAACATGTAAACGATATCTGTTTAGTACATAACATAACGTACATTATGATTGCCGATGCATACAGTATCCTTTTCATATGCACTTTCTCATCATTATTTTGAGGAGTGTCCTTAGAAAGAACAATTAAGAAGGAACCTACATAAATTATCAAAGAGATGTGCATAACTGTGCTTAGTAAACATGGTAAAATCTAATGTAACGAATCAAACTCTTATTAAATACGGTAAACCACTGTTGAAAACCTGACACTTACACGCAATATATACGAATGTTTGAAAAATATATCAAAGATGGTTATGTGCGATCACTGTGAAAAAACATTTCATTTCATTTTATTTTGTGGGATTTTGACTATAAGCCCAAAAATTAACTTCTTATCATTGTCATGTTGATTTGAATAGTATTACGTATTTTAAGGTGTGCTTAATTGTCATGCCAACATTGGTTTATGTTTTAAATTAACATGAACTTTAAAATTAACTTCAAAAATGTTTGAAACTTATATTGATTTTGTCATATAATCATGACATGAAATAAGATGTTATGAACAAATCTCATTTTATGCAAAACAATTGGTAATACGTAATTTAAGGTGTACTTCACTGTCATGTCAACATTGGTTTATGTTTTAAATTAACATGAACTTTAAAATTAACTTAAAAAATGTTTGAAACTTATATTGATTTTGTCATTTAATCATGAAATAAAATAAGATGTTATGAACACATCTCATTTTAGGCAAAACAATCAACAAATATTCACAATATCACATGCTAAATTATTAAATAATGCTTACACTTCAAAAAAAATTGGTATTGCTTTTGCTTTTTATAAGAAAAAACCATATATAAATGTCTTTATCTTCTTGTCTGATTATATCTTCTCTTCCAAATGTATTTGTTAACATAGTATTTATACAGAAACCCTATCCTCGGGATATAGATACTCGCATAGAACATTTGATGATGGTATGGTATTAAATGTAAAGTTTGTTGTTGAAGACGTCGATTGTGTTGCTTTATTTTTTCTACATATCATAACATCACCAAAGAAGGAATAAAACTTTGTTAACGAATATATCGGTTTATAGTAATTTTCTCGATGCTTTTGAATAATTTTACTTCTACATCTACATGTTTTAATAATCTAGAAGTTGGTTTATATAATACTTATCATACTTGAACTTTAATATATCAATTAATACTTGCAATTGGAGGACATCCCTATTGTATCTTGGTTCATTTTTCCAGAAAAAAATTAACATTTTTTTAATTTTGATTTTGTAAATTATCATTATCCATTCTATATAATAATTTTTGCTACTGAAACTGTATAATTTTGAAATGAGTTCATTTGTGTTATTTTCGTGAGTATACAAGGACAATGGAAATATAAACTTCAGATGCTTTTTAATTAACACTAAGCCCAATTAGGCTATGGATACAAATATATCAGACATGCTAGCATAGCAGTCAAATCATTAGAAAAAACATATAGTGCATTCATGCATGTGCAAATTCAAACTTGTGATACCTCTTCTAATTTGCATAATCAAATTACTTATTATATTAATAATTTTACAAAAAACAAGTTGTTTATTCGTACATAATTTTTGCTACTGAAACTGAAACTATAGTTCTTTTGTAACATGTCATTCAATTTGTATGCATCTCTGCTTATTTACACCAAGCCATAGCTATTCTTCACATGATAATATTCGATATGTCTTTATGCTCAAAATACTCGCACTTGGTTTAGATATAAGAATAAATTCTTTCATACATTAACTAGTTTTAAAGTTGTGAAAAAGCGATATAGATGGAAAGAATGATTATAACTCAAAACAAAGTATGATTTAACTTGTTCAATAAAATCCAAAGTTCACTTTGTATTTTATAATGGATGAAAACTGCACAAGAAATACAGAAAAGCTACATTAATTATTTATGATTATAATTTTCAGTATATCATTATAGAAAATCACAAATATAATTCACATATTTTTATTAATTATTTTTGTTATTTACGTAAATAACATTTATACAAGTTTAAGACATAAAATTATTTGGATTACTAAAGTAATGTTGAATACTAATTCAAACATTTTTATTAGTTACTTTTGTTATTTATGTAAATAACATTTGTATACGTTTAAGTTATAAAATTATTTTGATTACTAAAGTAATGTTGAATACCATTCAATAACAATGACATATAAATAGTCAAATAAAATTATTTTGTAAACCAATATAACTAAAATTCCAAATATATTAAAAAACTAAAATGGCATTTCACAAAATTATTTCATGGCATGTTCTATAATAAAATATAGTGTATTAACATGCCCTTGATGTATGCTTTGTTTTTAGACTACATCTTCCATATATTAATTTTGTATCTTCACATATCATATTGCCTATTAGCTTAAAGCTAACTAATTGGGATGAACCATGATAGCAAATTTGTGGGGTAGGTAACAAAATTACCGAATTATAAATTTGGTCTTCCCGACAAAATTTTCACAACAAAGCAAAGTATGTAGAATGATGATATGAAGAAAAAAATAAATGAACGAAGACCGATTTAATAGTTAAACATGCACACAAAATAAAGGGTGCGTTTGCGGACAATTTCAACTTAGAGTTCCATTTTTTGCCGTCGGGAGGCGTTGCCACCCCACTAGACCCCTCCTTCCTAGTGGCAATCAATTGTTATATGGATGCATACAAACAAAAGTTGTGCGACAGAAGATTGATTTATAAATAATATACTTATAACTAATATAAATTCATTTAACTGTATTAATTAACAAAATAAAAACATAAATATGTTAACAAAAATAATTATTTATAATAAAAAATTAAATGCTCCTATTTAAATGCCCTTTTCATAACACAAAAACGCATTTTTCTTTCACAAACCATTCTCCTTTTGCGAACCTTTCAAATGCCACTTTCGTGTCGCGTAAGAATGCACCATATATCTTTATAGTCGGTGTAAAACCTCCACTCAACGAAAACTAATATGAATTTTGCTAAAAATTAGTAAATAATTTTACATAAAAAGAGAGAATATGACATGCGGCATCCAAAGGCAGTGTATGTTTGTAACTAAAATTTACAAATCTTTTAGTAAGAGTAGCATTTTTGAGGAGTTAGACCAAATGATTACTTGAACTTGTACGGTTACAACAAAAACAAAATTGTGCTGAAACCTTTTAAGTCTTAAAGGTATGTTAGAATTTATATTTGAGTTATCACGTGGAGTAAGTACTCAACTGCCTCTATCCAAATTAAAATCTGCCTAGGTACTTAAACAAGCTTCCCTCTCAAGTAGTTGCTTCCTAATCAACCTTATCACATCCCTTACCTACATGTATAAACCAAACATTATTTGTTGCAGTGTATAATAAACTATTAACATTTCCACATCTGTGATTTAAACTTAATTTGGGTATTATGTAAATATATCATCACGATACATTAAAAAAACAATAATATTAGTGATATATCATCGCTTATATAATATTTATTGACCATATACATATATAAAGTTTGTATTAATTCATATACTTATTTTATACATACTATACAATTTGTTATATATCAATCCATATATCTAGTTATATTTATTGATGCGTATACTTCTACAATGCATTTACATGTTTTGGTTATGTTTATTAAGATATTACTAATAGTCCTACTACTACTATCATTACTATTTATATAATGGTCACTGAGATGGCAATTAGCATAACATATCTATGTATAGCTAAGTGCAAGCAAGCACAGTTTCACTGATAATTGTACAAAATTTCATCAATAAGTAATTTTATAGATTCTGTTATCAAGTAGATATATATTTTGACACAATTAAATGATTCAATGCATGGCTATTGTACACAATTTTAGTTTTTACGATTAAACAAGTTTGTGCTGGAAGACTTAAATGTTGAAATTAGCATCCGCCCCTTGTTTCCAAACTTAATTCCTAAAAATCCCCACTCAAAAACAAGTTACGAAATACTTCTATCAAAGTTTCCAACAAAAATATATAGTTTAAACTGCAAACTATATATTTAGTATTTGTAACATATGTTGTTGTTACATCATCAACTTTGTGCAATAATTTGTTCTGATGCCATTTGGTATTTCAAAAATGTTTGTATCTCTTTGTTAAAAAATATTGATGACTTTGGTTTTGATGCTTACAAGGATTTTGGTGTAACAATTTTTAAATGGAAAAAATATTCTGATGCTCCTAAATTGCACTTACCTTTATTTTTTTAATTAATACCTTTTACATAATGTTTTGAACTGTTTACAACAAACATCTTTTGCTATAACCATTTTCTGGTCTAATGGCATGTACTGTTTCTACTAAAATTCTCAAGTTTTTTTTAAAAAAAAGGCAACTTTAAGTTGTCGCAAATTATATAGTCTTTCTATATCAGTTAATAGTAATGAACAATTTAAGATTACCGCTAGTATCCTGAGATGTGGCAATGAAATGCGTCCAAGTTGTTTTGTAACATAGCATAGCAGTCAAATCAATAGAAAAAACATATAGTGCATTCGTGCATGTGCAAATTCAAACTTGTGACACCTCTTCTAATTTGCATAATCAAATTACTTATTGTATTAATAATTTGACAAAAAACAAGTTGTTTATTCGTACATAATTTTTGCTACTGAAACCGAAACTATAGTTCTTTTGTAACATGTCATTCAATTTGTATGCATCTCTACTTATTTACACTGCTTATTTACACCAGGCCATAGCTATTCTTCACATGATAATATTCGATATGTCTTTATGCTCAAAATAATCGCACTGGGTTTAGATATAAGAATAAATTCTTTCATACATTAACTAGTTTTAAAGTTGTGAAAAAGCGATATAGATGGAAAGAATGATTATAACTCAAAGCAAAGTATGATTTAACTTGTTCAATAAAATCCGAAGTTCACTTTGTATTTTATAATGGATGAAAACTGCACAAGAAATACAGAAAAGCTACATTAATTATTTATGATTATAATTTTCAGTATATCATTATAGAAAATCACAAATATAATTCACATATTTTTATTAATTATTTTTGTTATTTACGTAAATAACATTTATACAAGTTTAAGACATAAAATTATTTGGATTACTAAAGTAATGTTGAATACTAATTCAAACATTTTTATTAGTTACTTTTGTTATTTATGTAAATAACATTTGTATACGTTTAAGTTATAAAATTATTTTGATTACTAAAGTAATGTTGAATACCATTAAATAACAATGACATACAAATAGTCAAATAAAATTATTTTGTAAACCAATATAACTAAAATTCCAAACATATTTAAAAAACGAGTCAATTTTTTACGACCCACTTTTCCGTACCGATTTAAACCGACTTTAAACCACACTTGTCAGCTAAATAGCACGGAAAGACGGATAGTGAAAGAAAGAAAGGAGGTAGAAATATACAGACTTTATATCATAGTTACAGACTTTACATGAAACCAAAACTGTTACTTTATATAACATATACAGACTTTATATCATAGTTACAACCACACAGCTCGAACAGTTATATCAATCCTGTCCTTACAACTATAACCACACAACCCAAAAACAGACTGAATATAAACATGTACGAGAATACGTCTCCTGATTCAGCTCCTTCTCCTGAAGCTTCCACTCTTCCAGCTAAACCTAGAAATATGCTCGGTCTGACCCAAGCATATAGGAAAAACACCAAGCCCAGGTCAGTCTGGTAAACCAGCGTGAGAAACACACTCAACTTGATTATTAAAGTTTGAAAACCCTTTGAAAAAAAAGCATCTCGTAAGACCACGCCACAAATAAACATGTCGGGTTTTTACCTTACGATAGCTAAAACATTTTTATATCAAAATCCTTTGATATTATTATAGGGTCTATATACAAATACTAATTAAAATAGCTGAAATTGTTACATGATTAAATTTTAGCATACTAGCCACAAAGTGGGTTCTATAATCAAAACCGTAAAGGCACGTAGGGAGAATGGATTTCCAACTAATGACTAGGCATTGGGGTACCACCTGTCACAGTACCTGGTCTAAATTAGTGTACCGAGACCACGCCCGATCCCCTGCAACACAAGGCCGAAACTACCCCTTACTGGATAATTCTGAGTAAGATCACCCCACGGTTGGGATCAGCAACCACACCACTAAGCCGAATAAAAAGGGACATCTAGACAGGGATGACCACACCCTAATGGGTGCGACCCACATAGCCTTGCTGCATAACCCCTGATTTTCAGTCATTACCGGTTGATGAGGCTCGAGGCTATGTAAAGGCCAGCAAATCCGTACCCCTTTGAGCCGACGATATTCCATACCAATTCAACTCAAAATGGGCGGAAATGCGAATCTTTAAGGTTAAAGAAAGAAAGAGATAGAAGAAGAAAGAAAGAAAAAGAAACAAAAACAATATCAGAATCTCACATTCACAGCGGAACAATATATAATAGATGAATGAATAATCTTTTTAACAAAGAACTATACCAGTTCATACAATACATCATCAGAGTTTACAACAACAACACACATCACTGGACAGTTATATAAACTTTTCCACATAACATAATACACAGCGGAATAATACTAGTATAAGTGATACGTCTCGCCATCCAGCTCGCCTCCAGATCTCCACAGCAATCCATCCAGATCCAATTGATAACCTGATTCTAGGCTGCCCGTGTGGAAAATTATGGGCACCCAGAGTTTAGAAAGGGAACAATAAACTCCAGTCAGTCATGGGACTGGTGTGAGATCAAAAAAACAGTTATTGGTATTAAAAAGAAATCCGCAATGCTTTTGGAAAATGAAACTACCATAAGGCCTCCCGCCACACACACAATGCAAACGCAAAATTGGAGGAGATTTCTCCTTATGATAGTCAAACATGCTTGATACGCAAAATCTTTTTAATATTATCATTAGTGCCTAGTGTGGAAAACATTTCGAAAGTATAATATTAATCTTAGCCAACATACAACCATTATGGTATGCCTACTATAGCTACCATGTTTTGTGGTAGGTTACCTCCATGCTGCATGGCAGGTTATACAACTAAACCGTACAAGGTTCGTATTGTTTCTTTGGATTTTCCAACAAATGGTCAGGCTAAGGAACTTCCTATGCCACATGGGTACGCCTCTGGAGATACGTACCGAGAACCTACCCGGCTCTCTGCCAACACAAGGCCGGGTTACCTCTGTAACTAGGTAACTACTACTCGAGTATGCCACCCCGCGATCGTTTGCGACCTTTATCCGAGGGCCCTCAATCACAAAGCAACAACCACACAGTAAATGAGATTGCAGCAACCACATAGGTAAAGTATCTGGGCTCCATACCATGATACCACCTTTTTCCAGAAGGAAATGACATACCCTAAAGGGTGCGATCTTCATAACCTTGCCGCATCTTTCCTGTTTCGACCATTTCCGGGGTGTGAGGTTCGATGAGGTCTCGTCCACAAAGCTACGCTTTACACGAAAACCATGCTTTGATCACGAATGATCAACAAATGACCATCAACACACAACAGCACTTAGCATGCCACACTACCAAATTGGGAGTATATCACCGATAACCTTCAACTACATAACCTTTGAGCTCGTACATCTCAGAGAAGGGTGTTAAGCTAAGAGAATAAATTCTCCACCACCAACAGATATGTATTTGAAAGAAATCTGCTTTATATCTCAAAGTGTAGTGTCAGACATACGACCATACAAGTCTGTTTCGGGTTCGAACAGAATCGAAGGCACTTCGTCCAACACTGGTCTTCAATTGCGATCCATAACGTTGTATCATTATTCGGAATGGGTTATATGACACAAAGGTCCTCTCCCGACTAAACCGGATAATGAGCGCTTGTTTTAAAGACAAATTCAAGTGCCATTTCTAAGGCAAATATTGAAAGTCGGTTATTTAACTATCAAACAACATTCACAACAATCAAGCCTCAATAATTTCCCTAAATTGTTTATACTGATAGTTGGATATTTTACTATCAAACAATATTCACAATAATCATCCAATCTAAATAATTTTTTCAAAATTATTAAATTTCAAAATATCTTTGCAAGGAATATGTTTTCCACACTTCATCACTGTGAAAACCAATTTCAAATCACTTTTCACTCGCGGAATAAAATTCCCGATATTATTTATTTCCACTGGAAATCTGCCAAGTCCGAATACTTTTAAAGTAATTTAAATCACTTATCCAAAATATACTTGGAAATATTTTAAAATAAAACTATCTTTAAACTCTTACTTAAATATTAGTTATGAAAATATTATACTAATATCTCATATAAAACTTCAAGTCCAAACTAATAAAATTAGTAGATAGAGTATAAATATTTCCAAATAATAAACATTTGCAAATCGATTTCCAAATTAATTTTCAACACAAAATCAATTTTTCATTAAAACACCAAATCAATTTTCATATTGATTTTCCAAAGATTTATTTCCAATACCAAATCAATTATCAAATGGATTTCAAAAAAAAATTTATCACCTTTTAAATAAATCCCTTTATTCTTTCCAAATTATTTAAAATTCCTTTTTCAATAAATTCTTCAACTTTTAAACAATATTATTCAAATCCCATTAATTAATAACTTTTCCCATATTTTGGAAATAATTCGATAAGATTTCAAAAATCAACTTTATGCTTTTAAATTCCTTCTTTTAAATTCACCCAATTCTTTCAAAAGGGATGTACTTAAAATTTCCTACTTTAATTTCAAAAATCCAATTTTATTTATTTCTGGTATCCAACGATACCAAAAATACATTCGGCTAAATTATAGCCTTCAACAAATTCAATCATCAATATAATCATTCATAGATTATCAATAAATCATCACACAACATATGAAACAAATTCATACAATTTGAGGAATCCAGTTGGATCCCTCCAACCTGTTTCCCTGCATCCACAGATGTTAGCACAACAATTAAATACCCATTCCACTTCGAGGTGGAATATCGTGGTATATGGGATTTATAAAATATCATCCGCTATTATGCGGCGCATAGGGTCTTATCCGCTATATAATGCGGGAATATCAATTACTCCAATATATATATACTACTATATATAATAATATCATTCAATCAATTCAATCATTCAACCAATTATTTAAATTTAACCATTTAAATTTAAATAGAAATCTAGAAGAGTGAGATTAACTCACCTTTAATTTTATTTGCAATCCACGTCAACATTGTCTTGGTTTCTCGATTTGTGACCTTGAATGCACAATTTATACGATTCATCAATATTTGAAATAAAATCGAACAATTAATTGCCATTTTATAAATTTTTATTCAACTAATGATTTTGTTTTAAACAACTTTCTTTCGATAAATTTATTTAACTAGAAATTTGATTTAAAATCAAATTTCCTTTACAATTTCATTTTTAGTAATCCTAGCAATTTTAAAACAATAAATTTCATTCAAAAGTCTTTTATCTTGCTGTAAAACAGATCTTCTGTTTAAACATTATAATTCCTATATATATTTAAATTAAATTAAGAACAACTTAAAATTTTAAAACTGCTTACACATAAGATTTACTTTACTGTAAAAACATATAAAAACTTGATTTTTAACATTCCCTTTTTCAAAAAAAAACTAACTTACTGCAAAAAATTCCTTTCTTTTGCGTAATGTATATATACGTTATTAAATTTTAAATTGAAGAATGAGGAATAACAATAAACTGTATATACCTATGTGCGTAGATCGAAACCTTAGGCTCGACTTCGGCTTCGCTCGCAACCCCAAGGCCAAACGATGAACACGAGATGCCTTGACCCACTGCATCACCTCCGAGTACACGAAGAACTCGCCACCATCAAGCTCCGAATGCTACCTAGATTCTCGAATCGACTCGCCACATCGTGCTCGCGAAACCTTAGGTTGCTCTGGCGATCGCGCTTCAACCGAACTCGAAAACATTTGCCCAGCGCCGCCGGATTGCACCGCTACCAGTCGATGCGACTGCCTCCACCACAACACTTCGAATCCCACCCTTGCCAGAGGCGGCCTCCACCTCTGCTCTGAAATCGCGACTCGACCTAACTTCCCACCCAAACACGTTGCCCTATTCGATTTAGAACGAGAACGATTTTGTTTTCGTTCATCTCACCGAACTCGAATTTGAATTTGGAAATGAGGAGAGAAGGGCTTGCGATTTTAAATTGAAAAAAATTTGTTCGGCCATTTTTCTTTGATTTTGAACTCGTAAGGAATGGAAAGAGGAATGAAGATAGGGTACGAGATTTATTTATCGGCCATTATTATTATTTTCAGGCTATCGATTTGAAGGAATGAATGAAAAGGAAAAGAGACGTGATTTAACAGAGATGGATAGGTCGACTTCTAACAGAGGTAGGTTGGCTAAAGAAAACATAGGGTGGCTGATTTGATTTTTGATCATATATATATATATATATATATAAATCGATTAATTATTGTCTAGGCGTTTTTAACTCGTACGATCACACGATAACTCCGAAAGCTACGAAATTTGAAATTCGATAATAATACAATATTACGGATCCAATGGAACTAGTTTCGTCAAATTTCGAGACTGTGCCCCGGAAGGCTATTTTTAAATATCGATTTAAACGATAAAATTTCAAAACTGAACAAAACACTGTTAAATTCAATTTCAAAATTTCTATCACCTTTAGTATTATTAATATAAATTTTCAAAGCCTTGAAAATATTTTTAATCAGCTTAAAAATTGAAGATTCAATATTTTTACCCAACTGCAATAAATTAAATTCAATAATTAAATTGCCAAATTCATTCTAATATTTGAATTTCAAATTAAACTAACTTCCAGATATTTAAAATCAATTAAATATTTTGATTTCCAATGTCAAAAATTCAGGGTCGTCACACTAAGCGTTACCTTTATAGAACATATCTCTTAGAATGCCCATCGTCCTCCTGACGATGTTCTAAAAGCATTCATCCATACAAGTCCGTTCCGGGTCCGAACGGAACCGAAGGCACTACTCCTACATCCATTTTGGAATCACCCTCAGGATTAGTAGCGATTAGCCCTTGCACTTCACTGCTCCATCTTCGACTCCAAGCTCTTGTCTTCATCACGAAAATGTACTCGTTGGATCGAAGTGGTTTTCGGATTACAAATCCGATCCCGGTCTCTTCGAAACAACGTTCGCTATTTCCCGGTAAACTCAACCCCGGTTCTTTAGAAAATACACCGACGAAATACAAGATCGGAGTTCACCTCCTATCCGTTTATGAACGGGTCTCCTTATAATTCGTCCTAGAGAATACACAAGTTTATACGTACGGTATAGCACCTCAAACGATAACCGTACCATATAATTCTCGAGTTTCCTCTAGATATTTTCAAAGTCAGGTTTTGTCCAAATTCGATAGTTGGTTATTTAACTATCAAAACAATCAAATAATCAATTCAACTAGTTATTTCCCATTGCAACCTTTAAGCCTTGTTCATCTTTAAGAATACAAACGGATTTCACTTTACTCAGAAAGCTCATTTCATTTGAAATATATATATATATATATATATATATCCAAAGCATTTCATTCTAAATCATACATATAAATTTTCAAATATTATTTCAAGTTTAAATAAATAAAATACTCTTTATGAAAGTTATTATAAACTATTATTCAACACAACATTTATGTTAAATAGATTTATATTAAAGAAAATATACTTAAACATAAATTAAATAAAAATTAATCTTTAAGGGATCATTACAAGATAGTTAAATACTTGAAAATAGTTTAAATAATACCTTAATAAGGATTTCCAAAAAATAGTAAATATCTACTTTTGATATTCTCAAAATAATTTATCCATTCCTTTAAAACATTTCTAAAAATAGTATTTATTTCTCAAACAAAACTAGTTTCAAAATCAAACCAGCCCGAATAAGGCTTATCAGGTCTCAACGGTACTTATCAATTCACAATTCATAATCACACGGATATTCAAATCAATCAGCTTCCATAGATCGATTACATTATATTCTCAAATATAACTGACAGGCAATTAACAGATGTATGCATAAATAACAGGTCAGGGATTTTCATTGCTAGTAATCAATTACACAGATAATATCAGATTGATAGCTTAAACTACCCACAGAAGTTAAATTAACTATTTAGCGGAATGGTGTCTGTTTCCGCTGACCAAATGTCAAATGGTTTGAATAATCTATAATAACCACATTTATTTGGTTTGGGGACATCTTATTAGTTAGACCGCAAATTATACGACTGGATTTATTCTCAACGATAATTTAATTCAGTCTCAAACAAGCTTGTAAAATTTACTTATTTAATTTCACAATGGATCGTACGACGACATAACATCCGTCGTTACAACCCATCTTTCTCAATAACATTTATTTTATTTAACATTTGGCAATAAATAGCATCACCTAAGAACTTGTATTCATTCCAAAGTAAAAAAAAACATTTATTTTACTTAATTATCGGCTAAATTTTACTCAGATTATTCAAATGAAATTCAAGTATTAAATAAAAAATTATTTTTAAAAGCTTGTCTACTTTATGATAAAAATAACTTATTTAAATTAAATAAACTTCAGTAAACAATTTTATTTATTTAAATTCCTTTGTCTATATAAACTTCAAATAAACATTTACATTAAAGAAAAATCGGTTTAAAAGTTTTTCTTTAAATCAACATGCTCGTTGTAAACTTTGGAAAGACAACAACTTTGTAAACTTTAAATAAGCATTTACTTTATAACTAGTTTCTTTAATAATTTTAAAACCTGCATTTTTTTCCTTCTTTTAAAAAAAAAAAACAAAAACCTACGGTTCAAAGCCCAAAAACTTAAAGACTAAAGACAACCGAAAACAAAATCAACTCGAGCTTAACATTCGAACAAACCCCAAACGGGCCGAAACCCAGACCCACAAAGAAAACTACTCCTTCCCAAAACTCTTCTCCTCTTCTTCACTGGTTCCAGTTCCGATCCAAGAACAACAAAGTCAAAAGATCGACACAACCCACCCACGAACAATACCAGAAACCGACACCGAGTTAGATCGATTCGAACATCCCTCAAGACCACGCTGACCCTACATCGCACCATCACCAACAATTCGAACGACAGGGCTAGCCTAGATTATTCGTGCACGGTGACGTACGTGCACGTGCACATCCACTTCACTGGCCATCTCGCCGCCGAGACACCACCGTCCAATCCAATACTCTCCCCTGATCCAAATTACCACAACGCCGATGTCCCAGAACCCTCCGATCGAAAATCGATCCTCTGCCACACCCTTTAGAAACCCGGAAACCAATCTTCTTCCACAAATCAACCCACCTCAACAACTATCGGCCACTGCTTCGCATGCCACCCACCTACGAGGAAGGCCCACTCCAGCAGCTACCTCCGAGCCAAACCTCACGAACTCCGGTCGCACCTACTCCCCTCAAAATCACCGCGATTCCATCATAGCTGAAGCTGCTCTAAAACCCTAAAATCGAACGCTCCACACAACCCAAGCCTTAATTCAAAATTTGGCCATGGTCGATCACTTCACCTTGCCCAAACGCACCTCCCAGTGGCGCCGACCAGACGTCTCTACCATCCAGAGTGGTGAAATTAATTTTAAAAGCGAAATTTGTAAATTTAAAATCTCTTATATTATAAACTGTTAAAAATCACGATTTAACTTCTAAAAATCCTATTTCTACTCAAGAACCCACATTACATGCTCGAATTCTTGTTTTAAGCATGTTGAACTTTCACTAAAATATGTTTACTTACTGTAAAACCTGCCATTGATGAACTACATAGCATAATATACTCACAAACCATTTTTTAACTAAAACTATACTAGAAAATAGACATTTTCTTAGTTTATATCAACATGCAAAATGATCTGGATGAAGAGAAATAGATTTTTGAATTAATGGGATGAACAATATTCACAGTTAACAGAGTAATTAAATTTCCAGTTTTAAAAAGATTAAGGTTTCTCACCTTAAACATATTAATATGTAAAGGTGTTTACTGCCAAATATATTAATATGTTTACTGATTCAAATTTAAGTACAACTTACCCATAGTTTCCATAATTTGTTAAAAACTGTTTGCTACTTGTTAACGTTTTCTGGTTTTTTACTTACAGTAAATAATTTACAGCCTTTTTCTTATCACTACAACAAAACAGTCATTTTACAACGGACAATGCCCGTTGTAATATGGATTTCGCAACGGGCATGCGCCCGTTGTATTAAACCTCGTTGTAATAGATCGATCATATTTTACAACGGGCAATGCCCGTTGTAATATGGATTTCGCAACAAGCAATGCCCGTTGTAATACATGAAATTGCAACGGTTTCTGACCGTTGCAAAATAAATGCAAATTTTAAAATAAATTACAGCAACATCCACGCAGTACATCCATACCAATAATGAATAATTTAACGAGTAATAAATATTATCATAAAACAACCAAAATAACATACGAAAAAACTAAAAGCTAGAGTCATAAAATTCCAACACATTCCAAAAAGTTAGATAAGTTTACATCGACATAGTTCTAATATACACATGACAACTAGTTTCATAACAACCACTTCCAGACTTCCACTGCCAAGAAACTGCAGTCAAAACTAGCATCCTTAAATATTACTCCATCGCCATCACAACCCACTGCTTTCAGCATTCGCACTGCCTCCACAGTGACCATCTCCTTTCAAGTGACCAGCAACCAAGCATACACATCACTGCCTTCAGACCCACAAAATGAACAAAAAAGGTTCATTAACAAATAAATTACCTGCTCCAAAATCCACAAAGCCTTAAACTTGCCAAAATAAGAAACAGAACTGCTATACTCTGCGATAACAAACAACAAGTGAGTAAAACTTATATTATTTCTACCATGCTAATTATATTTTGTTAATGATTTTAACATTAAAATCCTACCAATTATATATACAGCATAAATTATCAAACCAATGATTTTTTTAGACGGATCTATAGGAATATGACCCTGCCAATTCATAACCTGTTACGCAACGGTCGTTACATCAATATTTTGTACACACGAATCAAATTAATAATTTTAAGTACAATGCATATGTGGTGCATACACTACCTTTTTCTAGGATTATGGAACCAACTGTATTTCAATAGTACATGCATATTGAAAATCCATACTAAAAGATAGAAAGTTTGTTGTTGCCATGATATGCTTGGAAGTTGAGATGTGTGAAAATGCATGACAGCCACCTATAGTTGAACTATTGCCATAGAAAGTATAGCTAACAAGAAAATGTAGCTATATACAAATATATACAAATGCCTGTACAAGTCATTTAGTGCATGACCAAGGAAACCATAAAACTCTAAAATAAGGGAAGTATGCCTATATGTATAAATTATAGCAGCCCACACTTTAACAACAAAATATAAAAATATAAAAATAAACAAAGATAAGGCAAAGGACCATAAAAAAAAAGAAATATGCTAACATTAACATACTAATTCAACAATGCATATACATACAATAGTGCAAGAGAGAAGAACTAAATAACTATACAATGTACAACATAAAAGTTTCGAAACTGGCTTGTAGTGCAGCCATCAACTTCGAAATTTATCAAAATAGATAAGTAAAGTTTGTGTGTGAAAGCAAAGTGCAATTGAACATGTGCATTTCTAGTTTATATCCATATACATGCATGTATTTTTATCTATGAAAAGCTAGGCTATTAGAATAGGTACTTGATATCATAGTACAGGAAAAGTAAGTGGGTATGGAAAAGAAAATAAAAGCATGCTTTATAAAATGAAAAGTACAAGTAAATTATAAAGTTTGGAAAGTACATTGTCGGCCATCAAATGCAATAGCCAACTTTATTTTCGAAAATTGCCTAGGATGAAAGCTTTGTATATGAACCTACTTCAAGACATGAATACTTAACGTGTGAATAAATTATCAAAGCTTGATTAGCATACTTTAGCATGTTTAATAATTCAAAGCACATACGAAATTCAACTGACAAGACAAAGCAATATAATAAATTATAATACATTTTAGCATAGGCATGTATAGGTACATATCTGCATACAAAGATTCTTGTCATTTACGGTTTAATTTATAAACATTGGTATCAAAGCTATAAGCTTAAGCAACTATAAATCTTTGATGAAGTTTTGGTTCTTAAGATATAGAGTATAAAAAAATATAATTCTTTGTTCAAGTTCTTTACCAACAAATGGTTTGCAAAACATATAAGTAGTAAAAAATGAAAAGGTAACTTTTATGCACTAGTTGATAGGTACTTATTTAAATTCAATAATAAACTTATAGACAATCTCCCTAGAAAAGCATATTCTTAATGGTGCCAGGCTACAACCATGTTTGACTTTACTTGAGCTAAGAAGAATATAAACGAATTCATGACAGGGATGCAAATTGAATCACAACAAATTATTTGAAT
The DNA here is from genome assembly GCA_030737815.1 of Allium fistulosum. NCBI lineage: Eukaryota > Viridiplantae > Streptophyta > Magnoliopsida > Asparagales > Amaryllidaceae > Allium > Allium fistulosum. Next base: position 514,865,729 of record CM060908.1, on the reverse strand, counting down.
ATACAAATTCTTTTTCCAAGCCAAGGATCATCAAATGAACTGACGTTCATTTCGAAATATGTGTAGTCAGTGCTTGATATACTCAATTTGACAGGGCTATGGGTAACAAAATATATATTGATGTATTTAAAATGCCCATACAGAGAGGATGCAAAAATAATTCAAAGCATCTGTCCAATTTCGAAACTTATAGCAGGCTAACTGAATATATTTACTCAAACAGCAAATTTTCTCTTTGTATAAATAAAATTATAATCTCAGCAAACCAAACTAATCATAGCTATCACCAAGATTACTCAATCTATTAGAATATATGTGTGTGAGTTGAACAACTCACCTGAAATTTGAAAAGGGTGAAAAGAAGGCTGAGATGAATTACTAACTATTGCTTCTTCCTCAGGATCCAAAACCCATTCTATAACATCAAAATTTCACAACTGCCCCTAATTCATCAACTCAAAGTCCAACTCATCTCTCTCTGGCCCTGCATCCAAATCTGTACACATCTGTTTCCAACCACATATGAACACCAGTTTGTTAGTTTTACATGTTATATTTTTCACTTACTTAAAATATTGGTTTGCTCAATATTAACTAAGAATTTGTTCGGGGAACAATATATATTGAGATTTGGCTTTATTTACAACTTCTCATTTTCACTCACATAATAAGCAGTAACGACGTCAGCAGAGTCACCAGCAACAAGTTTCAACTTCATACTGAACCACCCAAATCGATATCTCTGTTTTGTTTGGAACCCACAACCTACATAGCCAAATCATCAATTCTTTCGAATTAAACATGATTGAAATATTGAGATATGAGACATTTGAACATAATTTGAATATAGACCTGTATTGTTGTCGAGTGAGAGAAACCAAACTTGACCATCCTCGGATTTTTTGAAGTGATCTTCTGCCCACATGTATTGTTGTCGAGGGAGGCGACTAGGGTTTTGGAGTAGATCTGGTGGAGGAGAGAGAGGGAGGAGGAAGAGATTAGAAGGACCAGCGTAGGAGTTTTAGGGATTTGGGAATTAGGGTTTGGGAGGAGGAAAGGATCGGTAATAAATAAATAAAACGAACATCAGTTAAAATTTGAGAGAGATGAAAATAAAATTTGTTTAGAGCCAAAATTACATAGTTGGAGCCAAAAAATTTGGTTTGGAGACTAAAAGAAAATTGTATACTTTGTTGCAATACAAAGTTGCAATACATTTTGCAATAAACTTCGTCGACAAATATTATGAATATTTTTAAACTTTTACAGAAAATTTTAAAATTTTGTCTTTACGTTCTATAAATATTTTCTAATTTTTTATAAATTTCAATTTTCTTTAAATATTAGATACAATTATTAAAATTTTAATACTAAATAATAAATATTACTTCCTAATCATTAAATATTATTATTAATTATCAATTTTTAAACATGAAATATTAATTTTATAATTAATTATGTAATGTTATTAATTATTAATTATTAAATTAAGTATTAAATACCAATAGTAATTATTAAATATTTATATTTATTACTAATAGTTAATTACAAATTATTATATTAATTATTAAATATTAATAGTAATAGCAATTATTTAACATTAAATATTTTGTGACCGTTGTAAAATTGTCGTCTATTACAACGGACATTTGGTGAACGTTGTAAAATTGACATGTATTACAACGGGCTTGAAATGACCGTTGTAATAGCATTCTATTACAACAGGCTATCATCGCCCGTTGTAAAATGAGCGTTGTATAGGGCATCTATTACAACGGACCTGAACGGACCGTTGTAATAGCATTCTATTACAACGGGCTATCATCGTCCGTTGTAAAAAGGGCGTTGTATAGGGCATCTATTACAACGGGCCTGAACGGACCGTTGTAATAGCCTTCTATTACAACGGGCTATCATCGTCCGTTGTAAAAAGGGCGTTGTATAGGGCATCTATTACGACGGGCCTGAATGGACCGTTGTAATAGTCTTCTATTACAACGGGCGGTCAATGCCCGTTGTAAAAAGGGCGTTGTAATAGGGCATTTTTGTTGTAGTGTATCATATATTTATAATAATGTAAACCATACACTATTAAAAGCATATGCAAGTATATCCAAGATTTTAAACAGCCCATAATTTACATTATTTGTCAAAGTAATGTTTGTGTTGTTTCTATACTTTGTTAAAAACTGTTTTTGTTAACTGTTTTTCACTTAACAGTAATTGACTTGCAAACTATCCTGTTATAATATTTATAATATAAACCATACAATGTTTAAAGTATATGTAAGTACAACTATAAAATAAATCAGCACATAATTAACGTTGACCAAGTAGAAATGTAATTGTCACTATTACATTTTTAAACAAAAATAAGAAACTAGATTAAAATAATACTTAAGCTATGTACTCTTATACATTTTAAAATAAAGGTGAGAAACAAATGAATTAAAATAACACTACCCATATACATAAACAAAATGAAATCATTTTAATGATGTTGGATAACCCAAAGTTGATTATTGCCTTATAAAATAAATGTTTGCATTTTGTACAATTTTAGAAATGAGACTTGTCAATTTAGATAATAGAAAATAATACTTCATAAAACATTCTCTAGTTAACATGATTTCTTATACATATGTTATAAAATAAAATGACTTTCAATATTAAATACCCTATGTGTTATAAAGCTTCATAGTGGTATAAAAATTATTTTTAAATCCTTCTTGTATATGTTGTAACCATATACACAATTTCATTTATAATATAGATATATATTATTTACAAATATATCAAGTCATTTATTATCTATGTATATATAGTTTCTCCCAATTATATATACAACTTCTCTTTATTATACTTAAGTGATTTTTATACACCTCAATTTATTTATAACGTTTTATCAATTATGTATTATAAATTTTCCTTATTCAATGTATATCATTATTTTAGAAATCTTAATACTTCTTTTTATTTAGTATAGACAACATTGTTTATATACCCAAAATAAAAAATATCTCTTTTTACTTCATTATGAATTTCTATTCAAATTTTATATACATCTAATTTAATTTAATGCCATGAATTCCTGTTCTCATTATGTGTAAATTTTATTGTTTCCAATATATAAGACTATGAGCATTTGATTTTAATAAATTTAAATTCTCTAATATAGTTTATCTTTAGAATAAAATATACACATTTAATCTTTAAACAAAATGCATATATATCTCCAAAACAATCTACACATATTTTATCCAAAACAAAATATGTATATTCTATTTTAAACCACAATATATATGTAAGAAATTCCATTTAAATCAATCTATACTTTAATATAGATTTAAAAATTTAAATTATACTGGTTCAGAAAAATTGGTATAATATTATCTGTTATTTGGGATTTTTGAATATTAAAATACAATATTATTTAATATTATAAATTAATATCCACAAGTCGGAATGTCAAAAATCCTGGGTCGTTACACAATTATTTCATCATAAAGTTAATAAGTTATACTAATATTTCAAATTTGATCATTTCATATATATTTTAAAAAACCGTGTTCATACATAATATTTCAAATTTGATCAGATAATATATATTTCTTTTTTAAAAATCTAACATCGTATTGTTATATTAATTGTATATAGTACAGCTTAACTACCTATTGTCCGTTTAAGGAAAAAACCGAGTCGATCAATTCATAAGTTCAGCCAATATCACGAAAATAAGCTTAAATTTTCGTAGTTAGTTGTAAACAAAGTAAATATCACCTTACAACGCTCTTCAGCCTTTCACCCATCTAACTGAGTTCTTTTGTTCAGTCTGCTAAGTCCCTCGGTAGTTCGGTCATTCAGTTCATGCAGTCAAGGCTTCAGCGTTCACAGTCTCAACGGTTGCTTTGGGTCTGCTTCAGAATTCATCTCAGTTTCCCAGCCAGCAGCGCTTCAATTACATCTAAAGCATTCTCTGTGTCGCATTTCAGTTCAATTCAGCGCATAGCATTACAACTTCAACTCGCATATAACAGTCTAGTCATAGCAGTTCAACTCTTTTCAGTGGCAGCGGATCTGCATAGCTCTCCCTTGGCTGCACACTTCATTCTGGCCAGAGCACCATCTTCTCAGTAGCTTCGGCAAAGCGGTACAGCCTCGGGTTCTCGATCCTATCGTCTCTCGGTTTTCAGTGAAGTAGTGCAACCTCAGCAAAGTGGTTCAGCAAAGTGCATACATCAACTTGCATCAGTTTTTGATCCCAAGAAATTTCACTTTATCTGTAGTTTGCTGGTATAGAGAGAGCAATCCACACACTGCAATGTGGCAAGATACGTAGTGATAAACCAATGATCATACATTCTTGGATTATGATTCTCCTGGATCCTTGTCTTTAACTGCACCAGATGGTTTTCCCTCACAATAATTTTGGACGGAACATGGTGATCATCGAATATTGAGCATTCTTTCTATAACCTTCTATGGGATTTTGTTGGGCCTTGTCTTTAACTGCATTTTGTTGGGCCTTCTTCTGTAAAATATGCTTTCTAGGCAGCCTACATAACAAATAGTTCGGTTGTAAGTAAGATGAATGATTATAAATATCAATATCATAAATAGGTTCTATGGGATCTGTTTGAAGCTCACCGAATATTGAACATTTTTGTCCCCAAAGTTGACCAAGTAGGTTAATGGCTTGCTGGCATCATCATCATCCTCCCTTACCTAACAAGTCAGAAAAATCACAAAGACATTCACACACAAGCTCATGGTGAAGGACGCCGACGACGCCGCCGACGACTACTACTAATTTATGTTCCAAAAGTAAAAAATTATGATAGCTTGAAGTATCCTGAGTGATCTTTTCCTACCTGAGCGTAACCAAAATTAGCTGAGAAACTAAAATAGCATTTAACAAAATTATATTATGGCATAATATTCTATAATAAAATATAGTGTATTAACATGCCCTTGATGTATGCTTTGTTTTCAGACTACATCTTCCATATATTAATTTTGTAGCTTCACATATCATATTGCATATTAGCTTGAAGTTAACTAATTGGGATGAACCATGATAGCAAATTTGTGGGGTAGGTAACAAAATGACTGAATTATAAACTTGGTCTTTCCGATCAACTTTTCACAAAAAAGCAAAGTATGTAGAATGATGATATGAAGAAAAAAAAATGAACGAAGATTGAGTTAACAGTTAAATATGCACAACAAAATGAAGGGTGCGTTTGCGGACAATTTCAACTTAAAGTTCCACTTTTTGCCGTCGGGAGGCGTTGCCACCTCACTGGTCCCCTCCTTCGTAGTGGCAATCAATTGTTATGTGGATGCATACAAACTAAAGCTGTATGACAGAAGATTGATTTGTAAATAATATATTTATAACTAATATAAATTCATTTAACTGTATTAATTAAAAAAATTAAAACATAAATATAATAACAAAAATAATTATCTATAATAAAACAATTAAATGTCCCTATTTAAATGCCATTTTCATAACACAAAAACGCATTCCTCTTTCGCAAACCATTCTCCTTTTGCAAACCTTTCAAACGCCACTTTCGTGTCGCACAAGAACGCACCATATATCTTTATATTCGGTGTAAAAACTCCACTCAACCAAAACCAATATGAATTTTTCTAAAAATTAGTAAATAATTTTACATAAAAAGAGAATATGACATGCAGCATCCAAAGGCTATGTTTGTAACTAAAATTTACAAATCTTTCGGTAAGAGTAGCATTTTTGAGGAGTTAGACCAAATGATTACTTGAACTTGTACGGTTACAATACAAACAAAATTGTGCCGAAACCTTTTAAGTCTTAAAGGTATGTTAGAATTTATATTTGAGTTATCACGTGGAGAAAGTACTCAACTGTACTCAACTGCCTCTATCCAAATTAAAATCTGCCTAGGTACTTAAACAAGCTTCCCTCTCAAGTAGTTGCTTCCTAATCAACTTTATCACATCCCTTACCTACAGGTATAAACCAAACATTATTTGTTGCAGTGTACAATAAACTATTAACATTTCCACATCTGTGATTAAAACTCGTTATTAATTTGGGTATTATGTAAATAAATCATCACGATACATTAAAAAAACAATAATATTAGTGATATATCATCGTTTATATAATATTTATTGACCATGTACGTATATATAGTTTGTATTAATTCATATACTTATTATATACATACTGTACAATTTGTTATATATTAATCCATATATTTAGTTATATTTATTGATGTGTTTACTTCTACAATGCATTTACATGTTTTGGTTATGTTTATTAAGATATTACCAATAGTCCTACTACTACTATTATTACTATTTATATAATGGTCACTGAAATGGTAATTAGCATAACATATCTATGTATAGCTAAGTGCAAGCAAGGACAGTTTCACTAATAATTGTGCAAAATTTCATCAATCAACAATTATATAGATTCTGTTATCAAATAGATATTTATTTTGACACAATTAAATGATTCAATGCATGGCTATTGTACACAATTTCAGTTTTTATGATTAAACAAGTTTGTGCTGGAAAACTTAAATGTTGAAATTAGCATCCGCCCCTTATTTCCAAACTTAATTCCTAAAAATCCCTCCTCAAAAACTAGTTACGAAATACTTCTATCAAAGTTTCCTGCAAAAATATATAGTTTAAATTGCAAACTATATATTTAGTATTTGTACAACATCATCAGCTTTGTGCAATAATTTGTTCCGGTGCCATTTGGTATTTCAAAAATATTTGTATCTCTCTGTTAAAAAATATGGATGACTTTGGTTTTTATGCTTACAAGGATTTTGGTGTAGCAATTTTTAAATGGAAAAAATATTCTGATGCTCCTAAAACGCCCTTACCTTTATTTTTTTAATTAGTAACCTTTTACATAATGTTTTGAACTGTTTACAACAAACATCTTTTGTTATGACCATTTCCTGGTCTAATGGCATGTACTGTTTCTACAAAAATTCTTAAGTTTTTTTTTTAAAAAGGTAACTTTAAGTTGTCGCAAATTATAGTCTTTCCGTATCAGTTAATAGTAATGAACAATTTAAGATTACCGCTAGTATCCTGAGATGTGGCAATGAAATGCATCCAAGTAACACCAATATACTAGAGAAACCATCAATCAAACTAGCCCATTGGATAAGAATTGTATCAATTTTGATCTGGTGTGAAGACTTTCTTATTGGCAGCAATGGCTAGCTTTTGAAATTCATTACGCCATATATTAGGATAATGTGCAAATCCAAAATATATCATCGTCCATGTCTCCACAAAATCTTTTTCCGGCATAGAATTTAGATCAAGATTAACGAGATAATGGGCCTACATGACAAAGTTTTACGGTCTCCCATTGCAAAAAAAGTAATTAAGTTATTGCTGGAAAAAAGTAAGTGAGTAGACTTAAGAACTTCATACAACACGTTTGTAATCAAAGTCCAATAGACCTACATTAACCAATCCGCTAATAATTAATATGGCTCTAACGGTAGAACAATCGTAGAACAATATTCAAACGTAGAACAATAGACCTATATTCAAACGGCTCTAACAGTAGAACAATCGTAGAAAATTATAAGGATAGCGTTTAAGGTATGAATATGGTAACCTCTTAAATGGTATGAATATGGTAACTTCAAGCTCTCTTAATTTTTTTAGTTTTGAAACATAAATCAGTATTATTATTCCTGTTGTTGTTGTAGTTATTATAATTATTCCTGGTGGTGCGGCCGTACGCTCCATCGCGCGACAACTTGCCGGCTCCTTCATTTCTTTCCCTGTATGAGAAGATCACCTGGATATGACAGGGAAAGGGCTTTTTCTTCAACCTGGATATTTCCTTTGTGGAGAAAAAAGAAAGCAAAATTAATTAGATATAATGTTAAATTTTCAAAAATTTAAATTAATAATTATAGAAACTTACCGCAGCAGAATGATTTAATGTTGATTTGGTTGATGGAGACAAAGGGACTCCGAAGTTTATCTTCTTTCCTCCACTGAGATGAGATGAAACCAACAGGGAGTCGGTCTCGAGGATAATGTGCCCGGTCAAACCAAGTTGGTCGACCAACTGAATGGCGTGGCGTACGGCTAAAGCCTCGCATTCAGTTGGTCGACCAACTTGGTTTGACTGGGCACATTATCCTCGAAACCGACTCCCTGTTGGTTTTATCTCATCTCAGCGGAGGAAAGAAGAAAAACTTTGAAGTCCCTTTGTCTCCATCAACCAAATCAACATTAAATCATTCTGCTGAGGTAAGTTTCTATAATTATTTATTTAAATTTTTGATTTTAACATTATATCTAATTAATTTTGCTTTCTTTTTTCCTCCACAAAGGATATATCCATGTTGAAGAAAAAGCCCCTCCCCTGTCATATCCAGGTGATCTTCTCATACAGGGAAAGAAATGAAGGAGTCGACAAGTTGTCGCGTGATGGAGCGTACGGCCGCAACACCAGGAATAATTATAATAACTACAACAACAACATGAATAATAATAATAATACTGATTTATGTTCCAAAACTAAAAAATTATGATAGCTTGAAGTATCCCGAGTGATCTTTTCCTACCTGAGCGTAACCAAAATTAGCTAAGAAACTAAAATGGCATTTAACAAAATTATATTATGGCATAATATTCTATAATAAAATATAGTGTATTAACATGCCCTTGATGTATGCTTTGTTTTCAGACTACATCTTCCATATATTAATTTTGTAGCTTCACATATCATATTGCATATTAGCTTGAAGTTAACTAATTGGGATGAACCATGATAGCAAATTTGTGGGGTAGGTAACAAAATGACTGAATTATAAACTTGGTCTTTTCGATCAACTTTTCACAAAAAAGCAAAGTATGTAGAATGATGATATGAAGAAAAAAAATGAACGAAGATTGAGTTAACAGTTAAATATGCACAACAAAATGAAGGGTGCGTTTGCGGACAATTTCAACTTAAAGTTCCACTTTTTGCCGTCGGGAGGCGTTGCCACCTCACTGGTCCCCTCCTTCGTAGTGGCAATCAATTGTTATGTGGATGCATACAAACTAAAGCTGTATGACAGAAGATTGATTTGTAAATAATATATTTATAACTAATATAAATTCATTTAACTGTATTAATTAAAAAAATTAAAACATAAATATAATAACAAAAATAATTATCTATAATAAAACAATTAAATGTCCCTATCTAAATGCCATTTTCATAACACAAAAACGCATTCCTCTTTCGCAAACCATTCTCCTTTTGCAAACCTTTCAAATGCCACTTTCGTGTCGCACAAGAACGCACCATATATCTTTATATTCGGTGTAAAAACTCCACTCAACCAAAACCAATATGAATTTTTCTAAAAATTAGTAAATAATTTTACATAAAAAGAGAATATGACATGCAGCATCCAAAGGCTATGTTTGTAACTAAAATTTACAAATCTTTCGGTAAGAGTAGCATTTTTGAGGAGTTAGACCAAATGATTACTTGAACTTGTACGGTTACAATACAAACAAAATTGTGCTGAAACCTTTTAAGTCTTAAAGGTATGTTAGAATTTATATTTGAGTTATCACGTGGAGAAAGTACTCAACTGCCTCTATCCAAATTAAAATATGCCTATGTACTTAAACAAGCTTCCCTCTCAAGTAGTTGCTTCCTAATCAACTTTATCACATCCCTTACCTACAGGTATAAACCAAACATTATTTGTTGCAGTGTACAATAAACTATTAACATTTCCACATCTATGATTAAAAATCGTTATTAATTTGGGTATTATGTAAATATATCATCACGATACATTAAAAAAACAACAATATTAGTGATATATCATCGTTTATATAATATTTATTGACCATGTACGTATATATAGTTTGTATTAATTCATATACTTATTATATACATACTGTACAATTTGTTATATATTAATCCATATATTTAGTTATATTTATTGATGTGTTTACTTCTACAATGCATTTACATGTTTTGGTTATGTTTATTAAGATATTACTAATAGTCCTACTACTACTATTATTACTATTTATATAATGGTCACTGAGATGGTAATTAGCATAACATATCTATGTATAACTAAGTGCAAGCAAGGACAGTTTCACTAATAATTGTACAAAATTTCATCAATCAACAATTATATAGATTCTGTTATCAAATAGATATTTATTTTGACACAATTAAATGATTCAATGCATGGCTATTGTACACAATTTCAGTTTTTATTATTAAACAAGTTTGTGCTGGAAAACTTAAATGTTGAAATTAGCATCCGCCCCTTATTTCCAAACTTAATTCCTAAAAATCCCTCCTCAAAAACTAGTTACGAAATACTTCTATCAAAGTTTCCTGCAAAAATATATAGTTTAAATTGCAAACTATATATTTAGTATTTGTACAACATCATCAGCTTTGTGCAATAATTTGTTCCGGTGCCATTTGGTATTTCAAAAATATTTGTATCTCTCTGTTAAAAAATATGGATGACTTTGGTTTTTATGCTTACAAGGATTTTGTTGTAGCAATTTTTAAATGGAAAAAATATTCTGATGCTCCTAAAACGCCCTTACCTTTATTTTTTTAATTAGTAACCTTTTACATAATGTTTTGAACTGTTTGCAACAAACATCTTTTGTTATGACCATTTCCTGGTCTAATGGCATGTACTGTTTCTACAAAAATTCTTAAGTTTTTTTTAAAAAAAGGTAACTTTAAGTTGTCGCAAATTATAGTCTTTCCGTATCAGTTAATAGTAATGAACAATTTAAGATTACCGCTAGTATCCTGAGATGTGGCAATGAAATGCATCCAAGTAACACCAATATACTAGAGAAACCATCAATCAAACTAGCCCATTGGATAAGAATTGTATCAATTTTGATCTGGTGTGAAGACTTTCTTATTGGCAGCAATGGCTAGCTTTTGAAATTCATTACGCCATATATTAGGATAATGTGCAAATCCAAAATATATCATCGTCCATGTCTCCACAAAATCTTTTTCCGGCATAGAATTTAGATCAAGATTAACGAGATAATGGGCCTACATGACAAAGTTTTACGGTCTCCCATTGCAAAAAAAGTAATTAAGTTATTGCTGGAAAAAAGTAAGTGAGTAGGCTTAAGAACTTCATACAACACGTTTGTAATCAAAGTCCAATAGACCTACATTAACCAATCCGCTAATAATTAATATGGCTCTAACGGTAGAACAATCGTAGAACAATATTCAAACGTAGAACAATAGACCTATATTCAAACGGCTCTAACAGTAGAACAATCGTAGAAAATTATAAGTTATGAATATGGTAACCTCTTAAATGGTATGAATATGGTAACTTCAAGCTCTCTTAATTTTTAGTTTTGGAACATAAATCAGTATTATTATTCCTGTTGTTGTTGTAGTTATTATAATTATTCCTAGTGGTGCGGTCGTACGCTCCATCGCGCGACAACTTGTCGGCTCCTTCATTTCTTTCCCTGTATGAGAAGATCACCTGGATATGACAGGGAAAGGGCTTTTTCTTCAACCTGGATATTTCCTTTATGGAGAAAAAAGAAAGCAAAATTAATTAGATATAATGTTAAATTTTCAAAAATTTAAATTAATAATTATAGAAACTTACCGCAGCAGAATGATTTAATGTTGATTTGGTTGATTGAAACAAAGGGACTCCGAAGTTTATCTTCTTTCCTCCACTGAGATGAGATGAAACCAACAGGGAGTCGGTCTCGAGGATAATGTGCCCATTCAAACCAAGTTGGTCGACCAACTGAATGGCGTGGCGTACGGCTAAAGCCTCGCATTCAGTTGGTCGACCAACTTGGTTTGACTGGGCACATTATCCTCGAAACCGACTCCCTGTTGGTTTCATCTCATCTCAGTGGAGGAAAGAAGATAAACTTTGGAGTCCCTTTGTCTCCATCAACCAAATCAACATTAAATCATTCTGCTGAGGTAAGTTTCTATAATTATTTATTTAAATTTTTGATTTTAACATTATATCTAATTAATTTTGCTTTCTTTTTTCCTCCACAAAGGATATATCCAGGTTGAAGAAAAAGCTCCTCCCCTATCATATCCAGGTGATCTTCTCATACAGGGAAAAAAATTAAGGAGCCGACAAGTTGTCGCGTGATGGAGCGTACGGCCGCAACACCAGGAATAATTATAATAACTACAACAACAACAGGAATAATAATAATAATACTGATTTATGTTCCAAAACTAAAAAAATTAAGATGGCTTGAAGTATCTTGAGTGATCGTGTCCTACCTGAGCGTAACCAAAATTAGCTAAGAAACTAAAATGGCATTTAACAAAATTATTTCATGGCATGTTCTATAATAAAATATAGTGTATTAACATGCCCTTGATGCATGCTTTGTTTTCAGACTACATCTTCCATATATTAATTTTGTATCTTCACATATCATATTGCTTATTAGCTTAAAGCTAACTAATTGGAATGAACCATGATAGCAAATTTGTGGGGTAGGTAACAAAATGACTGAATTATAAACTTGGTCTTTCCCGACAAACTTTTCACAACAAAGCAAAGTATGTAGAATGATGATATGAAGAAAAAAAAATGAACGAAGACCGATTTAACAGTTAAATATGCACACAAAATAAAGGGTGCGTTTGCGGACAATTTCAACTTAGAGTTCCACTTTTGCCGTCGGGAGGCGTTGCCACTCCATTGGACCCCTCTTTCCTAGTGGCAATCAATTGTTATATGGATGCATACAAACTAAAGATGTGCGACAGAAGATAGATTTATAAATAATATGCTTATAACTAATATAAATTCATTTAACTGTATTAATTAAAAACATTAAAACAAAAATATGTAAACAAAAATAATTATTTATAATAAAAAAATTAAATGTTCCTATTTAAATGCCATTTTCATAACACAAAAACGCATTCCTCTTTCGCAAAACATTCTCCTTTTGCGAACCTTTCAAATGCCACTTTCATGTCGCACAAGAACGCACCATATATCTTTATATTCGGTGTAATAACTCCACTCAACCAAAACCAATATGAATTTTGCTAAAAATTAGTAAATAATTTTACATAAAAAGAGAGAATATTACATGAGGCATCCAAAAGCAGTGTATGTTTGTAACTAAATTTACAAATCTTTTAGTAAGAGTAGCATTTTTGGGGAGTTGGACCAAATGATTACTTAAACTTGTACGGTTACAACAACAAAATTGTGCTGAAACCTTTTAAGTCTTAAAGGTATGTTAGAATTTATATTTGAGTTATCACCTGGAGAAGTACTCAACTGCCTCTATCCAAATTAAAATCTGCCTAGGTACTTAAACACGCTTCCCTCTCAAATAGTTGCTTCCTAATCAACCTTATCACATCCCTTACCCAAACATTATTTGTTGCAGTGTAGAATAAACTATAACATTTCCACATCTATGATTAAAACTCGTTATTAATTTGGGTATTAGCGAAAATACATCATCGCGATATATTAAAAAACAATAATATTAGTGATATATCATCGTTTATATAATATTTATTGATCATACATATATATAGTTTGTATTAATTCATATACTTATTATATACATACTATACAATTTGTTATATATTGATCCCTATATTAGTTATATTATTGATGTGTCTACTTCTACAACGTGTTTACATGTTTTAGTTAAGTTTATTCAGATATTACTATTAGTCCTCCTACTACTACTACTATTATTATTGTTGTTTATATAAAATTTATATAATTTAAATATATATAGTTTATATGACACACACATATATAAAATATATATTTATTCACGCACTTATTTATTATATACATTATAAATTATAATAAATTAATTCACATACTTATTTATTATATATATATATATTATATGATTTGTTATATAATAATTCATGTATAATTTTGTATAATTTTCATACAGATAATGCTATGCACGTTTACTAAATAAGTTGGACCAAGTTGCCTGACATTTCATAAACTTAGTCAATCCAGGTAAAGAAAATTTGTAAAGTTACAATCACGTATATCAAGAGAAGTAAAAAATAATATTGAATATGGTAAAAAAGGGAAAAATATCCCTTCATGCTGCTAACAGGCACCCAAAATATGATACAATTATACCACTGATGATAAACTAGAGCATTGCTATTGAGATGAATGATGCCTACAAGGTAATGATCATGTTGTTGAATATACTAAGAAAGTTGTGCACAATCCATTTGTTAGTAAGTGTAAACAAAAAGGTTGATAAGTAAATATATGAACATGGCAGCCTGCACAGATGAAGTTTCCTAACTAGAATAGCTTGATACTGAAATTAACTGACCGGATATTGTAAGATGGCTAAACCTTAGGAAATGAACGGCTGCATTTATCTCCAAAATTATGCCTACTTAAGTTGTTGAGAAACATATTACAGTTTACCAACACACTGCAAAAAAAGAAAAAACTAGCAACTGAGAACCAACTAGAAACGCCTAAAGGAAACCATGCACAAAAAATAGAAGTTTTCTGTTGAAAGAAAATAACCACCAGACTTGTGAAAATAACTTTTTTGGCTGGGTGCGTTCACCCCAATAATGAAAACCCACTCGTTTTTTTTTCTTTTCCTTTTAGGCAATTCCCCACCAGAATGGTATCAGACCTATTATACTTATTTCAAACCATAAAACACAATATGACTTTATGTGATACCAGTGTGTCCATATTTCAAGGAGCGTCTAGCATATGCTAACTTATGTGTAACATACTAGTACTAGTTAATAATAAACCATTTTAGATCATGATATTCTAGCTAAATAAAACAACTGTGCTAGCATAATATACCAACTAAGATACAACGCTACTTACTTCGAAAGGAATGTGTATTTTTTCTGAATAAAACGATGATGCCATTGCTGACATGTAGACTGAAGGTGTATCTTAAATCCATGATTTCAGAAGGCATATTGCTACTCAAAACCATGCTCCTAAATTACAATTTTTGTTCTGCTACCTGCTTAGTTGAAATCTGCTTCAGCACCAACCCAAGGTTCATGCTCGTTTAGATGTGACGGTTTCTCCAAGCAACAAGCTTCTATTCAGTGCCTTATGTTTCAATTTACATGCCAGCCGACTTCAGTTCAGCAGCCACCTCAGTTGCAGTTCACTCAAGCTCTTGTATTGGCTCAATTCTACTTCGGTTTGAAGCCGGTTTTCTCACGTCAGATACATATATCATGCAGTAGTTTCCACTCATGCCAATCACGCCATTTACTTGCATCAATTTCATGCCAGCCGCACTGTTTCGATTCATGCCTATCATGCATGTCTGCCAAGTAGCATACCCATGTGTTGTTCCTGAACTTGTTGCATGGTTCAAAAACTAGTTGAAGTTTAATATACGAAAAAATAATCTATTTACAGTGATAGATAGTAGCATTTGACAACATTCAGATTCTACCAAATCATTAGATTAACTTTATCTGGAACTTCCAGTTTTCTTTATTGCTTATTTTGAGGTCATGCTAGTCAGTTTAGGATCATGACGTGGCAAATGTTCACCCAGTGTAACTTACTTCGGTTATGGGCTTACTTCAGTTTAAAAAAAAGGCTATGTTGACATGTCTCCAGTTTATACCATTGTACACATATACTCATTACCGATTACCTTTGTGGAGATTTAGTGTGCCACTTTCTTGTGCTTTTATAAAATACACTTTTTATAACCCCCTCAAACTGATCTAACGCAGGTCTATCTGGAGGTACTCAATGGTGAAAAAACTGCCGAACAGGTTCATGCAAAGGTGATCTTTCTTTGTGAAATCTCAAACCATTTCCCAGTTTTTTCTACAGTGTGATACCTCTTTCAATTGGTTAATCGCATTTCCCATGCAAATTGTATTTCTTATTTGAATGACTGAACGATTATTTTATGGATTATGTAAAACGTCGGTTTATTTTGTCATAAATTCTGTTCTACCAATGTTTGATCAGAAATTATTACTGGTTTCTTAAATACTTGCCACACCCATTAGGTCAATTGAATGAAAAAAGCTACAAATTAAGGGAAGCATACAAGACCCATTTCCGGCACATGCATTAAGGTTCTAAACAAGTAATGCTGCAATTCAGTAATGGTATAATGATGAAGAAATTACCTAAAGGCAAATGAGTATCAGGATGATTACGATTCCAAATTTGATCATTATCAGGTGCGGGAACATGAGGTCCCCGAAACAAGTTTCTCTGAGACATGCTATGTTGTCACACTTGAAGAATCACAATATCTGCTCAGATGAAGAAAAAATGAATTAAAAACATACAACACGCAGATTTGGTATGAAAATATACCTAGTATTAAGAAGCCGGTGGCATAAATATATACAGGTCCATGTTTTAGAATTTTCAAATACAAAGAACCAAGGTTTTCAAAATGGGATTTAAATCGTAAATCGCAAAGTTTAAATTTTAAATCGAAACGAGATTTAAATCGTAAATCGTAGATTCAAAATATTCACATTTTAAGGTTTATATGCACTATGAAGTTGATTTTGACGTTTTGACTTTAACAATTAAACTTATAACTTAATTTTCTCTTTAATTCCATTTTTTTAACATTTTAATGGGAATTGTGAATCTAAATAAGTATACCTAATATGCTAGTATGAGTTGAATGTGTTTTTATCATTGTTTTAACTAAATTTGAATCGGAATGTAAATCGAATCGTAAAGGGAGGGATTCGATCTGAATCGGGATCTAAATCGTAAGATTTTAAGATTTTTGACAACAATGCAAAGAACAAGCAACTAATTGGCCTAAGGTTACCAGCCAGAATATTGAAACAAATAAACATACCGATAGATTGTAAACCACCATTTTTAAATTAAAAACATCTTGCAGTAAATAACCATCTTGCATTGAGTACACGACATGTTAATTCATTAGTTATTCAGTGTGTAGAAAATGATATAAACAATTTTATATTGATCCGAATTTCAATCATAGATGAAATGATAGAAACTAGCATAAAATAAAGATACCTATGTTACCCTTCAGAATAAAAAACCATCGATCAGCATCTTTTTAATTAGCTAGACCAGAGCTGTTCATAGTGATTAATTGACTACGCTGTGAAAACCAGTTCACAGTCTACATGTATAGACATATAAAACATGGTTTTTTCTCTAGCAAATCAAATGTAAAATCCTAAAGCATGAATCAACAATGCATGTGCCCTCTAGAATACCATTTGCCAGCATTGAATAAGAAGCAGGATAGAAACTTTAAAAGTAAGAAATATAATATATATTGGAGTAAACACAAGCTCTTTATGGAGACAATAAAAACGCAACTTTCATTAAATGTCCTTCGTGACTAGGATTTAAGTAATCGAGAGAAAGCTATATCTAATTACATACAAAGAATCAGCACCAATCTTTTATAAGAAGAGAGATCGACATCAAAAAAAATTGTGATATTGATTGTAATTTAGAAAAAAACAATACACTTATTTGTTGCACGACATTAAAAAAATGTGAGCTGCTTGAAATATGTCAAGTCAAACCACTTACCAAACAAGGGCCGAGAGAAATATCACTTTTCTTTTATAGCTTCTGTCACATGCTCCTCTCCATGCTGGTAAAACTGCAATACAAAAAAGGTAAACAGAAGACTTTCACCAAACATACACAAGAATAAAACAACTTGTTCTTATAACAGAAAATTTAGAAAACACCATACATAGGCAATGCAAAACTTAATTTGTGTGTGTGGGGGGGTGGGGGTGGGGGGAGGGTGGGGGCATGTGTTGTGCATGCATGCGTGGTATGCTACGTGCTATGTAGAGGTCATGGAATCGCATCCATTAGCAATCACTTAGTTTAGTTGACATAACCTTACTCTCTTTAGTCAAAGTAACATCATGGTACCACATGCTTTAATCGTACCATTTGTGAATGGACTGTACAAGGTGTAGTGAATAGCTTATGCATGTGCTATGAACAGTTTACGCAAGCTGGGCTCTACCTCCATTCACCCCTGCTTTCATTTATCAAGTAATGCAATATACCAAATTGCTAAAAAAAACTTCAAAACTGAGCATCCAAATACATATTGCACCTGATTATTAGAAGTTTTGCATGATATTAACAACAAATAAACATTAAGAAAGAGTTATTATTGGTATAATAGTGAAACTAAAGTAAGAAAATCACTAAAGTTCCAATAGTCACTCCAATGACAGAAAACAGTAAAGGAAAGGAGAGAATTACAGTTATATTTATTACTTAAAAACTGAAGTACTTTGCATTGTCTTTATGAATGCAAGTTAAAGGAAGCAACATTAGAATATGTTAGCTGTATGTTTCTTTAAGGTTAATTGAGCATAGTAAAGGAATTTTCATTTACTCTATAATAATAAAACAACGATAAATTCCTTATGAAATCCAAGTACTGCACTATGCATCAATTGAAAAGAACATTGCGCAGAATCATTTCAGATTTCTTAGAATTATTCACAAATTTGAACTATGATCTCTTTTTTGTTGGAAACGATGACTAAAGATTCACATGGAAAATTTAAAACAGTCGGAACAATTATTTGAACATTAGATTAGATGATATGGAGAAATTAAGCTATAACCATCTAAATCAAGAATCCTACAGCAAAGTCCGTACAAAACAGACAGAAGCTAGAATCAGCAAAAAGGAAATAAAATAGCATTAGATCATTTGAGTAAGTAAACCAATCATTTAATGTATAAACCAAAACATTGAATATTCACAAAGAGATTAGTGCTACCCGGCAGACACTGGTATTGATGGCAAAGCCCGACTAAATGTGAAAACGGATCTTGATTGAGTTGATGATGGAGGCGAACAGGGTTGAGGGAGAGATGACGAAGGAGGTGTAGATCTGAGAATCAATCGAAATATTCATTTTATGGGAACCCTGATAACTTCTTTCTCGGGTAATGTCAACGAATAGAAAGGGAAGTGGGAAAGATTTTTCCACCAAACTTTTTGGTGTCCTAGTGCATTAAAAGCTAATGAACAGTAAGGTGTGTGAAAATTTTCCGTACCAATTGGAACTTTTTTCCGTTTCCTCTGGTCGTTGGTCATATGTTCCGAGTTCTGTTCCATTAACTCCGGAATTCCACTAAATGGAATTCATAGAAATCGGAAAGGATGTTGCGGAACATGGAAATTCCATTATTCCGGTAAGAAAGTTGACAGTGCAAAACAGGTTTTGAGAAGAAGTTAAACAAAGATCTTAGGCATGCTATACAGTATAATGTAAAGACTAATTATGAAAGAAACATAGTGACAGAAATTGATGGTACTATGGAGACATTCGTCTCTAGCATGCTGAACAAATTGAGATGCATAAATTACATGGATCTAATTAATTTTCAAATCTAGAACCACTACCACTACACAAATACTAATATATTTAAAATGAGCCAGTTTCGAGAATATCACACAAACTAAAAATGCACCAAAAGTGTTCATTAATTGACAGAGTACATCAGAAGGAACCAAATAGCTTTTTTGAGTATAACCTGCAACTAACAGCACAAGCAAACATATATATTTTTAGTGCATTACATCAAATAGTAGCATTAACATAGATTCAAAGTAACAAACAAATCTAAGTTGAAATATTAAACACGGTAGAGAATGGTTTCCTTCATTCTGTTAGCCAAAATCCATTTGTCTAAAGAAAAGATAAATTACATACAAAAGAATATTGCAGGGAATATGAATTCGTACTTTTTCCAGGTAAACTTTTGATGGGGAACTACAATGAGATAATATGTCGTTATTATAAAAGGATTGAAGCTAAAATCAAAGAGGATTGTTATTATTAATATTTATCGCTTTAGAAGGATGAGAAGCAAGGGTTGATCAACCGGCTTGAAGGTAATATACAGTTATTATAGAAGTTTTTTTTTTGCCTATACTAAAACCATCAAATATGTTCGCAGAATATATATCTAAATACATTCATCTTTATCAAAACTGAGGGTTCAAATTTTTTTCTTTTCCCTTTTCTGTTTCCTGTTGGAAGCCTAGTAACTCATTGTTATGTACGTTGTTTATTTCAGTTACACCAGATTTTGGTTCCATGTGTACTGTGTTTATTTCGTACAGGTTCAAAACACACCCTATGATTGCAAGTAATATCACCTATTGTATCACTTCGTGTTTATACCTCAACCATGTTTATATTTGCATTTTCATGTACTCCTTTTTGTATACTCTAAAGTCTATAACTAGTGAATAATATTGTATTGTTTTGAGCTAAAGTTTCTCTAGAAGCTTGGACTTGTATTTCTTTAATGCAGTCTAAATCAGTTTTGTTTTTGATACATTCATTCTTTGTCCTAAAATTTCAGCACGTACAACAGATCCATTAGGATTCACGTCACTTGTATTATTATCCATTCCCTCTCCTAGTCACTCTCTTGAACTTTCAACTATAATCTCCTCATCAACCTCATCATCCAAATCGACAACATCATTCGACCGTCTTCTGACTTCCAATGGACTTTTTAAAATCTGCTGCACGTGTTATACCCACGCCCAGCAATTTCATAAAACGATGACACCTCTTTCAGTAACACCAAACAAACAAAAGTATTCAGTAAATTCAAATGCAACAGCACACATCTACGTGTTCATCTAACACAGGCTCATCCAGAAATCAAATATGGACAAATTGATAGTATACCTTTCAAGTATCCTAACAAATTCAATCTAAAAAAATTCATCCAGATGGAAGGTTTACCTTCGAGACGAACCCGTTTGTTACTACTTTCCTCGTCTGTGTTAGTTCTGTTCTCTTTGGCTTTGACTGAGCACCTCTTGCAAGGCTTGAATCATGATTTCCAAGATGGGTTTTTGTAGATGAACGGGTGGGAACGACGAGAGCATATGAGAGGGGATAAGGGAAATTAAGGTTAGGGTTTTTTTCAACTCGAGAGTAAAGAGGACTTATAGAGGAGAGAGGAGCGAAATAAAATTATGTTTCGGCACTGAATATGTTTTATGGGCCTGGCCCACTTAACCTGAAGACTGAATTTGTGGAACCTTTTTCATGAGAATTCCAAATAGTATTCTCCATTTCTTGTTGAAAGGATTCGAAATTAATTTTTTGAGAAACTACAGAAAACCGAAATTTGAGGAATAATTGAAAGGAAAGTCATAGAAACAGAATAATGAAAAGAATATCCAATCCTACTTGATATGGTTGTTTAGATCTGAACGGTAGAGATGCTTCAAATTCCACCGCTAGTGTTGAGTTTATTTATGAGTCGATCTCTTTTGATTTATGATTTTTGGGTTGTATGATTGCATATAATTTATTAAAATTTGTGATGCATACTCTTGCTCAAAAAACAATTTGTGTACAAGTATACGCATGTATCATATTCATATGTATATGTGTGTGCATGTGTAACATGATATACCGTGCAAGGTATAACATGCCCATATATAGATATTTGGATTTACATCGCAACAGACACGCTAGCTCATCCTATATGTACTATATGTTATCCAAATATGTGTATATGTTTACAATGTATATAAATATTCAAGTAACACACAGATATATATATATAATATAAATTTAGTCACGAGAATTAAAATTAAAGAAAACTTACAAAGTAGTAGTAGCAAACTTCTTCTTCTATTCAGCAGAAAGCTTCTTAATATTACAAGCTTACAATACTGGTTGTGGAAATACAAACTCGTATTACAATAGCTTCTAGGTTCTAAGTCCTTACATTGAGGGACTCGTTTTATTTATAAGGAGACGGACCTGAAACTTTAATTACACATAGTTGATTACATAATAGAAAACTAAAAAGCTATTAGCTGCGTTGTCCAAATAATTGAGCGTTTGTAACGACCCGTATTTTTGATAATTAAAAATATTAAATTTAATAAAATTTTGGAATTTTATATTATGAGAAATTAAAATTTATGATTTATAAATGAAAAAAACTATTAAAATATAAATTGACAATGTTGAATGAACGGAATTGACAACTGTTTAATGTAATTTCAAAATAATGAAAGTTAATAAGGAATATAATTGAATGTTGTATTAAAAAGAGAAATCAATGTTAGTTGATTTGGTTGGTTTTAACATGCAATATGAAACCAATTATTTAGTATGTAGATTTAGTAACCTTTGTTATAAGCAATAGATTTATAAATGTGTTTTTAAATGTGTTTAAATTACTTAAATGTAAATATTGTTTTAATTATCATCTTATTATTTAATCCATTGAAATCAATTTGGAAATCAATGAAATTAAATGTAATTAAATATTGCAGTTAGTATAAGACCGTAGAGTTGAGTGAAATAAAATGAAAACTTATATTGAATAAATTCATAAGGTAATAGTTGATTTAATATGAGAACATTTAAATCAAAAATAAAAGAATAAAAATGAATAAGTTTAGTAAAGGAGTAAACATATGTTTATTTGTTTGAAATGTACTTTAGCCTACAAATTAATTATAGGATGAGAAACTATTATTTAGTAAGAAATGCATAACTCCTGTTTTTATCCAATAATGCATGAATATTGTGATAACCTGAATTTTTAGACATTGATCAAGTGGATAATTAACTGATTTTATTTGGTTAAGTAAATTTAGAAACTATAATAAATATTGAAATATGAATATCTAGGAATTATAAATTTTATAATAAATTAACATATATATATAAATGAATTTGAAACTATAATAAATGCTGAATTGTAATATCTGGAAATGATAAATATTGTAATAAATAAAAATATATATATAAATCTTTATAATGTTGAAAATTTTAAGAGTATACATATTAAAGTATATAAGTATATATGTAAATATTGTGATTTGGAAGCATTGATTTGAATTAAATATAATAATTTTCAAAAGCTAATTAAAGTTAAATTCTATATTTCAAAACACTATAAATAAATATTTATTAACAAAAGTATAATAGCTTAAGCTAAGATTTAAAGGTTTATAATACTTTCTTTTAAAAGTATACATGAATTAAATATGGTTTGTAGGTATATATATATATATATATAAATTTATACATAATACATAATTTATAAAAGAAAAAAAAAAGAAATATTAAAAATTGGTTTTTGACATTTGTAACTTAGAATAACATGCAAAATAACAAGTGGCATTATTTTCTCTTAAAATTGAAAATATAAAAAAAAATGTGAGAGAACTTGGCTGGTTTTCAGTTCAAATTTTTACTTATTCATTCTCAATCCTTTCTTTTCATCTTCTTCTAAACTAAAAATAAAAAGGAAATCAAAACAACTTCAAGTCAACCTGAGATAACAAAGTAGATTCAAATCAGAGATCAAGTTTCAAGTAGCAGATCAATGAACAAGCCGTTCTCTGTTTTCTTCTAACTGTCAAAAGCAGGAGCAACTCAACTTAGTTTCAGATCACCAAGCATTCAAGTTTTCAAAATTTAAAACTACTTCAAACCTTCTCTGTTCAACATATTCTTAGGTGAGTAAACTTGGAAAATTTGATAAATCTTGAACTAGTATGTGATGACCTTATAAGTATGATCTGAATTATGCTATGCATGTTGTTTAAAAATGATTTTAAGTATATATATATGTGTGTGTTAACAATTATACCTGACTGAATCATTGAAAAGCAAGTCTCTGTTCAAACTGAAAACTGTGAGTAAAACTTTAATTCTTTTTAAGATAAAATCATCTATATAGTTTATGCATGCCACAAATTGATGATAACAATAACTTAAAATGATTTGCTTGGATGAAATAAATTGTTGTCTGGATATATAGATTGAATTTCTGTTGCATGCCTGTGTACACATGTGCATATCTTTGTTTAATTACAACAGGTTAAGATATGTTCAAAGAAAAATTAAAATCTCTTTCCCTGATTACTTTTAGCACATGATGTTTAAAGTAAATTTGGTGGTGATGGTGTAATACAAATTTTTAAAATGATAACAAGTAGAATTATCGGGTAATTATCTGGTAAAGAAAAATTTACAGTAAAAAAACCCAAGAATGTCAAATTTTCAACTCCCATAATTTATTATTTCATTTATATAACCTGATTCGTACCTAAAAATGATGAATTTAAACGGTAATATCAAGATTTTTAAGTGTTTAATTGGGTAGATTTTGTAAGTTGAACGGAAATTGAACTTTCATCAATTTTTGATGATCGGTGGAGATTTGAGCATTGTGATCGAGGGTGGAGATAGCTTGGGGGACGGGGGTTGTAGGAAAAATAGCCAGTGAATTTCTAGATCACCGTGGTGGCGGGAATTGGTTGGAGTAGGGTTTTAAACCCAGTGTGCTCGTCGAAGTTTGAAGAGGGAGTTCGTCGACGTGAGGAGACCGAAAGGGGCCGGACTTGGGGGAACGATGCGTTGAGTTGTGGTGAAGTTTTGGACGAAGTGGTGCGATCTACAGTGGACTAGATCGTCGGCACGAGGTAGAATTCTGATCAAATGAAGTTTCTATGGGTTGCTGTCATACTCGTTTTCGAACTACGGTGATATCGTGGATTCGGGGAGACCAGTGGGTTTGGGATGGTCGTCGTCGACGTGTCGAGGTGGGCGAGGTCGGTCGGAGACGATCTGAGCTCTGGTGTAGCACGCGTACATGTTTGTGTCTGAGTTGTCGATGGATTAATGTAACATCCCAGATTTTTGAGCTATTAAATTTTGGATATTTAATTCATTTTAAATATTCACTGAAGATTTTTAATTAATTTTGGAAACACAAAGAATCGAATTCAAATTTATAAAACAAGTTATAGGTATTAAATATGATAATTCAGTTAGATTTGAATAATAATTAAATATTCGGGATTGGGATAAAAAGGTGGATTTGGGTGTAAATAGCTATAAAATGATATTTAAATGTATTTTTAGGTTCAATTGGTTATAAACAATAATGTTGGATTTTTAGATAAATTTTAAAGTTAATAAATTAATATTTGGGGTTTTATATTAATTTAAAAATGAATTTAATATTATTAAATTGAAATTTAATCGGATTTTGGTCTAGAATGAGCCAGAATGATTTTTAATGTGTTTATAAATTTTATATGATTTATTGTTAAGTTAATAAAAATTTTAAAGTGAAATTTTAAGCGTTTTCGTCAATTTTGAAAATCACCTGATTTAATAGACGAGTAAAATAGCCTTCCGGGGTGCAGTTTCGGAATTCGACGAAACCAGTTTCATTGGATCCGTAATAGTTAGTTATTATCGGATTTCAATTTTCGTAGCAATCGGAGTTGTCGTTTGACCGTGGCAGCTCGAAACGCATCGAAATCGATGTAACCGATTTAATTTTAAATTGATCGTTTAATTCTGTATCTCGCGCATATGATCAAATTAACTTACGAAACCTGTTTCATTTTGTCCGCAACGCGGAAAAACCCCAGGATAGCCTGTCGGAACGCGTAGTTTGGAGTTCGTTTGCGTATATTGTTAACTTGAGAATTTTATTAATTAAATCATATTAAATAATGTTATATAAAACGTTGTTTCAGCCGAAAACCCTAATTTATCTCTTCCAGCCGACACTTCTAAACCAATGGCCGACGTGTTCTCATGCCTTTTCCTCATTTTCTCTCGATCCAGGCCTTAATTGCAAAAATTTCCTAAATGAAAATCGTAGAGGTCAGCGTAGGCTTCACATCCAACGGTTGATCTGGCGAATCGTCATCGATTGGAGGTGGAAATTGGCCCCGTTCCTTAGGAACTCGAGCACGTTTCCACGGTGGAGGAGGCCACCGAGTTCAACGCGGCTGCTGGCGGAGGGTCTAGTGGCGAAGAGTTTCGAAGGGGTGGTATCTGATCGTGTTCGACGGCGACGTAGAGGGAGCGATTTCGAAGCCCTAGAGGGTGGTGATGGGTTTCATCGAGCTGGTCGCGTACGTGAAGCTGAAGAGAATGGGCGGCCTTGATTTCGTATGTTGATTAACGGCTGAGATGATGGTATTAAAAAAAAAAGAGTTGCTTTTAAATTTATGTCAAACTTTGTAAAATCATAACGTGTCCATACGATCTCAGATTCAGACGATTTTAGATGCGTTGGAATCGCAAAGACGAGTACTACGCGATGGTGTAGATCCGGAGTCATTCCGGGCAAGTAGAAATTTGAGTTAAATCGAACGTCGTTCGATTTAATTTGAATTTTGAACGCTCGCCGAAACTCAAGGTGAGTTTTCTCACTCACATCTGGATGCTAGGCATTTTAAATAGTTAATATTTAAATATCTGTGTGATTGGTTGAATATAACTGTTGTTATCAGTTTGGATTGATATTTATATTGTGATGTGCTAATATTTGTGATGCAGGGAGAAACAGGTGGGAGGGATCCAACTGGATTCCTCACAATGTAGCAATTATTTTATAATTGATAGTGATACCTGTTTATATGTTGTGATTGATAAACCTGGAATTTTAAATTGTTCTGTGAAATTTGTTGTATAAATTATAATTCCAGAATTAAATTATAAATGAATGAATTGGGGATTTAAAAGAAATTAAAGAAATTGTTAAATAAGGAATTTAAAGGAATATAAAAATTGGATTCTGTTTGGAATGGAAATGTAAATTGGTAAAATTGGGATTTTTAATATTGTGGAAAATTTATCAATCGTTAAATGCGAAATATAAATTTTCTGGAAATGAATTCTATGAAATTATAAATAGAGTAAAATAACAGTGGTTTATTTTAATGATGAATAGTGATATCCGAAAAAGTAAAATATGTTAAAATGAGGCTTTCGAACATAAATTTACAATTTTAAGTGTTAACAGAATATGTTGAAAAGTTGATTTCTCTATTGGAATTTTATTTAAGTAAATTGAAAATATGGTTTCATTGAAAATTCTCCAAATTTATCTTACTTAAAAATGTTTTAAACTATACTTTAAAATGAATTTCCGGGTATGGAAAATTGTGTTGAACTTCGAATGAAGTTATAGATAAGTATGGAATTGGGAATTTATGTTATAAACATAAATCGAATTGAAATAAATTGGTTGGATTTATATGAGGGATACTTTAGGATGTTGAATAGGAATGTATTTCCCTGGGAGAAACCAAGTTAGTGTTTTTAAAGATTTTATTTAATTTAAAAGTTAAGTTTTAAATGGTTTAAAGAGTATTTTTAAGAAGTTGTTATTTTTAAAGTAATCAACTAATAGTTTTTAAAGTAATCAACTAATAGTTTTTAAAATCATAATGATTTGAGAATATATTAGTAATTATTTTTACAAATGGATTATTTAAAGGTTGGTTTTGACTTAAGTTATTGAAATTAGCATTTTTCTTTTTATAACGTTATTTTGGATTTAGTTGAACAAAAACCCTTATTTTAAATCAAAGTTTATATCTTAATAATAGTATCTCTTCACCTATTCTAAATTTATATTTTGAATAAATAGATAGAAGTGGTTTATATATTTTAAAATATAATTTTCAGTATAAAATGTTTAACTGTTTTAAATCTAAATTGTTTTGAACTTGGTTATTTCCAATGGGAAATAATGGTAAAATGGTTTACCGTGTTAAGGAAGAAATTTGGGAATTCGTTCCAAATGAGTTTTGAAATGTGAAAATATATCTTTTAAAGATATTAAAGGGAAAGAATAAATAATGTGTGATATTATTTATTGTGTGATGGATGCTTATGGATGCTTGTGAATGTGAATTGATAGTTAAATCACCGACTATCAATATTGGCCAAATGCGCTGATCGTTTCGAAGAGTCCGGGATCGAGATTTATTTCTCGAATACCACTTCGATTCGGTTTGTACGTTTCGTGTAACGTGTTCGGAGTCGAAGATGGAGCAGTGAAGTGCAAGGGCTAGTTGCTACTAATCCTGAGGATATTTCCAAAATGGATGTAGTAGGAGTAGTGCCTTCGGTTCCGTTCGGACCCGGGACGGACTTGTATGGACGAATGCTTGCGAAAACATCGTCAGGTGGACGATGGGCATTCTAAGGGATATGTGCTGTAAAGGTAACGCTTAGCCTCAAGCCTCATCAACCGGGAATGACTGAAAATCAGGGGTTATGCAGCAAGGCTTCGTGGGTAGCGCCCACTGGAGGGTATGGTCATCCCTGTCTGGATGTCCCTTTTATTTCGGCTTAGTGGTGCGGTTGCTGATCACAACCGTGGGGTGATTATATTCGGAATTGCCCATAGGTGATTCCGGCCTTGTGTTGCAGGGGACTTAGGGTGGGTCCTCGGTACTGTGATCTAGGCCACGTACTGTGACAGGTGGTACCCCAGTGCCTAGTCATTCGTTGGAAATCCATTCTCCCTACGTGCCTTGTATGAGTTTTGTTTGTATTACCCACGTTGTGGCTAGTATGCTGGAATTTAATCATGTAACAATTTCAGCTATTTTAATAAGTATTTGTAAATAGACCCTATTATAATATCAGAGGATTTTTATAAAAAGTGTTTTAGCTATCGTAAGGTAAAAACCCGACATGTTTATTTGTGGCGTGGTCTTACGAGATGCTTTTGTTTTCAAAGGATTTTTGAAACTTTAATAATCAATTGAGTGTATTTATGATGCGCTGGTATTCCAGACTGACTCGGGTGTTATTTTATTATAATGCTCGGGTCAGACCGAGTATATTTACAGGATAGGATGCTATGGAGCTCAGGAGAGGAGCTGGAGTTCGAGACGTATTTCTCGTACTTGTATTATTCCGCTGCTGTGATTGTTGTATTGACTGATTGACTGGATATTGATGATTGTATTATGATATACTCTGATGATGATGTATTGTATATAAACAGATATAGTTTTCATTTTATGTAAAGATCTGTTCTATATATTATATTTTATCCGCTGCGTCTGTGAGGTTCTGATTTTGTTTAGTTCCTTCTTCTTCTACCTACTTTCTTATTCTTCTACAATCTGTCTTTTTCGGCATTCGATCGTCGGCATATTATACTGTTGAATATTTTGTGTCGATTTTCGAGGGTCGAGAAGAGCGGGTCGTCACACTTGGTATCAGAGCTTAAGTTGGCGACAACCTAGGCTTTGGTGGGGAAAATTACTCATTATCAATAGAGTCAGAAGTACTCTATGATGAGTTGAGTGTAATAATAGCTATGAGAGCGTATTTGTTAGTGGATATAAAATTGTTTTTGTACTGTGTTGACTTATCGGTTGAGTGTTTATGAATTCTGGTCGGTGCGGGAAGTACAACCGTATCGATAGGGGTTTCTAAACTCTTAACAAGGTAAACCGACATAGTATTGTTTTTAAAGTGGGTAAATGAAATAATTTTACCCAAAATTATATTTTGATATAAAGAAATAAGTTTTCTAAATTATATATATTGGATGTTTGTTTGGTTGTTTCTTTTATAATCAAATAAGAAATTAAGATATGATCTAAAACTGAAATGATTTCTAAGTAAATAGAATTTAAAATATTAAAATGGTTTATAACTAAATGGAATTAATTAAATATGGTTTAAGTAAGAAGAAATATAATTGAAATTTGATTTAAACCAGAATTTTAAATGCCCGAAATTTTGAGAAGTGTTTTAAATGTATTTAAACAAAGGTTTGGGAATTTAACATTGTGGAAATGTTAGAAATGTTTTCAAAAACATTTGAAAGAATGGGGTATATTTTGGAAAATCTTTCTGAATGGGAATTGATTAAGATGAATTTTTGAAGTAAGGAAGCCATGAACTCACTTCAGTCATTGGAAAATAATCTTGATGATGCAAGCCACATCATCAGAATTCATTTTCGAGTTTCTAAAGTGATGGATTGCTACCAAAATAGTTGGGTATGACATTGTTTGGACTTGTTTAGGAAACAAGTGATTTTAGAATTTTCCAAAAGAAAACTTGTTTGGTAAAAGCAGATTGTTTTGGATTTTGGTGTTTGATTTAATATCGAATGGGAATATGTTAATTTTTATTTCAAATTGGTTTTGAAATAAATCCGAGTAAATTGAATTCTGGGAATTCTGTTTAAAATAAAAAGGTAAAATTTGGAATAAATCAACTATAATCTTGGAAGTAAAGTTGATTTAAGTGAGAAAGGAAGGATGGAAATTTTATTCCTGAAATTAAAATTTAATTTGAGTAAATGGAAGTAAATGAAGTTAATGAAGTGAATAGAAATTTGAATTTAACTTAGGATAAGTTAAATGAAATTGGGAATTGGAATTAAATTGATTTGGGTTAAGCTGAAGGATAAAATAACTTTGTAATTATGGGTCGTTGTGTAACAAATTGTACCCATAAGCTATTAAGTGTTATACTTATAATCTGAAATTTTGGATTTAAAATTGTGCAAGGAATTTAAGTAAAAGAAAATTTGTATCCTTAAGAATTCAGAGATACATATGTATAGAAATTGGAATTGTGATTATAAGATGTAAAAGGATTAAAATGAGCAATATAAACTTTTAATTAAAGAAGTTGATGAACTTAAGGATGGAAAATTTGGTTGTAAACCCAAGTAAAATAGGAATATAATCACAAATGGGAAATAATGAATGGTAGGGTGACTTCAAACTTAATCCTAAATGGAATGTAAAGTAAGATAAAGTAAAGTGAGATATAAAAGATGTGAATAAACTTAAAATAGTAAATAAGTCTTGAACTTAGTTATGGGAGAATAAATTGGATTGAAGGGAAATTCAAAATTTCAGTTACATTATAAACAATATTGAATGTAATTCAATTCTTATTTAAGTGGTAAAAGAGGTGGAATGAATTTAATTTGGCTAAACAAAATTTCATGTAAGCTTGGAATAAATTTGGATAAGAATCGAATTAAAGGAAAACTTAATTTGGTTGAGATGATGAATGAAGTAAAGGCTCCCTAAATGAAATCTATAATGAATGTTTGGAAATGAATTTTGTATAAGCTAAATTAAATGGAATTTGTATTGCAGTAAATTTAATTTTGATAGTTTGGTCAAAATTTGAAGTAAATAAAAATCCAGTTGTGGAATGGAATTTAAGTTTGGTAATAAATGTTGGAAGTGAGAATGAATAATGGAATTAGCTTGTAATAAAGATGATTTGAATTGTAAGTAAATTAAAATGAGAGAAATAATTTAAATGGTATCTTTGTTAATAAAATAAAACTAACATGGATTGGATAAGTAGTCAAAGAGCATTTAGATTTATAAATGAATTGAAATTTGATTTGAATGAGAATCAAATGAAAATAAAATAAAATTGATTTAAGAAGGAATGTGAATATTGTGAATATTTGAAAGAACTTAAGCTAATTGAAGACAAAAATAATGGTCGATAAGTTTTATTAAGTAATCTTGAGTGCAATTTGATAGATAATAAAATTTAATTGCAAGTGAAATGGTATAAATTAATTATTGAGATGAAATAAAATGTAAGGAAAGTTTAATTTAATTTAACAAATTGCATTGGAAAGATAAAATACTTGGATTGTGAACCATGCAATGGAGTAAAATTTATATGAATCTAAGTTGAAATTAATTTTAAATGGTTATAAGCTTAAGTAGCAATTATTTTTGCTTGAATGACATGAAATTCACATGTATTCGGAATTATGTTGTTTAACAAGCAATTGAAATTTATTTTTGAATAAATTAATATGGATTGGAATCTAATTTAAAGAGTTTGTAAATAAATGCAAGTGAATTGATTCAAAAACAGCGAATGGAATGGACTTTGAATAAATAGAAATGAATTGACCTTTTAATGAGTAATGTTTATATATGAATGAAAACGGATCATAAAAGTAATGCAAATGCTTCAAAATTAAAATAAAATTTGATGGTGAATCAAATAGGGAATTTAAATTTGAATAAGAGATGTAAGTAGGGCATATGTTAATCATATTGGAATAGTAATGAATTGGTTGTAATAAATATGAATGGTATATAGAGAATTTGAATGTAAATCATTCAAGTGAAATAAAATGAAGTTGGACTTGAATAAGAATTTTGGAAGGTGATTGAAATCTTTGAATTGTTGATAAAAATGGTTAACATTGTTAATGATGAAATTGCTTGGTTTGGTTATGGAATGGATATATTTGGCTTACATTTATATTGGAAATGTAGTTTAAATGTTTATATCTTTGAAAACTGATAAGTTGTTTGAGTTTAGTACAGGTACGGAAGGCGTCGAGAGAGTTGGAGCGCGTATATGCGTTATATTAGCCGCTCGCTATTAAAAATTTGCTAAAAGGTATGCCTACGCAAATATAATTGGGAATTGATATATATATTGTGATATATTTTGGGTTTCCGGCCGTGAGAGCCGATGTATATATATTTGTGTATCCTGCGATATCGCAGAAGCTCCTCCGTGCAAAGGAGACTCCGCCAAAATTTTCCAGAAATTTTGGGAGTTAGAATTTTTTTTAGGGTTTTGGAAATTTTAATAACTAGTAAAGTTATTTTGAAATAAAGTGAAACTAAAGCTTTTGAATGTGAATAAAGCAAATGGGTTTGGAATTGAGTTAAAGGATTTTGGAAAGTGAATATAAGCTTTTAACTAAGCAAATTGGATAAGTAAGTGAGTTTGAGAGTATTTTCTACTTTAGCAAATTTCGGGGACGAAATTTTTATAAGGGGGGAGGAATGTAACATCCCAGATTTTTGAGATATTAAATTTTGGATATTTAATTCATTTTAAATGTTCACTGAAGATTTTTAATTAATTTTGGAAACACAGAGAATCGAATTCAAATTTATAAAACAAGTTATAGGTATTAAATATGATAATTCAGTTAGATTTGAATAATAATTAAATATTCGGGATTGGGATAAAAAGGTGGATTTGGGTGTAAATAGCTATAAAATGATATTTAAATGTATTTTTAGGTTCAATTGGTTATAAACAATAATGTTGGATTTTTAGATAAATTTTAAAGTTAATAAATTAATATTTGGGGTTTTATATTAATTTAAAAATGAATTTAATATTATTAAATTGAAATTTAATTGGATTTTGGTCTAGAATGAGCCAGAATGATTTTTAATGTGTTTATAAATTTTATATGATTTATTGTTAAGTTAATAAAATTTTTAAAGTGAAATTTTAAGCGTTTTCGTCAATTTTGAAAATCACCCGATTTAATAGACGAGTAAAATAGCCTTCCGGGGCGCAGTCTCGGAATTCGACGAAACCGGTTTCATTGGATCCGTAATAGTTAGTTATTATCGGATTTCAATTTTCGTAGCAATCGGAGTTGTCGTTTGACCGTGGCAGCTCGAAACGCATCGAAATCGATGTAACCGATTTAATTTTAAATTGATCGTTTAATTCCGTATCTCGCGCATATGATCAAATTAACTTACGAAACCTGTTTCATTTTGTTTGGAACGCGGAAAAACCCAGGATAGCCTGTCGGAACGCGTAGTTTGGAGTTCGTTTGCGTATATTGTTAACTTGAGAATTTTATTAATTAAATCATATTAATTAATGTTATATAAAACGTTGTTTCAGCCGAAAACCCTAATTTATCTCTTCCAGCCGACACTTCTAAACCAATGGCCGACGTGTTCTCATGCCTTTTCCTCATTTTCTCTCGATCCAGGCCTTAATTGCGAAAATTTCCTAAATGAAAATCGTAGAGGTCAGCGTAGGCTTCACATCCAACGGTTGATCTGGCGAATCGTCGCCGATTGGAGGTGGAAATTGGCCCCGTTCCTTAGGAACTCGAGCACGTTTCCACGGTGGAGGAGGCCACCGAGTTCAACGCGGCTGCTAGCGGAGGGTCTAGTGGCGAAGAGTTTCGAAGGGGTGGTATCTGATCGTGTTCGACGGCGACGTAGAGGGAGCGATTTCGAAGCCCTGGAGGGCGGTGATGGGTTTCATCGAGCTGGTCGCGTACGTGAAGCTGAAGAGAATGGACGGCCTTGATTTCGTATGTTGATTAACGGCTGAGATGATGGTATTTAAAAAAAAAGAGTTGTTTTTAAATTTATGTCAAACTTTGTAAAATCATAACGTGTCCATACGATCTCAGATTCAGACGATTTTAGATGCGTTGGAATCGCAGAGACGAGTACTACGCGATGGTGCAGATCCGGAGTCATTCCGGGCAAGTAGAAATTTGAGTTAAATCGAACGTCGTTCGATTTAATTTGAATTTCGAACGCTCGCCGAAACTCAAGGTGAGTTTTCTCACTCACATCTGGATGCTAGGCATTTTAAATAGTTAATATTTAAATATCTATGTGATTGGTTGAATATAACTGTTGTTATCAGTTTGGATTGATATTTATATTGTGATGTGCTAATATTTGTGATGCAGGGAGAAACAGGTGGGAGAGATCCAACTGGATTCCTCACAATGTAGCAATTATTTTATAATTGATAGTGATACCTGTTTATATGTTGTGATTGATAAACCTGGAATTTTAAATTGTTCTGTGAAATTTGTTGTATAAATTATAATTCCAGAATTAAATTATAAATGAATGAATTGGGGATTTAAAAGAAATTAAAGAAATTGTTAAATAAGGAATTTAAAGGAATATAAAAATTGGATTCTGTTTGGAATGGAAATGTAAATTGGTAAAATTGGGATTTTTAATATTGTGGAAAATTTATCAATCG
The DNA here is from genome assembly GCA_030737815.1 of Allium fistulosum. Lineage (NCBI taxonomy): Eukaryota > Viridiplantae > Streptophyta > Magnoliopsida > Asparagales > Amaryllidaceae > Allium > Allium fistulosum. Next base: position 514,831,024 of record CM060908.1, on the reverse strand, counting down.
TTAAATGCGAAATATAAATTTTCTGGAAATGAATTCTATGAAATTATAAATAGAGTAAAATAACAGTGGTTTATTTTAATGATGAATAGTGATATCCGAAAAAGTAAAATATGTTAAAATGAGGCTTCCGAACATAAATTTACAATTTTAAGTGTTAACAGAATATGTTGAAAAGTTGATTTCTCTATTGGAATTTTATTTAAGTAAATTGAAAATATGGTTTCATTGAAAATTCTCCAAATTTATCTTACTTAAAAATGTTTTAAACTATACTTTAAAATGAATTTCCGGGTATGGAAAATTGTGTTGAACTTCGAATGAAGTTATAGATAAGTATGGAATTGGGAATTTATGTTATAAACATAAATCGAATTGAAATAAATTGGTTGGATTTATATGAGGGATACTTTAGGATGTTGAATAGGAATGTATTTCCCTGGGAGAAACCAAGTTAGTGTTTTTAAAGATTTTATTTAATTTAAAAGTTAAGTTTTAAATGGTTTAAAGAGTATTTTTAAGAAGTTGTTATTTTTAAAGTAATCAACTAATAGTTTTTAAAGTAATCAACTAATAGTTTTTAAAATCATAATGATTTGAGAATATATTAGTAATTATTTTTACAAATGGATTATTTAAAGGTTGGTTTTGACTTAAGTTATTGAAATTAGCATTTTTCTTTTTATAACGTTATTTTGGATTTAGTTGAACAAAAACCCTTATTTTAAATCAAAGTTTATATCTTAATAATAGTATCTCTTCACCTATTCTAAATTTATATTTTGAATAAATAGATAGAAGTGGTTTATATATTTTAAAATATAATTTTCAGTATAAAATGTTTAACTGTTTTAAATCTAAATTGTTTTGAACTTGGTTATTTCCAATGGGAAATAATGGTAAAATGGTTTACCGTGTTAAGGAAGAAATTTGGGAATTCGTTCCAAATGAGTTTTGAAATGTGAAAATATATCTTTTAAAGATATTAAAGGGAAAGAATAAATAATGTGTGATATTATTTATTGTGTGATGGATGCTTATGGATGCTTGTGAATGTGAATTGATAGTTAAATCACCGACTATCAATATTGGCCAAATGCGCTGATCGTTTCGAAGAGACCGGGATCGAGATTTATTTCTCGAATACCACTTCGATCCGGTTTGTACGTTTCGTGTAACGTGTTCGGAGTCGAAGATGGAGCAGTGAAGTGCAAGGGCTAGTTGCTACTAATCCTGAGGATATTTCCAAAATGGATGTAGTAGGAGTAGTGCCTTCGGTTCCGTTCGGACCCGGGACGGACTTGTATGGACGAATGCTTGCGAAAACATCGTCAGGTGGACGATGGGCATTCTAAGGGATATGTGCTGTAAAGGTAACGCTTAGCCTCAAGCCTCATCAACCGGGAATGACTGAAAATCAGGGGTTATGCAGCAAGGCTTCGTGGGTAGCGCCCACTGGAGGGTATGGTCATCCCTGTCTAGATGTCCCTTTTATTTCGGCTTAGTGGTGCGGTTGCTGATCACAACCGTGGGGTGATTATATTCGGAATTGCCCATAGGTGATTCCGGCCTTGTGTTGCAGGGGACTTAGGGTGGGTCCTCGGTACTGTGATCTAGGCCACGTACTGTGACAGGTGGTACCCCAGTGCCTAGTCATTCGTTGGAAATCCATTCTCCCTACGTGCCTTGTACGAGTTTTGTTTGTATTACCCACGTTGTGGCTAGTATGCTGGAATTTAATCATGTAACAATTTCAGCTATTTTAATAAGTATTTGTAAATAGACCCTATTATAATATCAGAGGATTTTTATAAAAAGTGTTTTAGCTATCGTAAGGTAAAAACCCGACATGTTTATTTGTGGCGTGGTCTTACGAGATGCTTTTGTTTTCAAAGGATTTTTGAAACTTTAATAATCAATTGGGTGTATTTATGATGCGCTGGTATTCCAGACTGACTCGGGTGTTATTTTATTATAATGCTCGGGTCAGACCGAGTATATTTACAGGATAGGATGCTATGGAGCTCAGGAGAGGAGCTGGAGTTCGAGACGTATTTCTCGTACTTGTATTATTCCGCTGCTGTGATTGTTGTATTGAATGATTGACTGGATATTGATGATTGTATTATGATATACTCTGATGATGATGTATTGTATATAAACAGATATAGTTTTCATTTTGTGTAAAGATCTGTTCTATATATTATATTTTATCCGCTGCGACTGTGAGGTTCTGATTTTGTTTAGTTCCTTCTTCTTCTACCTACTTTCTTATTCTTCTACAATCTGTCTTTTCCGGCATTCGATCGTCGGCATATTATACTGTTGAATATTTTGTGTCGATTTTCGAGGGTCGAGAAGAGCGGGTCGTCACAGATTTGGGGAAGATGAAGTACTCAGGTTCGACTCGGGGAATTCACGAAAATACTCGGGAATGAATGCGTGTACGTGAGGGTACTTTGGCATAACAGTTTTTAAGTTTTTACTAAGTTTTAAATAAAAGAAGAAAGGAACTCGGGAAGAGTTTGAAGAATCTCGAGTACATGTTCGAGAAAAACCAGGATTTCCTCGGGTAAATGTTTTAAATCCTCAAAGTCTAAGTTTAACAGGTTAAGTTAAATTTAATTGTCTTTTAAACTATTTTAAGTAATAATTGATAAATTAATGATAATTAAAGTTGAGGGATTTATTTTAAAGTGAATCCTTATTTGTTTTTAAAACAAAATTAATCAATATAATTAATTTAAGTTAGTTAATTAAGAGGAATTAATCAATGTAATTAAAGTTAATTGACTGATTAAGATAAGAAAAATTTGTAAGTATAACTAATTAATTATTAAGGAATCAAGGATTAATTAAGAATTTAATTAAGGATTAGTTGATTAAATAAAATGGTTAATTAATTTAATGACAAATGGTTTGTAATTAACCGATGATAATTAGTTAAGTTGAATAATTAATTCATAGTAAGTAATTAAGGAAGGATTACTCAATGTAATTGAATAAAGGATAAATTTAAGTAAGTAATTAAAGGATAGTTAATCCTGAATATGATTAATTAAAAAGGGTAATTAAGGAAAGTAATTAGAGGATCATTAATTAACTACTGAGAATAATTAAAGTGAATGGTTAAAGAATAATTAATTTATTGTAATTAATTTAGGGCTAATTATTTAATGTAATTAGAGAATGATTAATCAAAGATGATTAATTAAGGAAAATAATTTGAGATTTGTAATTAATTGATTTATGATTAATTAATGTTGGGTAAGCAAGATTTAAGGTAATTTAAGAAATTAAAGTTGGAAATTAAATTGAGATTGAACATCTAATTTAGCTTGTTTATGGATGATTGAAGGGTATTTTAGATTTATACCTAGTCTAATAACTTGTTATGTTGTGATATGCTATGATGAGTTGAACTATGATAGTGTAGGTTACCTATCTGGGTTGGATTGTTAGATGATATGATATCATAGATATGAATTGTTTGTTTTTAAAACTTAATAATTTGGATTAATGAATAACATTGGATTCGAAGAGACCGGGATCGGGTATTAGTAAATATCCGAAACCACTTCGATTTGTAATCTATAATCCTTTATAGATTTGATTTGTAAGTGAATAGGCTGGAATAAAATAAATTGAGAAATCTGGACCATTGGAACTAAGTAATGGTACTTAGATATTATTTTATGAAATAATTGTTTGACTATAATAAGTAAGAACTCGTAAAAGGTACGAGTTACCCTGGTTTAAATAAGTTCTATGAATTTAAATTTCATGTTAGATGAGTTTACTCACGCTGGTTTCCAGCCTGACTCGGGTGTTACTTTGATGTAATGCTCGGGTCAGACCGAGTATTACAAATTTTCAGGAAAGGACGTTCTGGAGCTCAGGAGGCGAGCTAGATGGCAGGAACGTATGGAGTGTGATATATTGTTATTTTATTGGGACGAGTTATTTTAACTGTCTAGTGATTGTGAAATGTTGTAACTCTGATGTATTAAAATGTAATTGACTGATACAGTTTTCTTTGTATAACTGATATTATTATTTGATATTGTATTTTAATCCACTGCGAATGTGAGAATCTGTGTCTTGTTCTGTTTCTTTCTTCTATCTCTTTCTTTTTCTTCTAACTATCTGGAATTTTCGGGTTCGGAATTTCCGGGTCGTTACAAATATGTTTATATTACTATTAGACAAGAAATAATTGTTTCATTTGTCATTACATTTATTTAGTCCATTTTAAAATTCATCTTTGTGAACAATTGAAATTAATGTAATTGAATAATTTCAACTAATAGTAGAGAGGACACCAAATTGTAAATTAATAGGTGTAATTAAATGTAGCTTATGTTTTATGAAAATATAAGGAAAGTTTGATTTAATGAAAAGAACATTTATATCAAATAAAATGAATGTTTCATTTGTGAATGTAGGTATAATTTGAATGATTGATTTAAAAGAAGAAATATATGTATATTTGAACTATGTTTTAGCGTACAAATGGATTATAAGAGTTGAAAAATAATTTACTTAAGTAAGTTATTTATTACTCTGCTGTATGAAAAACAAATTTATAAACGTGTTTAAATGACTAAAGGAAACAATTGTTCTAATTTTTATTCATTTTAGTTGTCTGTTTTGAAATTTAACTTTGTAAGTAATTGCAATTAATGTAATTGAATATTTCAATTTAAAGGAAAGAAAACATTGATTGCAATTAGTAGGTTTAATAAAAGAAACGTACGTTTTATGTTAAAGAGAAAGGGTGTTTTAATGGAAATAAAAGATCATTTTGGGAAAACCAAATTGAACGTTTTCATTTTTAAGGTAAGTATAATTTTATTTATTATGCATGGATAAAAAACTAAATGCATACAAATTTGAATATTATTTGAGTTAATGAAATCAATTTGGTTACGTTTCACAAATTGAATTTCAAAAGGCTGTGCGATGTACATGGTCCCTTCATTTCTTTTGTTATTAATTGTTGCATGTACGCCTTAAAATAGTTACCTCATTATTAATACTTGATCCGTTGATTTCTCCTTCTGTTTAATACTTGAACCTAGACTTTTAGGCTGTATTTAATTCTTGCCATCTTATTTTCGCGTATACAAAATTTCACTTTCCTTTGATTTGCAAACTTTTCCATTCCTACGTACATTTCCTTATGCATCATTAATGCATGAAGCTTTCAAAATAAAACTTGACATTTATTTTTGTCCCTCCACCTTCATTTTCTAATTATTAAATAACCTGCAGCTTATTTCTTTATTTGTGTTTTGTTTCTTCTAACACCTCATATTCATTTAGTTCAAATTGTTTTTTGTTGAATGTAACGACTCAGAATTTTAGTTATTTTAAATTAGAATATTTAATAGAAGTACACAAACCTCATTTATGTATGCTACTATTGGTTGCATTTAATAAAAGTACACAAACCTCATTTATGTATGCTAATGGAACACACATATATATTTTACCAATTCGATTTCAAAATTTTGTATGCTGCGTACGGATGCTAGATTTGATTGGTTGCTTTGTTGTGTAGATAATTGTTTGGAAGAACGGTTGGATGATTTTTTATATATACTTATTTATCTGAGCAATATGATAGTGCAAAGAATTCTGTGACCCTCGGAAAATCCGAAAACGAAATTCTTTTGAAGAGGTAGAATGTAATACCCCTGAAGAAATTTTTTTATTCATTCGGTATTTTGATTTGGCTCGTTTGGAGCTCGTATGAAGGAATTATAGATGAAATGATATTTGATTGAACGAACACCAAAAGTCGGGCTTGAAAATTAATTTAGTAAATTTTAAAATTGAGCGGACAACTTGTCCCGCATTAGTAAACTAAAAAGTCATGTATCCCATTTCATTAAAAAAACAACCGACTACATTCCATGTGCATTCCGCTAATGTACAAATAAGTGTTGACTGAATTTAGACAAACATTCCATGTGCATTGCAAAAATTAATGGCACAAGACAGTAAAACACAGAAAATGCATTACTCTAATCTATTAATAACATGGTAATATGAACAAATTCGCATCCTTCAATCAAAAATTATATTGCTCGAAGGATTTGGAAAAATAAGAGGCACCTATACAATCTTCCAACAGCAAGGCTCAAATAAACGAAGACGATCTCAAAGAGACAAACAGAGTACAGGATCGTAAGAAACTTTTACTATTATATTAAAAACCTAATTAAAGATTAAGAAGATTTTCACAGAACTTCGTATTAAAAAGCTCCTCAAAATCAACGTGTTTATTTTCTCATGGCAGAAATGAAATTACAAAACAATCTTACAGAGTAGTAGATATGTTCCAAAATAACAATATGATATTTTAGATTATCTTACGGAGTAGTAGAATCTGAGTCTTGGTTCTTGCTTGCGAAAAGCGTACTCCAAATTTCCAAGTGTCTTATTTTCACTTCACTCATTTCATTTCTTATTAAAAAACTGTTTCCTTTACTTGAATGGACAATTAACATATATACCTTGCCTCCTTTTTGATTGTGTGAATGAACTTGCCTCCTTTCCTACTCCTCGGTCGTATTGCATCCTTACTGAATGGACAAAACAAGACTCTTTGTTCCCTCAACTATGGTGAGTCAATCCTAGCTCATGCATAACTCGGTTTCGTAATGGTCACTGAGATGGTAATTAGCATAACATATCTATGTATATCTAAATGCAAGCAAGGACAGTTTCGCTAATAATTGTACAAAATTTCATCAGTTGGTAATTATACAGATTCTGTTATCAAACAGATTTATTTTGACACAACTAAATGATTCAACGCATGGCTGTTGTACACAATTTCAGTTTTTATGATTAAACAAGTTTGTGCTGGAAAACTTAAATGTTGAAATTAGCATCCATCCCTTATTTTCAAACTTAATCCCTAAAAATCCCTCCTCAAAAACAAGTTACGAAATACTTCTATCAAAGTTTAAACTGCAAATATATATTTAGTATTTGTAACATATGTTGTTGTTATATCATCAGCTTTGTGCAATAATTTGTTCCAATGCCATTTGGTATTTCAAAAATATTTGTATCTCTCTGTTAAAAAATATTGATGACTTTGGTTTTGACGCTTACGAGGATTTTGGTGGAACAATTTTTAAATGGAAAAAATATTCTGATGCTCCTAAAATGCCCTTACCTTTATTTTTTTAATATGTAACCTTTTACATAATGTTTTGAACTGTTTACAACAAACATCTTTTGTTATAACCATTTCCTGGTCTAATGGCATGTACTGTTTCTACTTAAATTCTCAAGTTTTTTTATAAAAAAAGGCAACTTTAAGTTGTCGCAAATTATCTATATCAGTTTATAGTAATGAACAATTTATGATTACCGCTAGTATCCTAAGATGTGGCAATGAAATGCGTCCAAGTAACACAAATATACTAGAGAAACCATCAATTAAACTAGCAATTGGATAAGAATTGTATCAATTTTGACCTGGTGTGAAGACTTTCTTATTGGCAGCAATGGCTAGCTTTTGAAATTCATTACGTCATATATTAGGATAATGTGCAAATCCAAAATATATCATCGTCCATGTCCCCACAAAATCTTTTTCCGACATAGAATTTAGATCAAGATTAACGAGATAATGGGCCTACATGACAGTTTTACGGTCTCCCATTGCGAAAAAATTAATTAAGTTATTGCTGGAAAAAAGTAAGTGAGTAGGCATAGGAACTTCATACAACACGTTTGTAATCAAAGTCCGATAGACCTACATTAACCAATCCACTAATAATTAATATGGCTCTAACAGTAGAACAATCGTAGAACAATATTCAAACGTAGAACAATAGACCTATATTCAAATGGCTCTAACAGTAGAACAATCGTAGAAAATTATAAGGATAGCGTTTAAGGTATGAATATGGTAACCTCTTAAATGGTTCCAATATATCTTATAGTGCACCTGTATATTAACGTAAAATAATTTCTTTACAGGATATAAAAATTGACAAAATCAAATAAAATTACTATGTTGTTTTCAGTTTTAGTGAAGTGGAGTACAAGATAAAGATATTTATTTTAAATTGCATTTGGAGCTTTTTAATCCTTCCAAACATCATTCTGCCATAATTCAACCAGAGTGGCTGTGTAGCCAGGGTCAATTTGCTCATGGTGACTTCCCACCATGGTCTATCGACCCTAGTCGAATTCAGGCAGCATTGGTACAAATTTGTGGTTCTCCAAGTACTGCTACTTGAGATCATACCAACTCATGTCTCACTTCATCAAATTTGGAGTTTTAGAATCATGGGTTCATCATCAACTTGTATATTGTTTTTCATTCCAATAACATACATAATATTTTTCATTGCGCTACCGCTGCACCACTCTAATAAGACTCATATATAATCTATACCACTAATTTTTAATTTACTTCATCAAAAAAACCATACATAATAGAAGTAAACACCAAATTTTATTCAAATGTATCGCACGTCACCAATAATTAATATACTAATAGCTTTCAATTTTTCTTTAGAATTTTTTTCTTAAATTTCAAGACTATCTAGACAATCTAGTTACAATTTCGTTACCTGATGTAGGCTCTTCATCATTTACGTTTATTTTCAACTATAGTAAGTCAATCTTAAATCCATGTTCACCCTCGATAATGGGGTTTTAAGTGGGAAATGTTGGTCGTTTCAACTATACAGCCTACCCTCGATAACGGGGTTTTGAGTTGGAAATGTTGGTCGTTTCAACTACAAAGGCTAAACACATCGCCTTGATTATTGTTGCAATGAAAGAGTTATATTTGCATGCAAGTTTATAAGAAAGTTAAGAATGGTTCCGACCACTGAGAATTTAATAACATATTCTGATGACAATATTGCAATATAAATCACAAAAATGTCAAAACTCAACATTCTTTAAAGTTATAACCTATTTGGAATCTATTTGGCTATGAATATAATATTTTTACGATCCGTCTGACAAGTAAAAATGTATGGAGAATGTGGATCATTACATCCCCTTTATGAATTTAGCCATAGAAATTCCATCCAAACCAAGACATAACCGAAACAATATCAAGCACGATAACCACTAATCAAATATTGCCATCAGATAAGCATAACAAACAACCAAACTACGCCAACACCCTAGCATGCAAGATACTATCTAAGTGACATAAACTACCATCTACCATCTGTGAAAGTAAATGCGACATGGAATCTCACCAAGCATAAAGCTCCGGATAAGTGATCATCAAGCTCTTCTCGGTCTCCCAAGCGTTGTTGTCTTTGCTTTCATTCCATTAAACCTTTGCCAACTTTACCATCTTCTTTCTAAGTTGTCTCGTACTTTGCTTAATTATACGAATAGAAGAGCGGGGTCTCGATGCTTTAGGTTCAACTTCAATATCATTCAGCTGATCTTACACAACAATCACGTCTGAGTCATGCACAAAGTTCCAAAAGTATGAAACATGGAAAACATTATACACACCAGCCATAACAATCACGTCTGATATTCTCGAGTACTGACAAATGAGCTACAAATCTTGGTATCAATGTCTCCTTACTATCGAATCGAAATGTATTCTTCGACGAAGAAATTTCGAAAGACTACATGTTCTGAACACAGAACTAGATCATGTCTTCTTTTATCACCGCAGCTCTTCTGTGTGCCTTGTGCAGCTTTCATCCATTATCGAATACAAAGTGAACTTTAGATTTTATTAAACGAGTTAAATCATACTTTACATTGAGTTATCATCGTTCTTTCTTTTTATCTATATCAATATTTAATAATTTTAAAACTAATTAATGTAGAAAAGAACATACTCTTATATCTATACTCAGTGCGAGAATTTTGGAGCATATGGACATATCATGTATTGTCTTATGAAGGATGGTTATGGTCTGGTGTAAATAAGCAAAAGTACTTACAAATTGAATGAGGTTTTACAAAAAGATTACAGATTCTGCCTAAATAGCAAAAATTATGCATGAATAAACCACATTCTTTTTTTGTTAAATTATCAGTAAAATAAGTAATTTGTCTATGCAAATTAGAAGAGGTTTTACAAGTCTAAATTTGCACATGCATGAATATACTAACGCTTTTTCTATTGATTTGACGGCTAGCATGTATGGTATGTTTGTATCCATGGCCTAACTAGGCTTTAGTGTTAACAAAAAAGCAATTTAAATTTGGACTTTCCTTTGTTTCTTTTCCATTATCTTTGTACACTAAAAAATACGACAAATGAACTCATTTCAAATCATTCTTACTCAATAGCAAAAATTATTACATGGTATGAAAAATAATAATTTACAAAATCTAACAATTACATTTAAATTTTGTATGGTAACATAAACCAAGATATAATCAAATTTGTCAAGGCCAAAAAGCACCAAAAACCGCAAGGTCAGCGCCGAATGCTTTTTCGGGCACTTTGAGCATGACTTTTTCCATTTTCATTATATAAAACTGCGCTTTAAAATTGATATTAAAATTGAATTTCGGACATTTGTATGAGTGAGATATTGGTACACGAAGATTTGGGTTAAATGGATCGAATTAGGGCTCAATTTTGGGATAAAAAACTTGAAGTAAAGTATTTTATATCCTTTAAATCGACCAAAAAACAAAAGTCATACTGAATTTTTTCTAGTAAATGTTATTTGATAATTTAGTATGTCATATTACAAACATCTATAAAGTGTTTTATATAAAATGAGACGTGTTCATAATATCTTATTTTAGTTCATGATAAAGAAAGCAGTCACTATAAAATTTCAAATATTTTCGAAATCAATTTAAAAATCCATATTAATTTAAAACATAAAATCAACATTGGTGTGATAGTAAAACACATCTTAAAACATGTATTACCACTCAAATCAACATAACAATGGTATATAAAGTAATTTCCGGATCTTCATTCAAAACTCTATAAACATAAAATATAAAATGAAATGTTTCTTCCTAATGGTCACGCATAACATTTTTTATGTATTTTCCAAGTATTTGTATAGGTTGCATGCATATTTCAGGTTTTCCTCTGCACGGTATTTAGAAAAAATTTGTTTCGTCACATTGAATCTTACATGATTACTAAGCACAAATATGCACATCCCTTTGATGGTGTATGGAGATTCCCTTTCGATCGTCCTTACTAAGGACGCTGCTCAAATGAATGAGAAGGAGCTTACAAAAAAATATATTATATGAATGGACAATCGGTTACATATTGTATGTTATGCTATGTACTAGACCGTGTGTATATACTCTTTGATTTACGACTTGTCAACAAATATTCTAAATAGGTGGAACTTTCAAAGATTGTGTCGATTTCTTGTGCGCTCTAGGCTACTTTGCGATCTACACGCAGTATTGTTGTCATAAAACATGTCATCGAATTCTCCGTATCGGAAATCAACCCTATCCCACTCATAAATTTGTGCATCGAAATCGCTTCTTTAGTTGTTTCATTGAGGGTGACGTACTCGACCTCAATCGTGGGATCAACGATCGTTTCCTGTCTGAAACTTTTCCAACTAACGGCCCCACGTACTTGACACTGACTTAATATTGTCAACATCACTTTGGGACTAGAGTCTGTATACCCTTCATAAGGAAGTCTCAATTATCATATTTAATGAATAAGCCCTTGGTATTCCTTAAATACATAAGTATACATTTTAGATGAGTTTCTTTAGAATTATACTGGTATCGGTTTACGTATCCTAACATGTAAACGATATCTGTTTAGTACATAACATAACGTACATTATGATTGTCGATGCATACAGTATCCTTTTCATATGCACTATCTCATCATTATTTTGAGGAGCGTCCTTAGAAAGAGCAATTAAGAAGGAACCTACATAAATTATCAAAGAGATGTGCATAACTGTGCTTAGTAAACATGGTAAAATCTAATGTAACGAATCAAACTCTTATTAAATACGGTAAACCACTGTTGAAAACCTGACACTTACACGCAATATATACGAATGTTTGAAAAATATATCAAAGATGGTTATGTGCGATCACTGTGAAAAAACATTTCATTTCATTTTATTTTGTGGGATTTTGACTATAAGCCCAAAAATTAACTTCTTATCATTGTCATGTTGATTTGAATAGTATTACGTATTTTAAGGTGTGCTTAATTGTCATGCCAACATTGGTTTATGTTTTAAATTAACATGAACTTTAAAATTAACTTCAAAAATGTTTGAAACTTATATTGATTTTGTCATATAATCATGACATGAAATAAGATGTTATGAACAAATCTCATTTTATGCAAAACAATTGGTAATACGTAATTTAAGGTGTACTTCACTGTCATGTCAACATTGGTTTATGTTTTAAATTAACATGAACTTTAAAATTAACTTCAAAAATGTTTGAAACTTATATTGATTTTGTCATTTAATCATGAAATAAAATAAGATGTTATGAACACATCTAATTTTAGGCAAAACAATCAACAAATATTCACAATATCACATGCTAAATTATTAAATAATGCTTACACTTCAAAAAAAATTGGTATTGCTTTTGCTTTTTATAAGAAAAAACCATATATAAATGTCTTTATCTTCTTGTCTGATTATATCTTCTCTTCCAAATGTATTTGTTAACATAGTATTTATACAGAAACCCTATCCTCGGGATATAGATACTCGCATAGAACATTTGATGATGGTATGGTATTAAATGTAAAGTTTGTTGTTGAAGACGTCGATTGTGTTGCTTTATTTTTTCTACATATCATAACATCACCAAAGAAGGAATAAAACTTTGTTAACGAATATATCGGTTTATAGTAATTTTCTCGATGCTTTTGAATAATTTTACTTCTACATCTACATGTTTTAATAATCTAGAAGTTGGTTTATATAATACTTATCATACTTGAACTTTAATATATCAATTAATACTTGCAATTGGAGGACATCCCTATTGTATCTTGGTTCATTTTTCCAGAAAAAAATTAACATTTTTTTAATTTTGATTTTGTAAATTATCATTATCCATTCTATATAATAATTTTTGCTACTGAAACTGTATAATTTTGAAATGAGTTCATTTGTGTTATTTTCGTGAGTATACAAGGGCAATGGAAATATAAACTTCAGATGCTTTTTAATTAACACTAAGCCCAATTAGGCTATGGATACAAATATATCAGACATGCTAGCATAGCAGTCAAATCATTAGAAAAAACATATAGTGCATTCATGCATGTGCAAATTCAAACTTGTGATACCTCTTCTAATTTGCATAATCAAATTACTTATTATATTAATAATTTTACAAAAAACAAGTTGTTTATTCGTACATAATTTTTGCTACTGAAACTGAAACTATAGTTCTTTTGTAACATGTCATTCAATTTGTATGCATCTCTGCTTATTTACACCAAGCCATAGCTATTCTTCACATGATAATATTCAATATGTCTTTATGCTCAAAATACTCGCACTTGATTTAGATATAAGAATAAATTCTTTCATACATTAACTAGTTTTAAAGTTGTGAAAAAGTGATATAGATGGAAAGAATGATTATAACTCAAAACAAAGTATGATTTAACTTGTTCAATAAAATCCAAAGTTCTTTGTATTTTATAATGGATGAAAACTGCACAAGAAATACAGAAAAGCTACATTAATTATTTATGATTATAATTTTCAGTATATCATTATAGAAAATCACAAATATAATTCACATATTTTTATTAATTATTTTTGTTATTTACGTAAATAACATTTATACAAGTTTAAGACATAAAATTATTTGGATTACTAAAGTAATGTTGAATACTAATTCAAACATTTTTATTAGTTACTTTTGTTATTTATGTAAATAACATTTGTATATGTTTAAGTTATAAAATTATTTTGGTTACTAAAGTAATGTTGAATACCATTCAATAACAATGACATATAAATAGTCAAATAAAATTATTTTGTAAACCAATATAACTAAAATTCCAAATATATTAAAAAACGAGTCAATTATTTCATCATAAAGTTCATAAGATATACTAATATTTCAAATTTGATCATTTCATATATATTTTAAAAAACCGTGTTCATACATAATATTTCAAATTTGATCAAATAATATATATTTCTTTTTTAAAAATCCAACATCGTATTGTTATATTAATTGTATATAGTACAGCTTAACTACCTATTGTCCATTTAAGGAAAAACTGAGTCGATCAATTCATAAGTTCATCCAATATCACGATAATAAGCTTAAATTTTCGTAGTTAGTTGTAAACAAAGTAAATATCACCTTACAACGCTCTTCAGCCTTTCACCCATCTAATTGAGGTCTTTTGTTCAGTCTGCTAAGTCCCTCGGTAGTTCGGTCATTCAGTTCGTCCAGTCAAGGCTTCAACGTTCACAGTCTCAACGGTTTCTTTGGGTCTGCTTCAGAATTCATCTCAATTTCCCACCAGCTGCGCTTCAATTACATCTAAAGCATTCTCTGTGTCGCATTTTAGTTCAATTCAGCACATAGCATTACAACTTCAACTCGCATATAATAGTCTGGTCATAGCAGTTCAACTCTTTTCAGTGGCAGCGGATCTGCATAGCTCTCCCATGGATGCACACTTCATTTTGGCTAGAGCACCATCTTCTCATCAGCTTCAGCAAAGCGGTACAGCCTCGGGTTCTCGATCCTATCGTCTCTCGGTTTTTCAGTGAAGTGGTGCAACCACAGCAAAGTGGTTCAGCAAAGAGCATACATCAACTTGCATCAGTTTTTGATCCCAAGAAATCTCACTTTCTTTGTAGTTTGCTTGTAAAGAGAGAGCACTCCACAACTGCAATGTGACAAGGTACGTAGTAATAAACCAATAATCATGCATCCTTGGATGATGATTCTCCTGGACTCTTCTCATTAACTGCACCAGGTGGTTTTTCCTCACAGTAATTTTGGACGGAACATGATGTTCATCGAATATTGAGCATTATTTCTATAGCCTTCTATGGGATTTTGTTGGGCCTTGTCTTTAATAGCATTTTGTTGGGCCTTCTTTCTTTAGCCTTCTTCTGTAAAATATGCTTTCTAGGCAGCCTACATAACAAATAGTTCGATTGTAAGTAAGATGAATGTGTATAAATATCAATACCATAAATAGGTTCTATGGGATCTGTTTGAAGCTCACCGAATATTGAACATTTTTGTCCCCAATGTTGACCAAGTAGGTTAATGGGTTGCTGGCATCATCATCATCCCCCCTTACTTAACAAGTTAGGAAAATCATAAAGACATATTCACACACAAGCTCAGGGTGAATAATTATAATAACTACAACAACAACATGAATAATAATAATAATACCGATTTATGTTCCAAAACTAAAAAATTTATGATAGCTTGAAGTATCTTGAGTGATCATGTCCTACCTGAGCATAACCAAAATTAGCTGAGAAACTAAAATGGCATTTCACAAAATTATTTCATGGCATGTTCTATAATAAAATATAGTGTATTAACATGCCCTTGATGTATGCTTTGTTTTTAGACTACATCTTCCATATATTAATTTTGTATCTTCACATATCATATTGCCTATTAGCTTAAAGCTAACTAATTGGGATGAACCATGATAGCAAATTTGTGGGGTAGGTAACAAAATTACCGAATTATAAATTTGGTCTTCCCGACAAACTTTTCACAACAAAGCAAAGTATGTAGAATGATGATATGAAGAAAAAAATAAATGAACGAAGACCGATTAATAGTTAAACATGCACACAAAATAAAGGGTGCGTTTGCGGACAATTTCAACTTAGAGTTCCACTTTTTGCCGTCGGGAGGCGTTGCCACCCCACTAGACCCCTCCTTCCTAGTGGCAATCAATTGTTATATGGATGCATACAAACAAAAGTTGTGCGATAGAAGATTGATTTATAAATAATATACTTATAACTAATATAAATTCATTTAACTGTATTAATTAACAAAATAAAAACATAAATATGTTAACAAAAATAATTATTTATAATAAAAAATTAAATGCTCCTATTTAAATGCCCTTTTCATAACACAAAAACCCATTTCTCTTTCACAAACCATTCTCCTTTTGTGAACCTTTCAAATGCCACTTTCGTGTCGCACAAGAACGCACCATATATCTTTATAGTCGGTGTAAAACCTCCACTCAACGAAAACTAATATGAATTTTGCTAAAAATTAGTAAATAATTTTACATAAAAAGAGAGAATATGACATGCAGCATCCAAAGGCAGTGTATGTTTGTAACTAAAATTTACAAATCTTTTAGTAAGAGTAGCATTTTTGAGGAGTTAGACCAAATGATTACTTGAACTTGTACGGTAACAACAAAAACAAAATTGTGCTGAAACCTTTTAAGTCTTAAAGGTATGTTAGAATTTATATTTGAGTTATCACGTGGAGTAAGTACTCAACTGCCTCTATCCAAATTAAAATCTGCCTAGGTACTTAAACAAGCTTCCCTCTCAAGTAGTTGCTTCCTAATCAACCTTATCACATCCCTTACCTACAGGTATAAACCAAACATTATTTGTTGCAGTGTATAATAAACTATTATCATTTCTACATCTGTGATTAAAACTTAATTTGGGTATTATGTAAATATATCATCACGATACATTAAAAAAACAATAATATTAGTGATATATCATTGCTTATATAATATTTATTGACCATATACATATATAAAGTTTGTATTAATTCATATACTTATTTTATACATACTATACAATTTGTTATATATCAATCCATATATCTAGTTATATTTATTGATGCGTATACTTCTACAATGCATTTACATGTTTTGGTTATGTTTATTAAGATATTACTAATAGTCCTACTACTACTATCATAACTATTTATATAATGGTCACTGAGATGGCAATTAGCATAACATATCTATGTATAGCTAAGTGCAAGCAAGCACAGTTTCACTGATAATTGTACAAAATTTCATCAATAAGTAATTTATAGATTCTGTTATCAAGTAGATATATATTTTGACACAATTAAATGATTCAATGCATGGCTATTGTACACAATTTTAGTTTTTACGATTAAACAAGTTTGTGCTGGAAGACTTAAATGTTGAAATTAGCATCCGCCCCTTGTTTCCAAACTTAATTCCTAAAAATCCCCACTCAAAAACAAGTTACGAAATACTTCTATCAAAGTTTCCAACAAAAATATATAGTTTAAACTGCAAACTATATATTTAGTATTTGTAACATATGTTGTTGTTACATCATCAACTTTGTGCAATAATTTGTTCCGATGCCATTTGGTATTTCAAAAATGTTTGTATCTCTTTGTTAAAAAATATTGATGACTTTGGTTTTGATGCTTACAAGGATTTTGGTGTAACAATTTTTAAATGGAAAAAATAATCTGATGCTCCTAAAATGCACTTACCTTTATTTTTTTTAATTAATACCTTTTACATAATGTTTTGAACTGTTTACAACAAACATCTTTTGCTATAACCATTTCCTGGTCTAATGGCATGTACTGTTTCTACTAAAATTCTCAAGTTTTTTTTTTAAAAAAAGGCAACTTTAAGTTGTCGTAAATTATATAGTCTTTCTATATCAGTTAATAGTAATGAACAATTTAAGATTACCGCTAGTATCCTGAGATGTGGCAATGAAATGCGTCCAAGTTGTTTTGTAACATAGCATAGCAGTCAAATCAATAGAAAAAACATATAGTGCATTCGTGCATGTGCAAATTCAAACTTGTGATACCTCTTCTAATTTGCATAATCAAATTACTTATTATATTAATAATTTGACAAAAAATAAGTTGTTTATTCGTACATAATTTTTGCTACTGAAACCGAAACTATAGTTCTTTTGTAACATGTCATTCAATTTGTATGCATCTCTACTTATTTACATTGCTTATTTACACCAGGCCATAGCTATTCTTCACATGATAATATTCGATATGTCTTTATGCTCAAAATAATCGCACTGGGTTTAGATATAAGAATAAATTCTTTCATACATTAACTAGTTTTAAAGTTGTGAAAAAGCGATATAGATGGAAAGAATGATTATAACTCAAAGCAAAGTATGATTTAACTTGTTCAATAAAATCCGAAGTTCACTTTGTATTTTATAATGGATGAAAACTGCACAAGAAATACAGAAAAGCTACATTAATTATTTATGATTATAATTTTCAGTATATCATTATAGAAAATCACAAATATAATTCACATATTTTTATTAATTATTTTTGTTATTTACGTAAATAACATTTATACAAGTTTAAGACATAAAATTATTTGGATTACTAAAGTAATGTTGAATACTAATTCAAACATTTTTATTAGTTACTTTTGTTATTTATGTAAATAACATTTGTATACGTTTAAGTTATAAAATTATTTTGATTACTAAAGTAATGTTGAATACCATTAAATAACAATGACATACAAATAGTCAAATAAAATTATTTTGTAAACCAATATAACTAAAATTCCAAACATATTTAAAAAACGAGTCATTTTGTTACGACCCACTTTTCCGTACCGATTTAAACCGACTTTAAACCACACTTGTCAGCTAAATAGCACGGAAAGACGGATAGTGAAAGAAAGAAAGGAGGTAGAAATAGAAAGAAGGTAGAAGAAAAGGAGAACAAATCAGAATCTCACAGCGGAACGAATAAACTATAATATAAACAAATCTTTACATGAAACCAAAACTGTTACTTTATATAACATATACAGACTTTATATCATAGTTACAACCACACAGCTCGGACAGTTATATCAATCCTGTCCTTACAACTATAACCACACAACCCAAAAACAGACTGAATATAAACATGTACGAGAATACGTCTCCTGATTCAGCTCCTTCTCCTGAAGCTTCCACTCTTCCAGCTAAACCTAGAAATATGCTCGGTCTGACCCGAGCATATAGGAAAAACACCAAGCCCGGGTCAGTCTGGTAAACCAGCGTGAGAAACACACTCAACTTGATTATTAAAGTTTGAAAACCCTTTGAAAAAAAAGCATCTCGTAAGACCACGCCACAAATAAACATGTCGGGTTTTTACCTTACGATAGCTAAAACATTTTTATATCAAAATCCTCTGATATTATTATAGGGTCTATATACAAATACTAATTAAAATAGCTGAAATTGTTACATGATTAAATTCCAGCATACTAGCCACAAAGTGGGTTCTATAATCAAAACCGTAAAGGCACGTAGGGAGAATGGATTTCCAACTAATGACTAGGCATTGGGGTACCACCTGTCACAGTACCTGGTCTAAATTAGTGTACCGAGACCACGCCCGATCCCCTGCAACACAAGGCCGAAACTACCCCTTACTGGATAATTCTGAGTAAGATCACCCCACGGTTGGGATCAGCAACCGCACCACTAAGCCGAATAAAAAGGGACATCTAGACAGGGATGACCACACCCTAATGGGTGCGACCCACATAGCCTTGCTGCATAACCCCTGATTTTCAGTCATTCCCGGTTGATGAGGCTCGAGGCTATGTAAAGGCTAGCAAATCCGTACCCCTTTGAGCCGACGATATTCCATACCAATTCAACTCAAAACGGGCGGAAATGCGAATCTTTAGGGTTAAAGAAAGAAAGAGATAGAAGAAGAAAGAAAGAAAAAGAAACAAAAACAATATCAGAATCTCACATTCACAGTGGAACAATATATAATAGATGAATGAATAATCTTTTTAACAAAGAACTATACCAGTTCATACAATACATTATCAGAGTTTACAACAACAACACACATCACTGGATAGTTATATAAACTTGTCCACATAACATAATACACAGCGGAATAATACTAGTATAAGTGATACGTCTCGCCATCCAGCTCGCCTCCAGATCTCCACAGCAATCCATCCAGATCCAATTGATAACCTGATTCTAGGCTGCCCGTGTGGAAAATTATGGGCACCCAGAGTTTAGAAAGGGAACAATAAACTCCAGTCAGTCATGGGACTGGTGTGAGATCAAAAAAACAGTTATTGGTATTAAAAAGAAATCCGCAATGCTTTTGGAAAATGAAACTACCATAAGGCCTCCCGCCACACACACAATGCAAACGCAAAATTGGAGGAGATTTCTCCTTATGATAGTCAAACATGCTTGATACACACAATCTTTTTAATATTATCATTAGTGCCTAGTGTGGAAAACATTTCGAAAGTATAATATTAATCTTAGCCAGCATACAACCATTATGGTATGCCTACTATAGCTACCATGTTTTGTGGTAGGTTACCTCCATGCTGCATGGCAGGTTATACAACTAAACCGTACAAGGTTCGTATTGTTTCTTTGGATTTTCCAACAAATGGTCAGGCTCAGGAACTTCCTATGCCACATGGGTACGCCTCTGGAGATACGTACCGAGAACCTACCCGGCTCTCTGCCAACACAAGGCCGGGTTACCTCTGTAACTAGGTAACTACTACTTGAGTATGCCACCCCGCGATCGTTTGCGACCTTTATCCGTGGGCCCTCAATCACAAAGCAACAACCACACAGTAAATGAGATTGCAGCAACCACATAGGTAAAGTATCTGGGCTCCATACCATGATACCACCTTTTTCCAGAAGGAAATGACATACCCTAAAGGGTGCGATCTTCATAACCTTGCCGCATCTTTCCTGTTTCGACCATTTCCGGGGTGTGAGGTTCGATGAGGTCTCGTCCACAAAGCTATGCTTTACACGAAAACCATGCTTTGATCACGAATGATCAACAAATGACCATTAACACACAGCAGCACTTAGCATGCCACACTACCAAATTGGGAGTATATCACCGATAACCTTCAACTACATAACCTTTGAGCTCGTACATCTCAGAGAAGGGTGTTAAGCTAAGAGAATAAATTCTCCACCACCAACAGATATGTATTTGAAAGAAATCTGCTTTATATCTCAAAGTGTAGTGTCAGACATACGACCATACAAGTCTGTTTCGGGTTCGAACAGAATCGAAGGTACTTCGTCCAACACTGGTCTAATTGCGATCCATAACGTTGTATCATTATTCGGAATGGGTTATATGACACAAAGGTCCTCTCCCGACTAAACCGGATAATGAGCGCTTGTTTTAAAGACAAATTCAAGTGCCATTTCTAAGGCAAATATTGAAAGTCGGTTATTTAACTATCAAACAACATTCACAACAATCAAGCCTCAATAATTTCCCTAAATTGTTTATACTGATAGTTGGATATTTTACTATCAAACAATATTCACAATAATCATCCAATCTAAATAATTTTTTCCAAATTATTAAATTTCAAAATATCTTTGCAAGGAATATATTTTCCACACTTCATCAGTGTGAAAACCAATTTCAAATCACTTTTCACTCGCGGAATAAAATTCCCGATATTATTTATTTCCACTGGAAATCTGCCAAGTCCGAATACTTTTAAAGTAATTTAAATCACTTATCCAAAATATACTTGGAAATATTTTAAAATAAAACTATCTTTAAACTCTTACTTAAATATTAGTTATGAAAATATTATACTAATATCCCATATAAAACTTCAAGTCCAAACTAATAAAATTAGTAGATAGAGTATAAATATTTCCAAATAACAAACATTTGCAAATCGATTTCCAAATTAATTTTCAACACAAAATCAATTTTTCATTAAAACACCAAATCAATTTTCATATTGATTTTCCAAAGATTTATTTCCAATACCAAATCAATTATCAAATGGATTTCAAAAAAAAAATTTATCACCTTTTAAATAAATCCCTTTATTCTTTCCAAATTATTTAAAATTCCTTTTTCAATAAATTCTTCAACTTTTAAACAATATTATTCAAATCCCATTAATTAATAACGTTTCCCATATTTTGGAAATAATTCGATAAGATTTCAAAAATCAACTTTATGCTTTTAAATTCCTTCTTTTAAATTCACCCAATTCTTTCAAAAGGGATGTACTTAAAATTTCCTACTTTAATTTCAAAAATCCAATTTTATTTATTTCTGGTATCCAACGATACCAAAAATACATTTGGCTAAATTATAGCTTTCAACAAATTCAATCATCAATATAATCATTCACAGATTATCAATAAATCATCACACAACATATGAAACAAATTCATACAATTTGAGGAATCCAGTTGGATCCCTCCAACCTGTTTCCCTGCATCCACAGATGTTAGCACAACAATTAAATACCCATTCCACTTCGAGGTGGAATATCGCGGTATATGAGATTTATAAAATATCATCCGCTATTATGTGGCGCATAGGGTCTTATCCGCTATATAATGCGGGAATATCAATTACTCCAATATATATATACTACTATATATAATAATATCATTCAATCAATTCAATCATTCAACCAATTATTTAAATTTAACCATTTAAATTTAAATAGAAATCCAGAAGAGTGAGATTAACTCACCTTTAATTTTATTTGCAATCCACGTCAACATTGTCTTGGTTTCTCGATTTGTGACCTTGAATGCACAATTTATACGATTCATCAATATTTGAAATAAAATCGAACAATTAATTGCCATTTTATAAATTTTTATTCAACTAATGATTTTGTTTTAAACAACTTTCTTTCGATAAATTTATTTAACTAGAAATTTGATTTAAAATCAAATTTCCTTTACAATTTCATTTTTAGTAATCCTAGCAATTTTAAAACAATAAATTTCATTCAAAAGTCTTTTATCTTGCTGTAAAACAGATCTTTTGTTTAAACATTATAATTCCTATATATATATTTAAATTAAATTAAGAACGACTTAAAATTTTAAAACTGCTTACATATAAGATTTACTTTACTGTAAAAACATATAAAAACTTGATTTTTAACATTCCCTTTTTCAAAAAAAAACTAACTTACTGCAAAAAATTCCTTTCTTTTGCGTAATGTATATATACGTTATTAAATTTTAAATTGAAGAATGAGGAATAACAATAAACTGTATATACCTATGTGCGTAGATCGAAACCTTAGGCTCGACTTCGGCTTCGCTCGCAACCCCAAGGCCAAACGATGAACACGAGATGCCTTGACCCACTGCATCACCTCCGAGTACACGAAGAACTCGCCACCATCAAGCTCCGAATGCTACCTAGATTCTTGAATCGACTCGCCACATCGTGCTCGTGAAACCCTAGGTTGCTCTGGCGATCGCGCTTCAACCGAACTCGAAAACATTTGCCCAGCGCCGCTGGATTGCACCGCTACCAGTCGATGCGACTGCCTCCACCACAACACTTTGAATCCCACCCTTGCCAGAGGCGGCCTCCACCTCTGCTCTGAAATCGCGACTCGACCTAACTTCCCACCCAAACACGTTGCCCTATTCGATTTAGAACGAGAACGATTTTGTTTTCGTTCATCTCACCGAACTCGAATTTGAATTTGGAAATGAGGAGAGAAGGGCTTGCGATTTTAAATTGAAAAAAATTTGTTCGGCCATTTTTCTTTGATTTTGAACTCGTAAGGAATGGAAAGAGGAATGAAGATAGGGTACGAGATTTATTTATCGGCCATTATTATTATTTTCAGGCTATCGATTTGAAGGAATGAATGAAAAGGAAAAGAGACGTGATTTAACAGAGATGGATAGGTCGGCTTCTAACAGAGGTAGGTTGGCTAAAGAAAACATAGGGTGGCTGATTTGATTTTTGATCATATATATATATATATATATATATATATATATAAATCGATTAATTATTGTCTAGGCGTTTTTAACTCGTACGATCACACGATAACTCCGAAAGCTACGAAATTTGAAATTCGATAATAATACAATATTACGGATCCAATGGAACTAGTTTCGTCAAATTTTGAGACTGTGCCCCGGAAGGCTATTTTTAAATATCGATTTAAACGATAAAATTTCAAAACCGAACAAAACACTGTTAAATTCAATTTCAAAATTTCTATCACCTTTAGTATTATTAATATAAATTTTCAAAGCCTTGAAAATATTTTTAATCAGCTTAAAAATTGAAGATTCAATATTTTTACCCAACTGCAATAAATTAAATTCAATAATTAAATTGCCAAATTCATTCTAATATTTGAATTTCAAATTAAACTAACTTCCAGATATTTAAAATCAATTAAATATTTTGATTTCCAATGTCAAAAATTCAGGGTCGTCACACTAAGCGTTACCTTTATAGAACATATCCCTTAGAATGCCCATCGTCCTCCTGACGATGTTCTAAAAGCATTCATCCATACAAGTCCGTTCCGAGTTCGAACGGAACCGAAGGCACTACTCCTACATCCATTTTGGAATCACCCTCAGGATTAGTAGCGATTAGCCCTTGCACTTCACTGCTCCATCTTCGACTCCAAGCTCTTGTCTTGTAACGACCCGACTTTCCAGACCCGGAAAATCGAACCATTTTAGTTAAGAAGAAGAGGTAGAAGAAGAAAAATAGAAAACAAAATCAGAATCTAACCATCGCAGCGGAATAAAATATAATATATATCAACAGATCTTTACACAAATCAAAAACTATATCTGTTTATATAATACATCATCAGAATACATCATCAGAGTACATCAACATCCATAACATACAACTGAATACACAGCGGAAAAATAATAACAAGTACGGGAGTACGCATCGTCATCCAGCTCGTCTCCTGAGCTCCACAGCATCAATCTGAACCTGTTTATCTCGGTCTGACCCGAGCATTATAATAAAATAACACCCGAGTCAGTCTGGAATACCAGCGCATCATAAATACATCCAAACTGATTATTAAAGTTCGAAAATCCTTTGAAACAAAAGCATCTCGTAAGACCACGCCACAAATAAACATGTCGGGTTTTTACCTTACGATAGCTAAAACACTTTTTATAAAAATCCTCTGATATTATAATAGTGTCTATTTACAAATATTTATTCAAATAGCTGAAATTGTTACATGATTAAATTCCAGCATACTAGGTATACAAACAAAACGCGTACAAAGCACGTAGGGAAAATGGATTTCCAACGAATGACTAGGCACTGGGGTACCACCTGTCACAGTACGTGGCCTAGATCACAGTACCGAGGAGTACGCCCGCTCCCCTGCAACACAAAGCCGGAATCATCCCTTACTGGATAATTCCAAGTAAAATCACCCCACGGTTGTGATCAGCAACCGCACCACTAAGCCGAAATAAAAGGGACATCTAGACAGGGATGACCTTACTCTCAAGTGGGGGCTACCCACGAAGCCTTGCTGCATAACCCCTGATTTTCAGTCATTCCCGGTTGATGAGGCTTGAGGCTAAGCGTTACCTTTATAGCACATATCCCTTAGAATGCCCATCGTCCACCTGACGATGTCACGAAAGCATTCGTCCATACAAGTCCGTCCCGGGTCCGAACGGAACCGAAGGCACTATTCCTACTACATCCATTTTGGAAATATCCTCAGGATTAGTAGCGACTAGCCCTTGCACTTCACTGCTCCATCTTCGACTCCGAAATCGTTTTCGCGAAACGTACAAACCGGATCGAAGTGGTTTTCGAGTCTCCAGACCTAGAATCCCGGTATACGGAAACTCGATCCCGGTCTCTTCGAAACGATCAGCGCTTTTGGCCAATATTGATAGTCGGTGATTTAACTATCAATTCACATTCACAAGCATCCATAAACAACCATCACACAATAAATAATAT
This sequence comes from Allium fistulosum, assembly GCA_030737815.1. Lineage (NCBI taxonomy): Eukaryota > Viridiplantae > Streptophyta > Magnoliopsida > Asparagales > Amaryllidaceae > Allium > Allium fistulosum. The sequence continues at coordinate 514,805,257 of CM060908.1, read as the reverse complement.
CACACATTATTTATTCTTTCCCTTTAATATCTTTAAAGGATATATTTTCACATTTCAAAACTCATTTTGGAACGAATTCCCAAATTTCTTCCTTAACACGGTAAATCCCATTACCATTTATTCCCATTGGAAATAACCAAGTTCAAAACAATTTAGGTTTAAAACAGTTAAACATTGTATACTGAAAATATATTTTAAACTATATAAATTACTTCTATCCATTTACTCAAAATATAAATTTAGAATAGGTGAAGAAAACTATTATTAATATATATACTTTGATTTAAAATAAGGGTTTTGTTTAACTAAATTCAAAATAGCGTTATAAAAAGAATAATACTAATCTCAATACCCTAAGTCAAAACCAACCTTTAAATAAACCCATTTATAAAAATAATTACTAATATATTCTCAAATCATTACGATTTTAAAAATTATTAGTTTGTTACTTTAAAAATAACACTTCTTAAAATATTCTTTAAACAACTTAAAACTTAACTTTTAATTAAATAAAATCTTTAAAACACTAACTTGGTTTCCCAGGGAAATACATTCCCATTCAAACATTCCAAAATATCCTTCATATAATCCAAACGATTTATTTCAATTCAATTTATGTTTACAACATAAATTCCCTATTTCTATACTTATCTATAACTTCATCCGAAGTTCAAACTCAATTTTTCCATATCCGGAAATTCACTTTTAAAATATAGGTTTAAATCATTTTTAAATAAAACATTTGAGAATTTATTAATTGAAAATCCATATTTACAATTTACTCACATGAAATCCCAATGAAGAAACGGCTTTCCAAAATATTCTATTAACACTTAAAATTGTAAATTTATATTCGGAAACTTCATTTTAACATATTTTAATTTCCCGGATAAGACTATTCATTATTAAAATAACCCATCGTTATTTTAAACAATTTAAAATTTCCATAGTACTCATTCCCAGGAATTTATACTTTCCATTTATAGATTTATAAATTTTCCCCTATATTTAAAATCCCCATTTGACCAATTTACATTTTCCATCCAAACCAGATTTCAAATTTTATTCTTTGAAATTCTTATTTTAACAATTCATTTTATTCCGTAAAAACACAATTTATCCATTTATAATTAAATTCTGTGATTATACTTTATACAACAATTTCACAGTACAATTAAACTTCCAGATTTATCAATCACAACATATAAACAGGTATGACTATCAACTATAAATAATTGCTACATTTTGAGGAATCCAGTTGGATCCCTCCAACCTGTTTCTTCCTGCATCACAAATGTTAGCACATCACAATATAAATATCAATCCAGACTGATAAACACAAATATAGACAATCAACCACACAGATATTTAAATATCAATTATTTATAATGTCTAGCATCCAGATGTGAGTGAGAAAACTCACCTTGAGTTTTGGTGAGCATTCGAAATTTTAAATTAAACCGGACGACGTCCGATTTAACCTAAATTGGTACTTGCCCGAAATGATTCCAGATCTGCGCCATCACGTAGTGTTCGTCTCTGCGATCCCGGCGTCGCAAATTTCGTCGAAATCTGATGTCGTACGAAAGAGTTATTCAAATTTAAAGATTTGAATATAAATTTAAAACAATTTTCTTTCTCTTTTTATTTTTATTACCAGAACTCATCCTGGCCGATCATCACGAAAACAAGGCTGCTCGTCCTCATCTCTCTTGCGTACGCACGTTCCAGGAATCAACAAACGAACCCATCTTCGTTACCAACCCTAGATGGCCGCTCCTCCTACTCGCGACCGGAACCCCATCATCCACCGCCACGATGTAGCTCACGCTCCACTTCCCCAACGCACCAAATCTCGCGAAGCTCGGTGGTCAGAATCGCACGCACCATGCGATCGAACGGTGCACGAACGCGATGACTTCCCGGCCTCCACACTCCACTACGACACCTCATCACCGTATCGATATCATCGTCTCAAAGGCCTCTTCGATTCACTAGTTGACGATATTGGCTAAAGGTTGATGGATGGAGAGAGATTGATGGGGAAAGACGATCGTTTCTCGGCCATAGAACGATGGGAACGGCGGCCTGGGTATTTAGTTAGGGTTTGAGATGATTAATGATTATGTATTATAGTTTTAATATTATTTAATTAATATAATATCTCGACTTATCCGTTATGCAAACGAACTCCGATTCTCACGTTCCGACAGGCGATTCTAGGGCTTTTCCGCATTCCGGACACAATGAAACAAGTCTCGTAAGCAAATTCGATTGTATGCACGAGATACGGAATTAAACGATCAATTTAAAATTAAACCGGTTAAATCGATTTCGATGCGTTTCGAGCTGCCACAGTCAAACGACAACTCCGATTGCCACGAAAATTGAAATCAGATAATAATACAATATTACGGATCCAATGGAACTGGTTTCGTCGAATTCCGAGACTGTGCCTCGGAAGGCTATTTTTAAATTCAATTTAAACAATATATTTTAAAAACTGAACAAAACACTTTTAAATTCAATTTAAAAGTTTCATCACCTTCAGTATTATTAATATGAATTTTACAAGCTTTCAAAATATTTGTAATTAACTTAGAATACCAGATTTACTATTTTATCCAACTTCAAATAATTTGATTTAATAATTAAATCACCCAATAAACAGCGATATTTGAAATTTAGGTTAATAATTAATCTCTGAATATTTAAAATTAATTAAATATTCCAATTTTCAAATATACAAAAATTCCGGGTCGTCACATGTCTTCATCATGAAAATGTACTCGTTGGATCGTAGTGGTTTTCGGATTACAAATCCGATCCCGGTCTCTTCGAAACAACGTTCGCTATTTCCCGGTAAACTCAACCCCGGTTCTTTAGAAAATACACCGACGAAATACAAGATCGGAGTTCACCTCCTGTCCGTTTATGAACGGGTCTCCTTATAATTCGTCCTAGAGAATACACAAGTTTATACGTACGGTATAGCACCTCAAACGATAACCGTACCATATAATTCTCGAGTTTCCTCTAGATATTTTCAAAGTCAGGTTTTGTCCAAATTTGATAGTTGGTTATTTAACTATCAAAACAATCAAATAATCAATTCAACTAGTTATTTCCCATTGCAACCTTTAAGCCTTGTTCATCTTTAAGAATACAAACGGATTTCACTTTACTCAGAAAGCTCATTTCATTTGAAATATATATATATATATATATATATATATATATATATCCAAAGCATTTCTTTCTAAATCATACATATAAATTTTCAAATATTATTTCAAGTTTAAATAAATAAAATACTCTTTATGAAAGTTATTATAAACTATTATTCAACACATTAAATAGATTTATATTAAAGAAAATATACTTAAACATAAATTAAATAAAAATTAATCTTTAAGGGATCATTACAAGATAGTTAAATACTTGAAAATAGTTTAAATAATACCTTAATAAGGATTTCCAAAAAATAGTAAATATCTACTTTTGATATTCTCAAAATAATTTATCCATTCCTTTAAAACATTTCTAAAAATAGTATTTATTTCTCAAACAAAACTAGTTTCAAAATCAAACCAGCCCGAATAAGGCTTATCAGGTCCCAACGGTACTTATCAATTCACAATTCATAATCACACGGATATTCAAATCAATCAGCTTCCATAGATCGATTACATTATATTCTCAAATATAACTGACAGGCAATTAACAGATGTGTGCATAAATAACAGGTCAGGGATTTTCATTGCTAGTAATCAATTACACAGATAATATCAGATTGATAGCTTAAACTACCCACATAAGTTAAATTAACTATTTAGCGGAATGGTGTCTGTTTCCGCTGACCAAATGTCAAATGGTTTGAATAATCTATAATAACCACATTTATTTGGTTTGGGGACATCTTATTAGTTAGACCGCAAATTATACGACTGGATTTATTCTCAACGATAATTTAATTCAGTCTCAAACAAGCTTGTAAAATTTACTTATTTAATTTCACAATGGATCGTACGACGACATAACATCCGTCGTTACAACCCATCTTTCTCAATAACATTTATTTTATTTAACATTTGGCAATAAATAGCATCACCTAAGAACTTGTATTCATTCCAAAGTAAAAAAAACATTTATTTTACTTAATTATCGGCTAAATTTTACTCAGATTATTCAAATGAAATTCAAGTATTAAATAAAAAATTATTTTTAAAAGCTTGTCTACTTTATGATAAAAATAACTTATTTAAATTAAATAGACTTCAGTAAACAATTTTATTTATTTAAATTCCTTTGTCTATATAAACTTCAAATAAACATTTACATTAAAGAAAAATCGGTTTAAAAGTTTTTCTTTAAATCAACATGCTCGTTGTAAACTTTGGAAAGACAACAACTTTGTAAACTTTAAATAAGCATTTACTTTATAACTAGTTTCTTTAATAATTTTAAAACCTGCATTTTTTTCCTTCTTTTTAAAAAAAAACAAAAACCCACAGTTCAAAGCCTTTAAACTTAAAGACTAAAGACAACCGAATCAACTCGAGCTTAACATTCGAACAAACCCCGAACGGGTCGAAACCCAGACCTACAAAGAAAACTACTCCTTCCCAAAACTCTTCTCCTCTTCTTCACTGGTTCCAGTTCCGATCCAAGAACAACAAAGTCAAAAGATCGACACAACCCACCCACGAACAATACCAGAAACCGACACCGAGTTCGATCGATTCGAACATCCCTCAAGACCACGCTGACCCTACATCGCACCATCACCAACAATTCGAACGACAGGGCTAGCCTAGATTATTCGTGCACGGTGACGTACGTGCACGTGCACATCCACTTCACTGGCCATCTCGCCGCCGAGACACCACCGTCCAATCCTATACTCTCCCCTGATCCAAATTACCACAACGCCCGATGTCCCAGAACCCTACGATCGAAAATCGATCCTCTGCCACACCCTTCAGAAACCCGGAAACCAATCTTCTTCCACAAATCAACCCACCTCAACAACTATCAGCCACTGCTTCGCATGCCACCCACCTACAGTGGTGCCAGGCTACAACCATGTTTGACTTTACTTGAGCTAAGAAGAATATAAACGAATTCATGACAGGGATGCAAATTGAATCACAACAAATTATTTGAATATACAAATTCTTTTTCCAAGCCAAGGATCATCAAATGAACTGACGTTCATTTCGAAATATGTGTAGTCAGTGCTTGATATACTCAATTTGACAGGGCTATGGGTAACAAAATATATATTGATGTATTTAAAATGCCCATACAGAGAGGATGCAAAAATAATTCAAAGCATCTGTCCAATTTCGAAACTTATAGCAGGCTAACTGAATATATTTACTCAAACAGCAAATTTTCTCTTTGTATAAATAAAATTATAATCTCAGCAAACCAAACTAATCATAGCTATCACCAAGATTACTCAATCTATTAGAATATATGTGTGTGAGTTGAACAACTCACCTGAAATTTGAAAAGGGTGAAAAGAAGGCTGAGATGAATTACTAACTATTGCTTCTTCCTCAGGATCCAAAACCCATTCTATAACATCAAAATTTCACAACTGCCCCTAATTCATCAACTCAAATCCAACTCATCTCTCTCTGGCCCTGCATCCAAATCTGTACACATCTGTTTCCAACCACATATGAACACCAGTTTGTTAGTTTTACATGTTATATTTTTCACTTACTTAAAATATTGGTTTGCTCAATATTAACTAAGAATTTGTTCGGGGAACAATATATATTGAGATTTGGCTTTATTTACAACTTCTCATTTTCACTCACATAATAAGCAGTAACGACGTCAGCAGAGTCACCAGCAACAAGTTTCAACTTCATACTGAACCACCCAAAACTGTTTTTGTTAACTGTTTTTCACTTAACAGTAATTGACTTGCAAACTATTCTGTTATAATATTTATAATATAAACCATACAATGTTTAAAGTATATGTAAGTACAACTATAAAATAAATCAGCACATAATTAATGTTGACCAAGTAGAAATGTAATTGTCACTATTACATTTTTAAACAAAAATAAGAAACTAGATTAAAATAATACTTAAGGTATGTACTCTTATACATTTTAAAATAAAGGTGAGAAACAAATGAATTAAAATAACACTACCCATATACATAAACAAAATGAAATCATTTTAATGATGTTGGATAACCCAAAGTTGATTATTGCCTTATAAAATAAATGTTTGCATTTTGTACAATTTTAGAAATGAGACTTGTCAATTTAGATAATAGAAAATAATACTTCATAAAACATTCTCTAGTAAACATGATTTCTTATACATATGTTATAAAATAGAATGACTTTCAATATTAAATACCCTATGTGTTATAAAGCTTCATAGTGGTATAAAAATTATTTTTAAATCCTTCTTGTATATGTTGTAACCATATACACAATTTCATTTATAATATAGATATATATTATTTACAAATATATCAAGTCATTTATTAGCTATGTATATATAGTTTCTCCCAATTATATATACAACTTCTCTTTATTATACTTAAGTGATTTTTATACACCTCAATTTATTTATAACGTTTTATCAATTATGTATTATAAATTTTCCTTATTCAATGTATATCATTATTTTAGAAATCTTAATACTTCTTTTTATTTAGTATAGACAACATTGTTTATATACCCAAAATAAAAAATATCTCTTTTTACTTCATTATGAATTTCTATTCAAATTTTATATACATCTAATTTAATTTAATGCCATGAATTCCTGTTCTCATTATGTGTAAATTTTATTGTTTCCAATATATAAGACTATGAGCATTTGATTTTAATAAATTTAAATTCTCTAATATAGTTTATCTTTAGAATAAAATATACACATTTAATCTTTAAACAAAATGCATATATATCTCCAAAACAATCTACACATATTTTATCCAAAACAAAATATGTATATTCTATTTTAAACCACAATATATATGTAAGAAATTCCATTTAAATCAATCTATACTTTAATATAGATTTAAAAATTTACATTATACTGGTTCAGAAAAATTGGTATTATCTGTTATTTGGGATTTTTGAATATTAAATACAATATTATTGAATATTATAAATTAATATCCACAAGTCGGAATGTCAAAAATCCCGGGTCGTTACACAATTATTTCATCATAAAGTTCATAAGTTATACTAATATTTCAAATTTGATCATTTCATATATATTTTAAAAAACCGTGTTCATACATAATATTTCAAATTTGATCAGATAATATATATTTCTTTTTTAAAAATCCAACATCGTATTGTTATATTAATTGTATATAGTACAGCTTAACTACCTATTGTCCGTTTAAGGAAAAAACCGAGTAGATCAATTCATAAGTTCAGCCAATATCACAAAAATAAGCTTAAATTTTCGTAGTTAGTTGTAAACAAAGTAAATATCACCTTACAACGCTCTTCAGCCTTTCACCCATCTAACTGAGTTCTTTTGTTCAGTCTGCTAAGTCCCTCGGTAGTTCGGTCATTCAGTTCATGCAGTCAAGGCTTCAGCGTTCACAGTCTCAACGGTTGCTTTGGGTCTGCTTCAGAATTCATCTCAGTTTCCCAGCCAGCAGCGCTTCAATTACATCTAAAGCATTCTCTGTGTCGCATTTCAGTTCAATTCAGCGCAGAGCATTACAACTTCAACTCGCATATAACAGTCTAGTCATAGCAGTTCAACTCTTTTCAGTGGCAGCGGATCTGCATAGCTCTCCCTTGGCTGCACACTTCATTCTGGCCAGAGCACCATCTTCTCAGTAGCTTTGGCAAAGCGGTACAGCCTCGGGTTCTCGATCCTATCATCTCTCGGTTTTCAGTGAAGTAGTGCAACCTCAGCAAAGTGGTTCAGCAAAGTGCATACATCAACTTGCATCAGTTTTTTATCCCAAGAAATTTCACTTTATCTGTAGTTTGCTGGTAAAGAGAGAGCACTCGCACACACTGCAATGTGACAAGATACGTAGTGATAAACCAATGATCATACATTCTTGGATTATGATTCTCCTGGATCCTTGTCTTTAACTGCACCAGATGGTTTTCCCTCACAATAATTTTGGACGGAACATGGTGATCATCGAATATTGAGCATTCTTTCTATAACCATCTATGGGATTTTGTTGGGCCTTGTCTTTAACTGCATTTTGTTGGGCCTTCTTCTGTAAAATATGCTTTCTAGGCAGCCTACATAACAAATAGTTCGGTTGTAAGTAAGATGAATGATTATAAATATCAATATCATAAATAGGTTCTATGGGATCTGTTTGAAGCTCACCGAATATTGAACATTTTTGTCCCCAAAGTTGACCAAGTAGGTTAATGGCTTGCTGGCATCATCATCATCCTCCCTTACCTAACAAGTCAGGAAAATCACAAAGACATTCACACACAAGCTCATGGTGAAGGACGACGCCGCCGCCGACGACTACTACTAATTTATGTTCCAAAAGTAAAAAATTATGATAGCTTGAAGTATCCTGAGTGATTTTTCCTACCTGAGTGTAACCAAAATTAGCTGAGAAACTAAAATAGCATTTAACAAAATTATATTATGGCATAATATTCTATAATAAAATATAGTGTATTAACCAAGGAATGAGGTATCGTTCGAAACCCCAGAATCTCGGCCTTCTCGTTTCGTTCTCGGCGACAGGCGAAACGAAATTAAACCCTAATTTCGTTTCGCCATCGCCTGGTAAAAAATTTTTTAGTCGCGGTTAAAAAAGAAAAGGCGAACTCAAAACCGAAAGCACTCACGAGATCAAAATCCAAAAGCAATCGCGAGATTCGCGACAGAAAAAACGTGAGTGAACAGTACAGATTCGATTCGATTTTGGTGTATAAATATAGTCGAAATCGAGCCAGAAAAAATAAAAACGATACCTTATTCTCCACTGTCGATAGTGACGACTGCAACGGCGACGACGAAGGCAAGGCGCGGCGACTGCAAAGGCGACGGCCAACTAGCGGCGAAGTTGACGAGAAGCGAAGAGCGGCGAAGTCGACGTCAGGCGAAGCGCGGCGAAGTCGAGAGAGGAGTTGCGGCGAATTCGATTGAAGACGAAGGTATTTTTTTTGTCAATTGATTTGTGCGCGCTTATTTTTTTTTCCCTCCGCGTGAAATAAGAAACGAGAGTTGCGGGTGCCGTGAATAACTTTTTTATGTTGCTAAACTATGTATTGCTGGACCTATATGCCGCATTTTTTATTGAAGTACCAGTATGTCAATAACTTATGCCGCTTTTTTTATTGAAGAACTTAGAAAGCTAAGTTGGTTGCTCGACCTATATGAATTTGAATCGTTTATCGTTACGTTTTCTTTAAAAATGCAAAAATCCAATATCAAGACCGAAACCGAAACAAAAACCGAAACGAGCGAAATGACCGAAACTGACCGAAACAAACAAATTTTCAAATGACCGAAACCGAGACCGAAACCGAGTTCTCGAACCTTGGTATTAACATGCCCTTGATGTATGCTTTGTTTTCAGACTACATCTTCCATATATTAATTTTGTAGCTTCACATATCATATTGCATATTAGCTTGAAGTTAACTAATTGGGATGAACCATGATAGCAAATTTGTGGGGTAGGTAACAAAATGACTGAATTATAAACTTGATCTTTCCGATCAACTTTTCACAAAAAAGCAAAGTATGTAGAATGATGATATGAAGAAAAAAAAATGAACGAAGATTGAGTTAACAGTTAAATATGCACAACAAAATGAAGGGTGCGTTTGCGGACAATTTCAACTTAAAGTTCCACTTTTTGCCGTCGGGAGGCGTTGCCACCTCACTGGTCCCCTCCTTCGTAGTGGCAATCAATTGTTATGTGGATGCATACAAACTAAAGCTGTATGACAGAAGATTGATTTGTAAATAATATATTTATAACTAATATAAATTCATTTAACTGTATTAATTAAAAAAATTAAAACATAAATATAATAACAAAAATAATTATCTATAATAAAACAATTAAATGTCCCTATTTAAATGCCATTTTCATAACACAAAAACGCATTCCTCTTTCGCAAACCATTCTCCTTTTGCAAACCTTTCAAATGCCACTTTCGTGTCGCACAAGAACGCACCATATATCTTTATATTCGGTGTAAAAACTCCACTCAACCAAAACCAATATGAATTTTCCAAAAAATTAGTAAATAATTTTACATAAAAAGAGAATATGACATGCAGCATCCAAAGGCTATGTTTGTAACTAAAATTTACAAATCTTTCGGTAAGAGTAGCATTTTTGAGGAGTTAGACCAAATGATTACTTGAACAAGCTTCCCTCTCAAGTAGTTGCTTCCTAATCAACTTTATCACATCCCTTACCTACAGGTATAAACCAAACATTATTTGTTGCAGTGTACAATAAACTATTAACATTTCCACATCTGTGATTAAAACTCGTTATTAATTTGGGTATTATGTAAATATATCATCACGATACATTAAAAAAACAATAATATTAGTGATATATCATCGTTTATATAATATTTATTGACCATGTACGTATATATAGTTTGTATTAATTCATATACTTATTATATACATACTGTACAATTTGTTATATATTAATCCATATATTTAGTTATATTTATTGATGTGTTTACTTCTACAATGCATTTACATGTTTTGGTTATGTTTATTAAGATATTACTAATAGTCCTACTACTACTATTATTACTATTTATATAATGGTCACTGAGATGGTAATTAGCATAACATATCTATGTATAGCTAAGTGCAAGCAAGGACAGTTTCACTAATAATTGTACAAAATTTCATCAATCAACAATTATATAGATTCTGTTATCAAATAGATATTTATTTTGACACAATTAAATGATTCAATGCATGGCTATTGTACACAATTTCAATTTTTATGATTAAACAAGTTTGTGCTGGAAAACTTAAATGTTGAAATTAGCATCCGCCCCTTATTTCCAAACTTAATTCCTAAAAATCCCTCCTCAAAAACTAGTTACGAAATACTTCTATCAAAGTTTCCTACAAAAATATATAGTTTAAATTGCAAACTATATATTTAGTATTTGTACAACATCATCAGCTTTGTGCAATAATTTGTTCCGGTGCCATTTGGCATTTCAAAAATATTTGTATCTCTCTGTTAAAAAATATGGATGACTTTGGTTTTTATGCTTACAAGGATTTTGGTGTAGCAATTTTTAAATGGAAAAAATATTCTGATGCTCCTAAAACGCCCTTACCTTTATTTTTTTAATTAGTAACCTTTTACATAATGTTTTGAACTGTTTACAACAAACATCTTTTGTTATGACCATTTCTTGGTCTAATGGCATGTACTGTTTCTACAAAAATTCTCAAGTTTTTTTTTAAAAAAGGTAACTTTAAGTTGTCGCAAATTATAGTCTTTCTATATCAGTTAATAGTAATGAACAATTTAAGATTACCGCTAGTATCCTGAGATGTGGCAATGAAATGCATCCAAGTAACACCAATATACTAGAGAAACCATCAATCAAACTAGCCATTGGATAAGAATTGTATCAATTTTGATCTGGTGTGAAGACTTTCTTATTGGCAGCAATGGCTAGCTTTTGAAATTCATTACGCCATATATTAGGATAATGTGCAAATCCAAAATATATCATCGTCCATGTCTCCACAAAATCTTTTTCCGACATAGAATTTAGATCAAGATTAACGAGATAATGGGCCTACATGACAAAGTTTTACGGTCTCCCATTGCAAAAAAAGTAATTAAGTTATTGCTGGAAAAAAGTAAGTGAGTAGGCTTAAGAACTTCATACAACACGTTTGTAATCAAAGTCCAATAGACCTACATTAACCAATCCGCTAATAATTAATATGGCTCTAACGGTAGAACAATATTCAAACGTAGAACAATAGACCTATATTCAAATGGCTCTAACAGTAGAACAATCGTAGAAAATTATACAGATAGCGTTTAAGGTATGAATATGGTAACCTCTTAAATGGTATGAATATGGTAACTTCAAACTCTCTTAATTTTTTTAGTTTTGGAACATAAATCAGTATTATTATTATTATTCCTGTTGTTGTTGTAGTTATTATAATGGGACAGTTTGGCACAGATCCCTAATAAGTTTCAAAATACACAAAAACCCCAGTAAAATAAAGTTTGTAAATTAGGTCCCTAGAATTAAGTTACTGAATAATGACATACACTTATGCAATTATTCAGTGAATAATTGCAGACATTTATGCAATTATATCAAAAAATTGCGGAAAATTCCGCAATTATTCATCCAAAAAATTGCGGAAATTTACGCAATTTTTTCAAAAAATTGCGGAAAATTCCGCAGTTATTCACCCAAAAAATTGCGGAAATTTATGCAATTTTTTCAAAAAGTTGCGGAAAATTCCGCAATTATTCACCAAAAAAATTGCATAAATATATGCAATTACTTAGTAACTTAATTCTAGGGATCTAATTTACACACTTTTTTTACTGGGGTTTTTGTGTATTTTGAAACTTACTAGGGACCTGAGCCTAATATTCACTATTATAATTATTCCTGGTGTTGCGGACGTACGCTCCATCGCGCGACAACTTGTCGGCTCCTTCATTTCTTTCCCTGTATGAGAAGATCACCTGGATATGACAGGGAAATGGCTTTTTCTTCAACCTGGATATTTCCTTTGTGGAGAAAAAAGAAAGCAAAATTAATTAGATATACTGTTAAATTTTCAAAAATTTAAATTAATAATTATAGAAACTTACCGCAGCAGAATGATTTAATGTTGATTTGGTTGATGGAGACAAAGGGACTCCGAAGTTTATCTTCTTTCCTCCACTGAGATGAGATGAAACCAACAGGGAGTCGGTCTCGAGGATAATGTGCCCAGTCAAACCAAGTTGGTCGACCAACTGAATGGCGTGGCGTACGGCTAAAGCCTCGCATTCAGTTGGTCGACCAACTTGGTTTGACTGGGCACATTATCCTCGAAACCGACTCTCAGTGGAGGAAAGAAGATAAACTTCGAAGTCCCTTTGTCTCCATCAACCAAATCAACATTAAATCATTCTGCTGAGGTAAGTTTCTATAATTATTTATTTAAATTTTTGATTTTAACATTATATCTAATTAATTTTGCTTTCTTTTTTCCTCCACAAAGGATATATCCAGGTTGAAGAAAAAGCCCCTCCCCTGTCATATCCAGGTGATCTTCTCATACAGGGAAAGAAATGAAGGAGCCGACAAGTTGTCGTGTGATGGAGCGTACGGCCGCAACACCAGGAATAATTATAAGAACTACAACAACAACATGAATAATAATAATAATACTGATTTATGTTCCAAAACTAAAAAAATTAAGATAGCTTGAAGTATCTTGAGTGATCGTGTCCTACCTGAGCGTAACCAAAATTAGCTAAGAAACTAAAATGGCATTTAACAAAATTATTTCATGGCATGTTCTATAATAAAATATAGTGTATTAACATGCCCTTGATGCATGCTTTGTTTTCAGACTACATCTTCCATATATTCATTTTGTATCTTCACATATCATATTGCTTATTAGCTTAAAGCTAACTAATTGGAATGAACCATGATAACAAATTTGTGGGGTAGGTAACAAAATGACTGAGTTATAAACTTGGTCTTTCCCGACAAACTTTTCACAACAAAGCAAAGTATGTAGAATGATGATATGAAGAAAAAAATAAATGAACGAAGACCGATTTAACAGTTAAATATGCACACAAAATAAAGGGTGCGTTTGCGAACAATTTCAACTTAGAGTTCCACTTTTTGCCGTCGGGAGGCGTTGCCACTCCACTGGACCCCTCTTTCCTAGTGGCAATCAATTGTTATATGGATGCATACAAACTAAAGATGTGCGACAGAAGATAGATTTATAAATAATATGCTTATAACTAATATAAATTCATTTAACTGTATTAATTAAAAACATTAAAACAAAAATATGTTAACAAAAATAATTATTTATAATAAAAAAATTAAATGTTCCTATTTAAATGCCATTTTCATAACACAAAAACGCATTCCTCTTTCGCAAAACATTCTCCTTTTGCGAACCTTTCAAATGCCACTTTCATGTCGCACAAGAACGCACCATATATCTTTATATTCGGTGTAATAACTCCACTCAACCAAAACCAATATGAATTTTGCTAAAAATTAGTAAATAATTTTACATAAAATGAGAGAATATTACATGAGGCATCCAAAAGCAGTGTATGTTTGTAACTAAATTTACAAATCTTTTAGTAAGAGTAGCATTTTTGGGGAGTTGGACCAAATGATTACTTAAACTTGTACGGTTACAACAACAAAATTGTGCTGAAACCTTTTAAGTCTTAAAGGTATGTTAGAATTTATATTTGAGTTATCACCTGGAGAAGTACTCAACTGCCTCTATCCAAATTAAAATCTGCCTAGGTACTTAAACACGCTTCCCTCTCAAATAGTTGCTTCCTAATCAACCTTATCACATCCCTTACCCAAACATTATTTGTTGTAGTGTAGAATAAACTATAACATTTCCACATCTATAATTAAAACTCGTTATTAATTTGGGTATTAGCGAAAATACATCATCGCGATATATTAAAAAAACAATAATATTAGTGATATATCATCGTTTATATAATATTTATTGATCATACATATATATAGTTTGTATTAATTCATATACTTATTATATACATACTATACAATTTGTTATATATCGATCCCTATATTAGTTATATTATTGATATGTCTACTTCTACAACGCGTTTACATGTTTTAGTTAAGTTTATTCAGATATTACTATTAGTCCTCCTACTACTACTATTATTATTGCTGTTTATATAAAATTTATATAATTTAAATATATATAGTTTATATGACACACACACACACATATATATAATTTATATTTATTCACGCACTTATTTATTATATATATTATAAATTATAATATATTAATTCACATACTTATTTATTATATATATATATATATATTATGATTTGTTATATAATAATTCATGTATAATTTTGTATAATTTTCATACAGATAATGCTATGCACGTTTACTAAATAAGTTGGACCAAGTTGCCTGACATTTCATAAACTTAGTCAATCCAGGTAAAGAAAATTTGTAAAGTTACAATCACGTATATCAAGAGAAGTAAAAAATAATACTGAATATGGTAAAAAAGGGGAAAAATATCCCTTCATGCTGCCAACAGGCACCCAAAATATGATACAATTATACCACTGATGATAAACTAGAGCATTGCTATTGAGATGAATGATGCCTACAAGATAATGATCATGTTGTTGAATATACTAAGAAAGTTGTGCACAATCCATTTGTTAGTAAGTGTAAACAAAAAGGTTGATAAGTAAATATATGAACATGGCAGCCTGCACAGATGAAGTTTCCTAACTAGAATAGCTTGATACTGAAATTAACTGACCGAATATTGTAAGATGGCTAAACCTTAGGAAATGAACGGCTGCATTTATCTCCAAAATTATGCCTACTTAAGTTGTTGAGAAACATATTACAGTTTACCAACACACTGCAAAAAAAGAAAAAACTAGCAACTGAGAACCAACTAGAAACGCCTAAAGGAAACCATGCACAAAAAATAGAAGTTTTCTGTTGAAAGAAAATAACCACCAGACTTGTGAAAATAACTTTTTTGGCTGGGTGCGTTCACCCCAATAATGAAAACCCACTCGTTTTTTTTTCTTTTCCTTTTAGGCAATTCCCCACCAGAATGGTATCAGACCTATTATACTTATTTCAAACCATAAAACATAATATGACTTTATGTGATACCAGTGTGTCCATATTTCAAGGAGCGTCTAGCATATGCTAACTTATGTGTAACATACTAGTACTAGTTAATAATAAACCATTTTAGATCATGATATTCTAGCTAAATAAAACAACTGTGCTAGCATAATATACCAACTAAGATACAACGCTACTTACTTCGAAAGGAATGTGTATTTTTTCTGAATATAACGATGATGCCATTGCTGACATGTAGACTGAAGGTGTATCTTAAATCCATGATTTCAAAAGGCATATTGCTACTCAAAACCATGCTCCTAAATTACAATTTTTGTTCTGCTACCTGCCTAGTTGAAATCTGCTTCAGCACCAACCCAAGGTTCATGCTCGTTTAGATGTGACGGTTTCTCCAAGCAACAAGCTTCTATTCAGTGCCTTATGTTTCAATTTACATGCCAGCCGACTTCAGTTCAGCAGCCACCTCAGTTGCAGTTCACTCAAGCTCTTGTATTGGCTCAATTCTACTTCGGTTTGAAGCCGGTTTTCTCACGTCAGATACATATATCATGCAGTAGTTTCCACTCATGCCAATCACGCCATTTACTTACATCAATTTCATGCCAGCCGCACTGTTTCGATTCATGCCTATCATGCATGTCTGCCAAGTAGCATACCCATGTGTTGTTCCTGAACTTGTTGCATGGTTCAAAAACTAGTTGAGGTTTAATATACGAAAAAATAATCTATTTACAGTGATAGATAGTAGCATTTGACAACATTCAGATTCTACCAGATCATTAGATTAACTTTATCTGGAACTTCCAGTTTTCTTTATTGCTTATTTTGAGGTCATGCTAGTCAGTTTAGGATCATGACGTGGCAAATGTTCACCCAGTGTAACTTACTTCGGTTATGGGCTTACTTCAGTTTAAAAAAAAGGCTATGTTGACATGTCTCCAGTTTATACCATTGTACACATATACTCGTTACCGATTACCTTTGGGGAGATTTAGTGTGCCACTTTCTTGTGCTTTTATAAAATACACTTTTTATAACCCCCTCAAACTGATCTAACGCAGGTCTATCTGGAGGTACCCAATGGTGAAAAAACTGCCGAACAGGTTCATGCAAAGGTGATCTTTCTTTGTGAAATCTCAAACCATTTCCCAGTTTTTTCTACAGTGTGATACCTCTTTCAATTGGTTAATCGCATTTCCCATGCAAAATGTATTTCTTATTTGAATGACTGAACGATTATTTTATGGATTATGTAAAACGTCGGTTTATTTTGTCATAAATTCTGTTCTACCAATGTTTGATCAGAAATTATTACTGTTTTCTTAAATACTTGCCACACCCATTAGGTCAATTGAATGAAAAAAGCTACAAATTAAGGGAAGCATACAAGACCCATTTCCGGCACATGCATTAAGGTTCTAAACAAGTAATGCTGCAATTCAGTGATGGTGTAATGATGAAGAAATTACCTAAAGGCAAATGAGTATCAGGATGATTACGATTCCAAATTTGATCATTATCAGGTGCGGGAACATGAGGTCCCCGAAACAAGTTTCTCTGAGACATGCTATGTTGTCACACTTGAAGAATCACAATTCACAATATCTGCTCAGATGAAGAAAAAATGAATTAAAAACATACAACACGCAGATTTGGTATGAAAATATACCTAGTATTAAGAAGCCGGTGGCATAAATATATACAGGTCCGTGTTTTAGAATTTTCAAATACAAAGAACAAGCAACTAATTGGCCTAAGGTTACCAGCCAGAATATTGAAACAAATAAACATACCGATAGATTGTAAACCACCATTTTTAAATTAAAAACATCTTGCAGTAAATAACCATCTTGCATTGAGTACACGACATGTTAATTCATTAGTTATTCAGTGTGTAGAAAATGATATAAACAATTTTATATTGATCCGAATTTCAATCATAGATGAAATGATAGAAACTAGCATAAAATAAAGATACCTATGTTACCCTTCAGAATAAAAAACCATCGATCAGCATCTTTTTAATTAGCTAGACCAGAGCTGTTCATAGTGATTAATTGACTACGCTGTGAAAACCAGTTCACAGTCTACATGTATATAGACATATAAAACATGGTTTTTTCTCTAGCAAATCAAATGTAAAATCCTAAAGCATGAATCAACAATGCATGTGCCCTCTAGAATACCATTTGCCAGCATTGAATAAGAAGCAGGATAGAAACTTTAAAAGTAAGAAATATAATATATACTGGAGTAAACACAAGCTCTTTATGGAGACAATAAAAACGCAACTTTCATTAAATGTCCTTCGTGACTAGGATTTAAGTAATCGAGAGAAAGCTATATCTAATTACATACAAAGAATCAGCACCAATCTTTTATAAGAAGAGAGATCGACATCAAAAAAAATTGTGATATTGATTGTAATTTAGAAAAAAACAATACACTTATTTGTTGCACGACATTAAAAAAATGTGAGCTGCTTGAAATATGTCAAGTCAAACCACTTACCAAACAAGGGCTGAGAGAAATATCACTTTTCTTTTATAGCTTCTGTCACATGCTCCTTTCCATGCTGGTAAAACTGCAATACAAAAAAGGTAAACAGAAGACTTTCACCAAACATACACAAGAATAAAACAACTTGTTCTTATAACAGAAAATTTAGAAAACACCATACATAGGCAATGCAAAACTTAATTTGTGTGTGTGGGGGGGTGGGGGGGAGGGTGGGGGCATGTGTTGTGCATGCATGCGTGGTATGCTACGTGCTATGTAGAGGTCATGGAATCGCATCCATTAGCAATCACTTAGTTTAGTTGACGTAACCTTACTCTCTTTAGTCAAAGTAACATCATGGTACCACATGCTTTAATCGTACCATTTGTGAATGGACTGTACAAGGTGTAGTGAATAGCTTATGCATGTGCTATGAACAGTTTACGCAAGCTGGGCTCTACCTCCATTCACCCCTGCTTTCATTTATCAAGTAATGCAATATACCAAATTGCTAAAAAAACTTCAAAACTGAGCATCCAAATACATATTGCACCTGATTATTAGAAGTTTTGCATGATATTAACAACAAATAAACATTAAGAAAGAGTTATTATTGGTATAATAGTGAAACTAAAGTAAGAAAATCACTAAAGTTCCAATAGTCACTCCAATGACATAAAACAGTAAAGGAAAGGAGAGAATTACAGTTATATTTATTACTTAAAAACTGAAGTACTTTGCATTGTCTTTATGAATGCAAGTTAAAGGAAGCAACATTAGAATATGTTAGCTGTATGTTTCTTTAAGGTTAATTGAGCATAGTAAAGGAATTTTCATTTACTCTATAATAATAAAACAACGATAAATTCCTTATGAAATCCAAGTACTGCACTATGCATCAATTGAAAAGAACATTGCACAGAATCATTTCAGATTTCTTAGAATTATTCACAAATTTGAACTATGATCTCTTTTTTGTTGGAAACGATGACTAAAGATTCACATGGAAAATTTAAAACAGTCGGAACAATTATTTGAACATTAGATTAGATGATATGGATAAATTAAGCTATAACCATCTAAATCAAGAATCCTACAGCAAAGTCCGTACAAAACAGACAGAAGCTAGAATCAGCAAAAAGGAAATAAAATAACATTAGATCATTTGAGTAAGTAAACCAATCATTTAATGTATAAACCAAAACATTGAATATTCACAAAGAGATTAGTGCTACCCGGCAGACACTGGTATTGATGGCAAAGCCCGACTAAATGTGAAAACGGATCTTGATTGAGTTGATGATGGAGGCGAACATGGTTGAGGGAGAGATGACGAAGGAGGTGTAGATCTGAGAATCAATCGAAATATTCATTTTATGGGAACCCTGATAACTTCTTTCTCGGGTAATGTCAACGAATAGAAAGGGAAGTGGGAAAGATTTTTCCACCAAACTTTTTGGTGTCCTAGTGCATTAAAAGCTAATGAACAGTAAGGTGTGTGAAAATTTTCCGTACCAATTGGAAATTTTTTCCATTTCCTCTGGTCGTTGGTCATATGTTCCGAGTTCTGTTCCATTAACTCCGGAATTCCACTAAATGGAATACATAGAAATCGGAAAGGATGTTGCGGAACATGGAAATTCCATTATTCCGGTAAGAAAGTTGACAGTGCAAAACAGGTTTTGAGAAGAAGTTAAACAAAGATCTTAGGCATGCTATACAGTATAATGTAAAGACTAATTATGAAAGAAACATAGTGACAGAAATTGATGGTACTATGGAGACATTCGTCTCTAGCATGCTGAACAAATTGAGATGCATAAATTACATGGATCTAATTAATTTTCAAATCTAGAACCACTACCACTACACAAATACTAATATATTTAAAATGAGCCAGTTTCGAGAATATCACACAAACTAAAAATGCACCAAAAGTGTTCATTAATTGACAGAGTACATCAGAAGGAACCAAATAGCTTTTTTGAGTATAACCTGCAACTAACAGCA
This sequence comes from Allium fistulosum, assembly GCA_030737815.1. Taxonomy (NCBI): domain Eukaryota; kingdom Viridiplantae; phylum Streptophyta; class Magnoliopsida; order Asparagales; family Amaryllidaceae; genus Allium; species Allium fistulosum. The sequence goes on along the minus strand of CM060908.1, from coordinate 514,784,852 downwards.
CAAGCAAACATATATATTTTTAGTGCATTACATCAAATAGTAGCATTAACATAGATTCAAAGTAACAAACAAATCTAAGTTGAAATATTAAACACGGTAGAGAATGGTTTCCTTCATTCTGTTAGCCAAAATCCATTTGTCTAAAGAAAAGATAAATTGCATACAAAAGAATATTGCAGGGAATATGAATTCGTACTTTTTCCAGGTAAACTTTTGATGGGGAACTACAATGAGATAATATGTCGTTATTATAAAAGGATTGAAGCTAAAATCAAAGAGGATTGTTATTATTAATATTTATCGCTTTAGAAGGATGAGAAGCAAGGGTTGATCAACCGGCTTGAAGGTAATATACAGTTATTATAGAAGTTTTTTTTTTGCCTATACTAAAACCATCAAATATGTTCGCAGAATATATATCTAAATACATTCATCTTTATCAAAACTGAGGGTTCAAATTTTTTTCTTTTCCCTTTTCTGTTTCCTGTTGGAAGCCTAGTAACTCATTGTTATGTACGTTGTTTATTTCAGTTACACCAGATTTTGGTTCCATGTGTACTGTGTTTATTTCGTACAGGTTCAAAACACACCCTATGATTGCAAGTAATATCACCTATTGTATCACTTCGTGTTTATACCTCAACCATGTTTATATTTGCATTTTCATGTACTCCTTTTTGTATACTCTAAAGTCTATAACTAGTGAATAATATTGTATTGTTTTGAGCTAAAGTTTCTCTAGAAGCTTGGACTTGTATTTCTTTAATGCAGTCTAAATCAGTTTTGTTTTTGATACATTCATTCTTTGTCCTAAAATTTCAGCACGTACAACAGATCCATTAGGATTCACGTCACTTGTATTATTATCCATTCCCTCTCCTAGTCACTCTCTTGAACTTTCAACTATAATCTCCTCATCAACCTCATCATCCAAATCGACGACATCATTGGACCGTCTTCTGACTTCCAATGGACTTATTAAAATCTGCTGCACGTGTTATACCCACGCCCAGCAATTTCATAAAACGATGACACCTCTTTCAGTAACACCAAACAAACAAAAGTATTCAGTAAATTCAAATGCAACAGTGCACATCTACGTGTTCATCTAACACAGGCTCATCCAGAAATCAAATATGGACAAATTGATAGTATACCTTTCAAGTATCCTAACAAATTCAATCTAAAAAAATTCATCCAGATGGAAGGTTTACCTTCGAGACGAACGCGTTCGTTACTACTTTCCTCGTCTGTGTTAGTTCTGTTCTCTTTGGCTTTGACTGAGCACCTCTTGCATGGCTTGAATCATGATTTCCAAGATGGGTTTTTGTAGATGAACGGGTGGGAACGACGAGAGCATATGAGAGGGGATAAGGGAAATTAAGGTTAGGGTTTTTTTCAACTCGAGAGTAAAAAGAGGACTTATAGAGGGGAGGAGCGAAATAAAATTATGTTTCGGCACTGAATATGTTTTATGGGCCGGCCCCTGAATTTGCGGTACTTTTTCCATGGGAATTTCAAAAATAGTATTCTCCGTTTGTTGTTGAAAGGACTCGAAATTAATTTTTTGAGAAACTACAAAAAACCGAAATTTGAGGAATAACTGAAAGGAAAGTCACAGAAACAGAATAATGAATATTCAATCCTACTTGATATGGTTGTTTAGATCTGAACGGTAGAGATGCTTCAAATTCCACCGCTAGTGTTGAGTTTATTTATGAGTATCTCTTTTGATTTATGATTTTTGGGTTGTATGATTGCATATAATTTATTAAAATTTGTGATGCATACTCTTGCTCAAAAAACGATTTGTGACGACCGCCCATGACCCCTACACCGAACGTACGAATAATGCGCTGTAAAGTGTGCCAGGCAACCATGGACGGTTGCCAAGGTAAGTTAAAACAGCAGAATCTATCGTATTACTCACAGCACATGGATAAAAATATAATAGAGAATATACATAGTGAAGCTTCACAAAATAGAATCTAATCAATAAAGCTTCATAATAGTTGAATACAAACAACTGAATAGTCAATACATCAAGCCTCACTACATATCACTCAGAGAATATACAAGCAGCGGAACATCCAGTACATATAGTAAGAAAATAATATGCAAGCCTCCATCTCGTCTTCGACATCAGCATCGTTGGAAACTAGAACAGCACCTGTCACCTGCTACCTAGTCTGCCCATCCCAAAATGGATGAACAGCCCAAGGTAATAAGAGTTGAACATAAAACCTTGAGTCAGACAACAGTCTTAGTGAGTGGTAAATTAACTAACAACATACCAAAAGAGCATAAAGGAAAAAGGAATAGGATTCCAACCCTCCCACTCCACCTCTTTCTACAGTGATAGCCCCCAGACACACTAAGTAGAAATAAACATAGCAAAGTAGACATTTAAAGTAAAGCAATTATCACTCGAGTCAAGGTCGATGTTTTCCAAGTGCAAACCCCCAAGGCCTAAACCGAGATCAGATAAACACCTAGAAAATATCGCTCTTGAGACCGAATGACGATACAACCAAACATCCATGACTCTGGCTATCATTGTTATCATTGCTTCGATACCACCGTTAATTGAATGACCGGCACATTCTTTCAACCGTCCGTCAAGGGCTAATGGAAACCCCGGTTCTAGACAGAACTCCGCACGTCGTCGCAGCCCGTGCCTAGGACTATCGAATCTGCCCAGAGTACTTGACTACAATCATAGTCTTTAGGGACTATCGAATCTGCCCAACGTACTCTTGCTTTGAGCCTGCTAGAACCTTAAACAACGATAAAATCTCAGCCTCCTAGTCATCCTCCTCGACGACTATTCTCATACTAGCTCAAGCGCCTCTCGAGCAAACCATTATCCTCTAACTCGAACCATTTCACCGAGTTATCATCATGCTTGGAATGATCCCGTCCGGATTAAACCAAGGCTATCTCCCATCATGCCTCGCTTCATCGCATCATAGCAAAGCCTCATCTCAACATCATCATCAATTCTATCCATATGGGCTTCATCATCCGCTACATATGCCACGAGCAGCTTTTCCCAATTCAAGAGCTTTTCCCTTAGCTTTTGAATCATCTTCGACCATCTTGTCTAAATCAAATCATCAATCAACTAATTCATAACGATCAATCAAGTAAATCATTAATCCAAGTAATCAATCATACAAACAAGATCTAAGAGCAATTAATACTAAAAATGGCAATTCTGTAAATAAAGAGTTCAAATCTAACAAGCATGAATCATGAGCAAAATCTCTACAACTTGATGAATGAACTTGCATAGATTAGCATGTAGTAAAATGGATGTCAAATCATCATGAACAATGGATCTATACATAGGTTTACGAAAATGCAAGAAATCACTATTTTAACACATAATCAAGCCATCAATCCGATATACTCCTTTGGATCCGTGTGAGAGATAACCACCACTCACCAAATCACCTAAACTCCTCAAAAGCAACACACTTCAGATCTGGACAGTGAAGGATCTAACTCGATCTATCAAAATTCCGCTTCAAACGATGAAATCTCTCTTCGAAGAATGTAGATCTTCAACTTTAACTCTTGGATCTTCGATCTTGATCTTCGATTTGGATGAAAGGAATCACAAGATTAGAGTGGAGGAAAGAAGTGAAGAAATGTAGAATTCAAGCTCTCAAAATGGCAGCACTTCGTCGCTTCGAAATCCGGATCCCAAAAATGAAGAAGAACCCGCCTATTTATAGGCTGATTCCTTAAGTCGTCTGCCTCTATAAGTCGTCCACGACTTAAGAAAACCCACGACCTAAAAAACCCCGACCTAACAGTCCACGGCCTAACTATCCCCGACCTATGACTTAACGACTTAACAGCTTCCGACTCAACGACTTAGCACATGCACGCGGCTTAGCTCACTACACGACCTAACTGCATATGCGCTTCCACGACCTAAAAATGCCACGACTTAAGACAATGCGCGACCTAACTACGCGCGGCTTAGCGACCTAACAAATGCCACGACTTAAGACAAATGTGCGACCTAACGACTCAATAACTACGCGACTTAACTGGGTTACGACCTAACACCACACGACCTAATACTTAGCGACCTAACAACTCACGACCTAATACTCAAGTTGTCTACGACTTAACTTCCTTAGGTCGCTTACTGTTACCACCAGCTTCCTTAAGTCGCTAACTCGTAAGTCGCTGTTCTACCCTAAGTCGCCTATCCCTTAGGTCGTTAACTCGCAAACTCTCTTAGGTCGCTAACTGACTTAAGTTGCTAACCCCTTAGGTCGGTCAAATCCCATAGGTCGTCTCAAACTATCAAACGACCTAAACTACTATACGACCTAAGTCTTACCTCGTCCAGTCTGTAACAACCAGGATTTTTGTAGTTTCAATTATCGTCAAAATGACGATTTAATTCAGTTGATAATTGTTATTGGAATTCAAATCGAATTTGAAATGTGAAAATTGTTTGATTGCAATTGAGATTTATTCGGGTTAAAATTCTTTAATAAAATTGTTAACCGTTGTTTGAGATTTTAAAAATCCAATTTGAAATTTTCTTTAGGTTGTGAAGTCCTTTAATAAAAATTCATTAAATGCTGGTTGGGTTTTTAAAATGGGGAGAAATTCTTTTGATAATTTGCTTTGTTGTGTAGGCTTTAAAAAGAGTAAATCGTAGCCATTTAAAATTTTGCCGTGACAAACTTTTTAATGTATATAAACAAATTCACTATTTTCTCAGTCATTTTTAAAACCCTAATATTGTCGTTCGAGTAGCAAACGATAATGGCGGCATGAATCCATTCCCCTTCGTCCTCTTTTCAAAATAAAGGGAAGAAACCGATCCCCTCTTTTTCATCTTCGATTCGAAATCCTAAAGCTTGGCGAACGAGGAGATGAACAGTGGCGGCCTCGTTACACTTCTTCGTCCCCAAATTCAGCTAGGGCTTCGCGAAGTAAAGGCTGCCGACTTCAACGTCTTGATCAATTGAAAAGGTGAGTGGTTTCCCCGCTCACATCTAATTCATGCTTTGAGTTGATTAGCGTTCGAAGCTCTGTGATTTCGTGGTTTCTATTTGGTGGCTATCTTGACTTTGAGTGCTGTTCGATTTTTGTGATTGTTTTCTGTCAATGATGATTTGAGTTCTGCTTGTTTTCGTAATTTTGTCTATGATTTGAATTACGTGATATTCACGTTGTTGATTCTTTTGCGGAGATAATTTGGGGAAGAACGTTATACCCACGGTTTTCTTCACTTGTTCACTGTTGATGATCACCTGACTTTCGAATCTGATCATCTCGACTTTGTTCTGTGATATTCATTTCTGTTAGACTTCACTGTAAATTTAATTCATATCCCTGGCCATCTTCTCTGTTGATTTCGGTCTTGATTTTGGGATGTGAAACTGCTTCTTACTTTGTAGTTCCATATTTTTATGACCTTGTGCCTGCATATATAGGGCCTTGTATCACTTGTTGGTCGTTGGTATAACCTGTTACTTTGGTTACTTTAAATATATGATTTTTACATGGTTTTGGCATGAGCGTGTTTGCATACTGTTGCATTTAGACTCGAGTATAATTGAGTCTTGTTGTCACTTGCACTTCATTGTATCATTTTGAAGTCCCAGATGTACTTTTTGACTTGAGGCATGAGTTTCGATTATGATATTTTGACGTTTCCATTTGGTAGATTGTAGTTCATGTGTTCATATTGATTGGGTGCTCTGTACAGGTATTATTGCAAATCACATAACCATTTGTACCTGTTATACCTCTATTTCATTTGCTATAGACCTGGCCGTCTATACATGAATTTATTTTGCGGTTGCATGACTTCATAAGGTCTGGTTTGTGTATACTTGATGTATGCACATTACATATATAGTGGGTTGCGGCAGTATATAGGAGTATATTCGGCTGACCTGAGCATTTATGGTTTGTAGTTTGGTGTTCACCTGCCGCTGGATCTTATGTATCCACCAGTCTGCATTTTTGATTGTTCCACCTGAGTTATATTGTAGTGCCCTTAAGTCTGGGCACATGTGCTTCATGTAGTCTTCACTTTTGCCCTTGACATCATGTAATTTTCTGTAATTGTCGCAGTCATTTTACTGCACCTATTGGGGACATCATTCTTTACTACCTTGGTTTTGCCACAGCCATTTTACTGCCAATATTGGGGATTGTACATTTGAGTTAGTTCACTGAAGCATCTGTGTCACCATTTATTCGAGTCAGTGGTTTGGTAGCACTACATGTTACTTTGATTACACTGTCTTTATATTTAGTGGTAGCTGCAGTTTGGTTGCAGTCTTGGCCTTGTTAGTTTGCATTGCATTAATACATTTGTAATTGTTGCCGAATTTCCTTGTGTTGTTGTCACACTTGAGTTGAACCCGATTTCGGGGTTTGACCTTGTGATCATTTATGACTTTCACTGAGCTTTTGGGTATCTCCTGCGATAGTGGCGAGGCAGTACACGCGTGCGTGTACTGCAGCCCTATCAGATTTGACAGTTTTAAATTGATGTTTCGATTTGTTGAATTGTTTCGTTGGTTAATTTCAAATGGTTTGGAGTTGTATTCTGATTTGGATTGTTGATTTGTCATTTAACACTGTTTAGTGTAATATCTGCCGTTATCCAATTCTCGTATCGAGAGTTGGATATACGAGATTTCTGTGATTATCGCCTATTTGACTATCTGATTATTATTGCTGCGATGCACTAATAACTGAGTTTGAATTAGACTGACCCGTGTATTATTTTCTTTTGAATTTAATACTCGGGTCAGACCCGAGTTATTTCAGGTTGTAGATTTCCTTCTTTGAGTTGCTGTTCGGGATTTGAAGACTTTTCACATCTTCTGAAGTTGTCAGTGTCATTTTGTAGTAGTCGTGTCATTGTATAGAACGATATGTATTCATGTATATTAGTCGATAATGTATTTGTATATATAACTTCTAGTGTCGACAGTTGTAGTTGTATCATATGTATCGAGTCAACTATGTATTAACTGACATCAGTTATATATATATGAGACTTTTGTTTTTATCTATGTTCCGCATTTATATTATCTATGTTATTGTTATATCTAATGTCCTAAACTATTATGAACCGTCGTAGTTTGTTTTATACTGATAATTGGATATGTCGATGGGAGTAAATAAATAATAGAAGAAAAATAAAAAGTATATACCACTCCTATCGAGATAACCAATATTAGTGTAAGGCCAATTACGGATGGTCGCTCCTATCCAGCCTTATTCTTCGTAATAATAGACAGTATTTCTTTTAATACTCTTTGTTATTATGAGCATAGAGGTGGGGCGTCACAGTTGGTATCGGAGCTTGGGGTTTATGGACATAATATAAAACATAACTTGGATGGAACATATGTTACAACTATTGGTCGATGTTTTATCTGTGATTTGAGTCAAAACTAAAGTTTTGAAATTTTGATGAAATTTTTAAATATCTTTATTTAAAAATAAAAGTGGAGTTGTGTTTTGTTGTTTTGATGAAATTGTGTTCTGATGATTTGATTGATTTGTGTTCTATTTATCAGAGTGCGCAGCGGAAATAGTGAAACTGTCTTCGCTGAGTACAACTGATAATCTTTTTGATTTAAAAATCGAAATACGAAATTGATATGAATTTCATTTGTTGTTTACATAGCTGTAATTATTTTGTTTCTTGAGAATTTCGAATCCGAATTGAGGATTCGAAGAAATTGCAGATATGTGATTTTTGTTGAAATTTCCGCTGGTTTCCTTTTGTACTAATCATCTATTGATTAGCTTTTGCTGTTTTGAGTTGTCTTCATTGAAGATACACTCTAATGACTTCCTTGTTTATATTGTAATGTGCGTGCAAATGAATTGCACGTTACTGCATTTATTTTACGTTGAACCGATGCTAGGTTATGAAACGTATTTTGTTGCCGTTATTTTTATAACGGGATTTTTACACCAATGCTAAATTTTTGAAGCACGGTGTTTTGTGGCATTTTGATGAATGAAAATTCTCTGATATTACATTTTGATGTAAATTGTTTTGATGTGATTTTGACGTTTTAAAATTACTGTCGCTTTGGCTTCAGTAACCGTCAAATTTTAAAAGTGGATTTTCAACCGGTTATTCCACAATGCTGTTTTGTGACCGTTTTACGGTATTTTGAGAAGTACGATTTCCTTACCGAAATTGTTACTGATTCGCTGTTCTAATCACGTGATTGGAAAATCGTTTTAGAATGAAAATTGATTTATAAAATTTTAGCAGTTTGCGTTTTCAAAAGAATGAGAAAGCGACTTAAACGATTCAGCAAAATCGAGGATTATGACCCCTTTCTTTTACTGTTTCGCTTAACTCCGGACTTGTTCAGTTGAGAATGCGAATTGTTATTTTTACAAAATAAATAAAATTGTTTTCAAAAATTTTACAGTTTGCGATTTCAAAAGAATGAGGAAGCGATTTAAACGTTTTAGCAAAATCGAGGACTATGACCCCTTTCTTTTACCGATTCGCTTAATTTCGGACTTGTCCGTTTGAGAATGTAAAGTGTATTTTTACAAAATACGCAATTTTGCACTTTCAAGGAAACGATGAAGCGATTTAAACGATTTAGCAAAAGTGCGGAGTATGGAACCACACTTTTACTATTTCGGTTAATTCCGGACTCGTTAATTGAAATATCTGTCGTTTTGATGATTTTACACTTTCAAGGAAACGATGAAGAGAATTAAACAATTTAGTAAAACTCGTGGTTATGGGACATGTGCGTTTGCTATTTTGGTTAATTCCGGACTCGTTAATTGAAACATTTTGATGCTTTCGTGTGCTTTCGAGCCACTATGAGGACCTTCGGGTCATTTGTTGGACCTTCGGGTCATTTGTTGGGCTTTCGGGCCACTCTGCGGACCTTCGGGTCAAATACCAGTACTAGACCTTCGGGTCACTCTGCGGACCTCCGGGTCAATCTGATGGGCGCCAAAATTATGTTGAGTACTTGGTAGGCTTCGGCCACTCTGAGATGCACGTGCGGCGAATTAAAAACTCGCCATCTGATGGGATCGATCCAAGCTTTTATGTTGATTTTCTAGTCTTCTTAATTGATTTCTAGATATTTGTTGCTTCCAATTATCTGCAGGTAATTGGATATTTGTTGATATGAGTTCTGATTATCGTTTTTGATAATCAGATATTTGTTGTTTCTAATTATCGCTTGTGATAATTGGATAATTGTTGATATGAGTTCTGATTATCGTTTTTGATAATCGGATATTTGTTGTTTCTAATTATCGCTTGTGATAATCAGATATTTGTTGATATGAGTTCTGATTATCGTTTTTGATAATCAGATATTTGTTGTTTCTAATTATCGCTTGTGATAATTGGATATTTGTTGATATGAGTTCTGATTATCGTTTTTGATAATCGGATATTTGTTGTTTCTAATTATCGCTTGTGATAATTAGATATTTGTTGATATGGGTTCTGATTATCGTTTTCGATAATTGGATATTTGTTGCTTTTAATTATCGCTTTTGATAATTAAATATTTGTTGATTTGAGATTTAATTATCGCCTGAGATAATTAAATATTTGTTGATTTTAGATTTAATTATCGCTTTGGATAATTAAATAATTGTTGATTTGAGATTTAATTATCGCTTTAGATAATTAAATATTTGTTGATTTGAGGTTTAATTATCGCTTGAGATAATTAAATATTTGTTGATTTGAGATTTAATTATCGCCTGAGATAATTAAATATTTGTTGATTTTAGATTTAATTATCGCTTTGGATAATTAAATAATTGTTGATTTGAGATTTAATTATCGCTTTAGATAATTAAATATTTGTTGATTTTAGATTTAATTATCGCTTGAGATAATTAAATATTTGTTGATTTGAGATTTAATTATCGCTTGAGATAATTAAATATTTGTAGATTTGAGATTTAATTATCGCCTGAGATAATTAAATATTTGTTGATTTTAGATTTAATTATCGCTTTGGATAATTAAATAATTGTTGATTTGAGATTTAATTATCGCTTTAGATAATTAAATATTTGTTGATTTGAGATTTAATTATTGCTTGAGATAATTAAATATTTGTAGATTTGAGATTTAATTATCGCCTGAGATAATTAAATATTTGTTGATTTTAGATTTAATTATCGCTTTGGATAATTAAATAATTGTTGATTTGAGATTTAATTATCGCTTTAGATAATTAAATATTTGTTGATTTGAGATTTAATTATTGCTTTAGATAATTAAATATTTGTTGATTTGTTTTCTGACTATCGTTTAGATCATTGGATGGTTGCTGATTTTATTGTTACGAGATTTTCTAGTTTCTTATTGATTCTAGATTACGTTGATTATATTGAATTGCTGTTTTCTATCTATCTCTGTTGATAGTCAGAGTTTGCTGATTATGAAGTTCGTGTTTTCTATTTATCTGTTAGATAGCTAGATGCTTGTAGTTTTGCAAATTGCGATTTGTGTTTTATAATTATCCTTGTTGATAATTGGATTTTGCTGTTTTCTAATTATCGTATCGATAGTTAGATATTGATGTTTTGTGAATTTCTGTATTTTAATTATCTAGTTGATAATTGAAGATTGCTGATAATTGCATTTATTCAGTTTTGCTGCTTCCTAATTATCTGTTGATAGTTAGATTTTGTTGAAGGATTTGTGAACCTCTTTTATTGAAATTAGAAGATTTCTTTGGCATTTGAATTATTGACTCTTATTTTTCTAGCTTAACCAGTTTATGTTAGAAAAGTAAGTGTTATTGACACCTTTAATTATGAAAATTGCGGGGACGCAATTTTTATAAGGAGGGGAGTCTGTAACAACCGGGATTTTTGTAGTTTCAATTATCGTCAAAATGACGATTTAATTCAGTTGATAATTGTTATTGGAATTCAAATCGAATTTGAAATGTGAAAATTGTTTGATTGCAATTGAGATTTATTCGGGTTAAAATTCTTTAATAAAATTGTTAACCGTTGTTTGAGATTTTAAAAATCCAATTTGAAATTTTCTTTAGGTTGTGAAGTCCTTTAATAAAAATTCATTAAATGCTGGTTGGGTTTTTAAAATGGGGAGAAATTCTTTTGATAATTTGCTTTGTTGTGTAGGCTTTAAAAAGTGTAAATCGTAGCCATTTAAAATTTTGCCGTGACAAACTTTTTAATGTATATAAACAAATTCACTATTTTCTCAGTCATTTTTAAAACCCTAATATTATCGTTCGAGTAGCAAACGATAATGGCGGCATGAATCCATTCCCCTTCGTCCTCTTTTCAAAATAAAGGGAAGAAACCGATCCCCTCTTTTTCATCTTCGATTCGAAATCCTAAAGCTTGGCGAACGAGGAGATGAACAGTGGCGGCCTCGTTACACTTCTTCGTCCCCAGATTCAGCTAGGGCTTCGTGAAGTAAAGGCTGCCGACTTCAACGTCTTGATCAATTGAAAAGGTGAGTGGTTTCCCCGCTCACATCTAATTCATGCTTTGAGTTGATTAGCGTTCGAAGCTCTGTGATTTCGTGGTTTCTATTTGGTGGCTATCTTGACTTTGAGTGCTGTTCGATTTTTGTGATTGTTTTCTGTCAATGATGATTTGAGTTCTGCTTGTTTTCGTAATTTTGTCTATGATTTGAATTACGTGATATTCACGTTGTTGATTCTTTTGCGGAGATAATTTGGGGAAGAACGTTATACCCACGGTTTTCTTCACTTGTTCACTGTTGATGATCACCTGACTTTCGAATCTGATCATCTCGACTTTGTTCTGTGATATTCATTTCTGTTAGACTTCACTGTAAATTTAATTCATATCCCTGGCCATCTTCTCTGTTGATTTCGGTCTTGATTTTGGGATGTGAAACTGCTTCTTACTTTGTAGTTCCATATTTTTATGACCTTGTGCCTGCATATATAGGGCCTTGTATCACTTGTTGGTCGTTGGTATAACCTGTTACTTTGGTTACTTTAAATATATGATTTTTACATGGTTTTGGCATGAGCGTGTTTGCATACTGTTGCATTTAGACTCGAGTATAATTGAGTCTTGTTGTCACTTGCACTTCATTGTATCATTTTGAAGTCCCAGATGTACTTTTTGACTTGAGGCATGAGTTTCGATTATGATATTTTGACGTTTCCATTTGGTAGATTGTAGTTCATGTGTTCATATTGATTGGGTGCTCTGTACAGGTATTATTGCAAATCACATAACCATTTGTACCTGTTATACCTCTATTTCATTTGCTATAGACCTGGCCGTCTATACATGAATTTATTTTGCGGTTGCATGACTTCATAAGGTCTGGTTTGTGTATACTTGATGTATGCACATTACATATATAGTGGGTTGCGGCAGTATATAGGAGTATATTCGGCTGACCTGAGCATTTATGGTTTGTAGTTTGGTGTTCACCTGCCGCTGGATCTTATGTATCCACCAGTCTGCATTTTTGATTGTTCCACCTGAGTTATATTGTAGTGCCCTTAAGTCTGGGCACATGTGCTTCATGTAGTCTTCACTTTTGCCCTTGACATCATGTAATTTTCTGTAATTGTCGCAGTCATTTTACTGCACCTATTGGGGACATCATTCTTTACTACCTTGGTTTTGCCACAGCCATTTTACTGCCAATATTGGGGATTGTACATTTGAGTTAGTTCACTGAAGCATCTGTGTCACCATTTATTCGAGTCAGTGGTTTGGTAGCACTACATGTTACTTTGATTACACTGTCTTTATATTTAGTGGTAGCTGCAGTTTGGTTGCAGTCTTGGCCTTGTTAGTTTGCATTGCATTAATACATTTGTAATTGTTGCCGAATTTCCTTGTGTTGTTGTCATACTTGAGTTGAACCCGATTTCGGGGTTTGACCTTGTGATCATTTATGACTTTCACTGAGCTTTTGGGTATCTCCTGCGATAGTGGCGAGGCAGTACACGCGTGCGTGTACTGCAGCCCTATCAGATTTGACAGTTTTAAATTGATGTTTCGATTTGTTGAATTGTTTCGTTGGTTAATTTCAAATGGTTTGGAGTTGTATTCTGATTTGGATTGTTGATTTGTCATTTAACACTGTTTAGTGTAATATCTGCCGTTATCCAATTCTCGTATCGAGAGTTGGATATACGAGATTTCTGTGATTATCGCCTATTTGACTATCTGATTATTATTGCTGCGATGCACTAATAACTGAGTTTGAATTAGACTGACCCGTGTATTATTTTCTTTTGAATTTAATACTCGGGTCAGACCCGAGTTATTTCAGGTTGTAGATTTCCTTCTTTGAGTTGCTGTTCGGGATTTGAAGACTTTTCACATCTTCTGAAGTTGTCAGTGTCATTTTGTAGTAGTCGTGTCATTGTATAGAACGATATGTATTCATGTATATTAGTCGATAATGTATTTGTATATATAACTTCTAGTGTCGACAGTTGTAGTTGTATCATATGTATCGAGTCAACTATGTATTAACTGACATCAGTTATATATATATGAGACTTTTGTTTTTATCTGTGTTCCGCATTTATATTATCTGTGTTATTGTTATATCTAATGTCCTAAACTATTATGAACCGTCGTAGTTTGTTTTATACTGATAATTGGATATGTCGATGGGAGTAAATAAATAATAGAAGAAAAATAAAAAGTATATATCACTCCTATCGAGATAACCAATATTAGTGTAAGGCCAATTACGGATGGTCGCTCCTATCCAGCCTTATTCTTCGTAATAATAGACAGTATTTCTTTTAATACTCTTTGTTATTATGAGCATAGAGGTGGGGCGTCACACAGTCCCTAAGTCGTGAACTGCTACTACTAACTTCCTTAGGTCGTCTACTCCGACCTAACCTTTCCCACGACCTAAGCTACCTCACGACTCAATTTTCAAACAGCTTAAGCTATAACATGGCTTAACTTCTAGACAACCTAAGCTCTAGTCGACCAAAACTCCGGACGACTTATCAATACTAACAGTCTAATAACAACTGTTTTACGATGTTTCGATCCGTAAAAATACGGGTCGTTACATTCTCTCCCCCTTAGGAATTTCGCCCCCGAAATTCCAAACAAACAAAGCAATCAAAAACTATTCCGCATGCCTATCATCCATAGCAATCAACAAACCATGCATCCAATTCTAGCCTAGCATGCAGAATTCTAAAATTAGAACAAGTTACAATGTCGTGAGATGACACGACACCTTATGGCCATACCTTGAAGAGTTCAGGATGAGCCGCCTTCATCCTCTCTTCCACCTCCCATGTACAGTCGTTAACATCATCACTCCATTGTATCTTGAGCAACCCTACTACCTTCCTCCTAAGCTGTTTCGTGTCGGTTTCCACGACACGAAGCGGCTTACGAGGTCTCTTATCGACTGGATCTACCTCAAAATCTTCACAGCTATCCACAGAAACTACTACATTCGAGTCGTGCACATATTTCCGTAGATACGATATATGAAAAAAATTGTGCACACTCGACATCTTTTCTAGTAACTCTAATCTGTAGGCGAGCTTTCCAATTCGCTCAATGATAGGGAATGGTCCGACAAATCTCGGAGTCAATTTTCCTTTCTTCCCGAATCGAATAACATTCTTCAGTGGAGAAATCTTCACAAAAACCATATCACCTACGTCGAATTCCAAATCCTTACGACGCTTATCGGCATAACTTTTCTGACGGTCTTGGGCTGCCTTCATTCGTTGGCGAATGATCTCTATATAATATGAAGTCTGTCGAATCATTTCGGGCCCAAGTATCAACTTTTCTCCTGTTTCTATCCAACATGTCGGAGAGTTACACGGTCTTCCATACAATGCCTTATACGGTGCCATACCAATGCTTGACTGGTAACTGTTATTATACGAAAACTCCACCAAATGAAGGTGATCTTCCCATGATCCTCCGAAATCTAAAATGCATGCTCTGAGGAGATCTTCCAAAACTCGGTTGACTCTCTCAGTCTGACCATCTGTTTGGGGATGATAAGCTGTACTCAAACACAACTCGGTTCCCAAAACTTCCTGAAAACTCTTCCAAAATCCACTAGTGAACAATGGGTCTCGATCGCTCACTATACTCTTCGGAATACCATGGAAACAAACTATCCACTTAACATATATTTCAGCCAACTTTGATGCAGTCCTAGTTGATCGAACAGGAATGAATCTTGCACTCTTAGTCAGACGATCTATGATGACCCAAATCCCTTCATTTCCCGTTCTGGTTCTAGGTAACCCATCGATAAAATCCATCGATATTTGCTCCCACTTCCATGTAGGAACTTCTAATGGCTAAAGCAATCCACTAGGCTTCTTCTGCTCAGCTTTTACCAACTGGCAGTTCATGCATTTGGAAATAAAATTTCCAACATCCTTCTTCATACCTTCCCAATAATAGGTTCTTTTCATATCCCGATACATCTTATTTCCACCTGGATGAATTGTCAGCTTCGAGTGATGACTTTCCTTCAGAACTTCATCTCTCAATTCATCTATATCGGGAACAACTAGTCATCCTTGCTTCCGAAGCCAACCCTCTCGATCGACCTCGAATCCTTTATCCTTTTCTAGGTCCAATCCAGATTCCAAATCATGGATAATCTTGACAAGCTTATCGTCTCGCTTTTGACTCTCGCCAATTCTTTCCACAAGAGTCGGTCTTATTGATAAGTTTGCCAACATCTCAGGTTCCAATTCACATCTAGGCCTGAAGTCAAATCCAGCTAAATACTCGAGATTCTTCCATTCTGAAAACATGGCTCCCAATCCTGCATGTCTTCGACTTAACGCATCAGCCACTACGTTACCTTTTCCCGGAGTATAGGCTATACCAAAATCATATGATGCTAAAAACTCTAGCCATCGTTGCTGCCGAAGGTTCAAATCCTTTTGGGAGAAAAGATACTTCAACGACTTATGATCTGTAAACAACTCGAATTGAACTCCCAATAGATAATATCTCCACATCTTCAGAGCAAATACAATCGCCGCCAACTCCAAATCATGAGTCGGATAATTCCTTTCATGCGGCTTTAGTTGTCGACTTGCATACGCAACAACTTTATTCTTCTGCATCAACACTGCTCCAAGTCCAGTACCGTATGCATCGGTGTAAACCACCATCTCTTCATTTCCACTTGGAATAGTCAAAACAGGAGCACTTGTCAGTTGCTCTTTCAGGATTCCGAAAGCTTGCTCACACTTAGCATCCCACCTGAACACTTGACTCTTTTTCGTCAATCCTGTTAACGGTGCAGCTACCTTGGAAAAGTCCTTGATAAACCGACGATAGTATCCTACTAATCCAAGAAAACTTCTCACATCAGATGCATTCTTAGGTCTAATCCAATCCTGGATTGCTGCCACTTTAGCGGGATCAACCGCTATTCCACTTCCAGAGATAATATGGCCTAAGAACCTCACTTCACTCTTCCAGAAGTGACACTTCGAAAACTTAGCCTTCAGCTGATGTTTCCGTAAGATTCCCAAAACAATACGCAAGTGCGTCTTGTGCTCTTCTTCAGTTCTGGAATAAACCAAAATATCATCCACGAACACTAGTACGAACTTGTTCAACTGATCTCTGAACACTCTATTCATAAGATCCACAAAATATGCTGGTGCATTGGTCAATCCAAACGGCATTACCAGCCACTCAAAGAAACCGGATGGTGTCCTGAAAGCAGTCTTCGGCACACTATCCTTAGCCACTCTTAACTGGTGAAATCCCGTTGCTAAATCCATTTGAGAAAACACCTTAGCTTTGTGAATCTGATCAAACAAGTCATCTATTCTCGGCAATGGATACTTGTTCTTCTTAGTCACTTTATTCAGCTCACGATAATCCACACATAACCTCAGCGATCCATCCGCTTTGGTTACAAACACAACTGGTGCACCCCATTCGGACACACTACGCCGAATGAATCCTTTCTGCAAAAGATCATCAACCTGCACCTTCAACTCTTGCTGCTCCCTAGGCGCCATCCGCCTAAGAGGCATCACAATAGGTCTGGCTCCTTTAACTAAATCGATACGAAACTCAATCTCTCTATGCGGCGGTAACCCTTTGACCTCGTCAAAGACATCCTCAAATCCATTAGCGATTGGCATCGATGACAGTCCATCCCGTGGAACACCCAACGAATACATGAAGCTCATAAAGACGCCTTATTCATGCTTACATCATATCACAACCTTTCGCCCCTCCACATTCTCGATTGTCACCTCCAACCTTTCACAATCAACCTTTGCCACATACTTCCTAAGCCAGTCCATACCCAAAATAATTCTGAACCCCGCAAAGTTCAAAACAAAACAATCACAAACAAAAGAGCAATCATGACTCGATACAATCAGACTATGGCATATCACACACAAACAAGACGAACCCCCAACTGGATTAGTCACAACCAATGGCCTATCAACAATATCCGGTTTTAAACCCAACCGGCCTACAAGTTCATTACAAACAAAAGAATGTGACGCTCCAGTATCGAATAACACTCTAACTGGAACACCACATATGGAAAGAGTACCTTGAACCACCACACTCTTTTCTTTCTCTTCAGTGGTAGGAGCTTTCAAAGATGATGGAACAGCCCCCAAAGCATAAGCTTGCACATTCTGCTTGTCCTTCTGCGGTTCAGGACAATTCTTCCTAATATGCCCCAGCTTGTCACAGTTGTGGCACTTCACCGGCACCTTCGGATTCTTGCAATCTCTGGAGAAATGGCCCTTCTGCTGATAGTTGTAGCAAGTCACTTCGCCCTTCGGCTTCTTCTGGCCATCCTTACCCTTCTACTGCTGCTGCTTCCTCTTCTTGTTTCCACCCTGCTGTGGTTTAGACTCTTCCTTGGTCACAGCAACAATAGATCCTTCTTTAGGAAACAGATTCTCGTGCCTGAGAGCTTTCTCCACAAGCTTCTCAAATGGATCGTCCAAATGATCCACCAACTGCCTCCCAAGATAACCGTCCAAGCCTGTCACAAACTTCTCGTTCTTCTGATAAGGAGATTCAATATACGACCGGGCATACTTGGACAAAGCTTCAAACTCAGAAACATACTCAAGAACTGGTCTTCCACCTTGCTTGAGCTCCACAAACTTCTTAAACAGAACAGATTTCTGAGCTGTAGAAATGAACTTAGCCTCAAATCTAGCTTGGAATTGCTCCCAAGTAATCTCTTCCTCTGGAGTATCAATGGTGATAGAGTTCCACCAATCAGAAGCTCTTCCTTGAAGCTGTCTTGATGCGAGCTTCCTTTTGGTTGCATCCTCGATTCCCAAATCACCAAAGATCCTTCTACAAGCATCTATCCACCTCTGGACTTCAATGGTTGATTCTGTTCCCAAGAAAACCTTTCCTCCAAGAGCAGTATAGTCTTTACACAGCTTAGCAAAATCCACCGGTTTTGGAGTTTGAACTTGGACTCCAACATCTATTGATGGCCCCAGAGCTGGCATCCTTCTCATGATCGAAGTCATCATAGCCTCGAACATAGCAGCATAATCAGCAGCCCCCTCAGTAGCACGGCCTTCCCTAGCAGCTGGTCTCCCTCTTCGACTCATTCTCAATATCTATAAAAAGGAATGATTAATACACCTTGAGAAACAACTGCATAAAGGAATCAAATCCTTCTAAGCTACTATATTATATATAGTAATCATCCATCAAAATACAATTACGTCTCTCATACGTAGTTTCATCAACGAGCGTTGGGTAAAATCGATTAACCAAAGCTCTGATACCAAATGTGACGACCGCCCATGACCCCTGCACCGAACATAGGAATAGTGCGCTGTAAAGTGTGCCAGGAAGCCATGGACGGTTGCCAAGGTAAGTTAAAACAGTAGAATCTATCGTATTACTCACAGTGCATGGATAAAAATACAATAGAGAATATACATAGTGAAGCTTCACAAAATTGAATCTAATCAATAAAGCTTCATAATAGTTGAATACAGACAACTGAATAGTCAATACATCAAGCCTCACTACATATCACTCAGAGAATATACAAGCAGCGGAACATCCAGTACATATAGTAAGAAAATAATATGCAAGCCTCCAGCTCGTCTTCGACATCAGCATCGTTGGAAACTAGAACAGCACCTGTCACCTGCTACCTAGTCTGCCCATCCCAAAATGGATGAACAGCCCAAGGTAATAAGAGTTGAACATAAAACCTTGAGTCAGACAATAGTCTTAGTGAGCGGTAAATTAACTAACAACATACCAAAAGAGCATAAAGGAAAAAGGAATAGGAATCCAACCCTCCCACTCCACCTCTTTCTACAGTGATAGCCCCCAGACACACTAAGCAGAAATAAACATAGCAAAGCAGACATTTAAAGTAAAGCAATTATCACTCGAGTCAAGGTCGATGTTTTCCAAGTGCAAACCCCCAAGGCCTAAACCGAGATCAGATAAACACCCAGAAAATATCGCTCTTGAGACCGAGTGACGATACAACCAAACATCCATGACTCTGGCTATCACTGTTATCATTGCTTCGATACCACCGTTAATTGAATGACCGGTACATTCTTTCAGCCGTCCGTCAAGGGCTAATGGAAACCCCGGTTCTAGACAGAACTCCGCACGTCGTCGCAGCCCGTGCCTAGGACTATCGAATCTACCCAGAGTACTTGACTACAATCATAGCCATTAGGGACTATCGAATCTGCCCAATGTACTCTTGCTTTGAGCCTGCTAGAACCTTCAACAACGATGAAATCTCAGCCTCCTAGTCATCCTCCTCGACGACTATTCTCATACTAGCTCAAGCGCCTCTCGAGCAAACCATTATCCTCTAACTCGAACCATTTCACCGAGTTATCATCATGCTTGGAATGATCCCGTCCGGATTAAACCAAGGCTATCTCCCATCATGCCTCGCTTCATCGCATCATAGCAAAGCCTCATCTCAACATCATCATCAATTCTATCCATATGGGCTTCATCATCCGCTACATATGCCACGAGTAGCTTTTCCCAATTCAAGAGCTTTTCCCTTAGCTTTTGAATCATCTTCGACCATCTTGTCTAAATCAAATCATCAATCAACTAATTCATAACGATCAATCAAGTAAATCATTAATCCAAGTAATCAATCACACAAACAAGATCTAAGAGCAATTAACACTAAAAATGGCAATTCTGTAAATAAAGAGTCCAAATCTAACAAGCATGAATCATGAGCAAAATCTCTACAACTTGATGAATGAACTTGCATAGATTAGCATGTAGTAAAATGGATGTCAAATCATCATGAACAATGGATCTATACATAGGTTTACGAAAATGCAAGAAATCACTATTTTAACACATAATCAAGCCATCAATCCGATATACTCCTTTGGATCCGTGTGAGAAATAGCCACCACTCACCAAATCACCTAAACTCCTCAAAAGAAACACACTTCAGATCTGGACAGCGAAGGATCTAACTCGATCTATCAAAATTCCGCTTCAAACGATAAAATCTCTCTTCGAAGAATGTAGATCTTCAACTTTAACTCTTGGATCTTCGATTTGGATGAAAGGAATCAAAAGATTAGAGTGGAGGAAAGAAGTGAAGAAATGTAGAATTCGAGCTCTCAAAATGGCAGCACTTCGTCGCTTCGAAATCCGGATCCCAAAAATGAAGAAGAACCCGCCTATTTATAGGCTGATTCCTTAAGTCGTCTGCCTCTATAAGTCGTCCACGACTTAAGAAAACCCACGACCTAAAAAACCCCGACCTAACAGTCCACGTCCTAACTATCCCCGACCTATGACTTAACGACTTAACAGCTTCCGACTCAACGACTTAGCACATGCACGCGGCTTAGCTCACTACACGACCTAACTGCATATGCGCTTCCACGACCTAAAAATGCCACGACTTAAGACAATGCACGACCTAACTACGCGCGGCTTAGCGACCTAACAAATGCCACGACTTAAGACAAATGCGCAACCTAATGACTCAGTAACTACGCGACTTAACTGGGTTACGACCTAACACCACACGACCTAATACTTAGCGACCTAACAACTCACGACCTAATACTCAAGTTGTCTACGACTTAACTTCCTTAGGTCGCTTACTGTTACCACCAGCTTCCTTAAGTCGCTAACTCGTAAGTCGCCGTTCTACCCTAAGTCGCCTATCCCTTAGGTCGTTAACTCGCAAACTCTCTTAGGTCGCTAACTGACTTAAGTTGCTAACCCCTTAGGTCGGTCAAATCCCATAGGTCGTCTCAAACTATCAAACGACCTAAACTACTATACGACCTAAGTCTTACCTCGTCCAGTCCCTAAGTCGTGAACTGCTACTACTAACTTCCTTAGGTCGTCTACTCCGACCTAACCTTTCCCACGACCTAAGCTACCTCACGACTCAATTTTCAAACAACTTAAGCTATAACATGGCTTAACTTCTAGACAACCTAAGCTCTAGTCGACCAAAACTCCGGACGACTTATCAATACTAACAGTCTAATAACAACTATTTTACGATGTTTCGATCCGTAAAAATACGGGTCGTTACACGATTGGCCTCAAAGTTTTGATTGGTTTGGAATAAAAAATGGACTTAACATTTTCTGAATAAAAAAAACGAATTACCTGTGTTGGAACTAGGTCAGCCTGTAGCAAAAGATATGAGTGAATTTCAAAAAATGTACCATGTTGGATCTTAATTGGACCTACAAAGTCTAATTTATTTAGAACATTTCTAAATTTAATGTAAATAAAATCATATATTCATTTGAGTTTATAAATTGTCGATAGAAATTTATTCAATTTGTTTTCAATTTGTGTACAAGTATACGCATGTATCATATTCATATGTATATGTGTGTGCATGTGTAACATGATATACCGTGCAAGGTATAACATGCCCATATATAGATATTTGGATTTACATCGCAACAGACACGCTAGCTCATCCTATATGTACTATATGTTATCCAAATATGTGTATATGTTTACAATGTATATATATATATTCAAGTAACACACACACACACACACATATATATATATAATATAAATTTAGTCACAAGAATTAAAATTAAAGAAAACTTACAAAGTAGTAGTTGCAAACTTCTTCTTCAATTCAGCAGAAAGCTTCTTAATATTACAAGCTTACAATACTGGTTGTGGAAATACAAACTCATATTACAATAGCTTCTAGGTTCTAAGTCCTTGCATTGAGGGACTTGTTTTATTTTTAAGGAGACGGACCTAAAACTTTAACTACACATAGTTGATTACATAATAGAAAACTAAAAAGCTATTAGCTGTGTTGTCCAAATAATTGAGCGTTTGTAACGACCCGTATTTTTGATAATTAAAAATATTAAATTTAATAAAATTTTGGAATTTTATATTATGAGAAATTAAAATTTATGATTTATAAATGAAAAAAACTATTAAAATA
This sequence comes from Allium fistulosum, assembly GCA_030737815.1. Lineage (NCBI taxonomy): Eukaryota > Viridiplantae > Streptophyta > Magnoliopsida > Asparagales > Amaryllidaceae > Allium > Allium fistulosum. Next base: position 514,762,354 of record CM060908.1, on the reverse strand, counting down.
TAAATTAATAATGTTGATTGAACGGAATTGACAACTGTTTAATGTAATTTCAAAATAATGAAAGTTAATAAGGAATATAATTGAATGTTGTATTAAAAAGAGAAATCAATGTTAGTTGACTTGGTTGGTTTTAACATGCAATATGAAACCAATTATTTAGTATGTAGATTTAGTAACCTTTGTTATAAGCAATAGATTTATAAATGTGTTTTTAAATGTGTTTAAATTACTTAAATGTAAATATTGTTTTAATTATCATCTTATTATTTAATCCATTGAAATCAATTTGGAAATCAATGAAATTAAATGTAATTAAATATTGTAGTTAGTATAAGAAAAGATGTTAACCGTAGAGTTGAGTGAAATAAAATGAAAACTTACATTGAATAAATTCATAAGGTAATAGTTTATTTAATATGAGAACATTTAAATCAAAAATAAAAGAATAAAAATGAATAAGTTTAGTAAAGGAGAAAACATATGTTTATTTGTTTGAAATGTACTTTAGCCTACAAATTAATTATAGGATGAGAAACTATTATTTAGTAAGAAATGCATAACTCCTGTTTTTATCCAATAATGCATGAATATGTTTAAATTACTATTAGACAAGAAATAATTGTTTCATTAGTCATTACATTTATTTAGTCCATTTTGAAATTCATCTTTGTAAACAATTGAAATTAATGTAATTGAATAATTTCAACTAATAGTAGAGAGGACACCAAATTGTAAATTAATAGGTGTAATTAAACGTAGCTTATGTTTTGTGAAAATATAAGGAAAGTTTGATTTAATGAAAAGAACATTTATATCAAATAAAATGAATGTTTCATTTGTGAATGTAGGTATGATTTGAATGATTGATTTAAAGGAAGAAATATATGTATATTTGAACTGTGTTTTAGCGTACAAATGGATTACAAGAGTTGAAAAATAATTTACTTAAGTAAGTTATTTATTACTCTGCTGTATGAAAAACAAATTTATAATCGTGTTTAAATGACTAAAGGAAACAATTGTTCTAATTTTTATTCATTTTAGTTGTCTATTTTGAAATTTAACTTTGTAATTAATTGCAATTAATGTAATTGAAATATTTCAATTTAAAGGAAAGAAAACATTGATTGCAATTAGTAGGTTTAATAAAAGAAACGTACGTTTTATGTTAAAGAGAAAGGGTGTTTTATTGGAAATAAAAGATCATTTTGGGAAAACCAAATTGAACGTTTTCATTTTTAAGGTAAGTATAATTTTATTTATTATGCATGGATAAAAAACTAAATGCATACAAATTTGAATATTATTTGAGTTAATGAAATCAATTTGGTTACGTTTCACAAATTGAATTTCAAAAGGCTGTGCGATGTACATGGTCCCTTCATTTCTTTTGTTATTAATTGTTGCATGTACGCCTTAAAATAGTTACCTCATTATTAATACTTGATCCGTTGATTTCTCCTTCTGTTTAATACTTGAACCTATACTTTTAGGCTGTATTTAATTCTTGCCATCTTATTTTCGCGTATACAAAATTTCACTTTCCTTTGATTTGCAAACTTTTCCATTCCTACGTACATTTCCTTATGCATCATTAATGCATGAAGCTTTCAAAATAAAACGTGACATTTATTTTTGTCCCTCCACCTTCATTTCCTAATTATTAAATAACCTGCAGCTTATTTCTTTATTTGTGTTTTGTTTCTTCTGACACCTCATATTCATTTAGTTCAAATTGTTCTTTGTTGAATGTGACGACTCAGAATTTTAATTATTTTAAATTAGAATATTTAATAGAAGTACACAAACCTCATTTATGTATGCTACTATTGGTTGCATTTAATAAAAGTACACAAACCTCATTTATGTATGCTAATGGAACATGCATATATATTTTACCAATTTGATTTCAAAATTTTGTATGCTGCGTACGGATGCTAGATTTGATTGGTTGCTTTGTTGTGTAGATAATTGTTTGGAAGAACGGTTGGATGATTTTTTATATATACTTATTTATCTAAGCAATACGATAGTGCAAAGAATTCTGTGACCCTCGGAAAATCCGAAAACGAAATTCTTTTAAAGAGGTAGAATGTAATACCCTTGAAGAAATTTTTTTATTCATTCGGTATTTTGATTTGGCTCGTTTGGAGCTCGTATGAAGGAATTATAGATGAAATGATATTTGATTGAACGAACACCACAAGTCGGGCTTGAAAATTAATTTAGTAAATTTTAAAATTGAGCGGACAACTTGTCCCGCATTAGTAAACTAAAAAGTCATGTATCCCATTTCATTAAAAAAACAACCGACTACATTCCATGTGCATTCCGCTAATGTACAAATAAGTGTTGACTGAATTTAGACAAACATTCCATGTGCATTGCAAAAATTAATGGCACAAGACAGTAAAACACAGAAAATGCATTACTCTAATCTATTAATAACATGGTAATATGAACAAATTCGCATCCTTCAACTAAAAATTATATTGCTCGAAGGATTTGGAAAAATAAGAGGCACCTATACAATCTTCCAACAGCAAGGCTCAAATAAACGAAGACGATCTCAAAGAGACAAACAGAGTACATGATCGTAAGAAACTTTTACTATTATATTAAAAACCTAATTAAAGATTAAGAAGATTTTCACAGAACTTCGTATTAAAAAGCTCCTCAAAATCAACGTGTTTATTTTCTCATGGCAGAAATGAAATTACAAAACAATCTTACAAAGTAGTAGATATGTTCCAAAACAACAATATGATATTTTAGATTATCTTACGGAGTAGTAGAATCTGAGTCTTGGTTCTTGCTTGCGAAAAGCGTACTCCAAATTTCCAAGTGTCTTATTTTCACTTAACTCATTTCATTTCTTATTAAAAAACTGTTTCCTTTACTTGAATGGACAATTAACATATATACCTTGCCTCCTTTTTGATTGTGTGAATGAACTTGCCTCCTTTCCTACTCCTCGGTCGTATTGCATCCTTACTGAATGGACAAAACAAGACTCTTTGTTCCCTCAACTATGGTGAGTCAATCCTAGCTCATGCATAACTCGGTTTCGTAATGCTCACTGAGATGGTAATTAGCATAACATATCTATGTATATCTAAATGCAAGCAAGGACAGTTTCGCTAATAATTGTACAAAATTTCATCAGTTGGTAATTATACAGATTCTATTATCAAACAGATTTATTTTGACACAACTAAATGATTCAACGCATGGCTGTTGTACACAATTTCAGTTTTTATGATTAAACAAGTTTGTGCTGGAAAACTTAAATGTTGAAATTAGCATCCGCCCCTTATTTTCAAACTTAATCCCTAAAAATCCCTCCTCAAAAACAAGTTACGAAATACTTCTATCAAAGTTTAAACTGCAAATATATATTTAGTATTTGTAACATATGTTGTTGTTATATCATCAGCTTTGTGCAATAATTTGTTCCGATGCCATTTGGTATTTCAAAAATATTTGTATCTCTCTGTTAAAAAATATTGATGACTTTGGTTTTGACGCTTACAAGGATTTTGGTGGAACAATTTTTAAATGGAAATAATATTCTGATGCTCCTAAAATGCCCTTACCTTTATTTTTTTAATCGGTAACCTTTTACATAATGTTTTGAACTGGTTACAACAAATATCTTTTGTTATAACCATTTCCTGGTCTAATGGCATGTACTGTTTCTACTTAAATTTTCAAGTTTTTTTTTAAAAAAGGCAACTTTATGTTGTCGTAAATTATATATATCAGTTTATAGTAATTAACAATTTATGATTACCGCTAGTATCCTAAGATGTGGCAATGAAATGCGTCCAAGTAACACAAATATACTAGAGAAACCATCAATTAAACTAGCAATTGGATAAGAATTGTATCAATTTTGACCTGGTGTGAAGACTTTCTTATTGGCAGCAATGGCTAGCTTTTGAAATTCATTACGTCATATATTAGGATAATGTGCAAACCCAAAATATATCATCGTCCATGTCCCCGCAAAATCTTTTTCCGACATAGAATTTAGATCAAGATTAACGAGATAATGGGCCTACATGACAGTTTTACGGTCTCCCATTGCGAAAAAAGTAATTAAGTTATTGCTGGAAAAAAGTAAGTGAGTAGGCTTAAGAACTTCATACAACACGTTTGTAATCAAAGTCCGATAGACCTACATTAACCAATCCACTAATAATTAATATGGCTCTAACAGTAGAACAATCGTAGAACAATATTCAAACATAGAACAATAGACCTATATTCAAATGGCTCTAACAGTAGAACAATCGTAGAAAATTATAAGGATAGCGTTTAAGGTATGAATATGGTAACCTCTTAAATGGTTCCAATATATCTTATAGTGCACCTGTATATTAACGTAAAATAATTTCTTTACAGGATATAAAAATTGACAAAATCAAATAAAATTACTATGTTGTTTTCAGTTTTAGTGAAGTGGAGTACAAGATAAAGGTATTTATTTTAAATTGCATTTGGAGCTTTTTAATCCTTCCAAACATCATTCTGCCATAATTCAACCAGAGTGGCTGTGTAGCCAGGGTCAATTTGCTCATGGCGACTTCCCACCATGGTCTATCGACCCTAGTCGAATTCAGGCAGCATTGGTACAAATTTGTGGTTCTCTAAGTACTGCTACTTGAGATCATACCAACTCCTGTCTCACTTCATCAAATTTGGAGATTTAGAATCATGGGTTCATCATCAACTTGTATATTATTTTTCATTCCAATAACATACATAATATTTTTCATTGCGCTACCGCTGCACCACTCTAATAAGACTCATATATAATCTATACCACTAATTTTTAATTTACTTCATCAAAAAAACCATACATAATAGAAGTAAACACCAAATTTTATTCAAATGTATCACACGTCGCCAATAATTAATATACTAATAGCTTTCAAATTTTCTTTAGAATTTTTTTCTTAAATTTCAAGACTATCCCGACAATCTAGTTACACTTTCGTTACCTGATGTAGGCTCTTCATCATTTACGTTTATTTTCAACTATAGTAAGTCAATCTTAAATCCATGTTTACCCTCGATAATGGGGTTTTAAGTGGGAAATGTTGGTCGTTTCAACTATACAGCCTACCCTCGATAACGGGGTTTTAAGTTGGAAATGTTGGTCGTTTCAACTACAAAGGCTAAACACATCGCCTTGATTATTGTTGCAATGAAAGAGTTATATTTGCATGCAAGTTTATAAGAAAGTTAAGAATGGTTCCGACCACTGAGAATTTAATAACATACTGTGATGACAATATTGCAATATAGATCAAAAAAATGTCAAAACTCAACATTCTTTAAAGTTATAGCCTATTTGGAATCTATTTGGCTATGAATATAATATTTTTACGATCCGTCTGACAAGTAAAAATGTGTGGAGAATGTGGATCATTAAATCCCCTTTATGAATTTAGCCACAGAAATTCCATCCAAACCAAGACATAACCAAAAAATATCAAGCACGATAACCACTAATCAAATATTGCAATCAGATAAGCATAACAAACAACCAAACTACGCCAACACCCTAGCATGCAAGATACTATCTAAGCGACATAAACTACCATCTACCATCTGTGAAAGTAAATGCGACATGGAATCTCACCAAGCATAAAGCTCCGGATAAGTGATCATCAAGCTCTTCTCGGTCTCCCAAGCGTTGTTGTCTTTGCTTTCATTCCATTAAACCTTTGCCAACTTTACCATCTTCTTTCTAAGTTGTCTCGTACTTTGCTTAATTATACGAATAGAAGAGCGGGGTCTCGATGCTTCAGGTTCAACTTCAATATCATTCAGCTGATCTGACACAACAATCACGTCCGAGTCATGCACAAAGTTCCAAAGGTATGAAACATGAAAAACATTATACACACCAGCCATCTTTTGAGGCAAATCGGTTTTATATACAAGGTTACTGATATTCTCGAGTACTGACAAATGATCTATAAATCTTGGTATCAACATCTCCTTACCATCGAATCGAAATGTATTCTTTGACGAAGAAATTTCGAAAGACTACATGTTCCGAACACAGAACTAGATCATGTCTTCTTTTATCACCGCAGCTCTTCTGTGTGCCTTGTGTAGCTTTCATCCATTATCGAATACAAAGTGAACTTTATATTTTATTAAACGAGTTAAATAATACTTTACATTGAGTTATCATCGTTCTTTCTTTTTATCTATATCAATATTTTATAATTTTAAAACTAATTAATGTAGAAAAGAACATACTCTTATATCTATACTCAGAGCGAGAATTTTGGAGCATATGGACATATCATGTATTGTCTTATGAAGGATGGTTATGGTCTGGTGTAAATAAGCAAAAGTACTTACAAATTGAATGAGGTTTTACAAAAAGATTACAGATTCTGCCTAAATAGCAAAAATTATGCATGAATAAACCACATTCTTTTTTTGTTAAATTATCAGTAAAATAAGTAATTTGTCTATGCAAATTAGAAGAGGTTTTACAAGTCTAAATTTGCACATGCATGAATATACTAACGCTTTTTCTATTGATTTGACGGCTAGCATGTATGGTATGTTTGTATCCATGGCCTAACTAGGCTTTAGTGTTAACAAAAAAGCAATTTAAATTTGGACTTTCCTTTGTTTCTTTTCCATTATCTTTGTACACTAAAAAATACGACAAATGAACTCATTTCAAATCATTCTTACTCAATAGCAAAAATTATTACATGGTATGAAAAATAATAATTTACAAAATCTAACAATTACATTTAAATTTTGTATGGTAACATAAACCAAGATATAATCAAATTTGTCAAGGCCAAAAAGCACCAAAAACCGCAAGGTCAGCGCCGAACGCTTTTTCGGGCACTTTGAGCATGATTTTTTCCATTTTCATTATATAAAACTGCACTTTAAAATTGATATTAAAATTGAATTTCGGACATTTGTATGAGTGAGATATTGGTACACGAAGATTTGGGTTAAATGGATCGAATTAAGGCTCAATTTTGGGATAAAAAACTTGAAGTAAAGTATTTTATATCCTTCAAATCGACCAAAAAACAAAAGTCATACTGAATTTTTTCTAGTAAATGTTATTTGATAATTTAGTATGTCATATTACAAACATCTATTAAGTGTTTTATATAAAATGAGACGTGTTCATAATATCTTATTTTAGTTCATGATAAAGAAAGCAGTCACTATAAAATTTCAAATATTTTCGAAATCAATTTAAAAATCCATATTAATTTAAAACATAAAATCAACATTGGTGTGATAGTAAAACACATCTTAAAACATGTATTACCGCTCAAATCAACATAACAATGGTATATAAAGTAATTTCCGGATCTTCATTCAAAACTCTATAAACATAAAATATAAAATGAAATGTTTCTTCCTAATGGTCACGCATAACATTTTTTATATATTTTCCAAGTATTTGTATAGGTTGCATGCATATTTCAGGTTTTCATCTGCACGGTATTTAGAAAAAATTTGATTCGTCACATTGAATCTTACATGATTACTAAGCACAAATATGCACATCCCTTTGATGGTGTATGGAGATTCCCTTTCAATTGTCCTTACTAAGGACGCTGCTCAAATGAATGAGAAGGAGCTTACAAAAAAATATATTATATGCATGGACAATCGGTTACATATTGTATGTTATGCTATGTACTAGACCGTGTGTATATACTCTTTGATTTATGACTTGTCAACAAATATTCTAAATAGGTGGAACTTTCAAAGAATGTGTCGATTTCTTGTGCGCTCTAGGCTACTTTGCGATCTACACGCAGTATTGTTGTCATAAAACATGTCATCGAATTCTCCGTATCGGAAATCAACCCTAGCCCACTCATAAATTTGTGCATCCAAATCGCTTCTTTAGTTGTTTCATTGAGGGTGACGTACTCGACCTCAATCGTGGGATCAACGATCGTTTCCTGTCTGAAACTTTTCCAACTAACGGCCCCACGTACTTGACACTGACTTAATATTGTCAACATCACTTTGAGACTAGAGTCTGTATACCCTTCATAAGGAAGTCTCAATTATCATATTTAATGAATAAGCCCTTGGTATTCCTTAAATACATAAGTATACATTTTAGATGAGTTTCTTTAGAATTATACTGGTATCGGTTTACATATCCTAACATGTAAACGATATCTGTTTAGTACATAACATAACGTACATTATGATTGTCGATGCATACAGTATCTTTTTCATATGCACTTTCTCATCATTATTTTGAGGAGCGTCCTTAGAAAGAACAATTAAGAAGGAACCTACATAAATTATCAAAGAGATGTGCATAACTGTGCTTAGTAAACATGGTAAAATCTAATGTAACGAATCAAACTCTTATTAAATACGGTAAACCACTATTGAAAACCTGACAATTGCACGCAATATATACGAATGTTTTAAAAATATATCAAAGATGGTTATGTGCGATCACTGTGAAAAAACATTTCATTTTATTTTATTTTGTGGGATTTTGACTATAACCCGAAAATTAACTTCTTATCATTGTCATGTTGATTTGAATAGTATTACGTATTTTAAGGTGTGCTTAACTGTCATGCCAACATTGGTTTATGTTTTAAATTAACATGAACTTTAAAATTAACTTCAAAAATGTTTGAAACTTATATTGATTTTGTCATATAATCATGACATGAAATAAGATGTTATGAAAAAATCTCATTTTATGCAAAACAATTGGTAATACGTAATTTAAGGTTTACTTCACTGTCATGCCAACATTGGTTTATGTTTTAAATTAACATGAACTTTAAAATTAACTTCAAAAATGTTTGAAACTTATATTGATTTTGTCATTTAATCATGAAATAAAATAAGATGTTATGAACACATCTCATTTTAGGCAAAAAAATCAACAAATATTCACAATATCACATGCGAAATTATTAAATAATGTTTACACTTCAAAAAAATGTCTTTATCTTCTTGTCTGATTATATCTTCTCTTCCAAATGTATTTGTTCACATAGTATATATACAGAAACCCTATCCTCGGTGTTAACGCTGAAAATTGAACGCTAACATCCTGGTGTGTGTAGTAATGTGAAAGCACCACCCGTTGGTACGGGAACAGAATATAAGCTGAAAAATAGCAGAAAAAGTAAAGAGACAACGGTTTTATAGTGGTTCGGCTCGTAATTAAGCCTACGTCCACTTTATATTCTTTTATTGCTGATCTGGTTACAAATTAATACAATGCACTTCAAATACAATTCACTTTGATCACAAAAACACTTTAGACTAGTAGCTCAAACTTCGATGTAACGAGGCTCTTTGAATCCATGTCGGATGTGCAAGATCGCTTTCGAAGCTTATTGTAGCGTCTTTGGTGTTTGGAGTTCTTTAAGTGTTGGTTCAGTAAAGAAAGTGGCAGAGTATCGGCGCTTCAGAGAATGATCGGAAAAGTCCCTTTCTAGTTGGAGTTAGGGCTGTATTTATAGGGGAGATTCTGGGCAAGATTCAATCTCCAAGTCTTAGGTCGTGAACGACTTAAGTTAGGTCGTAGGTCGCGAGCGACCTAAGATAGGTCGTGGGTCGTTAATGACCTATGAATCGTGGCTTCAGTTATGAGGGTAGCAGCGGTTTAGTGGATAACAAGTCCTAGGTCGCAAACGACCTAAAGGATTGAGCTAACTTATCTCAACTGCATTGAGTTTTGTCTGAATGAGTCAGTAGGTCGTGAGCGACCTAAAGTAGGTCATGTAACTTTTCTCTGCTTTAGCTCGCTAGGTCGTTACATTGCTAGGTCGCTGATCTTCTTAGGTCGTTAGGTCGTGAACCTCTTAAGTCATTAGGTCGCTAACTCCTTAAGTCGTTAGGTCGCTAACTCCTTAAGTCGTTAGGTCGCCAACTCCTTAAGTCGTTAGGTCACGACTCTCCATAGGTCGTTAGGTCACTGCTCCCCATAGGTTGTTAGGTCGCTACTCCCTTCAGAAGTTAGGTCACAAATCAAAAGAGGGTTAACATTTGCCCCTCGAAGTACATGCCTAGGTCGTAGGTCGTGTGCTTCGATCTCCTTAAATCATGCTTTGATGAGTTGTTAGGTCGCAAGCGACTTAGCGAGGAAACTAGGTCGTGTGAGCCGATTCGCATTTCACTGCCCCGGGGTATAAATAACTTAGGTCGTTCCTCCTTCACCTCATCTGTTATAACATTCCATTCAGCCATTAACAAGTTCTCAAGCTTGAACTGATTTGTGATTTTAGAGGGGATGAGGAGGTTGTGATTTGTGATTTTAGAGGGGATGAGGAGATGAGGAGGTTGTTAACGGGTTTCAGTGTTTTAGGTTAACTGATTTGTGATTTTAGAGGGGATGAGGAGGTTGTTAACGGGTTAGAGAGTTATGGGGAATGAGACTTGGGTTTGGAAGTTGATGAGTTAATGAGCTTCTTAGTGGAGAGGAAGGTAATTGGTGAAAGGAAACGAGGCTTTGGCTCGAGCAGGAGATAACTCGAGATTCCATTGGAGACGACCTAATGAATCTCAACGACCCATGAACCTTCGCGACCTAGGACTTAAACGACCTAACAGTTTGCAACCTAGATCGCGCATGACCTAACTCCTTAGGTCACTTCTGCCTTCATACGACCCAGGAATTAACCGACTGTATACTGCCTTGAACTGTTGGCTTAGGTTGCGACTTATCGAATTAGCGACTTAATCTCTTGCGGCATAGGGTTTAGGTCGCGGTCGAGCTAGGACTTGAATGATTTGTATTGCTTTGACTTGAGGCTTTTTCCTTCATGTGCATTACGACTTAAAAAATCAACGACTTAACTTAACTCGCAGCATACCCTTTAGGTTGTGGACGAGCTAATACTACTTTAGGTCGCAGACGAGCTAACACTTAGACATTTGCTGTGGCTTAACTTCCTGCGCCTTAAGCTTTTAGGTCGTGAGCATGTCTGAATGACCTAATACTTAATCAAATTTCCATTTCCTTGCCCTGAAGCTCTACGCCTTGAACTCTTTAACTTGAACAATGCGACCTAAGAAAATTTGCCTTGAACATTTGCAAAGCTTTGACAGAACTTGACTGAATTTTCAATTTGAACAGCTAGAATGAACCGCTTGAACTTTGAACTGTTTAAACTTCTTTACAGATTATCTCTAATGCTAATAACCTGTTAAACACAATATTTGCAGAAAACTGGGACGAATATACTGCCATTGACTGCCCACATCGAATGACAGATTAGTCGATAAAGAAAAATCAACTTAAATGAACTGTGTGAACGAAATGCTGTAAACCAACCAATTCAAGTGAAGTATTAAAGCAAAACTAAAATAGTTAACTAAAGCTAACTTGTTTGCATTAACACTGCACTTGAGTTTGAAATTAACAAGTCCTGAAATCTTGTAATCGACCAATTGTCAACTAGTTTAATTCCAGTTATGTTTGCTTTTTATTAGTTCTGCACAACACTTCACACTTTTTAGGAAACGTGCACCTTCACATTTGAATATCCAGTTGATTGTGTAGAATGACTTCTCAACAAGAAGAGGTAATAGTTCAAGCTGGAGAGGCCATTCCTATTCCTGCCCCGTTAACTAATCCTCCAGAAAGAATCTCGACCACTTTACATTACAGAGCTTTCAGCCAATTATGTGTTCAATTTGGTATTGCTGAAGCAGAAGCCATACTACCTGGGAAAAACGACACCGCTGACATACCACCTCCTGGTTTCGTCGCCGTTAATCGCCAAATGTGCATGAGCGGAGCCATTCCTCCTTTTAACGATTTCCTTCAACAGCTTCTTCTTCGACTGTCTATCTCTCCCTTTCAGTTACATCCCAATGGCTATGCCATCCTGATGGGGCTATGTGTGCTATTTAGGAGGACGCTGGATCGTCTTCCGAGTTTTGATGAAGTTTGTTACTTGTGCACATTTGCCAAAAATAAAGACCATCCCTCCATCACGCTTGTGAGAAGTGCTAGGAACCGCAAACTGATCATTGGTCTTCCCGACAGTGCTCACGGGTTTCTTAGTCGGTTTTTATTCGTTCGCTGTCCTCCGGGATTCTACGCTCTCTGGAGAGTAGGAAGTAAGATAATTTATCTTCATTCCTTATGTTTTCTGAACTTTTCGAAGCTCGAGTTGTCAGGTGTTAACTTCACTCTTTACTTTTCAGCGCTTCCTCCTCCTTCTAGGGATCCTGGTCACAAACCAACTTTTGAGAGGCTCATGGCCGTGTCGGTTGAGGAGAGGAGTATCCAATTTCTGTTGAAAGACGAGTTTTTACATCAATTCGGACTTCTACACTCCTCCCTGTCAATTCAATTTCACGACGCTGCTGATTCTCAGGCCGGACCGTCAGATGCCCCGGTTTCAACCGAAGAGATCACCCCTAAAGAACCTACCGTGGAAGCTTCTTTGGTAAAATGCTCCACATCTACTGACGTTGCGGGGTCGTCAAGCAAGCTAACACTTTCCCCAGTCATCGAAGAAGAAGAGCCTTCTCAGCATTCTGAAAAGGCGGCTGATGTGGAAATTGAAAGGGAAGGTTCTGCCGGGCACAATGGCGATGATATCTTTGAAGGGTTGAGTGATTTGATGATAACCTCACAGGAACTATTCAAAGATGATGCTTCAAAAGCTATCTCTTCTACTGTCGAGGCAACTTCCTCTTTACAACTAACTACAACGCCTGCTATACAAGTCGTCACCATTCCCACACCAAAGAGTGGTTTGTAGTCTGACGCGCGTAGCTTGCACATCACACACACTTAGGATTTTTTGGCACTTATACGCACTTAACTTTTCTACTTTGAAGATTTATAAGACTTGACTTTTCTTCAATTTCAGGTTCTCCGATGGGGCAAAGCGGTTCATACTATGATGACTTTCGGCGCTATGGAGGGTGTGACACCTATGACCATAGACGCTATCTCCCTGTCCGTAGGGAGACCGATGAAGAAAGAGCCGTTAGGAAGGCTCAAGAAAGAAGAGCTCACGAGCAACAACTCGGGAGAAGGGATGAACGATACGACTCTTCTCACAGAAGCGATGACTCTCATAAAATGAAATCCCATGATGATAAAGGGAAGAGTCACATTGCTGACGATCCGAGCAAACGGGTCAAACTTAGCGATCAATCAGCATCTGCAATTTCTGAAAAGACCGATGCTCCTAACCCTCTTGACATCTCCTCCGGTTCTCCTGCTCTTAAGAAATCTGACATCCAGACAATTATCAACAGGCCTCAGTATCAAGTCAAAGATACTCCTTCTACACTTCAAAGCCGATTCCCAAATTGGTGCTTAAGGGGAGTACGCTTCGACTTAGCCTTGGTACCGATTGATAAGCAAGCTATGTTGAGGAACCTTGATGCAGTCAAACTTGATATAGAAAGGATGTCTGGCTGGCAGAAGCTTGTCGACGAGCTTCAAAGAGTTAATCGCATGAATCTCTAGGCCATGCTAACTATGGAGAATGACAAATCGGAGTGGGATAAAGTTTGTAAGCAACATGCCACAGAGATGGCGAGCATTGCTGACGACAATGCGAGACTTGAGTCCGAAGTTAAGAAACTCAAAGAAGATCTCGCCACTTCTTCCGCTTCGCACTCTCAAAAAGAAGAAGTCTTCCAAAAACAAGTGAGGGATGCTCATGCTGCTCAAAGGGATGCTGAGATGAAACTTGAGGCTGAGCAGCATGTTACTGAAAAATACCGCAAAGATACTGCTCAGCTGCGGGAAACAGTTAACTCCCAGAACATGGAGATCGAATTGTTAAAGGCTCGACTTTCTAAAGTTGAGAAAGAGCATGATGAGGCTGTTGCTGGTCAAGTTGCAGCTGAAGAATCTCATGAGGCAACCAAAGCCACTATCAGCTCTACTCTGTTCGAATTTTATGTCCACAGCGTCTTGGGGCGCGGAAGGCTCTCATTCCTGGGACCGAAATATGAAATTACTTTGACTGAAGTATGGGAGGCCGCAATTGATATGCTCGGGGGTGCCGGCTATGATGAGGCAGAGCTTGAGGCACATTATTTTGATGATGAAACTCGTGCCGCTCTTGCCAGAGGAAAGGAGCAACTTGCTGGAGCGAGAGCTGAAGCTGCGGCAGGGGAGCATCCGGAAAAGAAAGTATCTCCAACTGCCCCTGCCCATACTTCGACTTCGGCCTACGTTGATATCATAGGCTCTAGCTCTTATTCTCCACCTTCTACAAAAGCTGAAGTTAAGTCCGCCATTGCCGAGTCTCCCATTATTCAAGTCGAGGAGAAGTCCCAAGATGACGCTGAAGCCGAAAACTTTGAAGTCGTCGTGATTAAGCCAACTTCTCCCGGTAACTCCAAGTCCGATCTAGCTCAAGTAGACAACTCGTTCGATTCAACTGAGCTCGATGAATTTCTCGCTTATTACTTAAGTCCTGATGATCCAATATCTCCTCTTTTTTCGGAGAATATTGATTTTAACTTCTTTTCTTCTGTAGCGGAAGCACCGAGCGCTGCACAAACTTCTCCCCTTCCAGCTGTTCCTCCTCCACCCCTTCAAGTTACTCCGGCTTCTCAGCCGGGATCGCAGGAAGAACAAATAGAAGACCTTCAAGGCTTGGAGGATCCACCCGCTTCGCAAGAGCAGAAGGCGGAAGATCTTGAGGACAGTGAGAAGACCCCGGAGCAGTCTTATGATGACGACACAAAACTTTCTACGTTGCTTACTCCGGGGAGTGAGTCTTCTTCGAAGAAGAAGGGTAAGTGCGTAATGAGGAAGAAGAAGAAAAGCACTTCAGCTGGAGAAGATAAAGTAGAAGAAGATCCGGCTACTCCTCTTTCTCCTTCCCCCCCGACCCGTCCACAACGGCTTCTAAAACTAGTTATCAAGCCGGGAAAGAGCTCTAAGGGTGGCGGGAAGAAGGAATGATAAGCTGGACTTTATGCTTCTTGTTTTGCTTTTTGCTTTTTGCACGTATTGACCGGAGATTGTGCGGGTACCGGTCCCCGCTTGAAACCTGCATATGTACAAAAACTTTATAGTATGGAATAAAATGGTTCTTTTTACTTGTACAATTTCTTGTCAGCATATGTGTGAATGCATTTATTCCTTTTTTTTGCACAAGTTTCTTTATTTACTTTATATGATACTGCAGTGAGCTCATGGTATGATGTTTGAGCATTGTTTTTATTAATATAGTTATATGCCCCCGTACCACGGCTTACTACAATATTATGAAATGACTTGTATTCTTATTTTAGAGAATAATTCTTCCGTTTTGAGGAAATATTATTCTGCTTTTAATAAAATACACTTTGTATCATAGGAGTTTTTCTTTCTCTTTCTTTCTAAAGAACACTTCATCTTTCGGGGATGATCACATTTACTTGTTGAAAGTGGATTCCCCTACGCAGTGAAGTGGGATTCTGAAGAATGTTTTGATTTGTTTGTCAGAAAGTTGTATTTTATCGTTGAATGGGTCCATGGGACTGGCATTAGCTGTTTTACTGGATATTTGTTTGTATAAATGATCGTAAGTATTCAACTGTGGCCTAGAACCTTCTTTCTTTAGAAGGTGCCCCTTTAGTGGTTCCATTAACGAAGTTTTTGGATGTGCCTCATTAGAGGGCTTTATCTGTTTAGTGCTTCCGAAGAAGGCTTTGTGTCTCGTTAGAGGAGCATTTTGGTCTCCGAAAAGTTGTGCCTCCGTAGAGGCCTTGTGCCTCGTTAGAGGGCTTTGTGCCTCCGGATAGGTCTTGTGCCTCCGGAGAGGTCTTGTGCCTTCGGAGAGGTCTTGTGTGCCTTGGGGAAGGTCTTCTGCCTCCGAAGAGGGTAGTATGTGCCTGTGGTGAAGGCTTGTGCCTCTGAAGAGGGCTTGTGGTGCCTCGGGAGAGGTCTTGTGCCTCCGGAGAGGTCTTTATTTGATTGCTTGAAAGTTACTTTCTCACAGTTAAATGGATCCACGGGGCGGACGCAAGTCACTTAATTGGATGTTCGTTCGCACAAACGATCGCAACTAGTTAACAAAGGCCCTATGCCTTCCACTTGGGAAGGTGCCCCTTCGGTGGTTCCACCAACCTTTTTGTTGAGAAAAGCACTTCCATTTTTTGGCGTGCCTCCGAAGAGGGCTTGTGCCTCCGTAGAGGTCTTTATCCTCCAAAGAGTTGCGCCTCCGAAGAGGTCTTGTGCCTCCGAAGAGGGCTTTTGTTGATTGGCTCGCCCATGTCTCTTCGTTGTTTGCTCATTAGTGGTCCCCTTTTATTGTCTCCGAGCCCGTGTTCCTTTCTTTTGCAAGCAATTTGCTCCATCCGAAGGAGTGTACTTCACTGTTAAGTGATTTCACGGGACAAGCGCAAGCTATCTAATCAGATGTCTGTTTGTACAGATGATCGTAATTAGTTAACAAGTGTCTGGTTCCTTTTCTTTGGAAAAGTGTCCCTTTGGTGGAATCATCAACCTTTTGTGTGAAGTTCATCTTATGTTGGATTTAAATTTGGAACTTTTTGTGGCTTGAAATTCATTTATCGAGTGATTTACAAGGTTCACTTGGCCTTGTGATGGGTAAGCTTTGTTTTAATGGCCTGCAATATTAAATCGTCATTTTAGCAATACATTTAGAGTATTTACACATCGAAATGAAACAGACATTTTATAATAATAAAGAACATAGAATTTATAGTGGTTCGGCCAAGAATTGGGCCTACATCCACTTTATAGCTCTTTTATTGATTATCACTGATTTTACAATAGTTTACAATACAATTGATACGTCCATCATCATTTTACAATTTCAAGCAAAGCTTTTCAAGTAAAGTATGGACGCAAATGATTGCTGTTCCAGGCTCTCAGGATTGGATCTCCTTCAACAGTTATGAGTTTGAAAGTGCCATTGAGAAGTTTTTCACCTATGACATACGGCCCTTCACAGTTCGGCCCAAACACTCCAGTTGTTGTCATGATCCTCTTCAAGACTAAGTCCCCGATTTCAAAGCTTCGTTGATGGACTTTAGAGTTGAAGTGCCTTGCTATTCTTTGCTGTTGAGCTGCAACTCTGAGTTCAGCTTCCTTCCTTTTTTCATCAAGTAAGTCAAGTGCTTCAAGCTGCAGCTTTTCATTTTCAGTTTGGTTGAAATGAACTCTCCTGTGTGAGGGGACTTCTATTTCCACTGGAATCATTGCTTCCGATCCGTATGCTAATGAGAATGGAGTGTGCCCAGTCGCAGTTTTGTGGGTAGTTCTGTATGCCCATAGTGCTAGTGGTAGCTTATCAACCCAACCACCCTTTGCCTTTTCTAGTTGCTTTTTGATGGTTGATTTGATGATTTTGTTTACTGCCTCCACTTGCCCGTTTGCCTGCGGATGAGCCACTGCTGAGAAGCTTTTTAGGATTTTAAATCGTCTGCAAAATTCCTGGAATTCTTCGCTTTCGAATTGAGTACCATTGTCTGTTATTATCTTCTGAGGCACACCATACATGCAAATGATATTTTTCGTTACAAAATTTATCATCTTTTTAGAGGTAATAGTAGCTAATGGTTCTGCTTCAGCCCATTTAGTGAAATAATCAACAACAATAATGGCATATTTGATTCCGGATCTGGCAATCGGCATAGGCCCAATAAGATCTATTCCCCAAATTGCGAATGGCCATGGACTGACCATCTGTGCTAACATGGTAGAAGGTGCTCTTGGGATTTTTGCAAATCTCTGGCACCTGTCACACTTTCGGGAGTAGCTAGCAGCATCTCGATTAATATCTGGCCAGAAATAACCATAGCGAAGAATTTTCTTGGCAAGAGTTTGTCCACCTGAATGATCCCCACATTCTCCTCCGTGTACCTCTGCTAAAATTGTCTTGGCTTCTTCCTTGGTTACACATCGGAGTAATGGCATTGAGAATCCCCGTTTGTATAACCGGCCGTCTTGAATTACATATCTCGATGCTTTTCTTAACAGCTTTCAGCGTTCTTTAGAATTTTCCGGCAGGGAACCGTTGAGTAGATATTCTTTGATCGGGGTCATCCATGACTCTTGTTCTTGAGATACAGTCATGATCCAGTCAATATCCATCTCGTCAGTGCTTGGAGCTGACAAGACCTCCACAGGAACCAATCCAAATAATTGAGCTTCTCCGGAACTTGAATACTTTGCAAGAGAATCCGCCTTCATATTTTCTTCTCGAGGTATTTGGCTTATCGAATAGTGATCAAAATCATCGAGAAGTTCACAAGCATTTGACAAGTAAGCAGGAAGATTTCCTCCTTTAGTTTGAAACTCCTTCTTGACTTGACATACAATAAGCTGAGAATCACTGAAGATCTGCAATGCTTTAATGTTCAGTTCTTTTGCAATCTTTAATCCAGCAATTAAAGCTTCATATTCTGCTTCATTATTTGTAGAAGGAAATTCCAATCTCAATGCGTAACACAATGATCGCCCTTCGGGGGTTTCAAGCACCACCCCAGCTTCGGAATAGTAATCATTTCTTGCGCCATCAACGTATAACTTCCATCTGGTTGGGATGTCAACTGTAACCTCTTCCTCACTGTCACCTTTATATGTGTACTTTACAATGAAATCTGCTCAAGCTTGTCCGTTGATCGCTCTTCGGGGATGGTAAGTGATATCATATTGGCTAAGTTCAATATTCCACTTCAGAAGACGGCCCGAAGTTTCAGGGCGAAATAGGACTTGCTTTAGGGGCTGATCAGTGAGAACTTTGATAACGTGAGCTTGAAAATATGGCCTCAACTTTCTGGAAGCGATCAGTAGACAATAGGCGAGTTTTTCTAGCTTAGAATAATTCATTTCTACCCCAGTGAATCTTTTGCTGACATAGTAGACCGGGCGCTGAACTTTTGCATCCTCCCGCACTAATGCTGCACTCAGGGCATGAGACAAAACTGCCAAGTATATGAAAAGGTCTTCACCATTGTTGGGCTTGGAAAGTATTGGAGGCGCTTCCATGTGACGGATTAGTTCATCGAAAGCTTTCTGGCATTCAGGAGTCCATTCGAAGTTTTTCTTTCCTTTCTTTAGAGCGTCAAAGAAGGGGATGCATTTATCGGTGGCTTCGGAAATAAACCGACTTAAAGCAGCAACTTTCCCATTGAGACTCTGCAGTTCCTTTTTTGTCCTAGGGGCCTTGACATCTCTCAGAGCAGTAATTTGAGCAGGATTAGCTTCAATGCCCCTAGCGCTTACGATAAATCCCAAGAATTTCCCGGACTCTACTCCGAATGAACATTTCAAAGGGTTGAGCTTCATTCCATACTTTCGGAGAATTGCGAACATTTCTGCTAAGTGATCCATATGGTCAACTGCTTTCTTTGATTTCACCAACATATCATCGACATAGACTTCCATAGTTTTCCCAAGCTGTGATTTGAACATTGCATTAACAAGCCTTTGATATGTTGCCCCTGCATTTTTCAGTCCGAAGGGCATGACTTTGTAGCAGTAAAGACCAACATCGGTGACGAAGCTCGTATCCTCTTGATCCGGCTCATGCATCATAATCTGGTTATACCCGGAGTAAGCATCCATAAAAGACAACAATTCATGCCCGACTGTTCCATCTACCAGCTGATCAATCCTTGGCAACGGGAAGCAGTCTTTGGGGCAAGCTTTGTTTAAATCTGAAAAATCGATGCATACTCTCCCCTTTCCATTTGCTTTTTTAACCAATACTGGATTTGAAACCCAATTTGGATAGGTGGACTCTTTGATGAAACCATTCTCCATGAGCCGATCTACTTCTTCCTTTAGCGCTGCTGACCGTTCTGGACCCTGGGTTCTCCTTTTTTGTTTCACAGGTGTTAACTTCGGATCAATATTCAGAGTATGTACAGCAATCTCTGGAGATATTCCACACATATCGGCGTGACTCCAAGCGAATACGTCTAGATTTGCTTTCAAAAATGATATCAGCATATTTTGGACTGCCATACTGAGTTGTGAACCCACATTTAGTACTTTGTTTGGGTCTTTAAGATCAATAGGTACTGGTACCGTAACTTCCATTGGCACCACTATATTTTCCCCTGCACTGGCCTTTCTGGGGTCCATTTCTCTCCTTGCACCACTATGCTCGCCAGTGCAGGGGCCACCCTGTACTTGCTACAAGGTTGGTTTTTTGATGCGGAGCGGGGCCGCGACATCTTTTCCTATCTCTCTCTTCCTTGCCTCCCGAAGCTCTATAAGATAACACTCCCGCCCAGCGTTTTGATCCCCTCTTATGACACCAACACCATTATCTGTGGGAAATTTCATAGTTAGGCACCACAGGGCGAGAATGGCTTTGAACGCAGCTAGAGTAGGCCGGCCCAGGAAGGCATTGTAGGAAGAAAATCCTTCAACAATTACAAAAGTTTGTTTTCGAACCACCTTTTTCTGTCCATCTCCAAGTTCCACAAACAAGTCGACCGTTCCAATTGGTTGCTGTGGTTCCCTAGTAAACCCAACAATCTTCTGCGATGAAGCCTGAACGTCAGTCATTGGAATCTTCATTTGATCAAACGTCTTCTTGAAGAGTATATTGCAAGAGGCGCCGCAATCAACAAGCACCCATCTTACAATAGCTGGCCCAATTCGTGCAGAAATGACCAAGGGATCCATGGTTGGAGCTTCAATACCCATAGAATCCCTAGCTTTAAACACAATATCATCATTAGAAGTTCTCTGCTGTTTCAGGGGTGCAGCGTCTTCTAAAACAAAAACATCTTCTTCTGCTGGGGTATATTTCAAAGCACGAGCATATCTTTCCATCTCACCCCAGCTCCTGCCCGCTGGGTGTGGGCCTCCTGTAATCACATTGATAACAGGCCTTTCAGATTCATGTGCAGCAGTGCCCTCACCCGAGCCAGATGAGTGAGTAGGGGGTTGCTGCCCCTGAGCAGACGAAGTTGGGTCATTCCTATTCCTCTTAACATACTGTTGCAGCTTGTTTTGTCTTAGCAATTCTTTAATCAAGCTCTTCAAATGACGACATTCGTTGGTATCATGGCCGGGTTGGTTATGAAACCGACAAAATTTTCCATTTCGCATAGCATTCTTTCCAGGCTTTATCTCAGTCGATTTAGGATACTCTACAACATCTTTGGTGGCAAAGAAGATATTCTTCGGAGTGTCGGTTAAAGGAGTGAAATCTGAGGGTTTAAAGAAGCGAGGTTTCTTTGTATCCTTTTGTTTCTTTCCATCATTATTCTCCCTCTTCTGACCTCCGGAATCTTTCTTAGCTGAAGCAGCAATGTTATTCTACACTCCTGTTGCCACCACTTTCACTGGTGCAGGAAGATTTTCCAAGCGCATGAACTCGTCAGCTTTCTTATAAAATTTCTCGAGCGATTTTGGCTCCTTCATTTTCAGCCATTTCCCAAATTCACTCGACTTATCGATAGCCCGCATCAGATAAGTCAAAACCATCCGTGGCTCCGCGTTGTCGACTTCAGCCAGAGCTATGTTGAAGCGATTCAAGAAAGACTTAATAGACTCTCCCGGATTCTGCTCAAGGCTAGACAATGACATTATGTCTTTCGCCTTTGAAGCGTACAGTCTGAATTGCTCTTTAAACTTCCGAGTTAAATCAGAGAACTGGTCTACAGATCGGGCCGGTAGTTTTGTAAACCAGAGTAGTGCCACCCCTTCCAAGTACACCGGAAAGTACCGGCACATAATTTCATCCGTTGCCCTGGCACCCGTCATGTGCCAGTCGTATTTGTACAGAAATTGATTGGGGTCGCTTGTCCCTCGGTAAGCTGGAATGGTAGGAGGAACAAACTTTCTTGGAAATTCGGCTTTTATAATTTTCTCAATGAACGGAGTCTTACTGGGAGCGAACCCCCAGTCGTTCTCATCTTCATTTCTTTGCATGCTCTCTTTCATGATCTATCGTATCATTTCCGAAAGGTATTCCTCGTTGTTCAAAGGCTCTGCGGGGCAGTCATCAGCCATTTTCTCAGAAGTTTGCTTAAACAAATGTTCGTGAAGAGTTGATTGCGGTCTTGTCACTCCAGCTTGGGGAGGTGCCTCTTCGGCAGTGCCAGCTGCCCTTTGAAGAATGTTCCTCCCTTCAGAGTTATGAACAGCATCATCAAAATTTTCCTCATTACTCGCTGGTTGACGGTTAGCTCCGAGCATAGCATTCAACCTTTCTAACATTAAGGTGTTCTGGGTTTCAATTTACTGATATAACCCAGATACAGCAGCATCTAACTCCGCTCGTGTCACTCCAATGCTTGGAGCTGCTTGACTTGATGAAGGAGAAGTAGCAGTGTTATCATGAGTATTGACGGATCTGGTAGACTTGCGCTTTCTTCCGGGAGCCATTATTTCCGACAAACTTCTGGTTCTCAAAGAAACTTTTTCCACAAACTCTTGTGAAGCAATGGTGACAATATTCCTGAGTTGGGTTCTCAGTGAAAGCACCAAAATGTTAACGCTGAAAATTGAACGCTAACACCCTGGTGTATGTAGTAATGTGAAAGCACCACCTGGTACGAGAACATAATATAAGCTGAAAAATAGCAAAAAAAGTAAAGAGACAACGGTTTTATAGTGGTTCGGCTCGTAATTAAGCCTACGTCCACTTTATATTCTTTTATTGCTGATCTGGTTATAAATTGATACAATGCACTTCAAATACAATTCACTTTGATCACAAAAACACTTCAGACTAGTAGCTCAAACTTCGATGTAACGAGGCTCTTTGAATCCATGTCGGATGTGCAAGATCTCTTTCGAAGCTTATTGTAGCGTCTTTGGTGTTTGGAGTTCTTCAAGTGTTGGTTCAGTTAAGAAAGTGGCAGAGTATCGGCGCTTCAGAGAATGATCGGAAAAGTCCCTTTCTAGTTGGAGTTAGGGCTGTATTTATAGGGGAGATTCTGGGCAAGATTCAATCTCCAAGTCTTAGGTCGTGAACGACCTAAGTTAGGTCGTAGGTCGCGAGCGACCTAAGATAGGTCGTGGGTCTTTAATGACCTATGAATCGTGGCTTCAGTTATGAGGGTAGCAGCGGTTTAGTGGATAACAAGTCCTAGGTCGCAAACGACCTAAAGGATTGAGCTAACTTATCTCAACTGCATTGAGTTTTGTCTGAATGAGTCAGTAGGTCGTGAGCGACCTATAGTAGGTCATGTAACTTTTCTCTGCTTTAGCTCGCTAGGTCGTTACATTGCTAGGTCGTTGATCTTCTTAGGTCGTTAGGTCGTGAACCTCTTAAGTCATTAGGTCGTTAACTCCTTAAGTCGTTAGGTCGCTAACTCCTTAAGTCGTTAGGTCGCCAACTCCTTAAGTCGTTAGGTCGCGACTCTCCATAGGTCGTTAACTCCTTAATTCGTTAGGTTGCTAACTCCTTAAGTTGTTAGGTCGCCAACTCCTTAAGTCGTTAGGTCGCGACTCTCCATAGGTCGTTAGGTCGCTGCTCCCCATAGGTCGTTAGGTCGCTGCTCCCTTCAAAAGTTAGGTCGCTAGGTCGCAAATCAAAAGAGGGTTAACATTTGCCCCTCGTAGTACACGCCTAGGTCGTAGGTCGTGTGCTTCGATCTCCTTAACTCGTGCTTTGATGAGTTGTTAGGTCGCAAGCGACTTAGCGAGGAAACTAGGTCGTGTGAGCCGATTCACATTTCACTGCCCCTGTGACGACCTGGAATTTTTGTATATTTGAAATTGGAATATTTAATTAATTTTAAATATTCAGAGGTTAATTATAAACTTAAATTTCAAATATCGCTGTTTATTGAGTAATTTAATAATTAAATTAAATTTAGTTGAAGTTGGATAAAATAGTAAATCTGGCATTCTAAGCTAATTAAAAATATTTTGAAGGATCGAAAAATTCATATTAATAATACTAAAGGTAATAGAACTTCTAAAATTGAATTTAAAAGTGTTTTGATCAGTTTTGAAAATATAACGTTTAAATTGAATTTAAAAAATAGCCTTCCGGGGCACAGTCTCGAAATTCGTCGAAACTAGTTCCATTGGATCCGTAAGATTGTATTATTACCGGATTCCAAATTTCGTAGTGATCGGAGTTAGTATATGAGCATACAGTATATAAACGTCTTGAAATAATTATTCGAGACAATTTGAATTTAAAACTTATATATCATTTGACTGGTCAAATTCTTTACGTCACCGTTTCTTTCGCATTAGAACTTTCTCGAGAGCACTATAACAAAACATATCTGTTCACGCAAAGCTTTTCAAGCACGCTACTCTTCTTTTCCCCTCTTTTCTTTCAAATCATTATCGGAAAAATGCCGAACATCTCCAGGAAAATCAATTCCAGTTCGAACGAAATCTTCCTTCCCCTCTTCTTTCAAAATCACGACAGCCTTCTTCTTTCAATAGCACTGTCAATCTCCTCTAAAATAAAAAAAATATATAGCAGACAAAATCAAATTATCGGCCGAAGCCTCGTTTTCAAAATCATATCCTCCAGTTCGTCATCGATTTCGTACGAGTGGGGGGGGGGAGAGCTCGGAATCGTTTATGGCGGCTTCGAAGTGGCTCGAGTCGCGATTGATTCTTGGAAGGAGGTTCGCGAGTACGAATGGGGGAGTTCTCGCGGCGACGTGGGTGGCTTCGATTTCGAGCCCGAGGTGGTATCGCGGTTGGTTGGAGGTGCACGCTCGGTTGTAGGGCGTTCGATTCGTAGATGTGGTTCGCGATTTGAATCATGTAGGGTTCGAGTATCGGAGTTCGACGACGGGGTTCTCGATTTGGGATTTCGTTGCTTGTCGTCGTGATGTATGCTGGAACAGTGACTCGCGTGCGAGGAAGGTACGCGGCAGTGGAGGTGGGTTTTGGTAATAATGGTTTGGCGATTTTTGGGTTGCAATGGAGGCGATTTCGCATGTGCGAGGCAGAGGAGCAGTGTAAGGTATTGCTGTTTTCTTCGATTCAAATTTAATAATTACAGTTAGGTAAAACTATTCCTATGTAGATGTGAATATAGAGTAGAAAATAATTTTTTTGAAGTTTATAACTGAAATAGTTGTATAAAGAGGAATTTCTAAATGAGATTAAATTCTGTTTTTTTTATCATGTTTAAACTGGAAAGTATATATATAAGGTGTATAAAGGTAGAAGTTTTAAATGTTTCGAATTGGAAAGATATATAAAATTTAGTAGCTAAGTTAAATTTATTTAAAAAGGGAAATTAATTATCTTCTTGATTTAAATATTAATAAAATCATAAAAATTGTTTATTCAAGGTTAAAATCTGAAAGGAAACAAGCTGGTTTGGTCGGATTGGCAAAACAAAATAAAGGTGAGTTAATCTCACTCAGTTAAATTATAATTTAAATTTGATTGGTTAAATTTAAATATTGATGGATGATTGAATTGATTGATTTGATGGATTTGATTGATATGGTATATAGTAGTATATACCAATATATATATATATATTGGCATATGTATATATTGGAATTGTTATTCCCGCATTTATATATATAGCGGATGAGACCCTATGCGCCGCATAAAAGCGGATGATATTTTATAAAACCCATATACCACGATATTCCACCTCGAAGTGGAATTGGTATTGTGCTAACGTCTGTGGATGCAGGGAAACAGGTTGGAGGGATCCAACTGGATTCCTCAAATATTTAATTTGTTTAAATATTCTGTGTTATGATATTTGATATTCTGTGATGATTTTATATTGGATAATGTGGTTGATTTGAATTCCCAGTATAATGAGTTATAAATTCTATGGAATTGAATTTTTGGAAAGAAATAAAAGGATAAAAATTTAAGTAAAACAATTCAAGTGAATTGGAATAAAATTAATAATAAATTGAAATAAAAATAAAGTGATTTGGAATTTTAACAGATATGGGAAAAAGAAATTTTAAATTTACAGAGGAGTAATAAATTTTAAACCAAAGTGATACTGTTTTAAAAGAATAAAGAAATTACTTTTAATTCAAGAATTAAATTCTAATTAAAGAGTAAATAAGGAATTTTGGAAATCCGAAAATGGGTATTTTAGTTGAAAGAGGTTTTAACTCGTAGTTAAGAAATAAAACCCGAAGTTATTGTTTTTGAAATAAATGAAGTAAATAAGGAATTTATTTCAAGATAAAGCAAATTTGAAATCAAATATAGAATTGATTTCAATGTTTGAAATTCGAAATTTAAAAGAGGAATGAGATTTTGGAATTTATAAACTGGGTTTATAAAGTAAGGTGAAATATCAGTGGATATTTAAATATAAATTCAAGATGGGGATTTATAAAGAAATGTGGATTGGGTTTAGAATAAATGGTGATTTATTTTAAAGATGTGGAAAGAAAGTGTATTTCCTGGGTAGCCAAGTACATTTTGTTTTTGAGCAATTTTAAATATTGGTTAAAGGATTTATTGTTATTTTAAAAATCATATTTTAGAAAATCTATTATTTCAAAATGTTAAATTTCTAAAGTAAGTATTGTTCAAAGCTATTATTGTAATAAATATAAGTGATTTGGTAAAATGTTTTTAAAAGAAAAATTAGTTTACAATTACAAAGTGGTCTTATTTTAAATATTTATTTTAAAAATATATATATATTTCAAATAGAGTATTAAAGTAGTTTAATTTCAATATTTTCAAGTATATTTGTAATAAAGTGTTTTTAAAAATTATTTCAAAATTCTAAAAGGGCTTTTGTACTTGGTGTCTCAGAGGAAATAATTATTTGAGAAATTATTCTGTGGAAGGAATATATTTGAAACTGTTTTCAAAAAGGGTTTGAAACAATGAAATATATCTTGTAAAGATATTTTGAGGTAAATAAATAATATGGGAAAATTATTTATTGTTGATGGATGCTATGGATGTTAATTGATAGTTAAATAACCGACTATCAATATTGGCCAAATGCGCTGATCGTTTCGAAGAGACCGGGATTGAGATTTATTTCTCGAAAACCACTTCAATCCGGTTTGTACGTTTCGTGTAACGTGTTCGGAGTCGAAGATGGAGCAGTGAAGAGCAAGGGCTAGTCGCTACTAATCCTGAGGATATTTCCAAAATGGATGTAGTAGGAATAGTGCCTTCGGTTCCGTTCGGACCCGGGACGGACTTGTATGGACGAATGCTTTCGTGACATCGTCAGGTGGGCGATGGGCATTCAAAGGGATATGTTCTATAAAGGTAACGCTTAGCCTCAAGCCTCATCAACCGGGAATGACTGAAAATCAGGGGTTATGCAGCAAGGCTTCGTGGGTAGCCCCCACTTGAGAGTAAGGTCATCCCTGTCTAGATGTCCCTTTTATTTCGGCTTAGTGGTGCGGTTGCTGATCCCAACCGTGGGGTGATTTTATTTGGAATTATCCAGTAAGGGATGATTCCGGCCTTGTGTTGCAGGGGAGCGGGCGTACTCCTCGGTACTGTGATCTAGGCCACGTACTGTGACAGGTGGTACCCCAGTGCCTAGTCATTCGTTGGAAATCCATTCTCCCTACGTGCCTTGTACGAGTTTTGTTTGTATTACCCACGTTGTGGCTAGTATGCCGGAATTTAATAGATGTAACAATTTCGGCTATTTGAATAAGTATTTGTATATAGACACTATTATAATATCAGAGGATTTTGATAAAAAGTGTTTTAGCTATCGTAAGGTAAAAACCCGACATGTTTATTTGTGGTGTGGTCTTACGAGATGCTTTTGTTTTCAAAGGATTTTGAAACTTTAATAATCAATTTGAGTGTGATTTTCTCACGCTGGTATTCCAGACTGACTCGGGTATTGTTTTATATGATGCTCGGGTCAGACCGAGATAAATAGGTTCAGGAGATGATGCTGTGGAGCTCAGGAGACGAGCTGGATGACGATACGTACTCTCGTACTTGCTATTATTTTTCCGCTGTGTATTCAATTGTATGTTATGGATGTTGATGTACTCTGATGATGTATACTGATGATGTATTATATAAACAGATATAGTTTTTGATTTGTGTAAAGATCTGTTGATATATATTATATTTTATTCCGCTGCGATGGTTAGATTCTGATGTTGTTTTTCCATTTTCTTCTTCTACCTCTTCTTCTTAACTAAAATGGTTCGATTTTCCAGGTCTGGAAAGTCGGGTCGTTACATTTGGTATCAGAGCTTAGGCTAGCGATAACCTTGGCTCTGGTGGGAATTTTGAGAGTAGTAATAAATATGAGCGCGTATTTGTTAGTGGATATAAAATGGTTTTATATTGTGTTGGTTGGTTTATTGAGTAGTTTATGGATTCTGGTCAATGCGAGTAATTAACGTTATTGATAGGGATCTCTAAACACTCGAATAGAACAATTCGACACAATATTGTTTTAAAATGGGTAGATGAAATAATTTTACCCAAATTATTTTTGTATATAAAGAATATAAATTTTTGTAAAGTATTATAGTATTTGGATATTTGGATGAAAATATTCTAACAAATATATATATATATATATATATATATATGGTAAGATTATAAAATTAGAAAGATATACATAATCAATGGGAATTTGCATAAGTATAAATTGTACAAATGAATTATAGCTAAAATTTGATTTAATCAAATTTTAGAATTAAAACCCGGAGATTTTGGGAGTGTTTTCAAAGTGTTTTGAAGACAAATAATAGTATTATTATTTTGAAAAGAATTTCGGAAAGGAAATTGTTTCAAATAAATTTTTGAAAGGGGTATAGCAATGAATTCACTTCAGTTGCTGGAAAATAATTCGGAGGATGACGGCCGCATCTTCAGAATTTATTTTCGAACTTCTGAGTGACGGATTGCTGCCAAATTGATTTACTTAGAAAAATTTGCTTTGTTTTTGAAATTTTCAAAGGGGATTTGTTGGAAATAAAAACCAAGATTGGTTTAAATTTTTGAGAAGTGTGATTTGGAGATGTTGGAGATTCCAAAATGATTTGAAATTAAAAGCCGGTGTTTAAAAAGGGAAATCCTGATGAAATAAGTTGTAAGCTTATAACTTGAAATGATTTTCAAATCAGGAAGGGAATATAAGCTTTGAATGTTAGCATTAACCTGTAAAGTGAAAAGTTAAAAATGAACTTAACTTGGATTGGGAAATAAAAATTTGGCTGGATTGAAATTAATTGAATAGGTTGAGAATAATATCCAGTTGTATTTGAATAAAATTGAATCGAATTGAATTAAATAAATCTGAGTTAAGTTGAATTGGAAGAAAATAAAAATCCAGTTGAGTTATTAAATGGAATTGGATTCTTACCTGAATAAATTGGATAAGGAATTGGATTGGAATAAATAAATTAGAATAACTTGTGAAAGAATTAAAAATCCATGGAAATGTGTAAAATCATAAGTTGTGACATATAAAACTGAAAGTGGGATGGAAACCCCAAAATAAATATTTTGGATGAATTGGAAAATAAACGAATAATTCAAACTTGAATTATAAAATAAATTTAATTTAAGGAAATTAAATGAAGTGATATTTGGAATTAAAAACCAAGTATTGAAATATAAATAGATAATAAATTGGTAAATGAAATATGGAGATGAACCTGAATTGGTTAAATGCAAGTCAGATATAAATTTGATGTGACAAGTATTTTGCTTGTAAATGAATGATGAAATGAATATTCGATGTAAATATTATGGAATGTAAAATAAATTGAATGAATCAATTAAAAATGAAATTGAATAAAATTCTATGAACTAATGGAAGTAAATATAATTGGTTTTTGAATCAATTGTAATAAATATAAGTTCGTTTGGATTCAAATGAATTGGATATAAGGAATTGAATTGTGAACTAATGGAATTGAACGAAATGACATTAAAATTGGTTGGAAGCGAGTAAAAACAATTAAATTGGTGGTTGAAACTTTATAAATTACTTTTAAGTGTTATTTGGCAAGTATGACTTGTAAAACCCATGATTTAGCTATTGAATGAATTGAAATGCTATAAATTTTGTATATTATCACTTAACTGTTTAAATTGAGTTAGTACAGGTTCAGGGAACCCGTTTGGCTGATTTTGACTGCGTTAATTGCTTAAATAAATAGCCGCTTGCTTTAAAATGCTAAATAAAGGTACGCCTACGCAAAAGAATTCAAAATAGGAAATATGAACTGCATATATTGATATATATTGTGATTTCCGGCCTGAGGCCGATGTATATATATATTTGTGCATCCTGCGATATCGCAGAAGTCCCTCCGTACAAGGGAGACTCTGCCAAAATTTTCCGTAAATTTTGGGAGTTAGAAAATTTTTGGAATTTTTGAAAATTTTCATTAACGATAAATGATTTAAATTTGTTAAGCAAATGGAATTGAAACTGGATATTGAAATCTAATTCAAATGTGAATGTAAGGTGAAGTGAAGTCGAAGGAACTAAAGAAGTGAAGTTTGCGAATAAACAGTTAATCGAAATTTAAATTAATTAGCAAGTGCAACTAATTAAATATTCGAGTGGAAGCCAAATTTAAAGTAAGTGGAATTGTAAAGGCAAAAGTGAATAGAAATGGATATGAACTTCAATAGTGAAGTGAAAATAAGTATAAGCAGTATGTAAAATATTTATATTGAACTTAATAAGTATGGTGAAATTCTTAAGTAATTTTATCGAGGAAAATTATTCTAGATGGAAAATTGAATGACGATTAAAATTTGAAGTTGTGAAATGAGAAAATTGTGGATAAGTGAATGTAGTCAAAATGAATGTGAATAAAGGAAAATTGATAAAACTGATAATCAATTGAAATTAATACGTAGGATGTACGTATATTATTTTATTCGCATAGTGATTTGATCCGGATTCGAGCACAGAATTTCGAGGTAATTATACCGATCCGAGTTGGGATTTTTCACTCGATTTTCGACGGTGAACCTGGATATGGATTGTTGATTGATTCTGGATATTCTCTATCATAGTTGGTGGCTATGCAAGGAGAATGACGGTTTCTGATCAAGAAACCAGATCTGAGTCCGCACTAGGAAGTCGGGTGGACGATACTAGTTCGGAAGTGAAATTGTGTGATCGATTGAGCGATCGAATGTGATTTTGCGTACGGATGGTATATGTGCATCGTACGGGCTTAAGTAAAACAAATATTGGAAATTTGTAAAGAAAAGTATAAAATGACTTTGGGATTGGGAGTGAATATTATTGCTTAGTATGATATACAGGTGTATAAAAGCAATGGATAAATTGGGATTTTGATTTTTGAAGATAAAATTTAAATGGTCCGACAAAAAGGTATGTATTTGAATTTCTGTATGAAATTTGATTGGGTTTTTGATCCAGCCACTTGGCTTTTTGTTTTCTTTTTGAGATTGGGAGGCCGTAGAGCCATTTTGTAGTAGTACCGAGCTAGCCGCGCAAAGGAGAAGCTGGCGAAATTTTTCGAAAATTTAGGGAGTTAGAAAAATTTTGGAAAATTTTGATAATTCAAAATTTGAATTCAAATTTAAATTTGAATGAATAAGTAGGTGGTATGGGTTGAACTTATGAATAAGTTTGGGAAGTTAAAAGATGATTAGAGTATCATTAATAAAAGATTGTTTGGGTATTGTTAAAACTGTTTGAATTTGGGGAATAGTTAACGGGGATTGAATCATTCTTCCTAACTAGTAATTTCGGGGACGAAATTCTTTTAAGGGGGGAGGAATGTGACGACCCAGAATTTTTGTATATTTGAAATTGGAATATTTAATTAATTTTAAATATTCAGAGGTTAATTATAAACTTAAATTTCAAATATCGCTGTTTATTGAGTAATTTAATAATTAAATTAAATTTAGTTGAAGTTGGATAAAATAGTAAATCTAGCATTCTAAGCTAATTAAAAATATTTTGAAGGATCGAAAAATTCATATTAATAATACTAAAGGTAATAGAACTTCTAAAATTGAATTTAAAAGTGTTTTGATCAGTTTTGAAAATATAACGTTTAAATTGAATTTAAAAAATAGCCTTCCGGGGCACAGTCTCGGAATTCGTCGAAACTAGTTCCATTGGATCCGTAAGATTGTATTATTACCGGATTCCAAATTTCGTAGTGATCGGAGTTAGTATATGAGCATACAGTATATAAACGTCTTGAAATAATTATTCGAGACAATTTGAATTTAAAACTTATATATCATTTGACTGGTCAAATTCTTTACGTCACCGTTTCTTTCGCATTAGAACTTTCTCGAGAGCACTATAACAAAACATATCTGTTCACGCAAAGCTTTTCAAGCACGCTACTCTTCTTTTCCCCTCTTTTCTTTCAAATCATTATCGGAAAAATGCCGAACATCTCCAGGAAAATCAATTCCAGTTCGAACGAAATCTTCCTTCCCCTCTTCTTTCAAAATCACGACAGCCTTCTTCTTTCAATAGCACTGTCAATCTCCTCTAAAATAAAAAAAAAATATAGCAGACAAAATCAAATTATCGGCCGAAGCCTCGTTTTCAAAATCATATCCTCCAGTTCGTCATCGATTTCGTACGAGTGGGGGGGGAGAGCTCGGAATCGTTTATGGCGGCTTCGAAGTGGCTCGAGTCGCGATTGATTCTTGGAAGGAGGTTCGCGAGTACGAATGGGGGAGTTCTCGCGGCGACGTGGGTGGCTTTGATTTTGAGCTCGAGGTGGTATCGCGGTTGGTTGGAGGTGCACGCTCGGTTGTAGGGCGTTCGATTCGTAGATGTGGTTCGTGATTTGAATCATGTAGGGTTCGAGTATCGGAGTTCGACGATGGGGTTCTCGATTTGGGATTTCGTTGCTTGTCGTCGTGATGTATGCTGGAACAGTGACTCGCGTGCGAGGAAGGTACGCGGCAGTGGAGGTGGGTTTTGGTAATGATGGTTTGGCGATTTTCGGGTTGCAATGGAGGCGGTTTCGCATGTGCGAGGCAGAGGAGCAGTGTAAGGTATTGCTGTTTTCTTCGATTCAAATTTAATAATTACAGTTAGGTAAAACTATTCCTATGTAGATGTGAATATAGATTAGAAAATAATTTTTTTGAAGTTTATAACTGAAATAGTTGTATAAAGAGGAATTTCTAAATGAGATTAAATTCTGTTTTTTTTATCATGTTTAAACTGGAAAGTATATATATAAGGTGTATAAAGGTAGAAGTTTTAAATGTTTCGAATTGGAAAGATATATAAAATTTAGTAGCTAAGTTAAATTTATTTAAAAAGGGAAATTAATTATCTTCTTGATTTAAATATTAATAAAATCATAAAAATTGTTTATTCAAGGTTAAAATCTGAAAGGAAACAAGCTGGTTTGGTCGGATTGGCAAAACAAAATAAAGGTGAGTTAATCTCACTCAGTTAAATTATAATTTAAATTTAATTGGTTAAATTTAAATATTGATGGATGATTGAATTGATTGATTTGATGGATTTGATTGATATGGTATATAGTAGTATATACCAATATATATATATTGGCATATGTATATATTGGAATTGTTATTCCCGCATTTATATATATAGCGGATGAGACCCTATGCGCCGCATAAAAGCGGATGATATTTTATAAAGTGAATATTAGGCTCAGGTCCCTAGTAAGTTTCAAAATACACAAAAACCTCAGTAAAAAAAAGTGTGTAAATTAGGTCCCTAGAATTAAGTTACTAAGTAATTGCATATAGTTATGCAATTTTTTTGGTGAATAATTGCGGAATTTTCCGCAACTTTTTGAAAAAATTGCGTAAATTTCCACAATTTTTTGGGTGAATAATTGCGGAATTTTTCGCAATTTTTTGAAAAAATTGCGTAAATTTCCGCAATTTTTTGGATGAATAATTGCGGAATTTTCCGCAATTTTTTGATATAATTGCATAAATGTCTGCAATTATTCACTAAATAATTGCATAAGTGTATGTCATTATTCGGTAACTTAATTCTAGGGACCTAATTTATAAACTTTATTTTACTGGGGTTTTTGTGTATTTTGAAACTTATTAGGGACCTGTGCCAAACTGTCCCTTTTATAAAACCCATATACCACGATATTCCACCTCGAAGTGGAATTGGTATTGTGCTAACGTCTGTGGATGCAGGGAAACAGGTTGGAGGGATCCAACTGGATTCCTCAAATATTTAATTTGTTTAAATATTCTGT
Organism: Allium fistulosum; assembly: GCA_030737815.1. Classification (NCBI taxonomy): domain Eukaryota; kingdom Viridiplantae; phylum Streptophyta; class Magnoliopsida; order Asparagales; family Amaryllidaceae; genus Allium; species Allium fistulosum. The sequence goes on along the minus strand of CM060908.1, from coordinate 514,728,241 downwards.
GTTATGATATTTGATATTCTGTGATGATTTTATATTGGATAATGTGGTTGATTTGAATTCCCAGTATAATGAGTTATAAATTCTATGGAATTGAATTTTTGGAAAGAAATAAAAGGATAAAAATTTAAGTAAAACAATTCAAGTGAATTGGAATAAAATTAATAATAAATTGAAATAAAAATAAAGTGATTTGGAATTTTAACAGATATGGGAAAAAGAAATTTTAAATTTACAGAGGAGTAATAAATTTTAAACCAAAGTGATACTGTTTTAAAAGAATAAAGAAATTACTTTTAATTCAAGAATTAAATTCTAATTAAAGAGTAAATAAGGAATTTTGGAAATCCGAAAATGGGTATTTTAGTTGAAAGAGGTTTTAACTCGTAGTTAAGAAATAAAACCCGAAGTTATTGTTTTTGAAATAAATGAAGTAAATAAGGAATTTATTTCAAGATAAAGCAAATTTGAAATCAAATATAGAATTGATTTAAATGTTTGAAATTGGAAATTTAAAAGAGGAATGAGATTTTGGAATTCATAAACTGGGTTTATAAAGTAAGGTGAAATATCAGTGGATATTTAAATATAAATTCAAGATGGGGATTTATAAAGAAATGTGGATTGGGTTTAGAATAAATGGTGATTTATTTTAAAGATGTGGAAAGAAAGTGTATTTCCTGGGTAGCCAAGTACATTTTGTTTTTGAGCAATTTTAAATATTGGTTAAAGGATTTATTGTTATTTTAAAAATCATATTTTAGAAAATCTATTATTTCAAAATGTTAAATTTCTAAAGTAAGTATTGTTCAAAGCTATTATTGTAATAAATATAAGTGATTTGGTAAAATGTTTTTAAAAGAAAAATTAGTTTACAATTACAAAGTGGTTTTATTTTAAATATTTATTTTAAAAATATATATATATATTTCAAATAGAGTATTAAAGTAGTTTAATTTCAATATTTTCAAGTATATTTGTAATAAAGTGTTTTTAAAAATTATTTCAAAATTCTAAAAGGGCTTTTGTACTTGGTGTCTCAGAGGAAATAATTATTTGAGAAATTATTCTGTAGAAGGAATATATTTGAAACTGTTTTCAAAAAGGGTTTGAAACAATGAAATATATCTTGTAAAGATATTTTGAGGTAAATAAATAATATGGGAAAATTATTTATTGTTGATGGATGCTATGGATGTTAATTGATAGTTAAATAACCGACTATCAATATTGGCCAAATGCGCTGATCGTTTCGAAGAGACCGGGATCGAGATTTATTTCTCGAAAACCACTTCGATCCGGTTTGTACGTTTCGTGTAACGTGTTCGGAGTCGAAGATGGAGCAGTGAAGAGCAAGGGCTAGTCGCTACTAATCCTGAGGATATTTCCAAAATGGATGTAGTAGGAATAGTGCCTTCGGTTCCGTTCGGACCCGGGACGGACTTGTATGGACGAATGCTTTCGTGACATCGTCAGGTGGGCGATGGGCATTCAAAGGGATATGTTCTATAAAGGTAACGCTTAGCCTCAAGCCTCATCAACCGGGAATGACTGAAAATCAGGGGTTATGCAGCAAGGCTTCGTGGGTAGCCCCCACTTGAGAGTAAGGTCATCCCTGTCTAGATGTCCCTTTTATTTCGGCTTAGTGGTGCGGTTGCTGATCCCAACCGTGGGGTGATTTTATTTGGAATTATCCAGTAAGGGATGATTCCGGCCTTGTGTTGCAGGGGAGCGGGCGTACTCCTCGGTACTGTGATCTAGGCCACGTACTGTGACAGGTGGTACCCCAGTGCCTAGTCATTCGTTGGAAATCCATTCTCCCTACGTGCCTTGTACGAGTTTTGTTTGTATTACCCACGTTGTGGCTAGTATGCCGGAATTTAATAGATGTAACAATTTCGGCTATTTGAATAAGTATTTGTATATAGACACTATTATAATATCAGAGGATTTTGATAAAAAGTGTTTTAGCTATCGTAAGGTAAAAACCCGACATGTTTATTTGTGGTGTGGTCTTACGAGATGCTTTTGTTTTCAAAGGATTTTGAAACTTTAATAATCAATTTGAGTGTGATTTTCTCACGCTGGTATTCCAGACTGACTCGGGTATTGTTTTATATGATGCTCGGGTCAGACCGAGATAAATAGGTTCAGGAGATGATGCTGTGGAGCTCAGGAGACGAGCTGGATGACGATACGTACTCTCGTACTTGCTATTATTTTTCCGCTGTATGTTATGGATGTTGATGTACTCTGATGATGTATACTGATGATGTATTATATAAACAGATATAGTTTTTGATTTGTGTAAAGATCTGTTGATATATATTATATTTTATTCCGCTGCGATGGTTAGATTCTGATGTTGTTTTTCAATTTTCTTCTTCTACCTCTTCTTCTTAACTAAAATGGTTCGATTTTCCGGGTCTGGAAAGTCGGGTCGTTACAGCCCCGGGGTATAAATAACTTAGGTCATTCCTCCTTCACCTCATCTGTTCTAACATTCCATTCAGCCATTAACAAGTTCTCAAGCTCTCGAAGGCGAATTCAATTACTCGATCATCAATTATCCTTAACATTACATTGCGTAAGTGAACCTGCTTTCTACTCAATCCTCGATTATCATTGATTCACGAACCCCATCTTTCAGCTCTGACCGACTTCCTTACGCCGCGTTTCATCGACTGTTGATGGACTTGAGGTGATTCGATTTGGCTTTAGGTGATTTGCGAGAAGAAGGAGATGGGTTTCAGTGTTTTAGGTTAACTGATTTGTGATTTTAGAGGGGATGAGGAGGTTGTTAACGGGTTAGAGAGTTATGGGGAATGAGACTTGGGTTTGGAAGTTGATGAGTTAATGAGCTTCTTAGTGGAGAGGAAGGTAATTGGTGAAAGGAAACGAGGCTTTGGCTCGAGCAGGAGATAGCTCGAGATTCCATTGGAGACGACCTAATGAATCTCAGCGACCCATGAACCTTCGCGACCTAGGACTTAAACGACCTAACAGTTTGCAACCTAGATCGCGCATGACCTAACTCCTTAGGTCGCTTCTGCCTTCATACGACCCAGGAATTAACCGACTGTATACTGCCTTGAACTGTTGGCTTAGGTTGCGACTTATCGAATTAGCGACTTAATCTCTTGCGGCATAGGGTTTAGGTCGCGGTCGAGCTAGGACTTGAATGATTTGTATTGCTTTGACTTGAGGCTTTTTCCTTCATGTGCATTACGACTTAAAAAATCAACGACTTAACTTAACTCACAGCATACCCTTTAGGTTGTGGACGAGCTAATACTACTTTAGGTCGCAGACGAGCTAACACTTAGACATTTGCTGTGGCTTAACTTCCTGCGCCTTAAGCTTTTAGGTCGTGAGCATGTCTGAATGACCTAATACTTAATCAAATTTCCATTGCCTAGCCCTGAAGCTCTACGCCTTGAACTCTTTAACTTGAACAATGCGACCTAAGAAAATTTGCCTTGAACATTTGCAAAGCTTTGACAGAACTTGACTGAATTTTCAATTTGAACAGCTAGAATGAACCGCTTGAACTTTGAACTGTTTGAACTTCTTTACAGATTATCTCTAATGCTAATAACCTGTTAAACACAATATTTGTAGAAAACTGGGATGAATATACTGCCATTGACTGCACACATCGAATGACAGATTAGTCGATTAAGAAAAATCAACTTAAATGAACTGTGTGAACGAAATGCTGTAAACCAACCAATTCAAGTGAAGTATTAAAGCAAAACTAAACTAGTTAACTAAAGCTGACTTGTTTGCATTAACACTACACTTGAGTTTGAAATTAACAAGTCCTGAAATCTTGTAATCGACCAATTGTCAACTAGTTTAATTCCAGTTATGTTTGCTTTTTATTAGTTCTGCACAACACTTCACACTTTTTAGGAAACGTGCACCTTCACATTTGAATATCCAGTTGATTGTGTAGAATGACTTCTCAACAAGAAGAGGTAATAGTTCAAGCTGGAGAGGCCATTCCTATTCCTGCCCCGTTAACTAATCCTCCAGAAAGAATCTCAACCACTTTACATTACAGAGCTTTCAGCCAATTATGTGTTCAATTTGGTATTGCTGAAGCAGAAGCCATACTACTTGGGAAAAACGACACCGCTGACATACCACCTCCTGGTTTCATCGCCGTTAATCGCCAAATGTGCATGAGCGGAGCCATTCCTCCTTTTAACGATTTCCTTCAACAGCTTCTTCTTCGACTGTCTATCTCTCCCTTTCAGTTACATCCCAATGGATATGCCATCCTGATGGGGCTATGTGTGCTATTTAGGAGGACGCTGGATCGTCTTCCGAGTTTTAATGAAGTTTGTTACTTGTGCACATTAGCCAAAAATAAAGACCATCCCTCCATCACGCTTGTGAGAAGTGCTAGGAACCGCAAACTGATCATTGGTCTTCCCGACAGTGCTCACGGGTTTCTTAGTCATTTTTTATTTGTTCGCTGTCCTCCGGGATTCTACGCTATCTGGAGAGTAGGAAGTAAGATCATTTATCTTCATTCCTTATGTTTTCTGAACTTTTCGAAGCTCGAGTTGTCAGGTGTTAACTTCGCTCTTTACTTTTCAGTGCTTCCTCCTCCTTCTAGGGATCCTGGTCACAAACCAACTTTTGAGAGGCTCATGGCTGTGCCGGTTGAGGAGAGGATTATCCAATTTCTGTTGAATGACGATTTTTTACATCAATTCGAACTTCTACACTCCTCCCGGTCAATTCAATTTCACGACGCTGCTGATTCTCAGGCCGGACCGTCAGATGCCCCGGTTTCAACCGAAGAGATCACCCCTAAAGAACCTGCTGTGGAAGCTTCTTTGGTAAAATGCTCCACATCTACTGACGTTGTGGGGTCGTCAAGCAAGCTAAAACTTTCCCCAGTCATCGAAGAAGAAGAGCCTTCTCAGCATTCCGAAAAGGCGGCTGATGTGGAAATTGAAAGGGAAGGTTCTACCGGGCATAATGGCGATGATATCTTTGAAGGGTTGAGTGATTTGATGATAACCTCACAGGAACTATTCAAAGATGATGCTTCAAAAGCTATCTCTTCTGCTGTCGAGGCGACTTCCTCTTTACAACAAACTACAATGCTTGCTATACAAGTCGTCACCATTCCCACACCAAAGAGTGGTTTGTAGTCTGACGCGCGTAGCTTGCACATCACACACACTTAGGATTTTTTGGCACTTATACGCACTTAACTTTTCTACTTTGAAGATTTATAAGACTTGAGTTTTCTTCAATTTCAGGTTCTCTGATGGGGCGAAGCAGTTCATACTATGATGACTTTCGGCGCTATGGAGGGCGTGACACCTATGACCATAGACGCTATCTCCCTGTCCGTAGGGAGACCGATGAAGAAAGAGCCGTTAGGAAGGCTCAAGAAAGAAGAGCCCACGAGCAACAACTCGGGAGAAAGGATGAACAATACGACTCTTCTCACATAAGCGATGACTCTCATAAAAGGAAATCCCATGATGATAAAGGGAAGAGTCACATTGCTGACGATCCGAGCAAACGGGTCAAACTTAGCGATCAATCAGCATTTGCAATTTCTGAAAAGACCGATGCTCCTAACCCTCTTGACATCTCCTCCGGTTCTCCTGCTCTTAAGAAATCTGACATCCAGACAATTATCAACAGGCCTCAGTATCAAGTCAAAGATGCTCCTTCTACACTTCAAAGCCGATTCCCAAATTGGTGCTTAAGGGGAGTACGCTTCGACTTGGTACCGATTGATAAGAAAGCTATGTTGAGGAACCTTGATGCAGTCAAACTTGATATAGAAAGGATGTCTGGCTGGCAGAAGCTTGTCGACGAGCTTCAAAGAGTTAATCGCATGAATCTCGAGGCCATGCTAACTATGGAGAATGACAAATCGGAGTGGGATAAAGTTTGTAAGCAACATGACGAAGAGATGGCGAGCATTGCTGACGACAATGCGAGACTTGAGTCCGAAGTTAAGAAACTCAAAGAAGATCTCGCCACTTCTTCCGCTTCGCACTCTTAAAAAGAAGAAGTCTTCCAAAAACAAGTGAGGGATGCTCATGCTGCTCAAAGGGATGCTGAGATGAAACTTGAGGCTGAGCAGCATGTTACTAAAAAATACCGCAAAGATACTGCTCAGCTGCGGGAAATAGTTAACTCGCAGAACATGGAGATCGAATTATTAAAGGCTCGACTTTCTAAAGTTGAGAAAGAGCGTGATGAGGCTGTTTCTGGTCAAGTTGCAGCTGAAGAATCTCATGAGGCAACCAAAGCCACTATCAGCTCTACTCTATTCGACTTTTATGTCCACAGCGTCTTGGGGCGCGGAAGTCTCTCATTCCTGGGACTGAAATATGAAATTACTTTGACTGAAGTATGGGAGGCCGCAATTGATATGCTCGGGGGTGCCGGCTATGATGAGGCAGAGCTTGAGGCACATTATTTTGATGATGAAACTCGTGCCGCTCTTGCCAGAGGAAAGGAGCAACTTGCTGGAGCGAGAGCTGAAGCTGCGGCAGGGGACCATCCGAAAATGAAAGTATCTCCAACTGCCCCTGCCCATACTTTGACTTCGGCCGACGTTAATATCATAGGATCCAGATCTTATTCTCCACCTTCTACAAAAGCTGAAGTTAAGTCCGCCATTGCCGAGTCTCCCATTATTCAAGTCGAGGAGAAGTCCCAAGATGACGCTGAAGCCGAAAACTTTGAAGTCGTGATTAAGCCAACTTCTCCAGGTAACTCCAAGTCCGATCTAGCTCAAGTAGACTACTCGTTCAATTCAACTGAGCTCAATGAATTTCTCGCTTATTACTTAAGTCCTGATGATCCAATATCTTCTCTTTTTTCGGAGAATATTGATTTTAACTTCTTTTCTTCTGTAGCGGAAGCACCGAGCGCTGCACAAACTTCTCCCCTTCCAACTGTTCCTCCTCCATCCCTTCAAGTTACTCCGGCTTCTCAGCCGGGATCGCAGGAAGAACAAATAGAAGCCCTTCAAGGCTTGGAGGATCCACCCGCTTCGCAAGGGCAAAAGGCGGAAGATCTTGAGGACAGTGAGAAGACCCTGGAGCAGTCTTATGATGACGACACAAAACTTTCTACGTTGCTTACTCCGGGGAGTGAGTCTTCTTCGAAGAAGAAGGGGAAGCGCGTAATGAGGAAGAAGAAGAAAAGCACTTCAGCTGGAGAAGATAAAGTAGAAGAAGATCCGGCTACTCCTCTTTCTCCTTCCCCCCGACCCATCCACAACGGCTTCCAAAACTAGTTATCAAGCCGGGAAAGAGATCTAAGGGTGGCGGGAAGAAGGAATGATCAGCTGGACTTTATGCTTCTTGTTTTGCTTTTTGCTTTTTGCATTTATTGACCGGAGATTGTGCGGGTACCGGTCCCCGCTTGAAACCTGCATATGTACAAAAACTTTATAGTATGGAATAAAATGGTTCTTTTTACTTGTACAATTTCTTATCAGCATATGTGTGAATGCATTTATTCCTTGTTTTTGCACAAGTTTCTTTATTTACTTTATATGATACTGCAGTGAGCTCGTGGTATGATGTTTGGGCATTGTTTTTATTAATATAGTTATATGCCCCCGTACCACGGCTTACTGCAATATTATGAAAGGACTTGTATTCTTATTTTAGAGAATAATTCTTCCGTTTTGAGGAAATATTATTCTGCTTTTAATAAAATACACTTTGTATCAGAGAAGTTTTTCTTTCTCTTTCTTTCTAAAGAACACTTCATCTTTCGGGGATGATCACTTTTACTTGTTGAAAAGTGGATTCCCCTACGCAGTGAAGTGGGATTCTGAAGAATGTTTTGATTTATTTGTCAGAAAGTTGTATTTTTATCGTTGAATGGGTCCACGGGACTGGCATTAGCTGTTTTACTAGATATTTGTTTGTATAAATGATCGTAAGTATTCAGCTGTGGCCTGGAACCTTCTTTCTTGAGAAGGTGCCCCTTTAGTGGTTCCATTAACTAAGTTTTTGGATGTGCCTCATTAGAGGGCTTTATCTGTTTAGTGCTTCCGAAGAAGGCTTTGTGTCTCGTTAGAGGAGCATTTTGGTCTCCGAAAAGTTGTGCCTCCGAAGAGGGCTTGTGCCTCGTTAGAGAGCTTTGTGCCTCCGTAGAGGTCTTGTGCCTCCGGAGAGGTCTTGTGCCTCCAGAGAGGTCTTGTGCCTCCGGAGAGGTCTTGTGTGCCTTGGGGAAGGTCTTCTGCCTCCGAAGAGGGCAGTATGTGCCTGTGGTGAAGGCTTGTGCCTCTGAAGAGGGCTTGTGGTGCCTCGGGAGAGGTCTTATGCCTCCGGAGAGGTCTTGTGCCTCCGAAGAGGTCTTGTGTCTCTGGAGAGGTCTTTATTTGATTGCATGAAAGTTACTTTCTCACAGTTAAATGGATCCACGGGGCGGACGCAAGTCACTTAATTGGATGTTCGTTCGCACAAACGATCGCAACTAGTTAACAAAGGCCCTGTGCCTTACACTTGGGAAGGTGCCCCTTCGGTGGTTCCACCAACCTTTTTGTTGAGAAAAGCACTTCCATTTTTTGGCATGCCTTCGAAGAGGGCTTGTGCCTCCATAGAGGTCTTTATCCTCCAAAGAGTTGCGCCTCCGAAGAGGTCTTGTGCCTCCGAAGAGGGCTTTTGTTGATTGGCTCGCCCATGTCTCTTCGTTGTTTGCTCATTAGTGGTCCCCTGTTATTGTCTCCGAGCCCGTGTTCCTTTCTTTTGCAAGCAGTTTGCTCCATCCGAAGGAGTGTACTTCACTGTTAAGTGATTTCACGGGACAGGCGCAAGCTATCTAATCAGATGTCTGTTTGTACAGATGATCGTAATTAGTTAACAAGTGTCCGGTTCCTTTTCTTTGGAAAAGTGTCCCTTTGGTGGAATCATCAACCTTTTGTGTGAAGTTCATCTTATGCTGGATTTAAATTTGGAACTTTTTGTGGCTTGAAATTCATTTATCGAGTGATTTACAGGGTTCACTTGGCCTTCTGATGGGTAAGCTTTGTTTTAATGGCCTGCAATATTTAATCGTCATTTTAGCAATACATTTAGAGTATTTACACATCGAAATGAAACAGGCATTTTATAATAATAAAGAACATATAATTTATAGTGATTCGGCCAAGAATTGGGCCTACATCCACTTTATAGCTCTTTTATTGATTATCACTGATTTTACAATGGTTTACAATACAATTGATACGTCCATCATCATTTTACAATTTCAAGCAAAGCTTTTCAAGTAAAGTATGGACGCAAATGATTGCTGTTCCAGGCTCTCGGGATTGGATCTCCTTCAACAGTTGTGAGTTTGAAAGTGCCATTGAGAAGTTTTTCGCCTATGACATACGGCCCTTCCCAGTTCGGCCCAAACACTCCAGTTGTTGTCATGATCCTCTTCAAGACTAAGTCCCCGATTTCAAAGCTTCGTTAACGGACTTTAGAGTTGAAGTGCCTGGCTATTCTTTGCTGTTGAGCTGCAACTCTGAGTTCGGCTTCCTTCCTTTTTTCATCAAGTAAGTCAAGTGCTTCAAGCTGCAGCTTTTCATTTTCAGTTTGGTTGAAATGAACTCTCCTGTGTGAGGGGACTTCTATTTCCACTGGAATCATTGCTTCCGATCCGTATGCTAATGAGAATGGAGTGTGCCCAGTCGCAGTTTTGTGGTTAGTTTTGTATGTCCATAGTGCTAGTGGTAGATTATCAACCCAACCACCCTTTGCTTTTTCTAGTTGCTTTTTGATGGTTAATTTGATGATTTTGTTTACTGCCTCCACTTTCCCGTTTGCCTGCGGATGAGCCACTGCTGAGAAGCTTTTTCGGATTTTAAATCGTCTGCAAAATTCCTGGAATTCTTCGCTTTCGAATTGAGTACCATTGTCTGTTACTATCTTCTGAGGCACACCATACATGCAAATGATATTTTTCGTTACAAAATTTATCATCTTTTTAGAGGTAATAGTAGCTAATGGTTCTGCTTCAGCCCATTTAGTGAAATAATCAACAGCAACAATGGCATATTTGATTCCGAATCTGGCAATCGGCATAGGCCCAATAAGATCTATTCCCCAAATTGCGAATGGCCATGGACTGACCATCTGTGTTAACATGGTAGAAGGTGCTCTTGGGAGTTTTGCAAATCTCTGGCATCTGTCACACTTTCAGGAGTAGCTAGCAGCATCTCGATTAATATCTGGCAAGAAATAACCATAGCGAAGAATTTTCTTGGCAAGAGTTTGTCCACCTGAATGATCCCCACATTCTCCTCCATGTACCTCTGCTAAAATTGTCTTGGCTTCTTCCTTGGTTACACATCGGAGTAATGGCATTGAGAATCCCCGTCTGTATAACCGGCCGTCTTGAATTACATATCTCGATGCTTTTCTTAACAGCTTTCGGCGTTCTTTAGAATTTTCCGACAGGGAACCGTTGAGTAGATATTCTTTGATCGGGGTCATCCATGACTCTTGTTCTTGAGATACAGTCATGATCCAGTCGATATCCATCTCGTCAGTGCTTGGAGCTAACAAGACCTCCACAGGAACCAATCCCAATAATTAAGCTTCTCCGGAACTTGAATACTTTGCGAGAGAATCCGCCTTCATATTTTCTTCTCGAGGTATGTGGCTTATCGAATAGTGATCAAAATCATCAAGAAGTTCACAAGCATTTGACAAGTAAGCAGGAAGATTTCCTCCTTTAGTTTGAAACTCCTTCTTGACTTGACATACAAAGCTGAGAATCACTGAAGATCTGCAATGCTTTGATGTTCAGTTCTTTTGCAATCTTTAATCCAGCAATTAAAGCTTCATATTCTGCTTCATTATTTGTAGAAGGAAATTACAATCTCAATGCGTAACACAATGAGCGCCCTTCGGGGGTTTCAAGCACCACCCCAGCTCCGGAACAGTAATCATTTCTTGCGCCATCAACGTATAACTTCCATCTGGTTGGGATGTCAACTATAACCTCTTCCTCACTGTCACCTTTATCTGTGTACTCTTGTAACAATCCGGTTTTCGCGTCAGTTTTTAAATGACGATTAAATCATTGTTAATTGCTAGTGTAGATTTTAATCGAGTCGGAATCCTTTTTGTAAAAGTTTGTTATCGTCACTAGACGATTGAGATTGATAACAAATTTCTATCAGCAATTTTGATCGAATTGAAATTCTTTTTAAGTTGTAAAATTCTTTTATAAACATGGTTAAAAGTTATTCGGGCCTTTTATAAATACACTCTTCTATTTTTATTGGTCTAATTGTTTTGATGAAGAGTTGATACTTGATACCCACTGCCGTTCTTTCTTTTGGTGGATTAAAACCCGTTCCCCATTCCTTTCACTCATTCAAAAAAAAACCCTAAAACAAAATAAACGAAAAGAATGAAAATGGTGGCCGTGCTCGTTTTGCTTCAGAAATTAGGGTTTCGTTTGTTTCTGGCTTCGCTTGTTTTTGTGATGCCAAGACTTCAATTCCAATGTCAATCTTAGGATCTCCTTCTTTAGTTGATTCTGTTTGCTCGCGGCTCCTTCTATTTGGCGAAAAAGGTGAGTGATTTCTCACTCACTTCTAATTCAAAGTCGTATAATCCTTTGTTGATTGATTCCATGGCTTTGATTTTGGTTTGAATCTGTTGTTTTGAATTGTGACGCCCCACCTCTATACCCACGCTAGCCAAGAACACTACGGTGTAGTGCTGTCAACTAGCACGGAGAATAAGGCTGTTGAGGAGCGACCATCTATGTAATTTCTTTGTGCGAGCACCGATATGTCAGATAGTATAGCTTGCATTTCGTTTAAGGAGGAAATCCGACATACCGATACAAACTCAAAGATATCACACAGTGGCTATATATAATCTTCGGAAACAAATATAGAAATAAACATAACACAAATCAGTCACAGACATCCATATCACAAAGGCGGAAAAAGATATGAATATATAACTAACACATGGAAGTGTACATCAGAGTAGTGGTCAAAAAGGTCCACAATAATACAAAAGAATAGCAACATGTGCTATACCAAAAGAATACAACTAGGAGTCCATATCTCAAGTGTATACAACAAAAACTGCTAAACTAGATAGTTAGCCAAAAGTCAGAGTAGCAATTCCCGGGAGGAAGTCAAGCAGAAGCACCTGTAACATCTCGGTCTGACCCGAGTATTATTTAAGAAAATAATAAACGGATCAGTCTAACTATAAATATCAGATGACATGATATAAAATAATAGATAAGGCATAAACATAGAATACCCATACTGACATACTACTATAAGTATGAAAATGATGATCAACAGGAGATCAACCGATGAGAAATGATAAATATCACAAGAATCTTCTCAAAGATCCAAAGAGGGCATCATACCCTAAACTTGTACTCATAACAAGTCAATGACATAAAAATCCAGAAATCAAAACAAGAAATCCAGAAATCATAAAAAGAGAAAGAGGCCTATCACATGATGGTCCGAAGACCATGGGGAGCTACCCCATATGTGTGAGTCGGAATCACACTGATTGAGGCCTAGGCTAACCAAAAAGCAGAAAGGTATGTGTGAATGGAATCACACAAGTGGTGTCTAGCCTAACCTCGCAAACAAAAAGAAATGTGTGAGTCGGAATCACACTACTGCGGCCTAGACTAACCTTGCGGACAAAGAGATGTGTGTGAGTCGGAATCACACTGTTGTGGTCTAGTCTTACCTTGCAAACAAAGAGACATCGCACAATTGCTAGTCTAAATCATAAAATGATCATCATGATCAGCGAGAAGTGTCAATCACACCAAGCTAGTAAATATATGAGTTTAGCTTCATGTCCCATAACCACTTGCTTAACTTAAATATTTACGAACAAGCTGCAAATCTTCACTAGGAAATTGTCACGAAAAGGGTTCAGTCGAACAAGTCCAAGAGCTAACCGACGAAGTGAACGCAAGCGTTTCATACCACTCGTTTTACTAAGTCGTTTAAGTCGATTTCTCATTCGAGTGAAGTAAAGGCTTATATATATTAGTAGATTGGAAATCGGTTTGGGAAAACGAACTTTTGATATTAAAAATAGTGTTGAAATCAATTTGATGAAAGAGTTTTGATATTTACTACTAGTATTGAAACCTTTATATTTTTAAAGTGACAAGTCATAAAACGTATCACAAAAATTCACATTCGGAGACGTGAATAAAATCCAAGGAAATCAGCTCAAAATGCATCAAAAATGGAAGTTCTGATGAATGCTTTTCATATAAGATTGCCTACGCAGAGTAATACGGGGTTCGACCTTCCCGGTCAGGTCGCGGGGGTCCAGGGGGCAGCGCCCACGGCGGGGTGCGGGGCAGCGCCCCGTCACGGTATGACTTAGTGAAGGCAAGTTATCCAGCGATCTAAGGAAAAATAGGTGGGCGACTTAACAAAGTGGCCGATAATAAATGATAACAACAAAAAGGGAATCAACCCGACTTGATTAGAGTTGGATATTCAAGCTAAAAAGGCAAATAGGCAAAACACAGCAGATTCAGACGTCTGAGATCAAGAATTCAGACGTCTGAACCTGGGAAATAAACTATTTTCCAGAACAGAATTCAGACGGCTGAATCCTAGATTTCAGACGTCTGAAATAGGCACTTTTTAGCCTATTCCTTTTCTGGTTCAAAACGAACCAATTCAGACGTCTGAAATTTTGATTCAGACGTCTGAATGCTGGGAGAAGAAAATTCCCAGTATTCCATTCAGACGTCTGAACCATACGTTCAGACGGCTGAAACTGTTATTCAGGGCATTCCCTGAACCTAGGCCAAAAAATGGCCAAACGACATCGATAACGATCGGTCGAGCCACAACGACTCAGGAATTGCACAAGGATAAGTGTTAGGAATTCATACCTAACAATCGAAGATAATTATTGACTTAGATGTGAGATAAAAATCTCACCTTTGAACCCAAACAAATGAAGAAGGAGCTTGAAAGCGAAGGGAGAATCAACCACTCTTCAACACAACCCAAATGAGCTTGAATCTATGCTCAAAAGAGAAACATTTCCTAAATTAGGTTTAGGGAATTTTCTGAAATTGAATGGAGAAGGAGTTGGAGAAGATGAAGGGAAGGCTTACCAAAGCTTCTTCTTGAATTTGGAGGTAGGAGCTTGATTTTGCAATGGAACTAGGGCTTAGGAATTTCCATTTCCAATCTTTTCCCCCATTATTCTCTTGAGCTTAAGAGAGTTAGGAAATGAGGAATGAATGAAGAGAAGAAGAGAGGGGCTGGTTTGATATAACCAGAATTGGGAAAATGGGCTAAACCAAACACAAAGTCCAAAGTGAAAAAGTAGCGAAATTCGACTTACTCCAAACATATCAAAGATTATACTCAAAAAGATCGCAAACGGAATTTTGAACTCAATGGAAGTGGTCCCGAGTCCTAATTCGACTGTTTGCAAAAAGTAGCTTTTCGGACTAAAATCCGACTAACGATGAAATATTTAAATAAAATATTTAAATATAAAAACGACAAATATGCGGGTTGTTACAGGAATTCTCTGGTACTTTGGTTTTGTGACAACATTATGGCTTTGGTTTCCTTGTACTTTGCGAACTTCATTTGGGTTTTTGTTGATGGGTGTCGCTGTTATCAAAAATAAATCGAACTTTGAACGATGATTTCGGGTTGACTTCGGTCACTTTGATTTGTTAAATCGCTTTGCTGTGATGATGATTCCCTAGTTCACATGTTTCGAATTTCTGGCAATTGAGTTTTGTGTTAACTTCAGCATTGGTTTGACTGTGACCATGGTGATTTGTGATGATATGTTGTTTTCTACTTCGATTTGGGTTTTGAGATCACTAGACTTTGATTGTAATATTATCTGACTTTGGCGTTGACTTGTTTATACCTTCACTGTACAAAAATGTTTGTGGTTTACCGTACTTCATGTTGCCCAGTCTAGTTGAAGCCTTCATATAACTACACTTTTATCATTGTGCATTTATGTGCTATGACATGTCTGCTCGAGTTGCACCGGGTTGAGTCCTTCTGGTACCGTATTGCTTTGAAATAGTTGAGTTTATATATATAGTTAGTCTATCCTCTGTTAATGGTACAAGCTTTATCCTCATTGATATCTTTAGCTTGTTTGATCTGTAGCATATGTGCATTGAGCTCTTCATTGTGGACATTGTTTTATAGTTGTTGCTATTTTCATGTACATTGTTTTACTTCTCCTTTGTGACTGACCAGTCTTGAGCTTGTGTCCATTGTTGTTCTGGTTTAATGTATTGTAGTCGACCACTGCATTGTGACGAGTTCCATTTGATCTGAGCATTTTTTGATTTTGCTCGATACTGGTTTAGGTCTGCTCTTTACTGTCTTGATTGCATTCCTTTGTGCTCGACCTGATGCTTGCATGACTTTTGTTGCACTGTGTTCATCTCTATTGTCACTACACTGTTGTAGCTGGTCTGGTTCAGTCTCGTACCATTGGTGCATTGCCTTCGTGGTCTTCATATTCACGTGTTCTTTGATTTGTACAATGAGTTGTACAGTGCACTATCACTTTGCTGGAATGTCTTTGACATCGTTTTGGTGCTCTGGTCTTCAGTGTCATGGTTACTAGGCTGTTTGTATCAGTTCTAGGCCAAGTTTGAGTTTTGCGTTTGAGTAGAGACCATTTGATAGTTGTAGCTGCACTATGCATTTAAGTGCTCGCTGGGTTGCCATATTAATCCCTTTGACCTCTCATTGGTATGGTGTATGCACTTGCTTGGCCATTGTTGAGTTCCAGGCTTTTACTGTTCTGTTTTGTGTTGAGTTCCAATTGAAACCTGGAACTGCTATATTTGACTAAGAATTCTTGTTCCTCTGACTAGTTTGCATTATCCAGTTTTGGTTTTGAAGAAGAAATATATTTTCCCTTTTTCTTCGGCACTGTCTGCAGTGTTGCATACTCATGTCATATGTGTTCTAGTCTTGTCCTCTTGACGACAAGTGGTCCAGACATTGTTGAGTCCCTGTGTACATGTTTTCACCTAGTGGTTTGCATTGGATCTGGTATCATTCTTTGAGGCAGTTGCATATTGTTCCACTTCGATCTTAGTTCTGACTTCTAGCTGGTGGACTTTGTCTTGTGATCTTGCTTCATCACTTGGTGTTGTCTACTCGGATAGTGAACAACATGTATCTTATTTCCTCTATGTTTCAGTTTACTTACTTGACTTGTATGCCGCAAGTTGCCTTGAGTTGAACCCGATTTCGGGGTTTGACCTTGCGATCATTGTGACTTTCATTGAGTTTTTGTGTATCTTCTACGATAGTGGCGAGGCAGTACACGCGTGCGTGTACTGCAGCCCTATCAGTTTCGACAGCTTTAAATTGATGTTTCGATTTGTTGAATTGTTTCGTTGGTGAATTTCAATGTTTTGGAATTGTATTCTGCTTTGGATTGTTGATTTATTGTTTAACACTATTTAGTGTTATAATTGCCGTTATCCAATTCTCGTATCGAGAGTTGGATATACGAGATTCTGTGACTGTTGCCTAATTGATATCTGATTATTATTGCTTCTGTGCACTAATAACTGAGTTTGAATTAGACTGACCCGTGTATTATTTTCTTTTGAATGTAATACTCGGGTCAGACCCGAGTTATTTCAGGTTGTAGATTTTCTTCTTTGAGTTGCTGTTCAGGATTTGAAGACTTTTCACATCTTCTGAAGTTGTCAGTGTCATTTTGTAGTAGTCATGTCATTGTATAGAACGATATGTATTCATGTATATTAGTCGATAATGTACTTGTATATATAACTTCTAGAGTCGACAGTTGTAGTTGTATCATATGTATCGTGTCAACTATGTATTAACTGACATCAGTTATATATATATGAGACTTTTGTTTTTATCTGTGTTCCGCATTTATATTATCTGTGTTATTGTTATATCTAATGTCCTAAACTATTATGAACCGTCGTAGTTCGTTTTATACTAGTATTGGGTGTGTCGATGGGAGTAAACAAATAATAGAAGAAAAATAAAAAGTATATACCACTCCTATCGAGATAACCAATATTAGTGTAAGGCCAATTACGGATGGTCGCTCCTATCCAGCCTTATTCTTCGTAATAATAGACAGTATTTACTTTAATACTCTTTGTTATTATGAGCATAGAGGTGGGGTGTTACAGTTGGTATCAGAGCTTGGGGTTTATGGACATAATATAAAACTTAACTCGGAAGGAACATATGTTACAACTATTGGTCGATGTTTTATTTGTGCTTGAGTCAAAACTAAAGTTTTGAAATTTGGATGAAATTTTTAAATAACTTTATTTAAAAATAATAGTGAAATTGTGTTCTGATGATTTGATTGATTTGTGTTCTGTTTATCAGAGTGCGCAGCGGAAACAGTGAAACTGTCTTCGCTGAGTACAACTGATAATCTTTTTGATTTAAAAATCAAAATACGAAATTGATATGAATTTCATTTGTTGTTTTCATAGCTGTAATTATTTTATTTCTTTGAGAACTTCGAATCCGAATTGAGGATTCGAAGAAATTGCAGATATGTGATTTTGTTGAAATTTCCGCTGGCTTTCTTTTGTACTAATCATCTATTGATTAGATTTTTGCTGTTTTAAATTATCTTCATTGAAGATACATTTAAATGATTCTTTGTCCATTTTGTAGTACGTGCAAAAATTTAAATTGCACGTTATTGCATTTATTTTACGTCGAACCGATGCTTGGTTATGAAACGTATTTTGTTGCCGTTATTTTACAACGGAATTTTACACCAATGCTATATTTTGAAGTACGGTGTTTTATTGCATTTTGATGAATGAAAATTCTCTGATATTACATTTTGATGTAAATTGTTTTGATGTGATTTTGACGTTTTAAAATTACTGTCGCTTTGGCTTCAGTAACCGTCAAATTTTAAAAGTGGATTTTCAAGCGGTTATTCCGCAATGCTGTTTTGTGACCGTTTTTACGGTATTTTGAGAAGTACGATTTCCTTACCGAAATTGTTACTGATTTACTGTTCTAATCACGTGATTGGAAAATCGTTTTAGAATGAAAATTGATTTATAAAATTTTAGCCGTTTGCGTTTTCAAAAGAATGAGAAAGCGACTTAAACGATTCAGCAAAATCGAGGATTATGACCCCTTTCTTTTACTGTTTCGCTTAACTCCGGACTTGTTCAGTTGAGAATGCGAATTGTTATTTTTACAAAATAAATAAAATTGTTTTCAGAAATTTAACAGTTTACGCTTTCAAAAGAATGAGGAAGCGATTTAAACGTTTCAGCAAAATCGAGGACTATGACCCCTTTCTTTTACTGATTCGCTTAATTCCGGACTTGTCCGTTTGAGAATGTAAAGTGTATTTTTACAAAATACACAATTTTGCACTTTCAAGGAAACGATGAAATGATTTAAACGATTTAGCAAAAGTGCGGAGTATGGAACCACAGTTTTACTATTTCGGTTTATTTCGGACTCGTTAATTGAAATATTTGATGATTTTCGTGTGCTTTCGAGCCACTATGAGGACCTTCGGGTCATTTGTTGGGCTTTCGGGCCACTCTGCGGACCTTCGGGTCATTTGTTGGGCTTTCGGGCCACTCTGCGGACCTTTGGGTCAAATACCAGTACTAGACCTTCGGGTCACTCTGCGGACCTTCGGGTCAATCTGATGGGCGCCAAAAATTATGTTGAGTACTTGGTAGGCTTCGGCCACTCTGAGATGCACGTGCGGCGAATTAAAAACTCGCCATCTGATGGGATCGATCCAAGCTTTTATGTTGATTTTCTAGTCTTCTTAATTGATTTCTAGATATTTGTTGTTTCTAATTATCGCTTGTGATAATTAGATATTTGTTGATATGAGTTCTGATTATCGTTTTTGATAATTGGATATTTGTTGCTTTTAATTATCACTTTAGATAATTAAATATTTGTTGATTTGAGATTTAATTATCGCTTTAGATAATTAAATATTTGTTGATTTTAGATTTAATTATCGCTGTTAGATAATTAAATATTCGTTGATTTGAGATTTAATTATCACTTTAGATAATTAAATATTCGTTGATTTGAGATTTAATTATCGTCTTTGATAATTAAATATTTGTTGATTTTAGATTTAATTATCGTCTTTGATAATTAAATATTTGTTGATTTGAGATTTAATTATCGCTTTAGATAATTAAATATTTGTTGATTTTAGATTTAATTATCGCTGTTAGATAATTAAATATTCGTTGATTTGAGATTTAATTATCGCTTTAGATAATTAAATATTTGTTGATTTGAGATTTAATTATCGCTTTAGATAATTAAATATTTGTTGATTTTAGATTTAATTATCGCTGTTAGATAATTAAATATTCGTTGATTTGAGATTTAATTATCGCTTTAGATAATTAAATATTTGTTGATTTGAGATTTAATTATCGTCTTTGATAATTAAATATTTGTTGATTTTAGATTTAATTATCGCTGTTAGATAATTAAATATTCGTTGATTTGAGATTTAATTATCGCTTTAGATAATTAAATATTTGTTGATTTGAGATTTAATTATCGTCTTTGATAATTAAATATTTGTTGATTTTAGATTTAATTATCGCTGTTAGATAATTAAATATTCGTTGATTTGAGATTTAATTTTCGCTTTAGATAATTAAATATTTGTTGATTTGAGATTTGATTATCGCTTGAGATAATCAAATATTTGTTAAATTGAGATTTGATTATCGTTTTGATAATCGAATAATTGCTGATTTGAGATTTGATTATCGTTTTTGATAATCGAATAATCGTTGATTTGAGATTTAATTATCGCTTTAGATAATTAAATATTTGTTGATTTGAGATTTAATTATCACTTTAGATAATTAAATATTTGTTGAATTTGAAATTTGATTATCGTTTTGATAATCGAATATTTGTTGATTTGAGAAATTTGATTATCGTTTTTGATAATCGAATATTTGTTGAATTTGAAATTTGATTATCGCTTGTGATAATCGAATATTTGTTGATTTGAGAAATTTGATTATCGTTTTTGATAATCGAATATTTGTTGAATTTGAAATTTGATTATCGCTTGTGATAATCGAATATTTGTTGATTTGAGAAATTTGATTATCGTTTTTGATAATTGAATATTTGTTTTCTGACTATCGTTTGAGATAATCAGATATTTGATTTGTCTTCTGATTATCGTTTGAGATAAGTAAACATTTGCGATTTGAAAATTCAATTATCGTTTTTGATGATTGAATATTTGCGATTTTTTTTTGAGATTTGAGCTTCGTCTTTCTCTCTGGCGATTGAGGTGAGTAATTTGATTTACTCACATTCAATTCGTGCTCTGTATGGGATTTTTGCTCTGTTTTTCCTTCTCTTTTAGTTGCTGGAACTCGATTGATTCTTGCTCTTTATAGTCGCCTGATTTTGATTCCTTGATCCCCTCGATGTTGATTCTTTTGATTTGAAACAGTCGAACCTTTTGATTTTATATCTGATACTTCCATGATTTCAGTACTTCCCCGTTGACATTTGCTTTGCTTATGCATTCGACATTGCCACGCTCTTTTGGTTGTTACCTTTTTTCCATTTATTCCCTATGATTGCGTGGACGCAATTTCTTTAAGGAGGGGAGTCTGTAACAATCCGGTTTTCGCGTCAGTTTTTAAATGACGATTAAATCATTGTTAATTGCTAGTGTAGATTTTAATCGAGTCGGAATCCTTTTTGTAAAAGTTTGTTATCGTCACTAGACGATTGAGATTGATAACAAATTTCTATCAGCAATTTTGATCGAATTGAAATTCTTTTTAAGTTGTAAAATTCTTTTATAAACATGGTTAAAAGTTATTCGGGCCTTTTATAAATACACTCTTCTATTTTTATTGGTCTAATTGTTTTGATGAAGAGTTGATACTTGATACCCACTGCCGTTCTTTCTTTTGGTGGATTAAAACCCGTTCCCCATTCCTTTCACTCATTCAAAAAAAAACCCTAAAACAAAATAAACGAAAAGAATGAAAATGGTGGCCGTGCTCGTTTTGCTTCAGAAATTAGGGTTTCGTTTGTTTCTGGCTTCGCTTGTTTTTGTGATGCCAAGACTTCAATTCCGATGTCAATCTTAGGATCTCCTTCTTTAGTTGATTCTGTTTGCTCGCGGCTCCTTCTATTTGGCGAAAAAGGTGAGTGATTTCTCACTCACTTCTAATTCAAAGTCGTATAATCCTTTGTTGATTGATTCTATGGCTTTGATTTTGGTTTGAATCTGTTGTTTTGAATTCTCTGGTACTTTGGTTTTGTGACAACATTTTGGCTTCGGTTTCCTTGTACTTTGCGAACTTCATTTGGGTTTTTGTTGATGGGTGTCGTTGTTATCAAAAATAAATCGAACTTTGAACGATGATTTCGGGTTGACTTCGGTCACTTTGATTTGTTAAATCGCTTTGCTGTGATGATGATTCCCTAGTTCACATGTTTCGAATTTCTGGCAATTGAGTTTTGTGTTAACTTCGGCATTGGTTTGACTGCGACCATGGTGATTTGTGATGATATGTTGTTTTCTACTTCGATTTGGGTTTTGAGATCACTAGACTTTGATTGTAATATTATCTGACTTTGGCGTTGACTTGTTTATACCTTCACTGTACAAAAATGTTTGTGGTTTACCGTACTTCATGTTGCCCAGTCTAGTTGAAGCCTTCATATAACTACACTTTTATCATTGTGCATTTATGTGCTATGACATGTCTGCTCGAGTTGCACCGGGTTGAGTCCTTCTGGTACCGTATTGCTTTGAAATAGTTGAGTTTATATATATAGTTAGTCTATCCTCTGTTAATGGTACAAGCTTTATCCTTATTGATATCTTTCGCTTGTTTGATCTGTAGCATATGTGCATTGAGCTCTTCATTGTGGACATTGTTTTATAGTTGTTGCTGTTTTCATGTACATTGTTTTACTTCTCCTTTGTGACTGACCAGTCTTGAGCTTGTGTCCATTGTTGTTCTGGTTTAATGTATTGTAGTCGACCACTGCATTGTGATGAGTTCCATTTGATCTGAGCATTTTTTGATTTTGCTCGATACTGGTTTAGGTCTGCTCTTTACTGTCTTGATTGCATTCCTTTGTGCTCGACCTGATGCTTGCATGACTTTTGTTGCACTGTGTTCATCTCTGTTGTCACTACACTGTTGTAGCTGGTCTGGTTCAGTCTCGTACCATTGGTGCATTGCCTTCGTGGTCTTCATATTCACGTGTTCTTTGATTTGTACAATGAGTTGTACAGTGCACTATCACTTTGCTGGAATGTCTTTGACATCGTTTTGATGCTCTGGTCTTCAGTGTCATGGTTACTAGGCTATTTGTATCAGTTCTAGGCCAAGTTTGAGTTTTGCGTTTGAGTAGAGACCATTTGATAGTTGTAGCTGCACTATGCATTTAAGTGCTCGCTGGGTTGCCATATTAATCCCTTTGACCTCTCATTGGTATGGTGTATGCACTTGCTTGGCCATTGTTGAGTTCCAGGCTTTTACTGTTCTGTTTTGTGTTGAGTTCCAATTGAAACCTGGAACTGCTATATTTGACTAAGAATTCTTGTTCCTCTGACTAGTTTGCATTATCCAGTTTTGGTTTTGAAGAAGAAATATATTTTCCCTTTTTCTTCGGCACTGTCTGCAGTGTTGCATACTCATGTCATATGTGTTCTAGTCTTGTCCTCTTGACGACAAGTGGTCCAGACTTTGTTGAGTCCCTGTGTACATGTTTTCACCTAGTGGTTTGCATTGGATCTGGTATCATTCTTTGAGGCAGTTGCATATTGTTCCACTTCGATCTTAGTTCTGACTTCTAGCTGGTGGACTTTGTCTTGTGATCTTGCTTCATCACTTGGTGTTGTCTACTCGAATAGTGAACAACATGTATCTTATTTCCTCTGTGTTTCAGTTTACTTACTTGACTTGTATGCCGCAAGTTGCCTTGAGTTGAACCCGATTTCGGGGTTTGACCTTGCGATCATTGTGACTTTCATTGAGTTTTTGTGTATCTTCTGCGATAGTGGCGAGGCAGTACACGCGTGCGTGTACTGCAGCCCTATCAGTTTCGACAGCTTTAAATTGATGTTTCGATTTGTTGAATTGTTTCGTTGGTGAATTTCAATGTTTTGGAATTGTATTCTGCTTTGGATTGTTGATTTATTGTTTAACACTATTTAGTGTTATAATTGCCGTTATCCAATTCTCGTATCGAGAGTTGGATATACGAGATTCTGTGACTGTTGCCTAATTGATATCTGATTATTATTGCTTCTGTGCACTAATAACTGAGTTTGAATTAGACTGACCCGTGTATTATTTTCTTTTGAATGTAATACTCGGGTCAGACCCGAGTTATTTCAGGTTGTAGATTTTCTTCTTTGAGTTGCTGTTCAGGATTTGAAGACTTTTCACATCTTCTGAAGTTGTCAGTGTCATTTTGTAGTAGTCATGTCATTGTATAGAACGATATGTATTCATGTATATTAGTCGATAATGTACTTGTATATATAACTTCTAGAGTCGACAGTTGTAGTTGTATCATATGTATCGTGTCAACTATGTATTAACTGACATCAGTTATATATATATGAGACTTTTGTTTTTATCTGTGTTCCGCATTTATATTATCTGTGTTATTGTTATATCTAATGTCCTAAACTATTATGAACCGTCGTAGTTCGTTTTATACTAGTATTGGGTGTGTCGATGGGAGTAAACAAATAATAGAAGAAAAATAAAAAGTATATACCACTCCTATCGAGATAACCAATATTAGTGTAAGGCCAATTACGGATGGTCGCTCCTATCCAGCCTTATTCTTCGTAATAATAGACAGTATTTACTTTAATACTCTTTGTTATTATGAGCATAGAGGTGGGGTGTTACAACTCTGCAATGAAATCTGCTAAAGCTTGTCCGTTGATCGCTCTTCGGGGATGGTAAGTGATATCATATTGGCTAAGTTCAATATTCCACTTCAGAAGACGACCCAAAGTTTCAGGGTGAAATAGGACTTGCTTTAGGGGCTGATCAGTGAGAACTTTGATAGCGTGAGCTTGAAAATATGGCCTCAACTTTTTGGAAGCGATCAGTAGACAATAGGCGAGTTTTTCTAGCTTAGAATAATTCATTTCTGCCCTAGTGAATCTTTTGCTGCCAAGTATATGAAAAGGTCTTCGCCATTGTTGGGCTTGGAAAGTATTGGAGGCGCTTCCATGTGACGGATTAGTTCATCGAAAGCTTTGTGGCATTCAGGATTCCATTCGAAGTTTTTCTTTCCTTTCTTTAGAGCGTCAAAGAAGGGGATGCATTTATCGGTGGCTTTGGAAATAAACCAACTTAAAGCAGCAACTTTCCCATTGAGACTCCGCAGTTCCTTTTTTGTCCTAGGGGCCTTGACGTCTCTCAGAGCAGTAATTTGAGCAGGATTAGCTTCAATGCCCCTAGCGCTTACGATAAATCCCAAGAATTTCCCGGACTCTACTCCGAATGAACATTTTAAAGGGTTGAGCTTCATTCCATATTTTCGGAATTAACATGAACTTTAAAATTATCTTCAAAAATGTTTGAAACTTATATTGATTTTGTCATTTAATCATGAAATAAAATAAGATGTTATGAACACATCTCATTTTAGGCAAAACAATCAATAAATATTCACAATATCACATGCTAAATTATTAAATAATGTTTACACTTCAAAAAAATTGGTATTGCCTTTTCTTTTTATAAGAAAAAACCATATATAAATGTCTTTATCTTCTTGTATGATTATATCTTCTCTTCCAAATGTATTTGTTAACATAGTATTTATACAAAAACCCTATCCTCGGGATATAGATACTCGCATGGAACATTTGATGATGGTATGGTATTAAATGTAAAGTTTGTTGTTGAAGACGTCGATTGTGTTGCTTTATTTTTTCTACATATCATAACATCACCAAAGAAGGAATAAAACTTTGTTAACGAATATATCGGTTTATAGTAATTTTCTCGATGCTTTTGAATAATTTTACTTCTACATCTACATGTTTTAATAAACTAGAAGTTGGTTTATATAATACTTATCATACTTGAACTTTAATATATCAATCAATACTTGCAATTGGAGGACATCCCTATTGTATCTTGGTTCATTTTTCCAGAAAAAAATTAACATTTTTAAAATTTTGATTTTGTAAATTATCATTATCCATTCTATATAATAATTTTTGCTACTGAAACTGTATAATTTTTAAATGAGTTCATTTGTGTTATTTTCATGAGTATACAAGGACAATGGAAATATAAACTTCAGCTACTTTTTAATTAACACTAAGCCCAATTAGGCTATGGATACAAATATATCAGACATGCTAGCATAGCAGTCAAATCATTAGAAAAAACATATAGTGCATTCATGCATGTGCAAATTCAAACTTGTGATACCTCTTCTAATTTGCATAACCAAATTACTTATTATATTAATATTTTACAAAAAACAAGTTGTTTATTCGTACATAATTTTTGCTACTGAAACCGAAACTATAGTTCTTTTGTAACATGTCATTCAATTTGTATGCATCTCTGCTTATTTACACTGCTTATATACACCAGGCCATAGCTATTCTTCACATGATAATATTTGATATGTCTTTATGCTCAAAATACTCGCACTTGGCTTAGATATAAGAATAAATCCTTTCATACATTAACTAGTTTTAAAGTTGTGAAAAATCGATATAGATGGAAAGAATGATTATAACTCAAAACAAAGTATGATTTAACTTGTTCAATAAAATCCAAAGTTCACTTTGTATTTTATAATGGATGAAAACTGCACAAGAAATACAGAAAAGCTACATTAATTATTTATGATTATAATTTTCAGTATATCATTATAGAAAATCACAAATATAATTCACATATTTTTATTAATTATTTTTGTTATTTACGTAAATAAGATTTATACAAGTTTAAGACATAAAATTATTTGGATTACTAAAGTAATGTTGAATACTAATTCAAACATTTTTATTAGTTACTTTTGTTATTTATGTAAATAACATTTGTATACGTTTAAGTTATAAAATTATTTTGATTACTAAAGTAATGTTGAATACCATTCAATAACAATGACATAGAAATAGTCAAATAAAATTATTTTGTAAACCAATATAACTAAAATTCCAAATATATTAAAAAAACGAGTCAATTATTTCATCATAAAGTTCATAAGATATACTAATATTTCAAATTTGATCATTTCATATATATTTTAAAAAACCGTGTTCATATATAATATTTCAAATTTGATCAAATAATATATATTTCTTTTTTAAAAATCCAACATTGCATTTCAGTTCAATTCAGCACATAGCATTACAACTTCAACTCGCATATAACAGTCTGGTCATAGCAGTTCAACTCTTTTCAGTGGCAGCGGATCTGCATAGCACTCCCTTGGCTCCACACTTCATTCTGGCCAAAGCACCATCTTCTCAGTAGCTTCAGCAAAGGGGTACAGCCTCGGGTTCTCGATCCTATCGTCTCTCGGTTTTTCAGTGAAGTGGTGCAACCTTGGAAAAGTGGTTCAGCAAAGAGCATACATCAACTTGCATCAGTTTTTGATCCCAAGAAATCTCACTTTCTCTGTAGTTTGCTTGTAAAGAGAGCACTCCACACACTGCAATGTGACAAGATACGTAGTAATAAACCAATAATCATACATTCTTGGATGATGATTCTCATGGACCTTTCTCATTAACTGCACCAGATGGTTTTTCCTCACAATAATTTTGGACGAAACATGATGATCATCGAATATTGAGCATTCTTTCTATAGCCTTCTATGGGATTTTGTTGGGCCTTGTCTTTAACTGTATTTTGTTGGGCCTTCTTTCTTTAGCCTTCTTCTGTAAAATATGCTTTCTAGGCAGCCTACATAACAAATAGTTCGGTTGTAAGTAAGATAAAGGTGTATAAATATCAATATCATACATAGGTTCTATGGGATTTGTTTGAAGCTCATCAAATATTGAAAATTTTTGTCCCCAAAGTTGACCAAGTAGGTTAATGGGTTGCGGCCGTACGCTCCATCGCGCGACAACTTGTCGGCTCCTTCATTTCTTTCCCTGTGTGAGAAGATCACCTGGATATGACAGGGGAGGGGCTTTTTCTTCAACCTGGATATATCCTTTGTGGAGAAAAAAAGAAAGCAAAATTAATTTGATATAATGTTAAAATTTCAAAATTTTAAATTAATAATTATAGAAACTTACTGCAGTAGAATGATTTAATGTTGATTTGGTTGATGGAGACAAAGGGACTCCGAAGTTTATCTTCTTTCCTCCACTGAGATGAGATGAAACCAACAAAGAGTCGGTCTCGAGGATAATATGCCCAGTCAAACCAAGTTGGTCGACCAACTGAATGGCGTGGCGTACGGCTAAAATATATATAGTTTATATGACACACACACATATATATAATTTATATTTATTCACGCACTTATTTATTATATATATTATAAATTATAATATATTATTCACATACTTATTTATTATATATATATATAATATGATTTGTTATATAATAATTCATGTATAATTTTCATACAGATAATGCTGTGCATGTTTACAAAATAAGTTGGACCAAGTTGCCTGACATATCATAAACTTAGTCAATCCAGGTAAAGAAAATTTGTAAAGTTACAATCACGTATATCAAGAGAAGTAAAAATAATACTGAATATGGTAAAAAAGGAAAAAATATCCCTTCATGCTGCTAACAGGCACCCAAAATATGATACAATTATACCACTGATGATAAACTAGAGCATTGCTATTGAGATGAATGATGCCTACAAGGTAATGATCATGTTGTTGAATATACTAAGAAAGTTGTGCACAATCCATTTGTTAGTAAGTGTAAACAAAAAGGTTGATAAGTAAATATATGAACATGGCAGCCTGCACAGATGAAGTTTCCTAACTAGAATAGCTTGATACTGAAATTAACTGACCGAATATTGTAAGATGGCTAAACCTTAGGAAATGAACGACTGCATTTATCTCCAAAATTATGCCTGCTTAAGTTGTTGAGAAACATATTACAGTTTACCAAGACACTGCAAAAAAAGAAAAAACTAGCAACTGAGAACCAACTAGAAACGCCTAAAGGAAACCATGCACAAAAAATAGAAGTTTTCTGTTGAAAGAAAATAACCACCAGACTTGTGAAAATAACTTTTTTGGCTGGGTGCGTTCACCCCAATAATGAAAATCCACTCGTTTTTTTTCTTTTCCTTTTAGGCAATTCCCCACCAGAATGGTATCAGACCTATTATACTTATTTCAAACCATAAAACACAATATGACTTTATGTGATACCAGTGTGTCCATATTTCAAGGAGCGTCTAGCATATGCTAACTTATGTGTAACATACTAGTACTAGTTAATAATAAACCATTTTAATACAACAGCCGAGGTTTTATGGTGTTCGGTGGTGAATGTGGGGGAGCACGGCTGTGATAGTGGAGCATTTTGCTTGGTTAGAACCTAGGGTTTGAATATTTGGGTGATTAGTCCATCGATTTGTGAAATGGAGCTCGATTTCACATTCATATGGTGGTTTGGCACTTGGGGAGGGAAAATATGAGGTCACGGCTGCTTATGGAGGAGGCCGACCTGGTATAGTCGATGGGTAGGGGGGTGACGCATTTTGCTTGGAGGACTCGGGTGGAGAGTGATGGTGACGAGCTTGACGAGGAGGAGGAGAGGAAGTCGATGGAATCGGCGGAATGTGGTTTAACTGAGCGTAGCTCCGTGTCTCGATTGGCCGTGCACGGCCCGATGATATCGTGCACAGGGAAGAAGTTGATTTGGGGAAGAAATAGCGATAGTGGCAAGGTTGTAAATATATTAAAGTTTAAATTGTTTAATTATTTTATTTAAAATGTTTCAATAACTTATAAAATTCTTAACTCTCTCATACGAGGTCCGATTAGGATGAAACGTTTTGCGTTGCGATCATGATGTTGAGAGCTTCGCAATGAAACTAGTATGAACGGATTTAGAGACTGTGGAAATTTGGGCTAAAAAGAAGAAAGAGATAGAAGAAAAAGATCAGAAACATCAGCACCTCACATTCGCAGCGGATAAAATATAATAACAAATATAACAGTTTACAAAAGAATACTATACCTATCGATTACATTTTAATACATCAGAGTTACACATATATACGGACACTGAATATACACAATTATCATATCTTAGATATACAACAATATAATACATCGGAAATACTCTATACGTTCTTGCCATCCAGCTCGCCTCTTGAGCTCAAGAACGTCCTTACCTGAAAATCGGTAATACTCGGTCTGACCCGAGCATTACATCAAAGTAACACCCGGGTTAGGCTGGAAACCAGCATGAGTAAACCCATCTAACATGGAATACAACAACATAGAACTACATAAAACCCGGGGTAACTCGCATCAATTTACAAATTCACAATTTGTTATAGACATCACTTATTTCACATATCAATTTCTAAGTACCAAAACTTAGATTAAATGGTCCAATTCACTTAAATCATTCCATACCAGCCTATTGATTTCACACATCAATTTACAAAGAATCGAAGTGGTTTCGGGTATTTACGGATACCCGACCCCGGTCTCTTCGACTTCGGTGTCATCTTAACCCAAATTATTCAAGTGAAATAAAATTTAACTTTAAGTACAAGTTGTCACTTTTATACACAGCAATACATTCATTTATTTACCTTAAAACAACCCTATTAAATAATTAACTATCCTTAAATTAATTAAAATCAGTAATTACTCTTTGATTACTTACACTAAGTAATTTAACTATCCATTAGTTACCTAAATAAAGTAAATCAGTTTTGTAGAATCTAAAATAGTTAAGATAAACCACCTACTTTAAATTAGTTACATATTTGTTAAATCAACATAGAATTTAAAAACTTAGGAAATCAAATCAAGTCAAAAACACCTCATTATCAAAGTTTATAATGTACTAATGTTTTTGAAATCTGTTTGATACAGGCTTTGAAAACTTGTTTATTTTATCTGTTGAAACTGTATACAAAATTTTCTTACAAAAATACCCGAGCCACAAACAATTTCTCTCGAGTCAATCCTCGATTTTCCCGAGCTAAAACTCGAGTCAAACACCACATCTTCTCGTAAACGAACTCGAGCACGATCCTTCACCCTCAACTCAACCCAAAACACAACTGACACAACAAATCCAACGTACACATGCACAGCAGCTCAGCGCCGCTCCGATCGTCGCCGATACTTTCGCATGTCGACAACAACCTTCTGATCTCGAACGATCACCCAGAACAACAAAAACGATTTCCAATCAAATTCGAGCTCTATGATCCAAAATCTAAAACGAGCATCCTCTAGAAAGTCCTCGACTTTGGCGATTTCGACCATCGGAGAGCCTTCAATTCCGATCACGACTTCGCCATCCCCCAAACTTCCATCTCCCAGAATCTTGTTGCACTCGAACATCCAGGGATGAAATGCCAATCAAAATACCCAACCAGAACAAAACTAGGGCTACAGACTTTATCGACCAACCACCATCGCCACCGACCACTGATCACGCTCCTGATATTTTTGCCTGAACCTTCCATACCCCCTCCATCTCCAGTAATGTTCCCGACCAACCCAGTAGCTCCGGCCACCAGAACTCGTCCAGAAACCAAATTCGGGTCATTTCCCATATACCCATTCAATTCAACATTAAAAATTTTGATATTTGTTTTAAAAATCATAACTCTTAAAATGGATTCAAGTTATGACCTTGAAACAGCAGATTAGAGTGATTGATTTTTAGCATATATAAAGAATTCCTACTGTACTCTTAATTACCAGATAAACTTTCAAATATTTTAACTTAAATTCATTTTTAAAATTTAATTTATGTCTAAACAAACATTTCATGTTTGAAAACTAAGCCTTAAAGGAAATCAGGGGAAAAGAGAATGAATTATCTCTATATTTAGACTCTGTATTATGAAGACAGAGAAGAACAAGAATACAATCAGACATGCACTTCTGTACACACTCATATATAAGATTTTATACTTATATCTACACATACAGGCAACATCATCTCAGAAATTCATAGGCAACAACCATAGATCTACTTAAGTTTAAATTAAATGTTTACTCACCATTTTAAAAAGGAGGAACTCTGCTTGCCTTTTTCCCTCTGCTTCAGGCTTTCAGGTATCAAAATTTGAACAGAGAAATCAGAGAACCAGGGGTTTGAAGATTTGAAAACGGGAAGCTGCTGGCTTACTTCAGGTTGATCTTTGTTGATTTTGGATAAAATTAAATTTTAGCTGAATTTTGAATCTACAACTTGATCTTTACTTCAGTTTTGAAATGCAAGAGAAGTTTGGTTTTATTTTTATATTTTTTTCTCTATTGTGCGTGAGTATGTTATAGGACATATAAATATATAAGGGAAAGTAAGCTTGCAGCATAAGCCATTGAGTTGAAACATTTTGTACAGGCTGAGATATTTTTTGTTTTGCTGATTTGATTTCTATCTTAACATTTTATTTATCATGTTGATTTAATATGTAGTACGTTTGAATAGAAATGTTGTATGCTTGCATTTAATGCTATGTTCCCCACAATGTTTACATACTTATCTAAATTCTTATGTACACATATATGAATTGATATGTGCAAGTACATAGTTACACATTTTATCTTTTCATTCTTGCTTGTATTATCCTGCACATGTATTTGTGTTCATACCTATTCCATTTACTTAGGCATGACTATATATATTTTTACTTTTATCCTTGCCACTATTTCGTATAATATATATGTATATACATTTATTTGTGTACTGTTAACATATACATATTCCTTTTTCATACACATTGCTTTTATATACATTTCCAGTATATATATATATATACATATTCGCATCATAAAGCTTATATATGTTTATTTTCTATTTCTAACTTAATACTAATTTCTAACTTAAATATCCATTGTCTTGTATTTCCACATATATATTTATATTTTATTTATTTCAATATTTCATATAATACTAGAACTATTTTATATGATCATTTCATATTTTACATAACTATAAATTTATTTGAGATATTTATTTAACATCAACCCTTATTTTATTTCCAAATAATATATTTGTTTGTACTTAAATTTAATATTGATAAGATTTATTTTACTTGAACCATTATTATCCAGATTATATCATGTATATATATTTAATCACAAATTAATAAAGTTAAATAGGATAGATTTCATTTCAAATATTTTTGAAAGATTTTATTTTAAATTCAAATCAAAATTTCCTTTGCAATACACATATAACCGGTAAATGCCCAAAAATCTTATTTATTTATAAGATGAAAGCTTTTATTTTATTTTGAATGGATTAAATACTTATTAAAATAATATTGCAAAAATTCTAGGTCATCACATTCCTCCCCCCTTTGAATCTTTTCGTCCTCGAAAAGGAACGGAGCCAGATTTATTAAAAATGCTTAAAATTAGATAAATTTTCTTTGATCATTTTTAAACTACTTTAAAAATCTATATAATATTTCTAAAATAGTTTTTATAAAAATACTTTTATAACTCGATGTTTCGACAAGTCCATCCTTGTTCTCACAGAAATTCGGTCATACTTGATCAGGCGTAGGACTGAAAATCTATAAGTACTCAGTAGACCCATTTCAACATCCAGTGAAAATATTCGGAAAATAATTTTATTGAAAATATAGAAAACAATTTTGAAAATAGAGGAAATATCTTTGGTAAAAATGCTCTGGAGATCATCACCCCCATCCATGGTCGCAGTTACATCATGGGTTATGTTGCCATCGCAGCAAAAGTCCATGTAACTGTAGGTCTCCGTGCCCCTCGATTACACCATGGAACCCACAACAGACCGCAGTTACATTCCAGGGTTACGTTGCCGTCGCAGCAAAAGTCCATGTAACTGTTGGCTCTCAGCGGCACACACGATTTTCGCTGTCAAAATGAAACTTCTCCACTCTTACATAGGTCGCAGTCTACCGATGTAAAATCAAACATAGACTGTTGGCTCTCAGCGGCTCACACGACTTTCGCTATGTTACCATAGTGTCGCAGTCTACCGATATAAAATCAAACGTAGACTGTTGGCTCTCAGCGACACACACGACTTTCGCTATGGTCTGCAGTAGATCGCAGTGACATCAAGTTACACTGTAGTCAGAGCATAACCCAAATGCCTCTGTAGGCATCAGCCCCTCGACTTTCACTACACAATAATCCTCAGGAACTAGTTTTGTCCGGACTCCTCACAGGATCAACTTTAGAACCTCCCCCTTTGAGGCTCAAGGCAGTACCACCCTGTGGCACTCCTGAGAAGTTCATTTCAAGGGAGCGCCTTTTTCCCCATAGCCAATCTCAAAACACTTTATACTATACACATATAGTATTTCCCAAATCATACACCTAGTATGAATCTCATATAAATGCCTTTACACAAAATCGATTCTCAAAATCGATAATTCTAATATTAGGCTTTTCCAAATTCCAATATTGGTTTTACCCAAAAATCAAAAGCCTTTCCAAAATTCAAAGGTTCCAAAAACCTTTCCTCAAAATCATTTTCACAAATCCTTTTTATATATACATATATATAATAATCTTGGAAAATCTTTGGTTCAATTCATACTTGTATAAATTCTTTTTCTTATTCTTTAAATATTTCCAAAACCCTTCTCTTCTGGCAATAGATTCAATTAGGGGAGTTTTACATATATAATAAAGATATATAACTTTGTTTATTCCAAATCAAATATTCAAATTAGATTACATATAAAGTCATTTGCCAAATTATTTACTTTGATAAAGTAAATTTTAATCATAAAGATATTCCATTTTCACTTTATTTATTGTATATTTCTCAAAATTTACTTCCATTTCAAAAACCATATTACAGTTCTTATCCACAAATTTCAATATCAGTTTTAATAAAACCCGTACGATGCCCACATATCATTCGTATGCAATATCAATTTGATCACTCACTCGATCACACAATTTCACTTCCGAACTAGTATTGTCCACCCGACTTCCTAGTGCGGACTCAGATCTGGTTTCTTGATCAAAAACCGTCATTCTCCTTGCATAGTCACAACTATGATAGAGAATATCCAGAACCAAATCAAAAATCCATATCCAGGTTCGCCATCGAAAATCGAGCGAAAAATCCCAACTCGGGTCGATAATTCTATCTCAAAATTCTGTGCTCGAATCTGGATCAAATCACTATGCGAATAGAATAATATACGTACATCCTACGTATTTATCTTCATTGATTATCAGTTAAACCAATTGCCTTTCTATTCATCCTCACTTTGATCTTATTCACTTATTCACATTTGCCTTAATTCCCATTTGGATTATCACTTCAATTCTTATCTCAGTTGGGTATTTGATTAATAACAGTTTGAACTCCGACCAGTTTATATTTAGAAAATAGCTTGAAAATTTTGAAAAATAGATAAGTAGTTGAAAAATAATTATTAGTTTGTAAAATAGCTGTAAGGTAGTTAAGTAATTGTAAATTAGTTGAAAAATAGTAATTATTTAAAAAATAGTTGAAAAACAGTAATCAGTTTATAAATCAGTTGTAAAATTGTTAAATAGTTCCAAAAGTAATTGTAAAACAAGTTTAAGATAGTTTTAGGTTTAAAAAGAAAAGTTGTATGGTAAATAGTTTGGAAAAATAGATTTATATTAAAACAATTTATTTTGAAAATAGTCCAGAGTCAAACTGTTCAATTCCCCATTAATTCAATTTAAATTTCCACCCCCATTTAAATTGACTCACTTCTAATTTGAATAACTTAAATTTCCCTTGCACTTGATTTATCCCCAATTCAAGTTGAAATAACCTCAACTTCTTTCCAAATTCAAATCAAATTCAGTTTGAACTAATTCAATTTTAAATCTTAATTTTAAACCATCTCGAATTATATAAATTCGAGTTAAATTTTCAAATGTTGATTTAACCCCCTTAAATTAAATTAACCTTTATTTTTAATTCAATAATCCCAATCTTTAAACAATTTGATTCTGAGTCCAATTCTCAAAATTCCATTTTAAATTATCTTTACTTAACTTATTTCAAAGTTCAAATAAGAGTTCAAAACAAATTTTTTTAAAATTCAATTTATTACCAAATTTTATCTTCCAGTTTTGAATCTAGTTCTTAAACAATTTTAATTTACAAATTCAATTATTCAATTAGTTCAGTTCAAAGTAATTCCATATCCTTAATTTCAAATTAAAGTTTAATTTCCCATTTTATCTCAATAATGGATATATTACAACACTTCATTCTTTATTCATTTATACAAATCCAATTTATTCTAAAACATCCATCCATTTTCAACTTCCAGATCCCAAACCCATTTTGAGATCACAAAAACTCCCAATTCAAATTACCCATTTAACTTCCCAAGTTAAACCTCAATTTCATCTTAAAATTTCCAAATCAGATGGTTCATTCAAACTTATTTAACTTCTTCCGAGTTAAATTCAATTAATCCCGTTAACCATACTCAAATTTGAATTCTCCATTTCAAATTTTAAAATTCTTTCCCACCTATAAGTTCAAATTTATATCACTCTGGTTTTTCACATCACGTTCCAAATTTAAAACTCAACATTTAGAGTTTATT
This sequence comes from Allium fistulosum, assembly GCA_030737815.1. NCBI lineage: Eukaryota > Viridiplantae > Streptophyta > Magnoliopsida > Asparagales > Amaryllidaceae > Allium > Allium fistulosum. The sequence goes on along the minus strand of CM060908.1, from coordinate 514,692,402 downwards.
TCAAACCATCTTTGATATTATGTATATTTCTTATACATATTATTTCCTTTACACACTAAGTTATCCTTAAAATTTAAACCACCTTGGGTTTTTAATTCAAACAAATTCCTTTAAATTTTCAAACAACTCCTGTTTGAATTAAGCCCTTTCATTCAAATAATATTATTTATTATTTCTTTATCATTTTGAAACAATTCCAAAACTTCACAATATATATCATCTTTAGTTCCAATTTATAAGTCATACTTGCCTATATGTTTTACTTCCCTAAAACATTTCATTTTGCTTACTCATTAACAACATTTCATTATTAAACACAACAACCATTTATGATAATAACCAAGATTATCATATCTGGAAACCAATTTATTATTATCTTTATTCTGAAAACATTTCTACAAATTCAGGATTTTAATTTCAGTTTGGATCCTTTTCAAATTTATCTTCATTCAATTTCAATTTGGTTGTATTACTATTACCACTTAATTCTCATTTTTTTTTAATTCCAATATTTTTTAACAAACAATTACTTTAACATTTATTGGTTAAAGAATATTGCTTTATATATATCAAAATATATTCTTATATAAAATCATTTAAAATCTTTATATATGAGAATAACAAGTACGCTCTCATATATATATATATAAACACTCAACTCATTCTAGGGTACTATTGATCCTATCTTTAGCTGAGTACACCCACCAGAGCCAAGGTTCTCGCTTAACCTTCATCTCTGATACCAACTGTAACGACCCGGAGTTTTCGAACCCGAAAATTCCAGATAGTTATTAAAAAGAAGAAAGAGATAGAAGAAAAAGATCAGAAACATCAGCACCTTACATTCGCAGCGGATAAAATATAATAACAAATATAACAGTTTACAAAAGAATACTATATCTGTCGATTACATTTTAATACATCAGAGTTACACATATATACGGACACTGAATATACACAATTATCATATCTTAGATATACAACAATATAATACATCGGAAATACTCTATACGTTCTTGCCATCCAGCTCGCCTCTTGAGCTCCAGAACGTCCTTACCTGAAAATCTGTAATACTCGGTCTGACCCGAGCATTACATCAAAGTAACACCCGGGTTAGGCTGGAAACCAGCGTGAGTAAACCCATCTAACATGGAATACAACACCATAGAACTACATAAAACCCAGGGTAACTCGCATCAATTTACAAATTCACAATTTGTTATAGACATCATTTATTTCACATATCAATTTCTAAGTACCAAAACTTAGATTAAATGGTCCAATTCACTTAAATCATTCCATACCAGCCTATTGATTTCACACATCAATTTACAAAGAATCGAAGTGGTTTCGGGTATTTACGGATACCCGACCCCGGTCTCTTCGACTTCTGTGTCATCTTAACCCAAATTATTCAAGTGAAATAAAATTTAACTTTAAGTACAAGTTGTCACTTTTATACACATCAATTCATCCATGTTAGATAACCATACTATCACTGTCTATCCAAACATATCAGAAAACATCTCATATCAGAGATATCAATCAACTCTAGGCAATTAATCATCATTCAATCATTCATAAGCAAGATGGATCATTTCCAAAATTTATTTAATTTATCTCTAAATAATTACAAATCGTTAATCACTTAGATTACCTTTACTTAACCATGAATTAATTACAACCCAATAATCATCTTTTAATTATCCATCTTAATTAATCATCCTAGATTAATTATCTTAAATTACGTAAAGTAATTATCCTTTAATAATTTGCACACATTAATTATCCTTAACCATTTACAGTAATTAATCTTTAACTAAATACATTCATTTATTTACCTTAAAGCAACCCTATTAAATAATTAACTATCCTTAAATTAATTAAAATCAGTAATTACTCTTTGATTACTTACACTAAGTAATTTAACTATCCATTAGTTACCTAAATAAAGTAAATCAGTTTTGTAGAATCTAAAATAGTTAAGATAAACCACCTACTTTAAATTAGTTACATATTTGTTAAATCAACATAGAATTTAAAAACTTAGGAAATCAAATCTAGTCAAAAACACCTCATTATCAAAGTTTATAATGTACTAATGTTTTTGAAATCTGTTTGATACAGGCTTTGAAAACTTGTTTATTTTATCTGTTGAAACTGTATACAAAATTTTCTTACGAAAGTACCCGAGCCACAAACAATTTCTCTCGAGTCAATCCTCGATTTTACCGAGCTAAAACTCGAGTCAAACACCACATCTTCTCGTAAACGAAACCGAGCACGATCCTTCACCCTCAACTCAACCCAAAACACAACTGACACAGCAAATCCAATGTACACGTGCACAGTAGCTCAGCGCCGCTCCGATCGTCGCCGATACTTTCGCATGTCGACAACAACCTTCTCATCTCAAACGATCACCCAGAACAACAAAAACGATTTCCAATCAAATTCGAGCTCTATGATCCAAAATCTGAAACGAGCATCCCCTAGAAAGTCCTCGACTTTGGCGATTTCGACCATCGGAGAGCCTTCAATTCCGATCACGACTTCGCCATCCCCCAAACTTCCATCTCCCAGAATCTTGTTGCACTCGAACATCCAGAGATGAAATGCCGATCAAAATACCCAACCAGAACAAAACTAGGGCTACAGACTTTATCGACCAACCACCATCGCCACCGACCACTGATCACCCTCCTGATATTTTTGCCTGAACCTTCCATACCCCCTCCATCTCCAGTAATGTTCCCGACCACCCCAGTAGCTCCGGCCACCAGAACTCATCCAGAAACCAAATTCGGGTCATTTCCCATATACCCATTCAATTCAACATTAAAAATTTTGATATTTGTTTTAAAAATCATAACTCTTAAAATGGATTCAAGTTATGACCTTGAAACAACAGATTAGAGTGATTGATTTTTAGCATATATAAAGAATTCCTACTGTACTCTTAATTACCAGATAAACTTTCAAATATTTTAACTTAAATTCATTTTTAAAATTTAATTTATGTCTAAACAAACATTTCATGTTTGAAAACTAAGCCTTAAAGGAAATCAGGGGAAAAGAGAATGAATTATCTCTATATTTAGACTCTGTATTATGAAGACAGAGAAGAACAAGAATACAATCAGACATGCACTTCTGTACACACTCATATATAAGATTTTATACTTATATCTACACATACAGGCAACATCATCTCAGAAATTCATAGGCAACAACCATAGATCTACTTAAGTTTAAATTAAATGTTTACTCACCATTTTAAAAAGGAGGAACTCTGCTTGCCTTTTTCCCTCTGCTTCAGGCTTTCAGGTATCAAAATTTGAACAGAGAAATCAGAGAACCAGGGGTTTGAAGATTTGAAAACGGGAAGCTGCTGGCTTACTTCAGGTTGATCTTTGTTGATTTTGGATAAAATTAAATTTTAGCTGAATTTTGAATCTACAACTTGATCTTTACTTCAGTTTTGAAATGCAAGAGTTGTTTGGTTTTATTTTTATATTTTTTCTCTATTGTGCGTGAGTATGTTATAGGACATATAAATATATAAGGGAAAGTAAGCTTGCAGCATAAGCCATTGAGTTGAAACATTTTGTACAGGCTGAGATATTTTTTGTTTTGCTGATTTGATTTCTATCTTAACATTTTATTTATCATGTTGATTTAATATGTAGTACGTTTGAATAGAAATGTTGTATGCTTGCATTTAATGCTATGTTCCCCACAATGTTTACATACTTATCTAAATTCTTATGTACACATATATGAATTGATATGTGCAAGTACATAGTTACACATTTTATCTTTTCATTCTTGCTTGTATTATCCTGCACATGTATTTGTGTTCATACCTATTCCATTTACTTAGGCATGACTATATATATTTTTACTTTTATCCTTGCCACTATTTCGTATAATATATATGTATATACATTTATTTGTGTATTGTTAACATATACATATTCCTTTTTCATACACATTGCTTTTATATACATTTCCAGTATATATATATATATATATACATATTCGCATCATAAAGCTTATATATGTTTATTTTCTATTTCTAACTTAATACTAATTTCTAACTTAAATATCCATTGTCTTGTATTTCCACATATATATTTATATTTTTATTTATTTCAATAGTTCATATAATACTAGAACTATTTTATATGATCATTTCATATTTTACATAACTATAAATTTATTTGAGATATTTATTTAACATCAACCCTTATTTTATTTCCAAATAATATATTTGTTTATACTTAAATTTAATATTGATAATATTTATTTTACTTGAACCATTATTATCCAGATTATATCATGTATATATATTTAATCACAAATTAATAAAGTTAAATAGGATAGATTTCATTTCAAATATTTTTGAAAGATTTTATTTTAAATTTCAAATCAAAATTTCCTTTGCAATACACATATAACCGGTAAATGCCCAAAAATCTTATTTATTTATAAGATGAAAGCTTGTATTTTATTTTGAATGGATTAAATACTTATTAAAATAATATTGCAAAAATTCCGGGTCATCAAAGTAGCACTGGCCTAAATTTTGGTATTATGAATACCGTAAATAATATTTTTGAATTTTAAAAAGAAATTCGAAGGATATTCTGGAAATGGAAATATTTTTATCGAATTTTGGATTATTTTAAAGAAAATTGGTTTGGATAAAACAATGATTTGATTTTGGGTTTGTACTTAACTATTCGTAAAATGTTTTAAATAGATTTTAAAATAATTTATACAAGGGATTTTTAATAATGGATTTTTAAATGATATTTCTGAAAATATGGATAAGGAATTGAAATCAATATTTAAAGTAGATTTGAAAAGTAAATGGGATTTATAAAGTGAATGGTGATAGATTTTAAAATGAAGTTTATAAATGAGAATGTTTTATAAACAAGTGAAACCAGAATGAGTTTATAAATTTATAAACGATGTTTATAAATAAAGTGAAATAATTTTATTTGATAAATTGAAAATATAATTTCACAGTGAGAATTTATAATGAGATATAGAAATCGATTTAGAAAGATATAGTGGATTCTATTTTTGAATTTTGAAATAGTTATGAAATTGGAGACGCAGGTCGATTTATGATAGGTCGAGAGAGATTTATAAATGCTAAAATGGTTATATTGGATTTTAAAAATAGATTTTTATCGAGAAGTTAAGTTTTGTTTTTAGAAAGGGAATTTTATTTATTAAACTATGTAGTTTAAAACTGTTTTAATATTGGAAATATTTCGGAAAGTCGGTTATTCAAATATTTGATATTAGTTGAATGAATTATGATTTTTATAATAAGCTTGGTAAATCGATTAGTATTATTTATAAAGGAATTGGAAATTGGTATCGTTGTTTGTTTATAAGTGTTTTGGATATTTTTAATGATTACTTAAACGTGTTTTGAAAATAAACTATTATTCTTTGAAAATACTTATTATTTTATATATGGAATTTAAAGGCAAGTGATTGGGATGTGATTATAAATACTCTCGAAATTTGTAAACCAAGTTATTTAATGGAGGTGGTTTTGTAAGAGAAATTTTATAATGGAATTCTGAAAACTTAAGAAATTTCCAAAATGTTTTAGATACGGGAACTTCAGAAATGAATCTGAATTCATAAAAGAAATTATAAATTGTTAGTTGGGATTATAAATAAGTATAATTGGTTTTGAAAATTGTAAAAAGGAATTTATTAATAATTCCGGAGATTTATGAGATAAGTTATGAAATATTTCTTAAGTTTGATATTAAAATGATTTTGGAGAATATGTTTATAAATATTTTCTTAAGTATTGAAAATAGGGTTTTGGAAATATTTTAAGTGTGAAATGAATGGTATAGAATTATTTTTCTAAGTGTTATAAAGTGAATTCGGAAATATTTCTAAGTGTTGATATGGTTTGAAAATATATTGTTATGGATATAAGTATTCGAAATTTGTTTTCAAATATTGTAATATTTAAGAGATTTGAATATATATATATATATATATATCCATGTAAAGATATTTGAAATGAATGTTTTGAAAAGATTTAATAAAATATGAGCCTAGTGACTGTTTATGCATGTAATTTGATAGTTAAATAACCGACTATCAAATCTGGCCAAATTTGTTAATCGTTTCAAAGAGTCCGGGATCAGATTTAATTATCCGAAAACCACTTCGATCTGATTTGTGCATTATGAATTGTGATATCATGAAGACAATAAAGACGGTGATCTTGGAGATTCGATTTGTTCAGACCCAGAACAACTTGTATGGATGAATGCTATCATTGCATTGGTTCCTGGAAGGTGGTGTTAGCATTCCAAGAATATGAATGCTAAATCTAAGGTAATACGTAGCCTCTAGCCTCATCAATCGTGAATGACTAAAACAGGGGAGATGCAGCAGGGCTAAGTGGGTCGCACCCAAGTAGGATATGTTATCACTTTTCTGGATACCCTCGGATATATTATAATTATGGTTATGGTTGTGCATGGAAAAGAGAGCGCTCGATAGGGTGAGAATACCCGAGGTGATAACATATTCGATACTATCCAGCAAGGGGTAGGCTGGTCTTGTGTTGGCAGGGATCGATAGGTTCGATCTCGATACATTTTTCTAGAGGTGTACTATGATGGGCGGTACCCTAGTGCCCGGTCATTGTATGGAATTCATTCTCCAATAAGCTCTATACGGTTTTATTGTATATCATATATGCTGAAACGTGGGATGCAAGCATTTCAGCTATTTTATAGTTTATTTTCTATAGATACTATTATAATATCAGATGATTTTGATATAAAAGGCTTTGATTATCGTAAGGTAAAAACTCATTGTATTTTTGTGTGGCATGGTCTTATGAGATACCTTTGTTTTCTAAAAAGGATTTTTGAAAATAATTAAATTCAAATTGAGTGTGTTTTCTCACGCTGGTTTTTCAGACTGACTCGGGTGTTATTTTATTATAATGCTCGGGTCAGACCGAGTATATTACAGATTAGTTTGGATGCCTGGAGCTTCGAGAGACGAGTTGGAGGTCTAGAGACGTACTCACGTAGATGGTTATATTTTCCGTTGTATTCATTGGTATGTTATCAGCAATTGTGAGGACATATTGTTATAACTGTCCAGGCTGAAATAAGTAGTATACTCTGAATGATGTTTGTGTATATATATATTATAGTTTTGTTTTTCTGTAAAGACTTGTGATATATTATAGATCATTCGTTCCACTGTGAGATTCTGTATATATTAATTTTTTTCTTCTTATCTTCTTTCTTCTTCTTCACCCCTAACCATCCGCCTTTTTGTTCAATTTGAGTTGACATATGCAGTTTATTCTCAGCTTAGACTGTACAGAAAAGTGGGTCGTTCTACTGAAGGTATATTCTTATCATAAAATTATTCACGTTTTCAACTTGTCCCTTCATATTTTTTTTGTCACCATCTCATTTCCTATGTTCAGATCTCCATTTCAAATCTTCCTTTCCCCGAATCATTTTAACGTGAGCTGGCAAATTCAAAAGCTCTCATTTTTGCAAATTCAAAAGCTTTCTTTTATGAAACATGAGTTTCATCTTTTCATTTTTCCTACACGTCCCGCCCTCATCTTAGTTTGTTCTTCCATCTTTGCTTGAAGCCTCATCTTGAGAAAAACGTAAGTATTAAACTTTGTTTGTTTATTTTTAATTAAACGTGTACCAATTATTATTTTAATAATATTTCTTATAACATGAATATCTTTTGCATATAAACTTCGATTCACGTGAGATTTCTTCTGTTGGATTCATATTTAAATTCCAGACAACATGAAACTGTTTTGGTTGAATTTGGAGACTGTTGAGATTTTGCGCTTCTGTTTGGATTTTTAATGGGCTATAAATCAAAGGTGAGTGATTTAACCCAATCACGCAATACTAAATCTTCTTATGTTGGTTGAATTAAATTTATGAAGTGATAAGAATGTTATTGGTTGTTGTTTGATAGTTTATGTTGACATTTTAATTTAAATTGAATTTTATTGAATTAAATCGCCATTTAAAATAATAGTGAAATTGAATTGCTAGTTAAATATCTGATATTGATAACCAGTTAATTGTTGTGATTTATTGGCTGGTTTGGATGTTGATTGTGATGGATGTTTATTTGTTGACATTTTGGATGATTGGATGTTTATTTATTTTTATATGTCCCTGTTATCACTTTGTATATTAAGTGACAACATATAAACTTTTATTTGAATTATTTCGAAAAAATTAAGAAATAGGTTGAAATGATATATAACTATGACACTTTGATTTGGATTGAAATGATATATATCCATCTCTGAAATTAAAAATTGAAATAACTATTCACTTGGCCATAGGATAGAAAATTATATACGTACACCGGATTGGTTAAATTAAATGGTTTTAAAATCATGAATTTGGATTTTGGTTAAGGGATCTTGTTTTAAAGAAAATAAATTATGGATTTATATGAATTGAATTATTGCTAATTCAAACTCTGAAATGTTGGAATCAAAATGGGTTAAAAGAAATTGGTTTAACGAGTAAAAATGAAAAAGTGAAGTTATAATCGATATATGACTTTAATTTTTAAAATGATTATATTTTGAGTTTAAACCTTAAATTTGAACAATGAAGTTTAAATTGATTTAAGGGGTTTGAATCAGTAAACTAAAATTGGACTCGAAATCGATATGAATTGAAATGGTTTAAAATAAGATTTGAATTGGAATTTTGAATCATTGAATTGAATTGAATTGTTGAATCGAATTTGAAGTTAAAAATGAATGTTCGGAAATTGAAGTTAATTCAAATTGAAGTTGAAATCAAGTTGATTTGAAACTAAATTGAAATTGAGTCAATTGAATTGAAAGACTGGAAACTTGGTTCTGTTGATTTGAAATTTGGACATGGGTCCAGATTTGTTGAAATAGAAGGAAACAGTTTGATTTGATACTATTTTCAAAATAAATTATTTAATATAAATTATTTAAAATCTATCTTTTTAATATTCAGATTATTTAGATTTTCCAAACTATTTTACTATGTAAACCACTTTCAATACTCAAACCATTTTATATCAAACTGTTTTAAGTCTTTAAACTATTTAAAACTATTCAAACTATTCTTTAAAATTTCAAACTATGCGAAGTTGGAATGTTTATATTTAAATCGTTGATTTAAATGCGAATGTGGTTAAATGAGGTTATAACCTAAGTTGGAATTTGAAATGATATTTTCAAGTGAAAATGACATATTTTGAGCAAATATGATGATTTTGAAATGGGGTATATTTTTAATTGAGTGGATATTTTGATATCAAATATGAATCAGTTTCGAAATGTAAAAGAACCAACCGGTATGAAAAATGACATTTGGTTGTTAAAGAGACCGAGGCCTCTTATTGGCATACTCTTTGTCAATATTGGAACCACTTTAACAACTGTGTATGTGGTGGATGATCCAGAATGAAGTGGTTGAATTGGAGGCATTTTGTTGGATTCGAAGAAAGAGAATGATGATGGATGACCCCGGCACTTGTGCCAATTTGAAATGACTAAAACAGAATGGCTTATCAGGGCCAAGTGGGCTAGCTACCCCTAGTGTACACACTCGTATTACTATATTGATGTTGGCTTGATCGGTGCACCTTGATTTAATTTTTGGGGTGTTGGATGCGGTGGGCGGTCATAGCTACGATACGTTACCACCCGCCCTGCGACCCAAACTGGTAGTATCCTACCTTAGGCATTGCCTCATGTGCCTTGTCATACTTTTATCTTTATACACACCCACTGTGATTTTGTTTTTGGATGGTACCTATAGGGGACTTACCGTCTACCAACGTTACTGGTTGTGTTACAGGACCTACATAGACTACCTGGTTAAAAATGTGTCAAGGGGGATCAATTTAAAGCCTTTACACTATTTTAATACTTTACATTACTGATAGACACTACATACATATCATATCTTACTACACATAGATAGTTTAACGGATCCTTAGGAGATGGAAAACCCCGTAACATCTCTTAAGCTATTGCATGCACGTTATACACTGGATTAAAGATGTAAAATCCCGTAAACATCTATGAAGCTATTACACTCATTTTTACTTATTGCCAATTTAACTTACATAAGAATTTTTAGTTCTGACTCGAGCGTTTTGTCTTTTCATTACGCTCGGGTCAGCCTGAGCATTTCAGTTTGAAGATATTATTTCTGGAGGACGAAGACGGAGTTTAGTATATTATATCATTAGTATTATTACGCTGCATCATTATTGGTATGTTGTTGTTTGTATCTGATTATGTTGTAAAAATTGTGTAATCAAATATATATTATAAAATAGCTTTATGAACTATTTATTTGATTATTATATTTTGTCATTCTGCTGCGAGATGCTATATTTTGTTTTCCTTCTTTTATCTTTTTTTCTTATTAAACCCCATTGAAAATTCTCTCTTTTGAATGGTTTGAGTTAGACATGTGTGATTTATTGTCGACTTAAATCGTCTAAACGGGTGGGTCGTCATAGTTGGTATCAGAGCTTTGGTTTTGAGACACCTTAGCCTGTTGGGGTTAACTCATTAGAGATATGGTTACTAATATCCTAGAATGGGTCTGAGTGTGTATATATATTACACACACACACACACACACACACACACATATATATATATGAGAGCGTATTTGTTAGTGATATAAAAATGTTTTGTATTGTGTTAATTTATTCTATTGAGTATTTATGAATTCCGGTCGGTACATGGAACGCTTTGGCATCGATAGGGATTTCTAAACAGGTATTTTTGGCATAGGTCCTTATTAAGGTTCAAAATACACGAAAAGTCCTTCACTAAATTTCAGTGTAAATTAGGTCCCTTTTTTTATTCACGATTATTGCAGAGCATGATGCAACTTTTCATAAAAGTTGCTGAGATTTCCGCAACTTTTCTGTACACTGTGAACATAGTGTATGAAAGTTGCTGAAATATCATCACTTATTTATTAAAGTTGCTGACATTTCAGCAACATTTATGTACACTGTGAACACAGTGTATGAAAGTTGCTGAAATATCAGCACTTATTTATAAAAGTTGCTGACATTTCAGCAATAATTTTTCTTTGTTTCTAGAAAATAGGGACCGGATTTACAATGAAACTTTGACAGGGAAAGTTGCTGAAATATCAGCACTTTTTTATAAAAGTTGCTGACATTTCAGCAATAATTTTTCTTTGTTTCTAGAAAATAGGGACCGGATTTACAATGAAACTTTGATAGGGACTCGCTTTACAATATGAAAGTATGATAGGGATGCCTCCCTAATTTCCACTTCTAAACACTTGAATAGGGTAAACCAACATAATATTGTTCTTGAAATTGGTAAATGAAATAATTTCACCTAATATTATATTTTATTTTGTATTTAGAAGAATAGTTTTTCATAAATTAATATTGTTATTTTTGTTGTGTTGGTTGTTTGTAAATGATAATATTCAATTATTGTCATTTATTTTTTGGTTAGTCAAGGTTCTTAAAACTATTGACTATTATATGTTATAAGAAAATGCAATTTTATAAATATGGTATAAATTATTATTCACAGATAAAATGAATTTAATTGAAAACTTGAGAACTCAAATTTTGGTGTTTTAAAATTGGTTTTAAAAGATTTTGAAAAAATATATTAGTATTATTTGGAAGTATTTTCGAATAGGAATATTTTCAATAAGATTTGAAAGGAATGTTTTAAAAAGAATTTTAAAAGGAAGTATGTTCTGTACTCCCCTCTTCTTTCATTGGAAAATAATTTCAGTGATGACTGCTGTAACATTCCCCCTTCTGACCGCCTCCAGTCGGTAATTAAACCAACTCGAAACGTTCAAAAAGACGAATTGTTATTTAGTTTATAAAGTTTAAACAGAATCAGCCACAGAAACACAGAATAATAACAATGATTTAAAACAAATGAATCTTTATTTTATTACTATAAATCTTTTTATATACATCAGAGTTTATACAATGTATTAACTGATACAGCGGAATATCTTAAAATACAATTTTCTTCTGAAAACTAAAGTGATTCTTTACTCTCTCTCCCTAACTTCACTGCTCGAAAATCTTCAAGCTGTAAAATACTCGGTCTGACCCGAGTATTACATTCAAAAGAAAATAATACACAGGTCAGTCTAATTCAAACTCAGTTATTAGTGCATAAAAGCAATAATAATTAAATAGACGACAGTCACAAAAATTCCCGTCTATCCGATTCTTTAACAAAGAAATCGGATAACAATGAATATAACACTTAACAGTGTAAAACAATAAATCAGCAGATTTCAATCATCAACAGAGATAGATAAACAATGTATCAAATCGACTAAATCAATTCAAAACAATTGAAATTGTCACTTTAAAACCATCAGAGTTCGATTGGCTGACGTACACGCACGCGTGTACGGCCTCGCCACTAGTATCAAAGGCATAAAAGATCAATGCATCACGACGCAAAGAAAATATCAATTCAAAACTGTCAATTCTGGGTGGCTGCAGTGCACGCACGCGTGCACTGCCTCGCCAACTCATGTGCACCAACCAAAAGCACAACTAACAAATCAAAACAAGGTCCATCGTAATGCTACAGGTCTGTAACTTCAAGGCCAGCAAATTCAACTCGAGGCAACAATGACCAAGAGCTCACAACTGCTAAAAAAAAATATGGCAACGCTGTAGCGGCACAGCAAAGTGTATCTGCATATTAATTATGCAAACATATGTTGCAGTGAAATAACAAAAAGCTCAAGTCAACATATATAATCCAAAAATGCCAAAATAAATGGAACTGGAGCCACCTCAAGTATTCAAGGGCAAACTGCAACGAAAATGCAGCCACCACTTGAATGCAAGGGCATAGAAAATACAACTGCAACTACAACATGTTGCTATTATATTTGGAACAAATGCACATAAAACTAGCAGTAAACAGTGCCAAAAGAACAACAACCCAAATGTGCAAGAATCAAAATCAAAAGAATCATCAATTTAAAATATGTACTGTGTGGCTGCAGTGCACGCACGCGTGCACTGCCTCGCCACAACAGTATGAAATAGGGATCAACACAAGGTCAAATCTAAAATACTGGATTCAACATAGGTGCGGAATGAAACCAAGGCTACACAAGCTATATACAGTCTCAAGTTAAAGACTGCGACACTACGACAACTGCGAGTGATCATGTAACCAAGAGCAGACACTACTGGAACTATCTTGAAGACCAGAGAATTCAAACTACAACATCAAGTATGACACATATGCACGTAGTGTACAGGTACACTAAACTAGTTCATGCTAAAGAAGAAAGCATATCAAGGCAAGCAACCTGAACAATATGGAATGCAAACGACTACAGGGAGGATATAACTCGAGTCTACACTTAAGCATGAAATTAAAACATGCAGTGGCCACGAATACACAGAAGTGGCCCCGGTCAGAGATATGATGGCCGAAGTATATAAAGGAAATGTGAAGTCAACTCAAACCCAAATATAGTGAAAACAGAGGCAACAAAGGTTAGGGAATAGGACAACATCAAGTGATGCAACATCACAAAATAAAAGTTAGTCAATATGATCAAGGAAACAAGTCCAGTTACGACCAAGAACAAGGCATAGTGCAGTTTCAAGGCTGCAAGACTCTAGTTTACTTGAATACACATATATGGTGACACAACAGTGCAACACGAAGTCAAGGACAGCAACTACAACCTAGATGCAAACTCAATATAACTGCATGAAAGCTACAAAATGAAATAAACCAGGCTAAACTAGTCATCAACCAAATGAAAGGCTTGACAACACCAGCAGACAATGCAGACAACCGGAGTAATATCAGTTACGTGAAGAACAGAGACAAAATAAGCCTGTACACGAATCATCAATCAAGTCAGAGTATAAAACTCCCAGGCTTTCACAAAAATCAAGTTTGAAATGCAGGTCAAAAGAAAAAAATCAGACCACCCGTGTGCAATGAAGACTTCGAGTAACTCGAGCCAGTCCAGACCACTCAAAAACAACAAATGTCGAAGACTATAAAAATCTCGATATACATACACAAACATTTCTACTATACTTAATATACATGTATAATTTCTGGTTTAAAAATGAGAAATATGATTGGTTGGGAAACAAGTTAAAAATCCATAGTTTATAGTAAACTTTCATTTATAAGTATAGACTCCAATGTACAAGTCAGTAAAGAATTCATTGAAACCGGAGGCAACAAAGTTACCAAACTCGAAGTTATGTAGGAAATTCACTACTGTAATGACCAAGGGAAAGTTGAATGGTTCTGCATCGAAACCATATCAATCAAGGAACCCAACGAGTTTTTCAGTCGAAAACAACTGCAGTTCAAAGGAAAAATGTCACCTGCAGTTCGAATTTAAACGACCCAATAATACCATCGCATAAACAAAGTCGTGATGGTCACGAGATAAACCAGTAAGTAAGATTGAACAAGGTTAAAAATCGAACAAATTCAATCATCGTAAAATCAAGTCTAGTGATATCAAGATCCAAATCACAGCAGAAAGCAACTCATCATCTCAAGTCACCAAGGCCAAAATCAAAACAATGCCGAAGTCGACATAGAGGCAATCGCCAGAACAAAATCAAAGCGACCGAAGTCAAAACCATAAACAATTTGACTGAAATCAAAGGGACACAGAACGAAATCATCATTAGACAAATCATAACCAGTCAAAGGAATCACGAAATCGCGAGTTCGAATCGAACAAAACAGGAAGTTTAAACTAGATGTGAGTGAATGAATCACTCACCTTGTTTGCCCAATCGAAGCTGCCACAGACGAGCGCAAGTGAGGAAAGCGTCGATCGACTTAAATCGGAAGAAGCCCTAATTTTGAAGACGAGGAAGAACGAAACTCGTGGCCGCCATTTTTTTTTCTTTTGCTCTTAGATTTAGGGTTTTACGAATGAGATGAGAGGAGGGGGTCGGGTTCGTATTTGTGCAGAGGAGATCGTGGGGGTATGGGCTAGGGTATGGCTGGTGTACTTAAGGTATGTTTATTTTTATTTATTTTCTTTTTCATTTCTTTTATTTTGTTTTTATTTTTATATATAAAAAAAATATGTTATTAATTTTTTTTTTGTAGATAAAATTTTATTTCCTATTTAACATCTTCATCTATATAACATAAATTTGCATATATCTTATCCATTTCAAAAATGTGGAGTTTTTAAATTAAATCGAACAAGATGAATTTGATTTTAAAATCCAAAGATTTTATACTTTAAAATTTCAAAGCAAATTTCCTTTACATTTTTTTATAAATCCCGATTCAAATTATTATCCAATTTATACTTCCCATTTTAAACTTGAAAAATTCAAACAAATACACAATTTAAATCAAAATTTAATTCAAATTTCAATTTAAAATAGTTTAAAATTTTGGGATCGTTACAACTGCGCAACATCATCGACTGTCATTTTCGAGTCTCAAAGTAGAAAAACTACTGTAGTAGATTTGCTACCCATTTGTCTTGATAGACAAGATTCGATTTAAATTTCCTAACTATGATTTGATATACAAAAGATATAAGTATATATTATTTCAAGATGATTTGAAATGAAACCCGGTATTCAGTTCTTAATTTTTCTATAAATTAGGGATTTCAATTATTGTAATGAAATGAAATCTTGACTATTTTAATAGTTGGAAACTTCTAAAAATGAGAAATAAGAAATTAAGAGCCAAGTGTTTAACGAAACTGTAAAGAAATTGAAGATTATGACGTGAAAATTAAAAGAATTGAAAATTAAGAAGATGTAAATTATTGAACATTTTTGTTAACTAAAATTGAATAAGGTAAATTTGTATAACACTTAAATATATTCTAAAGACATATATAAAACTTACCAGAAATGTTTAAAAAGTTGTAATGTTAAACATGAATATGTAATAGAATTATACAAGTAAAAGCTTAAGTAACAAAAATGACAAGCACAATTGTCTCAGTGGTTATGTGCTTCGACTTTGGTGCGAGAGATCACAAGTTCGAAACTTGCGTAGCGTGATTCAAACATATATTGACATGTTATTTGTGTTATGTTATCCCAGTGATATGTTGTATCTAAATACCATTTTAAAAAAAAAGATTCATAAATAGATTTAGTATTAAATGATACAATATATGAATGAATAATGGTTGTACTTCTTTTGTTCGCATATGATTATTACATATTGTATGTTGCTTGTGCTAATTATTGAAACAACTGAAATATTACTCTTTTACATAGTTTTAACTCTTTTTGATTATATAAGTAAGATACAAGTTTATGTAAGTAATAGCAGTTGTTTTTGGTTTTATAAATAAAATTTGTTTGCCCGCCAAATAGGTACGTTTTTGGATTACGATTTTTGGAGCGATATTTTATTGTTTTTCCCATGGTTTGGGATGTTTATTATTGAAATATGATATATATATATATATATATATATATCATAGTTATATATTATTATTTTTCCGGACCTATCCGCGCAAAGGCGACTTTGTCGAATATTTCATAAATTTAGGACTTATAATTTTTTTTGTAGAAGTTGAGTTATTTTCAAATCTTTGTTAAACTTAAATATGCAAGTTAAATTATTATAAATTGACTTTTTGAATAAAATATACCAAATCTCTTGATTCCTTCTTGTTCCTTTTCGGGGACGAAAAGTTTTGAGTGGGGGAGATTGTAATAACCCGTATTTTTTATAATTAAAATTTAAATTTAATGAAATTTTGGAATTTTATATTGTGAGATTAAAATTTATGATTTATTAATGGAAAAAACTATTAGAATATAAATTAATAATGTTGATTGAACAAAATTAACAACTGTTTAATGTAATTTCAATTAATGGTAATAATGAAAGTTAATAAGGAAT
The DNA here is from genome assembly GCA_030737815.1 of Allium fistulosum. Lineage (NCBI taxonomy): Eukaryota > Viridiplantae > Streptophyta > Magnoliopsida > Asparagales > Amaryllidaceae > Allium > Allium fistulosum. Next base: position 514,675,403 of record CM060908.1, on the reverse strand, counting down.
ATAATTGAACGTCGTATTAAAAAGAGAAATCAATGTTAGTTGATTTGGTTGGTTTTAACATGTAATAGGAAATCAATTATTTAGTACATAGATTCAATAACCTTCATTGTAAGCAATAGATTTATAAATGTGTTTTTAAATGCATTTAAATTACTTCAATGTAAATATTATTATACTTATCATCTTATTATTTAATCCGTTGAAATCAATTTGGAAATCAATGAAATTAAATGTAATTAAATATTGCAGTTAATATAAGAAAAGATGTTAACCGTAGAGTTGAGTGAAATAAAATGAAAACTTATGTCGAATAAATTCATAAGGTAATAGTTGATTTAATATGAGAACATTTAAATCAAAAATAAAAGAATTAAAATGAATAAGTTTAGTAAAGGAGTAAACATATGTTTATTTGTTTGAAATGTATTTTAGCATACAGATTAATTATAGGAACGAGAAACTATTATTTAGTAAGAAATGCATAACTCCTGTTTGTGTCCAATAATGCATGAATATGTTTAAATTACTATTTGACAGGAAATAATTGCTCTATTTGTCATTACATTTATTTAGTCCATTTTGAAATTCACCTTTGTAAACAATTGAAATTAATGTAATTAAATAATTTCAATTAATAGTAGAGGTACACCAAATTGTAAATTAATAGGTGTAATTAAACGTATCTTATGTTTTGTGAAAATATAAGGAAAGTTTGATTTAAAATATGCCTAGGTACTTAAACAAGCTTCCCTCTCAAGTAGTTGCTTCCTAATCAACCTTATCACATCCCTTACCTATAGGTATAAACCAAACATTATTTGTTGCAGTGTATAATAAACTATTAACATTTCCACATCTGTGATTAAAACTTAATTTGGGTATTATGTAAATATATCATCACGGTACATTAAAAAAACAATAATATTAGTGATATATCATCGCTTATATAATATTTATTGACCATATACATATATAAAGTTTGTATTAATTCATATACTTATTATATACATACTATACAATTTGTTATATATCAATCCATATATCTAGTTATATTTATTGATGCGTATACTTCTACAATGCATTTACATGTTTTGGTTATGTTTATTAAGATATTACTAATAGTCCTACTACTACTATTATTACTATTTATATAATGGTCACTGAGATGGCAATTAGCATAACATATCTATGTATAGCTAAGTGCAAGCAAGCACAGTTTCACTGATAATTGTACAAAATTTCATCAATAAGTAATTTTATAGATTCTGTTATCAAAAAGATATATATATTTTGACACAATTAAATGATTCAATGCATGGCTATTGTACACAATTTCTGTTTTTACGATTAAACAAGTTTGTGCTGGAAAACTTAAATGTTGAAATTAGCATCCGCCCCTTATTTCCAAACTTAATTCTTAAAAATCCCCACCCAAAAACAAGTTACGAAATACTTCTATCAAAGTTTCCAGCAAAAATATATAGTTTAAACTGCAAACTATATATTTAGTATTTGTAACATATGTTGTTACATCATCAGCTTTGTGCAATAATTTGTTCTGATGCCATTTGGTATTTCAAAAATGTTTGTATCTCTCTGTTAAAAAATATTGATGACTTTGGTTTTGATGCTTACAAGGATTTTGGTGTAACAATTTTTAAATGGAAAAAATATTCTGATGCTCCTAAAATGCACTTACCTTTATTTTTTTTAATTAGTACCATTTACATAATGTTTTGAACTGTTTACAACAAACATCTTTTGCTATAACCATTTCCTGGTCTAATGGCATGTATTGTTTCTACTAAAATTCTCAAGTTTTTTTAAAAAAAAGGCAACTTTAAGTTGTCGCAAATTATATAGTCTTTCTATATCAGTTATTAGTAATGAACAATTTAAGATTACCACTAGTATCCTGAGATGTGGCAATGAAATGCGTCCAAGTAACACAAATATACTAGAGAAACCATCAATTAAACTAGCAATTGGATAAGAATTGTATCAATTTTGATCTGGTGTGAAGACTTTCTTATTAGCAGCAATGGCTAGCTTTTGTAATTCATTACGTCATATATTAGGATAATATGCAAATCCAAAATATATCATCGTCCATGTCCCCACAAAATCTTTTTCCGACATAGAATTTAGATCAATATTAACGAGATAATAGGCCTACATGACAGTTTTACAGTCTCCTATTGCGAAAAAAGTAATTAAGTTACTGTTGGAAAAAAGTAAGTGAGTAGGCTTAAGAACTTCATACAACACGTTTGTAATCAAAGTCCGATAGACCTACATTAACCAATCTGCTAATAATTAATATGGCTCTAACAGTAGAACAATCGTAGAACAATATTCAAACGTAGAACAATAGACCTATATTCAAATGGCTCTAACAGTAGAACAATCATAGAAAATTATAAGGATAGCGTTTAAGGTATGAATATGGTAACCTCTTAAATGGTTCCAATATATCTTATAGTGCACCTGTATATTAACGTAAAATAATTTCTTTACAGGATATAAAAATTGACAAAATCAAATAAAATTACTAGGTTGTTTTTAGTTTTAGTGAAGTGGAGTACAAGATAAAGATATTTATTTTAAATTGCATTTTGGAGATTTTTAATCCTTCCAAACATCATTCTGCCATAATTCAACCAGAGTGGCTGTGTTGCCAGGGTCAATTTGCTCATGGCGACTTCCCACCATGGTCTATCGACCCTAGTCGATTTCAGGCAGCATTGGTACAAATTTGTGGTTCTATAAGTACTGCTACTTGAGATCATACCAACTCCTGTCTCACTTCATTAAATTTGGAGTTTTAGAATCATGGGTTCATCATAAACTTGTATATTGTTTTTCATGCCATATTTATTTGATTTCTATCGATCCACTAACAAAAGTTTGCAACATGATCAATTAGTTTCAACTTTGCTAACCAATCACCTAACATCATGAATTAATCAACTATGCATCATCAATTCTCTGGCCAAGAATATAAACAAGCATAATTCATTTTGAAACGACCTGACTTTCCAGACCCGGAAAATCGAACCATTATTGCTAAAGAAGAAGAGGTAGAAGAAGAAAGTAGGAAAACAACATCAGAATCTAACCATCGCAGCGGAATAAAATATAATATATATCAACATATCTTTACACAAAACAAAAACTATATCTATTTATACAATACATCGTTAGAATACATCATCAGAGTACATCAACATCCATAACATACAACTGAATACACAGCGGAAAAATAATAGCAAGTACGGGAGTACGTATCGTCATCCAGCTCGACTCCTGAGCTCCACAACATCATATCCTGAACCTGTTTCTCTCGGTCTGACCCGAGCATCATATAAAACAATACCCGAGTCAGTCTGGAATACCAGCGTGAGAAAATCACACTCAATTTGATTATTAAAGTTTCAAAATCCTTTGAAAACAAAAGCATCTCGTAAGACCACGCCACAAATAAACATGTCGGGTTTTTACCTTACGATAGCTAAAACACTTTCTATAAAATCCTCTGATATTATAATAGTGTCTATACACAAATACTTATTAAAATAGCTGAAATTGTTACATGATTAAATTCTAGCATACTAGCCACAAAAGAGGGTAATACAAACAAATACCGTACAAGGCACGTAGGGAGAATGGATTTCCAACGAATGACTAGGCACTGGGGTAACACCTGTCACAGTACGTGGCCTAGATCACAGTACCGAGGAGTACGCCCGCTCCCCTGCAACACAAGACCAGAATCACCTATGGGCAATTCCGAATATGATCACCCCACGGTTGGGATCAGCAACCGCACCACTAAGCCGAAATAAAAGGGACATCTAGACAGGGATGACCATACTCTCCGGTGGGCGCTACCCACGAAGCCTTGCTGCATAACCCCTGATTTTCAGTCATTCCCGGTTGATGAGGTCTGAGGCTAAACGTTACCTTCATAGAACGTTTCACTTAGAATGCCCATCGTCAACCTGACGATGTTTCACAAGCATTCGTCCATACAAGTCCGTCCCGGGTTCGAAGGGAACCGAAGGCACTATTCCTACTACATCCATTTTGGAAATATCCTCAGGATTAGTAGCGACTAGCCCTTGCACTTCACTGCTCCATCTTCGACTCCGAACACGTTACACGAAACGTACAAACCGGATCGAAGTGGTTTTCGAGAAATAAATCTCGATCCCGGTCTCTTCGAAACGATCAACGCATTTGGCCAATATTGATAGTCGGTTATTTAACTATCAATTAACATCCACAAGCAACCATCACAGAATAAATAATTTCCCACATTATTTATTAATCTCAAATATCTTCGCAAGATATATTTCTATTTTAAACTCCTTTTGAAAACAATTTCAAACAGTTTCCACTTACGGAATACATTTTCCCAAATATTTATTTTCTCTGAAACACCAAGTACAAAATACTTTAGATTTAAAAATAATTTAAAAGCACTTTATTATAAATATATTTTATAACATTAAACTTAAACTACTTTAATACTTTATTAAAATATATACTTTAAATAAAACCACTTATAAATACAAACTAAATTTCCCTTTTTAAAAACATAATACCAAATCACTTTTATATAATTACTACAATAATAGATTTTTGAAAATACTACTTTAGACTTTAACATTTAGAAATAATCAATTTTCTAAAACATGCTTTTAAAAGCACAATTAGAACTTTTAACTTATATATAAAATTGCTTTGAAAACGTACTTGGCTATCCAAAGAAATACCCTTCTCACTCCCATCTTTTTAAAAATAAATCAACATTTATTTTTAAACCAATTCATATCCCTTTTATAAATTCCCACCTTGAATTTATATTTTCAAATATTCCATGATATTTTATTTTACTTTATAAACCCAGTTTATATCTCCAAAATCTCATTTCTCTTTAAATTTCAAATCCCAAAGTATTTAAATCAAATTTATAATTGATTTCCCAATTTATTTTACTTTGAAATAAATTTCTTTACTTAATCCATTTATTTCCAAATTCATTAACTTCCAGATTTTATTTCTCATTATGATTTAAAATCTTTAAACCGAAACACAAGTTTCAGATTTCCCAAATTCCTTCTTTCTTTTAATTACATTTAAACATTGAATTAAAATAAATTATTTATCCCTTTAAATAACATCACATAAGTTTTCTTTAAATTCAATATTTCTCTGTTTATTTAAAATTCCTCTTTTCCCTATTTAATTTATTCGAATTCACTAGAATTACTTAACTTAAATTTTACTCTTTTATTTCTTTCCAAAAACCCAATTCAATTGCTTTTGATAACTCATTATACTGGGAAATTCAATCCAACCAGATTATCCAATATAAATCATCACAGGATATCCACAATCATATCACAGAATATTTAAACAAAATTAAATATTTTGAGGAATCCAGTTGGATCCCTCCAACCTGTTTCCCTGTATCCAACAACGTTAGCACAATACCAATTCCACTTCGAGGTGGAATATCGCGGTATATGGGATTTATATAAAATATCATCCGCTATTATGCGGCGCATAGGGTCTCATCCGCTATACAATGCGGGAATATCAACAATTCCAATATATACATATGCCAATATGTATATATTGCTATATACTACTATATATATTATAGCACATCAATCAATGCAATCATCCAATAAATTATTTAAATTTAACCATTTAATAAATTAAAAATTCAGCTGAGTGAGATTAACTCACCCTTTTCCCTTTTGCGAATTCGATCCAAACTGACTTGTCACTCCACAATTCCAGACCTTATACAAACATTATATGAATTTATTAATATTCGAATAAATTGACTAATTAAATTTCAATTGATAATTTAATTTATCCATAATTTATTTTTATTGTAAATAAATACCTTTAAAGTTTGACGAATCTCTTTTAACAAATATTTTCTAGTTACCAAAAATTTCATAAGTTAAATAAATTGATCCCCATTTTATAAACTTAATTTAACTAATTCTTTATTTAAACAAACAAGTAAACTTCCCTAACTAATATTTTTTTTACTGTTAAACTTTATATTTTCAATCTGTACACATATGTATTCATTCAAATTTTCTTTTCTTTCTCATTAATTTTTTTATTTTACATCTTAAAATAAACAGCCTATATATATAGCTTAATGAATTTAAACAGAATTATTTCTTCCCTTTAAAACTTTTGATAGCTAAAATAAATTTAAACAAGTTAGTTAAACACTTTAATTCCAAAATACATTATTTACAATAAATAACCAAAATAGTATTTTTATTCTTTTATTTTCTTTCCTCTGCTTACTGCTATGCTATTCACAATTCAGATCTAAATTTAAACTAAAAAAAATGTATTTATAGTAAATTAAAAACAAGGTTAGCTTATACCTTACTGGAAACGTGAACCAACTCGAGCCCTCATCGCGTTAGGGTTCGAATGAGCCACCGGCCTCTCGCAATCGCACACCCATCGCGAGCCACCACCAACATCCACTCATGCTCTACTCAGGCAGCGTTAGCTTTGACGTTACCTCTCCAGACGCGTGCGCACATACGAGCTCGAGCACCCAGACCCGCTGCTTCAGGCCATTCGAACCATCACCCTACTCCCTCATGCCTCCTTGACGCGCTCCCACGTATGCGATTGATCGACCAATGCCGCAGCCTCCTAATCGCAGACGAACACCCCTAATAGCTACGCCATCATCATTCGCTGAATCGGCCCCCTCCCCCTTTGCGCAAGCTTGAGCTGCTCCCAGCCGCTTTAATTGCCGCGATTTCGAAGGAAGGAGGCGATTTCGAAGGAAGGAGACTCGGTCTCTTTGATTTATTTTGAATGATAGAATCTCTTCCATTTCGTTTTCGAAATTCTAACAGAGGAAGAGGAAAATATTCTCGATTTCATTTCGAATTGAAGGGGAATAAGGGGAAGAATAGGCGGTTAAGAACTGGGATGGAATAGCGTTTCAAAGAAGATAGGGCTTGGGTACGATTGGTTTCAATTGAAAATAGGGGAGAAGACGCGTTTTCAGGGAACGAGATGATGTTGTTTTGTACGAGAGGAGACAGTTTAGTGGATGATTGTACGTATTGCTGGTTAAAGGAAAGCAATTATATCTTATTTAAATTCAATTTGTTCTAGAATAAATTTCTATGCATTTATATATCGTACGCTCACACAACAACTCCAATCACTGCGAAATTTGAAATCCGATAATAATACAATATTACGAATCCAATGGAACTGGTTTCGTCGAATTCCGAGACTGTGCCCCGGAAGGCTATTTTTAAATTCAATTTAAACGTTATAAATTTCAAAACTTAACAAAACACTTCCAAATTAAATTCTGACATTTTTATCATCTTCAGTATTATTAATATGAATTTTATAAGCCTTCAAATTATTTTTAAACGGCTTAAAAATCTGGATTTAATATTTTTATCTAATTTCGATAATTAAATTTCACAATTAATATCAAATAAATCTTGATATTTGAAATTAAAGTTAATAATTAATCTTTGAATATTTAAAATTAATTAAATATTCCGGTTTCAATTGCCCTTAAAATTTCGGGTCGTCACATTCCTCCCCCCTTAAAAGAATTTCGTCCCCGAAATTACTAGTTAGGAAGAATGTCCCATATCCCGTTAGCTATTTCCCAAATTCAAACAGTTTTAACAATACCCAAACCATCTTTTATTAATGACACGCTAATCATCTTTTCACTTCCCAAACCTATCCATAAGTCGTATCCCATATCACTTCTTATCAATTCAAATTTAAATTTGAATTCAAAATTTTAAATTATCAAAAAAAAATTCAAAAATTTTCTAACTCTCTAAATTTCCGAAATTTTTTGCCAGCGTCTCCTTTGCGCGGCTAGCTCGGTACAACTACAAAATGGCTCTACGGCCTCCCAATCTCAAAAAGAAAACAAAAAGCCAAGTGGCTGGATCAAAACCCAATCAAATTTCATACAGAAATTCAAATACATACCTTTTTGTCGGGCCATTAAATTTTATCTTCTAAAATCAAAATCCCAATTTATCCATTGCTTTTATTCACTTGTATATCCTACTAAGCAATAATATTCAATCACAATTCCAAAGTCATTTTATACTTTTCTTTACAAATTTCCAATATTTGTTTTACTTAAGCCCGTACGATGCACATATATCATTCGTACGCAATATCACATTTGATCGCTCAATCGATCACACAATCTCACTTCCGAACTAGTATCGTCCACCCGACTTCCTAGTGCGGACTCAGATCTGGTTTCTTGATCAGAAACCGTCATTCTCCTTGTATAGTCACAAACTATGATAGAGAATTTCCAGAATCAATCAACAATCCATATCCAGGTTCGCCGTTGAAAATCGAGTGAAAAATCCTAATTCGGATCGATAAAACTATCTCGAAATTCTGCGTTCGACATCTGGATCAAATAGCTATGCGAATAAAATAATATACGTACATCCTACGTATTAATTTCAATTGATTATCAGCTATATCAATTTCTTTTATTCACATTCATTTTGATTGTTATCTACTTATCCACAATTATCCATTCACAACTTCCAGTTTTAGTCTTCATTCAACTATTCACTTAGTATATATATTTTTCCATTCCAAAATTACTAAGTATATTTCCAATACCAGTTTTCCCAAGAATTTCATTCTTCAATTCTTAAGTTCAATATAAATTTTTTTCTTATATTTATTTACTACTTCACCACTGAAGTGTATATATATTCAAATCGAATTCCAATTTTATATGAATTTCAATTTACTTCAATTTACTACTTCATTTCAAATATAAATACTTATTCCACATTTTCATTCAATAACTATTTCTCAACTTATTTAGATCACTCTTCTGTTTGAGTTTAGTTTCCATTCAACATTTACTTAAGTCAATAACTTAAGTTTATTTTCCATTTAACCAACCCTTTAAAGTTTTATTTCCATCTTTCATTTGATTCTTATTGTAACATCCCGTATTTTTAAGCCATTGAATTTGAACATTTAATTCATTTTAAATGTTTAATATGGGTTTAAGATTCATTTTGAACTAAAAGGAATTGGTTTAAACTAAAACAACAAGTGATAATTTCTAATGTGGAGGTTTAATCTGAGATTGGATAATAAATAATTAAATATTCGGGATTTGGATAAAAAGGTGGATTTGGGTGTAAATAGTAATAAAATGATATTTAAATGTATTTTTAGGTTCGAATGGTTATAAATAATATTATGGGATTTTTAGATGAATTTAAAAGTCGATAAGTTAATATTTGGGATTTTATATTAATTTAAAAATGAATTTAATATTATTAAAATGCAAATTAATCAGATTTTAGTCTGGAATGAGCCGGAATGATTTTTATTGTGTTTATAAATTTTATATGATTTATTATTGAATTATTAAATTTGTAAAAGTAAAATTTTAAGCGTTTCTGATAATTTCAGAAAATCGCTAGATTTAATCGACGAGTGAAAATAGCCTTCCGAGGCACAGTCTCGGAATTCGACGAAACCAGTTCCATTGGATCCGTAATAGTTAGTTATTATCGGATTTCAATTTTCGTAGCAATCGGAGTTGTCGTTTGACCGTGGCAGCTCGAAACGCATCGAAATCGATTTAACCGATTTAATTTTAAATTGATCGTTTTATTCCGTATCTCGCGCATACGATCAAATCAGCTTACGAAACCTGTTCCATTGTGTCCGGAACGTGGAAAACCCCCAGGATAGCCTGTCGGAACGTGAGTATTGGAGGTCGTTTGCATAACGGTTAAATTGAGAGATTATATTAATTAAATAATATTAAAACGGTTATATATATTAAAATCTCTAAACCCTAGTAAAATTGCACCGGCCGCCACTTTTATCTTTAATGGCCAGAAATCATCGATTTTCCTCTTCAAATCGCGATCAATTCGTCGAGTTTTAGGCGATTCGTTCAACTAGAAAGATGCTCTACTCGCTGAGCTCGGCCAGATCCAACGGTGGAGTGACACGGAAGTCAACGTGGTGGCCAGAAACTTTGCCGGAAGTGAAGGCGTTCGGGTGCGAAATTCTAGACGCGTGGGGAACCGAGCTTGTGCGCGCGCCTGGGGAGAGTCGAGTCGATGATGGGCTTCGTTTTGGAGGCGTTTGATCGTAGTCTCGGCGAGCAATGTGGAAAGAACGATTAGGGTTTTAAATGATATTGGGTTCGGCTTCTTCCTATAGAGCGCGTTCGAGATGGAAGATGAAGTAAGCGGCCATGATTCAAATTGTAGAAGTAACGGCCCTGATTTGTTGTGGTAAAATAAAAATAAAATAAAATAAAATTTGTTTTAAATTTCAATTCAAACTTTGTAAAATCGTAACGAGTTCATACGTACTCAGATTCGGACGAATCTGGAAGCTTTGGAATCGCAGAGAGACGTACTACGTGATGGTGCAGATCCGGAATCATTCCGGGCAAGTAGAAAATTGAGTTAAATCGAACGTTGTTCGATTTAATTTAAAATTTCGAACGCTCACCGAAACTCAAGGTGAGTTATTCTCACTCACATCTGGATGCTAGACATTTTAAATAGTTAATATTTAAATATCTATGTGAATGGTTGATTATATCTGTGATTATCAGTCTGGTTGATATTTATATTGCGATGTGCTAATATCTGTGATGCAGGGAGAAACAGGTTGGAGGGATCCAACTGGATTCCTCACAATGTAGCAATTATTTTATAATTGATAGTGATACCTGTTTATATGATGTGATTGATAAATCTGGAAATTTAGTTATTCTGTGACATTGTGGTATAAATTGTAATCACAGAATTAAATTATAAATGGCTAAATTGTGTTTTTACGAAATAAAATGAATTGTTAAATTTAGAATTTCAAAGAATAAAATTTGAAATCGGATTTGGAAAGAAAAATGTAAATTGGGTCAAATTGGGATTTTGAATATAATGGGACGTTTATGAAATGGGTAAATGGAAAGTATAGTTTTCTGGAAATTAAATTTATGGAATTATAAATTGTTTAAAATAACGGTGTTTATTTTAATAATGACTAATGTTATCCGAAAATTAAAAATATGTTGAATGGAGTTTCCAACTATAAATAAACAAGTTAAAATGAAAAACAGAATGTTTGAAATGCCGTATTTCATTGGAATGTAACTAAGTGAATTGGAAATTTGGCTTCCATTGAAAATTCACCAAGATGTTTATTTAAAAATGTTTAAACTAATTTAAAAAAAATGAATTTCCGAAAATGGGAAAAATTGTGATTTAACTTCGGAGGAAGTTATAGTTAAGTATGGAATTGGAAATTTATGTTGAAATCATAAATTGACTAGAAATAAATCAGTGGATTTATATGAAAAAGTACTTTGGAATGTTTAGAAATGGGAAAGTGTTTCCCTGGGAAAACCAAGTAAATGTTTATAAAAAGATTTTATTTAACTAAGGTTAAGTTTTAAATCGTTTTAAAAGTATTTTGAAGAAATCGTTATTTTTAAAGAAATAAATTAATAATTTTTAATACCGTAATAATTTGAGAATATGTTAGCAATTATTTTTACAAATGGATTTATTTAAAAGTTGGTTTTAGCTTAAGTTGTTAAAATTAGCATTTTTCTTCTTATAACGCTATTTTGAATTTAGTTAAACTAAAACCCTTATTTTTAAAATCAAAGTTTATGTGTTAATAACTAGTTTCTTCACATATTTTAAATTTATATTTTGAGTAAATAAATAGAAGTAATTTTCATATTTTAAAGTATATTTCAGTATAAGTATTTTTAACTGTTTTAAATGCAAATTTGTTTATACTTGGTTATTCCCGATGGGAATAAAAGGTAAGAGATTTACCTTGTAAAGGAAGAGTTTGGAAATTGTTTTCAAACGATTTTTGGAAAATGGGAAAATATATCTTTGAAAGATATTAGAAACAAATAAATAATATGGAGATTATTTATTGTGTGATGGATGTGTATGGATGTTTGTGAACATTAATTGATAGTTAAATCACCGACTATCAATATTGGCCAAATGCGCGATCGTTTCGAAGAGACCGGGATCGAGTTTCCGTATACCGGGATTCTAGGTCTGGAGACTCGAAAACCACTTCGATCCGGTTTGTACGTTTCGCGAAAACGATTTCGGAGTCGAAGATGGAGCAGTGAAGAGCAAGGGCTAGTCGCTACTAATCCTGAGGATATTTCCAAAATGGATGTAGTAGGAGTAGTGCCTTCGGTTCCGTTCGGACCCGGGACGGACTTATATGGACGAATGCTTTCGTGACATCGTCAGGTGGACGATGGGCATTCTAAGGGATATGTGCTATAAAGGTATCGTTTAGCCTCAAGCCTCATCAACCGGGAATGACTGAAAATCAGGGGTTATGCAGCAAGGCTTCGTGGGTAGCCCCCACTTGAGAGTAAGGTCATCCCTGTCTAGATGTCCCTTTTATTTCGGCTTAGTGGTGCGGTTGCTGATCACAACCGTGGGGTGATTTTACTTGGAATTATCCAGTAAGGGATGATTCCGGTCTTGTGTTGCAGGGGAGCGGACGTACTCCTCGGTACTGTGATCTAGGCCACGTACTGTGACAGGTGGTACCCCAGTGCCTAGTCATTCGTTGGAAATCCATTTTCCCTACGTACCTTGTACGAGTTTTGTTTGTATACCTAGTATGCTGGAATTTAATCATGTAACAATTTCAGCTATTTTAATAAGTATTTGTAAATAGACACTATTATAATTTCAGAGGATTTTTATAAAAAGTGTTTTAGCTATCGTAAGGTAAAAACCCGACATGTTTATTTGTGGCATGGTCTTACGAGATGCTTTTGTTTCAAAGGATTTTTGAACTTTAATAATCAGTTTGGATGTATTTATGATGCGCTGGTATTCCAGACTGACTCGGGTGTTATTTTATTATAATGCTCGGGTCAGACCGAGTATATTTCAGGATAGGTTGCTATGGAGCTCAGGAGAGGAGCTGGAGTCCGAGACGTATTTCTCGTACTTGTATTATTCCGCTGCTGTGATTGTTGTATTGACTGATTGACTGGATGTTGATGATTGTATTATGACATACTCTGATGATGATGTATTGTATATAAACATATATAGTTTTCATTTTGTGTAAAGATCTGTTCTATATATTATATTTTATCCGCTGCGATTGTGAGATTCTGATTTGGTTGGTTCTTTCTTCTTCTATCTACTTTCTTATTCTTTTACAATCTGTCTTTTCCGGCATTCGATCGTCGGCATATTATACTGTTGAGTAATTTGTGTCGATTTTCGAGGGTCGAGAAGGGCGGGTCGTTACAGTTGGTATCAGAGCTTAGATTGGCGACAACCTAGGCTTTGGTGGGAAAATTTCTCATTTTAAATAGAGTCAATAGTACTCTATTATGAGTTGAGTGTATTAATAGCTATGAGAGCGTATTTGTTAGTGGATATAAAATTGTTTTTGTACTGTGTTGACTTATCGGTTGAGTGTTTATGAATTCTGGTCGGTACGGGAAGTACAACCGTATCGATAGGGGTTTCTAAACTCTTAAACAAGATAAACCGACATAGTATTATTTTTAAAGTGGGTAAATGAAATAATTTTACCCAAAATTGTATTTTGGTATAAAAAGAAATAATTTTTCTAAATTATTATATGTATTGGATGCTTGTTTGGTTGTTTCTTCTATAATCAAATAAGAAATTAAAACATGATCTAAAATTTGAAATGATATATATATAAGAAAATAAGAAGTTAAAATATTAAAATGGTTTATAACCAAATGGAATTGACTGGATATGTTTTAAATAAGAAAAGTAAAAATTAAAATTTGATTTAAACCAGAATTTTTACCCCGGAAATTTTGAAAGGGATTTCAAACGAATTTAAAACCAAGGTTTGGAAAAAAATTTGAAACCTTGGGAATGTTGAAATGTTTTCCAAAGCTTTTGAAGTCAATGATGGAGTATATTTTGGAAAATATTTTTTGGAAAGGAAATTGTTTTGAAAGGAATTTGTGGGAGTAGGAAGCACTGAACTCACTTCAGTCGCTGGAAAATAATCCTGATGATGCTGGCCACATCATTAGAATTCATTTTCGAGTTTCTAAAGTGATGGATTGCTACCAAAATAGTTGGTTATGACATTGTTTGGACTTGTTTGGGAAAACAAGTGATTTTGGGAATTTTCAAAAAGGAAAATTGTTTGGCAAAAACAAATTGCTTTGGAATTTGGTATTTGATTGGAATATCAAAAGAGAAATGTGTTGATTTTTATTTCGAATTGGTTAAGAATAGCAAATGAAATTGATTTTGAATCAATAGGAATTAAATTGAAAATGCATATATAATTTAGTTAAACCTTGAATTAAAATGGGATAAGAATTGAGTTTAATGGAAATTTAATTTAGTTGAAGTGATGTTGAATGAAGTAAATGCTTACTTAACTAAATCCAAAATAATTGTTTGGAAATGAATTTGTGTAAGCTAAATTAAATGGAATTTGTATTGCAGTAAATAGAATTTTGATAGTTTGGTCAAAATTTGAAAGGTAAATAAAATCCAGTTTTGGGATGGAATTTAAGTTGGCAATAAATGTTGGAAGTGAGAATGAATAATGGAATTGGCTTATAATAGTGGTGGTTTGAATTGTAAGTAAAATCAAATGAGAGAAATAATTTAAGTGGTCTCTTTGTTGATAAAATAAATTTGTACGTGGATGAGATAAATAAACAAAGAGCATTCTAATTTGTTAATGAATTGAAAATTGATTTAATGGGAATCAAATGGAAATCAAATAAAATTGATATTAGAAGATAATGAAACTATTGTGAAAGAACTTAAGCGAACTGAATTTAAATTGTGGTCGAGCTTTATAATGTAATCTTGAATGAAATTTGTTAGCAACTAAAATGGAAATGTTTGGGTAATGGTATTAATTAATTATTGAGATGTTATAATTTGAACTAAAATGTTAATCTTGAAGTGAGAATAAGAAAATTGAATTAAAGATAGCGATTGAATAAGCATGCTTGGATTGTGAACCATGCGAAATGGAATAAAATGAATATGAATCTAAATTGGAATTTATTTTAAATGGTTATAAGCCTAAGTGGCAATTATTTTTGTTGAAGGACATGAAATTAACATGTATTCAAAATTAAATTGTTTAACAAGCAATGGAATGAGTTTTGCATAAGTTAAACTGGATTGGAATCTAATTTAAAGAATTAGTATATGAATGCAAGTGAATTGGTTAAGAATAGCAAATGGAATTGATTTTGGATCAATTGGAATAAATTGTCGTTAAATAAATAATGTTTGCATATGAATGGAAATGGATCATAAAGGAAATGCAAATACTTCAAATTAAAATAAGAATTGGTTGGTGAATCAATTTGGAATTGAAGAAGAAAAGATCGACGTTGTAAAGCACATGTTAACCATATGTTAAATAGAAATGAATTGGAAGAAATAAATTTGGATTGTATGTAGTGAACTTGAATTCAAATCATTCAAGTGGAATAAAAATGAGGTTTGGGTTTGTAAAGAGGATTGAAATGATGTCGAAATTTGTGAAATTGTTTATAAAGATGGTTAACATTGTTAATGATGAACTATGCTTGGGTTGGTTATGAGATGGATATGTTTGGTTTGCATTTGTGTTGGAAATGTTATTAAAATGCTCATATCATTGGAACTGATGAGTTTGTTGAGTTTAGGACAGGTGCGGGAGGCGTTCGAGAGAGTTAGAGCGCGTATATGCGAGATATTAGCCGCTTGCTTTTAAAAATTTGCTAAGAGGTACGCCTACGCAAGTATAGTTGGAAAATGATATATATATTGTGATATATTTTGGTTTCCGGCCATGTGAGCCGATGTATATATATTTGTGTATCCTGCGATATCGCAGAAGCTCCTCCGTACAAAGGAGACTTCGCCAAAATTTTCCAAAAATTTTGGGAGTTAGAAATTTTTTGGGGTTTTGGGAAAATTTTTAATAACTAGTAAAGTTATTTTGAAAGCGAGTGTTAAGATAAAGGCTTTAGAGTAAATAAAGCAAATGGTTTTGAAATGGAGCTGAAACTTTTTGGGAAGTGAATATAAGCTTTTAACTAAGCAAATTGGAAAGTAAATGGGTTGGAGAATATTTTCTACCTTAGCAAATTTCGGGGATGAAATTTTTATAAGGGGGGAGGAATGTAACATCCCGTATTTTTAAGCCATTGAATTTGAACATTTAATTCATTTTAAATGTTTAATATGGGTTTAAGATTCATTTTGAACTAAAAGGAATTGGTTTAAACTAAAACAACAAGTGATAATTTCTAATGTGGAGGTTTAATCTGAGATTGGATAATAAATAATTAAATATTCGGGATTTGGATAAAAAGGTGGATTTGGGTGTAAATAGTAATAAAATGATATTTAAATGTATTTTTAGGTTCGAATGGTTATAAATAATATTATGGGATTTTTAGATGAATTTAAAAGTCGATAAGTTAATATTTGGGATTTTATATTAATTTAAAAATGAATTTAATATTATTAAAATGCAAATTAATCAGATTTTAGTCTGGAATGAGCCGGAATGATTTTTATTGTGTTTATAAATTTTATATGATTTATTATTGAATTATTAAATTTGTAAAAGTAAAATTTTAAGCGTTTCTGATAATTTCAGAAAATCGCTAGATTTAATCGACGAGTGAAAATAGCCTTCCGGGGCACAGTCTCGGAATTCGACGAAACCAGTTCCATTGGATCCGTAATAGTTAGTTATTATCGGATTTCAATTTTCGTAGCAATCGGAGTTGTCGTTTGACCGTGGCAGCTCAAAACGCATCGAAATCGATTTAACCGATTTAATTTTAAATTGATCGTTTTATTCCGTATCTCGTGCATACGATCAAATCAGCTTACGAAACCTGTTCCATTGTGTCCGGAACGCGGAAAACCCCCAGGATAGCCTGTCGGAACGTGAGGATTGGAGGTCGTTTGCATAACGGTTAAATTGAGAGATTATATTAATTAAATAATATTAAAACGGTTATATATATTAAAATCTCTAAACCCTAGTAAAATTGCACCGGCCGCCACTTTTATCTTTAATGGCCGGAAATCATCGATTTTCCTCTTCAAATCGCGATCAATTCGTCGAGTTTTAGGCGATTCGTTCAACTAGAAAGATGCTCTACTCGCTGAGCTCGGCCAGATCCAACGGTGGAGTGACACGGAAGTCAACGTGGTGGCCAGAAACTTTGCCGGAAGTGAAGGCGTTCGGGTGCGAAATTCTAGACGCGTGGGGAACCGAGCTTGTGCGCGCGCCTGGGGAGAGTCGAGTCGATGATGGGCTTCGTTTTGGAGGCGTTTGATCGTAGTCTCGGCGAGCAATGTGGAAAGAACGATTAGGGTTTTAAATGATATTGGGTTCGGCTTCTTCCTGTAGAGCGCGTTCGAGATGGAAGATGAAGTAAGCGGCCATGATTCAAATTGTAGAAGTAACGGCCCTGATTTGTTGTGGTAAAATAAAAATAAAATAAAATAAAATTTGTTTTAAATTTCAATTCAAACTTTGTAAAATCGTAACGAGTTCATACGTACTCAGATTCGGACGAATCTGGAAGCTTTGGAATCGCAGAGAGACGTACTACGTGATGGTGCAGATCCGGAATCATTCCGGGCAAGTAGAAAATTGAGTTAAATCGAACGTTGTTCGATTTAATTTAAAATTTCGAACGCTCACCGAAACTCAAGGTGAGTTATTCTCACTCACATCTGGATGCTAGACATTTTAAATAGTTAATATTTAAATATCTATGTGAATGGTTGATTATATCTGTGATTATCAGTCTGGTTGATATTTATATTGCGATGTGCTAATATCTGTGATGCAGGGAGAAACAGGTTGGAGGGATCCAACTGGATTCCTCACAATGTAGCAATTATTTTATAATTGATAGTGATACCTGTTTATATGATGTGATTGATAAATCTGGAAATTTAGTTATTCTGTGACATTGTGGTATAAATTGTAATCACAGAATTAAATTATAAATGGCTAAATTGTGTTTTTACGAAATAAAATGAATTGTTAAATTTAGAATTTCAAAGAATAAAATTTGAAATCGGATTTGGAAAGAAAAATGTAAATTGGGTCAAATTGGGATTTTGAATATAATGGGACGTTTATGAAATGGGTAAATGGAAAGTATAGTTTTCTGGAAATTAAATTTATGGAATTATAAATTGTTTAAAATAACGGTGTTTATTTTAATAATGACTAATGTTATCCGAAAATTAAAAATATGTTGAATGGAGTTTCCAACTATAAATAAACAAGTTAAAATGAAAAACAGAATGTTTGAAATGCCGTATTTCATTGGAATGTAACTAAGTGAATTGGAAATTTGGCTTCCATTGAAAATTCACCAAGATGTTTATTTAAAAATGTTTAAACTAATTTAAAAAAAATGAATTTCCGAAAATGGGAAAAATTGTGATTTAACTTCGGAGGAAGTTATAGTTAAGTATGGAATTGGAAATTTATGTTGAAATCATAAATTGACTAGAAATAAATCAGTGGATTTATATGAAAAAGTACTTTGGAATGTTTAGAAACGGGAAAGTGTTTCCCTGGGAAAACCAAGTAAATGTTTATAAAAAGATTTTATTTAACTAAGGTTAAGTTTTAAATCGTTTTAAAAGTATTTTGAAGAAATCGTTATTTTTAAAGAAATAAATTAATAATTTTTAATACCGTAATAATTTGAGAATATGTTAGCAATTATTTTTACAAATGGATTTATTTAAAAGTTGGTTTTAGCTTAAGTTGTTAAAATTAGCATTTTTCTTCTTATAACGCTATTTTGAATTTAGTTAAACTAAAACCCTTATTTTTAAAATCAAAGTTTATGTGTTAATAATTAGTTTCTTCACATATTTTAAATTTATATTTTGAGTAAATAAATAGAAGTAATTTTCATATTTTAAAGTATATTTCAGTATAAGTATTTTTAACTGTTTTAAATGCAAATTTGTTTATACTTGGTTATTCCCGATGGGAATAAAAGGTAAGAGATTTACCTTGTAAAGGAAGAGTTTGGAAATTGTTTTCAAACGATTTTTGGAAAATGGGAAAATATATCTTTGAAAGATATTAGAAACAAATAAATAATATGGAGATTATTTATTGTGTGATGGATGTGTATGGATGTTTGTGAACATTAATTGATAGTTAAATCACCGACTATCAATATTGGCCAAATGCGCGATCGTTTCGAAGAGACCGGGATCGAGTTTCCGTATACCGGGATTCTAGGTCTGGAGACTCGAAAACCACTTCGATCCGGTTTGTACGTTTCGCGAAAACGATTTCGGAGTCGAAGATGGAGCAGTGAAGAGCAAGGGCTAGTCGCTACTAATCCTGAGGATATTTCCAAAATGGATGTAGTAGGAGTAGTGCCTTCGGTTCCGTTCGGACCCGGGACGGACTTATATGGACGAATGCTTTCGTGACATCGTCAGGTGGACGATGGGCATTCTAAGGGATATGTGCTATAAAGGTATCGTTTAGCCTCAAGCCTCATCAACCGGGAATGACTGAAAATCAGGGGTTATGCAGCAAGGCTTCGTGGGTAGCCCCCACTTGAGAGTAAGGTCATCCCTGTCTAGATGTCCCTTTTATTTCGGCTTAGTGGTGCGGTTGCTGATCACAACCGTGGGGTGATTTTACTTGGAATTATCCAGTAAGGGATGATTCCGGTCTTGTGTTGCAGGGGAGCGGGCGTACTCCTCGGTACTGTGATCTAGGCCACGTACTGTGACAGGTGGTACCCCAGTGCCTAGTCATTCGTTGGAAATCCATTTTCCCTACGTACCTTGTACGAGTTTTGTTTGTATACCTAGTATGCTGGAATTTAATCATGTAACAATTTCAGCTATTTTAATAAGTATTTGTAAATAGACACTATTATAATTTCAGAGGATTTTTATAAAAAGTGTTTTAGCTATCGTAAGGTAAAAACCCGACATGTTTATTTGTGGCGTGGTCTTACGAGATGCTTTTGTTTCAAAGGATTTTTGAACTTTAATAATCAGTTTGGATGTATTTATGATGCGCTGGTATTCCAGACTGACTCGGGTGTTATTTTATTATAATGCTCGGGTCAGGCCGAGTATATTTCAGGATAGGTTGCTATGGAGCTCAGGAGAGGAGCTGGAGTCCGAGACGTATTTCTCGTACTTGTATTATTCCGCTGCTGTGATTGTTGTATTGACTGATTGACTGGATGTTGATGATTGTATTATGACATACTCTGATGATGATGTATTGTATATAAACATATATAGTTTTCATTTTGTGTAAAGATCTGTTCTATATATTATATTTTATCCGCTGCGATTGTGAGATTCTGATTTGGTTGGTTCTTTCTTCTTCTATCTACTTTCTTATTCTTTTACAATCTGTCTTTTCCGGCATTCGATCGTCGGCATATTATACTGTTGAGTATTTTGTGTCGATTTTCGAGGGTCGAGAAGGGCGGGTCGTTACAGTTGGTATCAGAGCTTAGATTGGCGACAACCTAGGCTTTGGTGGGAAAATTTCTCATTTTAAATAGAGTCAATAGTACTCTATTATGAGTTGAGTGTATTAATAGCTATGAGAGCGTATTTGTTAGTGGATATAAAATTGTTTTTGTACTGTGTTGACTTATCGGTTGAGTGTTTATGAATTCTGGTCGGTACGGGAAGTACAACCGTATCGATAGGGGTTTCTAAACTCTTAAACAAGATAAACCGACATAGTATTATTTTTAAAGTGGGTAAATGAAATAATTTTACCCAAAATTGTATTTTGGTATAAAAAGAAATAATTTTTCTAAATTATTATATGTATTGGATGCTTGTTTGGTTGTTTCTTCTATAATCAAATAAGAAATTAAAACATGATCTAAAATTTGAAATGATATATATATAAGAAAATAAGAAGTTAAAATATTAAAATGGTTTATAACCAAATGGAATTGACTGGATATGTTTTAAATAAGAAAAGTAAAAATTAAAATTTGATTTAAACCAGAATTTTTACCCCGGAAATTTTGAAAGGGATTTCAAACGAATTTAAAACCAAGGTTTGGAAAAAAATTTGAAACCTTGGGAATGTTGAAATGTTTTCCAAAGCTTTTGAAGTCAATGATGGAGTATATTTTGGAAAATATTTTTTGGAAAGGAAATTGTTTTGAAAGGAATTTGTGGGAGTAGGAAGCACTGAACTCACTTCAGTCGCTGGAAAATAATCCTGATGATGCTGGCCACATCATTAGAATTCATTTTCGAGTTTCTAAAGTGATGGATTGCTACCAAAATAGTTGGTTATGACATTGTTTGGACTTGTTTGGGAAAACAAGTGATTTTGGGAATTTTCAAAAAGGAAAATTGTTTGGCAAAAACAAATTGCTTTGGAATTTGGTATTTGATTTGAATATCAAAAGAGAAATGTGTTGATTTTTATTTCGAATTGGTTAAGAATAGCAAATGAAATTGATTTTGAATCAATAGGAATTAAATTGAAAATGCATATATAATTTAGTTAAACCTTGAATTAAAATGGGATAAGAATTGAGTTTAATGGAAATTTAATTTAGTTGAAGTGATGTTGAATGAAGTAAATGCTTACTTAACTAAATCCAAAATAATTGTTTGGAAATGAATTTGTGTAAGCTAAATTAAATGGAATTTGTATTGCAGTAAATAGAATTTTGATAGTTTGGTCAAAATTTGAAAGGTAAATAAAATCCAGTTTTGGGATGGAATTTAAGTTGGCAATAAATGTTGGAAGTGAGAATGAATAATGGAATTGGCTTATAATAGTGGTGGTTTGAATTGTAAGTAAAATCAAATGAGAGAAATAATTTAAGTGGTCTCTTTGTTGATAAAATAAATTTGTACGTGGATGAGATAAATAAACAAAGAGCATTCTAATTTGTTAATGAATTGAAAATTGATTTAATGGGAATCAAATGGAAATCAAATAAAATTGATATTAGAAGATAATGAAACTATTGTGAAAGAACTTAAGCGAACTGAATTTAAATTGTGGTCGAGCTTTATAATGTAATCTTGAATGAAATTTGTTAGCAACTAAAATGGAAATGTTTGGGTAATGGTATTAATTAATTATTGAGATGTTATAATTTGAACTAAAATGTTAATCTTGAAGTGAGAATAAGAAAATTGAATTAAAGATAGCGATTGAATAAGCATGCTTGGATTGTGAACCATGCGAAATGGAATAAAATGAATATGAATCTAAATTGGAATTTATTTTAAATGGTTATAAGCCTAAGTGGCAATTATTTTTGTTGAAGGACATGAAATTAACATGTATTCAAAATTAAATTGTTTAACAAGCAATGGAATGAGTTTTGCATAAGTTAAACTGGATTGGAATCTAATTTAAAGAATTAGTATATGAATGCAAGTGAATTGGTTAAGAATAGCAAATGGAATTGATTTTGGATCAATTGGAATAAATTGTCGTTAAATAAATAATGTTTGCATATGAATGGAAATGGATCATAAAGGAAATGCAAATACTTCAAATTAAAATAAGAATTGGTTGGTGAATCAATTTGGAATTGAAGAAGAAAAGATCGACGTTGTAAAGCACATGTTAACCATATGTTAAATAGAAATGAATTGGAAGAAATAAATTTGGATTGTATGTAGTGAACTTGAATTCAAATCATTCAAGTGGAATAAAAATGAGGTTTGGGTTTGTAAAGAGGATTGAAATGATGTCGAAATTTGTGAAATTGTTTATAAAGATGGTTAACATTGTTAATGATGAACTATGCTTGGGTTGGTTATGAGATGGATATGTTTGGTTTGCATTTGTGTTGGAAATGTTATTAAAATGCTCATATCATTGGAACTGATGAGTTTGTTGAGTTTAGGACAGGTGCGGGAGGCGTTCGAGAGAGTTAGAGCGTGTATATGCGAGATATTAGCCGCTTGCTTTTAAAAATTTGCTAAGAGGTACGCCTACGCAAGTATAGTTGGAAAATGATATATATATTGTGATATATTTTGGTTTCCGGCCATGTGAGCCGATGTATATATATTTGTGTATCCTGCGATATCGCAGAAGCTCCTCCGTACAAAGGAGACTTCGCCAAAATTTTCCAAAAATTTTGGGAGTTAGAAATTTTTTGGGGTTTTGGGAAAATTTTTAATAACTAGTAAAGTTATTTTGAAAGCGAGTGTTAAGATAAAGGCTTTAGAGTAAATAAAGCAAATGGTTTTGAAATGGAGCTGAAACTTTTTGGGAAGTGAATATAAGCTTTTAACTAAGCAAATTGGAAAGTAAATGGGTTGGAGAATATTTTCTACCTTAGCAAATTTCGGGGACGAAATTTTTATAAGGGGGGAGGAATGTAACATCCCGTATTTTTAAGCCATTGAATTTGAACATTTAATTCATTTTAAATGTTTAATATGGGTTTAAGATTCATTTTGAACTAAAAGGAATTGGTTTAAACTAAAACAACAAGTGATAATTTCTAATGTGGAGGTTTAATCTGAGATTGGATAATAAATAATTAAATATTCGGGATTTGGATAAAAAGGTGGATTTGGGTGTAAATAGTAATAAAATGATATTTAAATGTATTTTTAGGTTCGAATGGTTATAAATAATATTATGGGATTTTTAGATGAATTTAAAAGTCGATAAGTTAATATTTGGGATTTTATATTAATTTAAAAATGAATTTAATATTATTAAAATGCAAATTAATCAGATTTTAGTCTGGAATGAGCCGGAATGATTTTTATTGTGTTTATAAATTTTATATGATTTATTATTGAATTATTAAATTTGTAAAAGTAAAATTTTAAGCGTTTCTGATAATTTCAGAAAATCGCTAGATTTAATCGACGAGTGAAAATAGCCTTCCGGGGCACAGTCTCGGAATTCGACGAAACCAGTTCCATTGGATCCGTAATAGTTAGTTATTATCGGATTTCAATTTTCGTAGCAATCGGAGTTGTCGTTTGACCGTGGCAGCTCGAAACGCATCGAAATCGATTTAACCGATTTAATTTTAAATTGATCGTTTTATTCCGTATCTCGCGCATACGATCAAATCAGCTTACGAAACCTGTTCCATTGTGTCCGGAACGCGGAAAACCCCCAGGATAGCCTATCGGAACGTGAGGATTGGAGGTCGTTTGCATAACGGTTAAATTGAGAGATTATATTAATTAAATAATATTAAAACGGTTATATATATTAAAATCTCTAAACCCTAGTAAAATTGCACCGGCCGCCACTTTTATCTTTAATGGCCGGAAATCATCGATTTTCCTCTTCAAATCGCGATCAATTCGTCGAGTTTTAGGCGATTCGTTCAACTAGAAAGATGCTCTACTCGCTGAGCTCGGCCAGATCCAACGGTGGAGTGACACGGAAGTCAACGTGGTGGCCAGAAACTTTGCCGGAAGTGAAGGCGTTCGGGTGCGAAATTCTAGACGCGTGGGGAACCGAGCTTGTGCGCGCGCCTGGGGAGAGTCGAGTCGATGATGGGCTTCGTTTTGGAGGCGTTTGATCGTAGTCTCGGCGAGCAATGTGGAAAGAACGATTAGGGTTTTAAATGATATTGGGTTCGGCTTCTTCCTGTAGAGCGCGTTCGAGATGGAAGATGAAGTAAGCGGCCATGATTCAAATTGTAGAAGTAACGGCCCTGATTTGTTGTGGTAGAATAAAAATAAAATAAAATAAAATTTGTTTTAAATTTCAATTCAAACTTTGTAAAATCGTAACGAGTTCATACGTACTCAGATTCGGACGAATCTGGAAGCTTTGGAATCGCAGAGAGACGTACTACGTGATGGTGCAGATCCGGAATCATTCCGGGCAAGTAGAAAATTGAGTTAAATCGAACGTTGTTCGATTTAATTTAAAATTTCGAACGCTCACCGAAACTCAAGGTGAGTTATTCTCACTCACATCTGGATGCTAGACATTTTAAATAGTTAATATTTAAATATCTATGTGAATGGTTGATTATATCTGTGATTATCAGTCTGGTTGATATTTATATTGCGATGTGCTAATATCTGTGATGCAGGGAGAAACAGGTTGGAGGGATCCAACTGGATTCCTCACAATGTAGCAATTATTTTATAATTGATAGTGATACCTGTTTATATGATGTGATTGATAAATCTGGAAATTTAGTTATTCTGTGACATTGTGGTATAAATTGTAATCACAGAATTAAATTATAAATGGCTAAATTGTGTTTTTACGAAATAAAATGAATTGTTAAATTTAGAATTTCAAAGAATAAAATTTGAAATCGGATTTGGAAAGAAAAATGTAAATTGGGTCAAATTGGGATTTTGAATATAATGGGACGTTTATGAAATGGGTAAATGGAAAGTATAGTTTTCTGGAAATTAAATTTATGGAATTATAAATTGTTTAAAATAACGGTGTTTATTTTAATAATGACTAATGTTATCCGAAAATTAAAAATATGTTGAATGGAGTTTCCAACTATAAATAAACAAGTTAAAATGAAAAACAGAATGTTTGAAATGCCGTATTTCATTGGAATGTAACTAAGTGAATTGGAAATTTGGCTTCCATTGAAAATTCACCAAGATGTTTATTTAAAAATGTTTAAACTAATTTAAAAAAAATGAATTTCCGAAAATGGGAAAAATTGTGATTTAACTTCGGAGGAAGTTATAGTTAAGTATGGAATTGGAAATTTATGTTGAAATCATAAATTGACTAGAAATAAATCAGTGGATTTATATGAAAAAGTACTTTGGAATGTTTAGAAACGGGAAAGTGTTTCCCTGGGAAAACCAAGTAAATGTTTATAAAAAGATTTTATTTAACTAAGGTTAAGTTTTAAATCGTTTTAAAAGTATTTTGAAGAAATCGTTATTTTTAAAGAAATAAATTAATAATTTTTAATACCGTAATAATTTGAGAATATGTTAGCAATTATTTTTACAAATGGATTTATTTAAAAGTTGGTTTTAGCTTAAGTTGTTAAAATTAGCATTTTTCTTCTTATAACGCTATTTTGAATTTAGTTAAACTAAAACCCTTATTTTTAAAATCAAAGTTTATGTGTTAATAACTAGTTTCTTCACATATTTTAAATTTATATTTTGAGTAAATAAATAGAAGTAATTTTCATATTTTAAAGTATATTTCAGTATAAGTATTTTTAACTGTTTTAAATGCAAATTTGTTTATACTTGGTTATTCCCGATGGGAATAAAAGGTAAGAGATTTACCTTGTAAAGGAAGAGTTTGGAAATTGTTTTCAAACGATTTTTGGAAAATGGGAAAATATATCTTTGAAAGATATTAGAAACAAATAAATAATATGGAGATTATTTATTGTGTGATGGATGTGTATGGATGTTTGTGAACATTAATTGATAGTTAAATCACCGACTATCAATATTGGCCAAATGCGCGATCGTTTCGAAGAGACCGGGATCGAGTTTCCGTATACCGGGATTCTAGGTCTGGAGACTCGAAAACCACTTCGATCCGGTTTGTACGTTTCGCGAAAATGATTTCGGAGTCGAAGATGGAGCAGTGAAGAGCAAGGGCTAGTCGCTACTAATCCTGAGGATATTTCCAAAATGGATGTAGTAGGAGTAGTGCCTTCGGTTCCGTTCGGACCCGGGACGGACTTATATGGACGAATGCTTTCGTGACATCGTCAGGTGGACGATGGGCATTCTAAGGGATATGTGCTATAAAGGTATCGTTTAGCCTCAAGCCTCATCAACCGGGAATGACTGAAAATCAGGGGTTATGCAGCAAGGCTTCGTGGGTAGCCCCCACTTGAGAGTAAGGTCATCCCTGTCTAGATGTCCCTTTTATTTTGGCTTAGTGGTGCGGTTGCTGATCACAACCGTGGGGTGATTTTACTTGGAATTATCCAGTAAGGGATGATTCCGGTCTTGTGTTGCAGGGGAGCGGGCGTACTCCTCGGTACTGTGATCTAGGCCACGTACTGTGACAGGTGGTACCCCAGTGCCTAGTCATTCGTTGGAAATCCATTTTCCCTACGTACCTTGTACGAGTTTTGTTTGTATACCTAGTATGCTGGAATTTAATCATGTAACAATTTCAGCTATTTTAATAAGTATTTGTAAATAGACACTATTATAATTTCAGAGGATTTTTATAAAAAGTGTTTTAGCTATCGTAAGGTAAAAACCCGACATGTTTATTTGTGGCGTGGTCTTACGAGATGCTTTTGTTTCAAAGGATTTTTGAACTTTAATAATCAGTTTGGATGTATTTATGATGCGCTGGTATTCCAGACTGACTCGGGTGTTATTTTATTATAATGCTCGGGTCAGACCGAGTATATTTCAGGATAGGTTGCTATGGAGCTCAGGAGAGGAGCTGGAGTCCGAGACGTATTTCTCGTACTTGTATTATTCCGCTGCTGTGATTGTTGTATTGACTGATTGACTGGATGTTGATGATTGTATTATGACATACTCTGATGATGATGTATTGTATATAAACATATATAGTTTTCATTTTGTGTAAAGATCTGTTCTATATATTATATTTTATCCGCTGCGATTGTGAGATTCTGATTTGGTTGGTTCTTTCTTCTTCTATCTACTTTCTTATTCTTTTACAATCTGTCTTTTCCGGCATTCGATCGTCGGCATATTATACTGTTGAGTATTTTGTGTCGATTTTCGAGGGTCGAGAAGGGCGGGTCGTTACACTTATTTAATCAAATCCCATCCATTTATTTATGTAATATAAGTGGTTCATTCACTCAATCATTATGAATTTTAATTTCCATACTCAATTCATCTGGAATTATTTTATTAATAACCAGGCCGTTTCCAATTTATTTTTTTACTTATTTGGATTTCATTCGCAATTCAAACCATCACTATTTTAATCCAATTTCAAAAATATTCATGAAATAATATCACCATTATTTCCCCAAAACCTTTGAAAACTATTTTTAAATCCAAAGGAATTTAAACCTTTCCCAAAACTTCAAATTCAAAATCCATTCAATTTTATATCCAAACATTACTCTGGAATTCTATCACATTTTATTTCAAGTTATAAGTCACATTTACAATTTACATTTACAAATTTCATTTTTTTATGAATTTATCTCATTTTATAAATTTCATTTATAGTCTATATTTCAAATTCCATTTTGTTATATAAATTATTCTTCAACTTAGGTTATAAGTTTTCAATTTCTACTCAATAATGAGACTAACTCATTATTGTCATTTTCTAACAACCAAGCATCCAAATAAATAACTATAATAAATTTCAAATAATTATTTCTTTTATATACAAAATAATTCGGGCAAAATTATTTCATTCACCCTATTTAAAACAATACTGTGTCGAACTGTTCTATTCAAGTGTTTAGAAACCCCTTCGATACAGTTGTCCAGACTGTGCCGACGAAGGTTCATATGCCACTCAATAAATCAACCAACACAATATAAAACCATTTTATATTCACTAACAAATACGCGCTCATATCTATTAGTACTCTCAAAATTCCCACCAGAGCCAAGGTTATCGCTAGCCTTTGCTCTGATACCAAGTGAAACGAACCGACTTTCCAGACCCGGAAAATCAAACCATTATTGCTAAAGAAAAAGAGGTAGAAGAAGAAAGTAGGAAAACAACATCAGAATCTAACCATCGCAGTCTTTACACAAAACAAAAACTATATCTGTTTATACAATACATCGTTGGAATACATCATCAGAGTACATCAACATCCATAACATACAATTGAATACACAGCGGAAAAATAATAGCAAGTACGGGAGTACGTATCGTCATCCAGCTCGACTCCTGAGCTCCACAACATCATATCCTGAACCTGTTTCTCTCGGTCTGACCCGAGCATCATATAAAACAATACCCGAGTCAGTCTGGAATACCAGCGTGAGAAAATCACACTCAATTTGATTATTAAAGTTTCAAAATCCTTTGAAAACAAAAGCATCTCGTAAGACCACGCCACAAATAAACTTGTCAGGTTTTTACCTTACGATAGCTAAAACACTTTCTATAAAATTCTCTGATATTATAATAGTGTCTATACACAAATACTTATTAAAATAGCTGAAATTGTTACATGATTAAATTCCAGCATACTAGCCACAAAAGAGGGTAATACAAACAAATACCGTACAAGGCACGTAGGGAGAATGGATTTCCAACGAATGACTAGGCACTGGGGTACCACCTGTCACAGTACCTGGCCTAGATCACAGTACCGAGGAGTACGCCCGCTCCCCTGCAACACAAGACCGAAATCACCTATGGGCAATTCCGAATATGATCACCCCATGGTTGGGATCAGCAACCGCACCACTAAGCCGAAATAAAAGGGAAATCTAGACAGGGATGACCATACTCTCCAGTGGGCGCTACCTACGAAGCCTTGCTGCATAACCCCTGATTTTCAGTCATTCCCGGTTGATGAGGTCTGAGGCTAAACGTTACCTTCATAGAACGTTTCACTTAGAATGCCCATCGTCCACCTGACGATGTTTCACAAGCATTCGTCCATACAAGTCCGTCCCGGGTTCGAAGGGAACCGAAGGCACTATTCCTACTACATCCATTTTGGAAATATCCTCAAGATTAGTAGCGACTAGCCCTTGCACTTCACTGCTCCATCTTTGACTCCGAACACGTTACACGAAACGTACAAACCGAATCGAAGTGGTTTTCGAGAAATAAATCCCGATCCCGGTCACTTCGAAACGATCAGCGCATTTGGCCAATATTGATAGTCGGTTATTTAACTATCAATTAACATCCACAAGCAACCATCACAGAATAAATAATTTCCCACTTTATTTATTAATCTCAAATATCTTCGCAAGATATATTTCTATTTCAAACTCCTTTTGAAAACAATTTCAAACAGTTTCCGCTTACGGAATACATTTTCCCAAATATTTATTTTCTCTGAAACACCAAGTACAAAATACTTTAGATTTAAAAATAATTTAAAAGCACTTTATTATAAATATATTTTATAACATTGAACTTAAACTACTTTAATACTTTATTAAAATATATACTTTAAATAAAACCATTTATAAATACAAACTAAATTTCCCTTTTTAAAAACATAATACCAAATCACTTTTATATAATTACTACAATAATAGATTTTTGAAAATACTACTTTAGACTTTAACATTTAGAAATAATCAATTTTCTAAAACATGCTTTTAAAAACACAATTAGAACTTTTAACTTATATTTAAAATTGCTATGAAAACATACTTGGCTATCCAAAGAAATACCCTTCTCACTCCCATCTTTTTAAAAATAAATCAACATTTATTTTTAAACCAATTCATATCCCTTTTATAAATTCCCACCTTGAATTTATATTTTCAAATATTCCCTGATATTTTATTTTACTTTATAAACCCAGTTTATATCTCCAAAATCTCATTTCTCTTTAAATTTCAAATCCCAAAGTATTTAAATCAAATTTATAATTGATTTCCCAATTTATTTTACTTTGAAATAAATTTCTTTACTTAATCCATTTATTTCCAAATTCATTAACTTCTAGATTTTATTTCTCATTATGATTTAAAATCTTTAAACCGAAACACAAGTTTCAGATTTCCCAAATTCCTTCTTTCTTTTAATTACATTTAAACATTGAATTAAAATAAATTATTTATCCCTTTAAATAACATCACATAAGTTTTCTTTAAATTCAATATTTCTCTGTTTATTTAAAATTCCTCTTTTCCCTATTTAATTTATTCGAATTCACTAGAATTACTTAACTTAAATTTTACTCTTTTATTTCTTTCCAAAAACCCAATTCAATTGCTTTTGATAACTCATTATACTGGGAAATTCAATCCAACCAGATTATCCAATATAAATCATCACAGGATATCCACAATCATATCACAGAATATTTAAACAAAATTAAATATTTTGAGGAATCCAGTTGGATCCCTCCAACCTGTTTCCCTGCAACCACAAACGTTAGCACAATACCAATTCCACTTCGAGGTGGAATATCGCGGTATATGGGATTTATATAAAATATCATCCGCTATTATGCGGCGCATAGGGTCTCATCCGCTATACAATGCGGGAATATCAACAATTCCAATATATACATATGCCAATATGTATATATTGCTATATACTACTATATATATTATAGCACATCAATCAATGCAATCATCCAATCAATTATTTAAATTTAACCATTTAAATTTAAATTAAAAATTCAGTTGAGTGAGATTAACTCACCCTTTTCCCTTTTGCGAATTCGATCCAAACTGACTTGTCACTCCACAATTCCAGACCTTATACAAACATTATATGAATTTATTAATATTAGAATAAATTGACTAATTAAATTTCAATTGATAATTTAATTTATCCGTAATTTATTTTTATTGTAAATAAATACCTTTAAAGTTTGACAAATATCTTTTAACAAATATTTTCTAGTTACCAAAAATGTCATAAGTTAAATAAATTGATTCCCATTTTATAAACTTAATTTAACTAATTCTTTATTTAAACAAACAAGTAAACTTTCCTAACTAATATTTTTCTTTACTGTTAAACTTTATATTTTCAATCCGTACACATATGTATTCATTCAAATTTTCTTTTCTTTCTCTTTTATTTTTTTATTTTACATCTTAAAATAAACAGCATATATATATATAGCTTAATGAATTTAAACAGAATTATTTCTACCCTTTAAAACTTTTGATAGCTAAAATAAATTTAAACAAGTTAGTTAAACACTTTAATTCCAAAATACATTATTTACAATAAATAACCAAAATAGTATTTTTATTCTTTTATTTTCTTTCCTCTGCTTACTGTTATGCTATTCACAATTCAGATCTAAATTTAAACTAAAAAAAATGTATTTACAGTAAATTAAAAACAAGGTTAGCTTATACCTTACCGGAAACGTGAACCAACTCGAGCCCTCATCGCGTTAGGGTTCGAATGAGCCACCGGCCTCACGCAATCGCACACCCATCGCGAGCCACCACCAACATCAACTCACGCTCTACTCAGCCAGCGTTAGCTTTGACGTTACCTCTCCAGACGCGTGCGCACATACGAGCTCGAGCACCCAGACCCGTTGCTTCAGGCCATTCGAACCATCACCCTACTCCCTCATGCCTCCTTGACGCGCTCCCACGTATGCGATTGATCGACCAATGCCGCAGCCTCCTAATCGTAGACGAACACCCCTAACAGCTACGCCATCATCATTCGCTGAATCAGCCCCCTCCCCCTTTGCGCGAGCTTGAGCTGCTCCTAGCCGCTTTAATTGCCGCGATTTCAAAGGAAGGAGACTCGGTCTCTTTGATTTATTTTGAATGATAGAATCTCTTCCATTTCGTTTTCGAAATTCTAACAGAGGAAGAGGAAAATATTCTCGATTTCATTTCGAATTGAAGGGGAATAAGGGGAAGAATAGGCGGTTAAGAACTGGGATGGAATAGCGTTTCAAAGAAGATAGGGCTTGGGTACGATTGGTTTCAATTGAAAATAGGGGAGAAAACGCATTTTCAGGGAACGAGATGATGTTGTTTTGTACGAGAGGAGACAGTTTAGTGGCTGATTGTACGTATTGCTGGTTAAAGGAAAGCAATTATATCTTATTTAAATTCAATTTGTTCTAGAATAAATTTCTATGCATTTATATATCGTACGCTCACACAACAACTCCGATCACTGCGAAATTTGAAATCCGATAATAATACAATATTACGGATCCAATGGAACAGGTTTCGTCGAATTCCGAGACTGTGCCCCGGAAGGCTATTTTTAAATTCAATTTAAACGTTATAAATTTCAAAACTTAACAAAACACTTCCAAATTAAATTCTGACATTTTTATCATCTTCAGTATTATTAATATGAATTTTATAAGCCTTCAAATTATTTTTAACCGGCTTAAAAATCTGGATTTAATATTTTTATCTAATTTCGATAATTAAATTTCACAATTAATTATCAAATAAATCTTGATATTTGAAATTAAAGTTAATAATTAATCTTTGAATATTTAAAATTAATTAAATATTCCGGTTTCAATTGCCCCCAGAATTCCGGGTCGTCACACATTCTGTTATTGTTGAAAATCAAATTAACATTCTATGTTACTAGAATTTGATTGAAATACTAACACAAATTCACTGTTAAAACCTCCCACCGACATTCAAATTCCACCTCAACCCTAGCAGCTCCAAGTCCCAACGTCGTGTGCCTCAACCTCTTCACCAACTGCCTCCGTCTAAGCCCAGGTTGCGTACGGCAACGCAACCACCAGCCACCACATCGTATTTATTTGATTTCTATCGATCCACTAACAAAAGTTTGCAACATGGTCAATTGTTTCAACTTAGCTGACCAATCACCTAACATCATGAATTAATCAACTATGCAGCATCAATTCTCTGACCAAGAATTTAAACAAGCATAATTCATTTTGTTATAGTTGAGAATCAAATTAACATTCTACGTTAATAGAATTTGATTGAAATACTCACACAAGTTCACTGCTAAAACCACCCACTGACATTCAAATTCCACCTCTGCCTTAGCAGCTCCAAGTCCCAACGTCATGTGCCTCAGCCTCATCGCCACCAGCCTAAAGTCTTATGGCCCAACCCCTCAATTGTGTTGTCCTGACGTCGTCGCTTCGTGAGCCAGCCATCGTGCATTAATTTTCTTTTTTTTTCTTTTTCATTCTTGCCTTCGAGAAATTTAGGGCTGAGGGAGATCAAAAGTGGTAACGTGCTTGGCCTGGGTAATGAAGATAACGATAAGAATGAAGAGATAAGCGTTGGGTGAATAAGTAATGGGCTTAGGAATATATTAGGCCCAATAACAACACCATTTTTAAGTCAAAAAAAATCGTTTAATCCCTTTTAAAATTCTATTCAAGTCGTCACAGAAGGTTTCAAAATCTTAGTCTTCCGCAAAATAATTTTTCAATTAACAAGGCATGGTCTTTCGGTTTTAAACAAATTTAAAACAACTATTTTATTTTTCAAAACAATTTCAAATTTTTCCAAATATCTTTTACTTTGCCAAAATAAAATTTCAGCCATCCTTTTAAAACACAATTCATTCATGCTAAAGAGTGTACTATAACAGTCCATTCACACTATCAATCAACTAATGCAACAATTGCAACCATATTAATCAAATGCATTGACAAACATTCATTCCAATAACATACAAAATATTTTTCATTGCGCTACCGCTACACCCAGGCTCGGTTCTAGGGGCAGGCAAGCTAGGCAAGTGCCTAGGGCAACCCACCTAGAATAGGCAACCCCCCTAGAATAGGCAACCTCCCATTGAGTTCACTATAAAGTTTTAAAATAGCAATACAAAAGTACATACTATAATGCCCTATTTTAATCAGTACATGGTATAAACTAGTTTACTGAACACGGTATAGAATTGATGTAATGCACTACACAGTTTAATGCTTTATTATTGTGCACAATATAAAAATATTAATACTCTGCTACAAACTATAATGCCTTATTTAAGTAAACAAAGCATTATATTGTAGTACTACACAATATAAAATAGAACTATAAACTACACATTACAAGTGACACATGTTACAGAATATATATTAAGGTACAAATCTTACAAGTTGTTCTTGTATTTTAGTACATTACTCCATAGCACTTAGTAGGAAATTCATAATTTATTTATGCTTCCATGTTGTAAGAAAGAAAAAGAAAATTTGTCATAGAGGCAACAAAATTTGGTGTTGCCTTGGGCAACCAAACCTTATGGACCGGCCCTGGCTGCACCCCTCTAATAAAACTCATATATAATCTATACCATTAATTTTTAAATACTTCATCAAAAAAACCATACAAAATAGAAGTAAACACCAAATTTTATTCAAATGTATCACACGTCACCAATAATTAATATACTAATAGCTTTCAAATTTTCTTTTGAATTTTTTTCTTAAATTTCAAGACTATCCTGACAATCTAGTTACACTTTCGTTACCTGATGTAGGCTCTTCATCATTTACGTTTATTTTCAACTATAGTAAGTCAATCTTAAATCCAAGTTCACCCTTAATAATGTGGTTTTAAGTGGAAAATGTTGGTCATTTCAACTAAACAGCCTACCCTCGATAACGGGGTTTTAAGTTGGAAATGTTGGTCGTTTCAACTACAAAGGCTAAATACATCGCCTTGATTATTGTCGCAATGAAAGAGTTATATTTGCATGCAAGTTTATAAGAAAGTTAAGAATGGTTCCGACCACTGAGAATTTAATAACATATTGTGATGACAATATTGCAATATAGATCACAAAAATGTCAAAACTCAACATTCTTTAAAGTTATAGCCTATTTGGAATCTATTTGGATATGAATATAATATTTTTACGATCCGTCTGACAAATAAAAATGTGTGGAGAATGTGGATCATTACATCTCTTTTATGAATTTAGCCACATAAATTCCATCCAAACCAAGACATAACCAAAACAATATCAAGCACGATAACCACTAATCAAATATTGCAATCAGATAAGCATAACAAACAACCAAACTACGCCAACACCCTAGCATGCAAGATACTATCTAAGCGACATAAACTACCATCTACCATTTGTGAAAGTAAATGCGACAAATGGAATCATACCAAGCATAAAGCTTCGGATAAGTGATCATCAAGCTCTTCTTGGTCTCCCAAGCGTTGTTGTCTTTGCTTTCATTCCATTAAACCTTTGCCAACTTTACCATCTTCTTTCAAAGTTGTGACGCCCCACCTCTATACCCACGCTAGCCAAGAACACTACGGAGTAATGCTGTCAACTAGCATGGAGAATAAGGCTGTTGAGGAGCGACCATCCATGTAACTTCTTTGTGCGAGCACCGATATGTCAGATAGTTTAGCATGCAATTCATTTTTAAGGAGGAAATCCGACATACCGATACAAACCCAAAGCTATCACACAGTGGCTATAATACCTTCGGAAACAAATATAGAAATAAACATAACACAAATCAGTCACAGACATCCATATCACACATGCAGAAATAGATATGAATATATAACACATAAAAGTGTACATCAGAGTAGTGGTCTAAAAGATCCACGATAGCACAAACTAATAGCTACACAAGCTACACAAAAGAATAAGTATACATCACGGAGTCTATATCTCAAATGTATACAACAAAAACTACTAATCTAAGTAGTTAGCCAAAAATCAGAGTAGCAAATCCTGGGAAGAAGTCAAGCAGAAGCACCTGTAACATCTCGGTCTGACCCGAGTATTATTTAAGAAAATAATAAACGGATCAGTCTAGCTATAAACATCAGATAACATGATATAAAATAAAAGATATGGCATAAACATAAAATATCCATACTGACATACTACTATAAGTATGCAAATGATGATCAACAGGAGATCAACCAATAAGAGATAAATCAATATCACAAGATCCAAAGAGGGCATCATACCCTAAACTTGTAATCATAACAAGTTATTGACAAAAAAAATCCAGAAATCCATACAAGAAATCCAGAAATCATAAAAAGGGAAAGAAAGAGGCCCATCACATGACGGTCCGAAGACCATGGGGGGCTACCCCATATGTGTGATTCGGAATCACACAGATTGAGGTCTAGACTAACCAAAAAGCATAAAGGTATGTGTGAGTGGAATCACACAAGTGGTGTCTAGTCTAACATCGCAAACAAAAAGGTATGTGTGAGTGGAATCACACAGATTGAGGTCTAGACTAACCAAAAAGCAAAAAGGTATGTGTGAGTGGAATCACACAAGTGGTGTCTAGTCTAATCTCGCAAACAAGAAGGTATGTGTGAGTGGAATCACACAAGTGGTGTCTAGACTAACCTCGCAGGCAAATAGATATGTGTGAGTCGGAATCACACCAATGAGGACTAGTCTAACCTTGCAAACAAAGAGACATCGCACAATTGCTAGTCTAAATCATAAGAATGATCGTCATGATCAACGAGAAGTGTCAATTACAATAAGCTAGTAAATATATGAGTTTAGCTTCATGTCCCATAACCACTAGCTTAACTTAAATATTTTCGAACAAATTGTAGATCTCCATTAGGAAATTGTCACAAGAGTTTCAATCGAACAAGTCTAAAAATTAACCGAC
This sequence comes from Allium fistulosum, assembly GCA_030737815.1. Lineage (NCBI taxonomy): Eukaryota > Viridiplantae > Streptophyta > Magnoliopsida > Asparagales > Amaryllidaceae > Allium > Allium fistulosum. Next base: position 514,638,061 of record CM060908.1, on the reverse strand, counting down.
GAAGTAAACGCAAGCGTTTCATACCACTTGTTTTGCTAAGCCGTTTAATTATATTTTCTCATACGAATGAGGTAAAGGTTTGTATATACTAATAGATTGGAAAACGGTTTTGAAAACAAGCTTTATATTAAAAATAGAGTTGAAATCATCTTTTGTAAAAGAGTTTGAATATTTACTACTAGTATAGAAAACCTTTATATTTTGAAGTGACAAATCATAGAAGTGATTGTAGAAACAATCAATCATAAAAATTCACATTCGAAGACGTGAATAAAATCCAAAGAAATCAACTCAAAATGCATCAAAGTAGAAGTTCTGTTGAATGCTTTTCAGATAAGATCCCCTACGCAGAGGGGTATGGGGTTCGACCTGCCCGGTCAGGTCGCGGGGGTCCAGGGGGCAGCGCCCCGTCAAAACGGTACGACCCAATTGGCAAAGAAATCGATACTAAATCCATTAAAATGGATATTCCAAAAATCCCAAAGAAAAGAAGTCATCAAAGTCGGTAATAAATGATAACAACAAAAGGGAAACAACACGAATCGATTAAATTTGGAAATTCAAACAAATAGGCAATATAGGAAAAACTGGCAAATAGGAGCAGGTCGGTCAACCGGACTCCCTGAGTCGGTTGACCGAACCAGAGACAGAAGTGCTCGGGTAGCAGGTCGGTCGACCGGACCCTGAGTTCGGTCGACCGGAGCCTGTAACATGCTCTTCCAAACAGAGGCAGGGAAATGCTAGAGAAGCAGGTCGGTCGACCGAACCCTGAGGTCGGTCGACCGGAGCCTGTTTCCAGCACTCCCATGCCAATCAAATGAATGCCAACCCCTTCCGAAATGCAATCGATCGAGCAACGACACTAAGGGTTTACGCTCATCGACTACCCGGCCATATAAGCTCTTCAATGCATCACAAAAATCATGATCAAAGATCAAAGTTTGGATTTTTAAAGAATTGAACTCAAAACACTAAAAATTGGAATATTCACCAAATCAATCCAAACCAAAAGCAATTGCACAAGAATAAGTGTTAGGAATTCATACCTAACAATCGAAGATAAATATAGATTAAGATGTGATATAAAAATCTCACCTTTATGCACAAGAACAAGTATGAAGAAGTTTGAAAGCAAAGGGAGAATCAACCACTCTTCAACACAACCCAAATGAGCTTGAATCTATGCTCAAAAAAAGAAGAACATTCCTAAAGTTAGGTTTAGGAATTTCTGAAATTGAAAGGAGAAAGGGTTGGAGAAGAAGAAGGAGAAGCTTACCAAGGTTTCTTCTATTAGTTTGGAGCTAGAACTTGATTTGAAGATGAAACTAGGGTTTGGGAGTTTTAATTTCCCATCTCTCCCACCATTGTTGCTCTAAAACTAAAAAGAGGAGAAAGTGAGAGTGAGTGGAGAGGAGAGGTTCAGATTTGGGGGTTACGTTGGCAAAGGGGCTGAACCCAAACCCAAACCCAAAGTGCAAATGGTCAAATTTTTGACTAGCTCCAAACATATCAAAGTTTATACTCAAAAAGGTCGCAAACGACATTTTGAACTCAATGGAAGTGGTCCCGAGTCCTAATTTGACTGTTTGCAAAAAGTAGATTTTCGGACTAAAATCCGACGAACGATGAAATATTTAAATAAAATATTTAAATACAAAATTGTCAAATATGCGGGTTGTTACAGACTCCCCTCCTTAAAGAAATTGCGTCCTCGCAATAATTAAAAAATAAATAGAAAGTAACAACCATAAATGCATATTATCACAAAAGAAATTTGAAATAAGAAGTTCACCTCAAAGAGCTCAAGAGAGTAAGTCCGGATGTGTTCGCTCGATGAATTCTCTAGATTCCCAAGAGCAATCCTTAGGATTTGAGGACCATTGAACTTTCACAAGCGGGACATCTTTATTTCGGAGTCGCTTGATCTCCGAAGCAATAATTCGAATAGGATGTTGCTCATAAGTTAAGTTAGGTGAAACTTCAATTTCTTCAACAACACCGGGCTCAAGCATAGAATCGGAATCTCGAAGGCATTTCCGTAATTGAGAAACGTGAAACACGTCATGCATGGCAGAAAACTGAGCCGGTAATGAAAGGCGATAAGCCATAGAACCAATACGCTCGGTGATAGGAAATGGCCCAATATATCGAGGCGCTAACTTTCCCGATCGACTGAAACATACAACTCCCTTCATAGGGGAAACACGAATAAATACAAGATCTCCAACAAAAAATTCTAATTTCCTTCTTCGATTATCGACATAGGATTTTTATCTACTCTGGGCTTCTTTCATCCTATGGCGAATAAGATCAATCTTTTCTATGGAATCATGGATAAAGTCTGGACCTAAGACCAGCTTCTCACTGGCCTCAATCCAACAAGAAGGAGAATGGCATGGCCTTCCATAGAGTGCCTCAAAAGGAGCCATACCAATACTAGATTGAAAGCTGTTATTATAGGAAAATTCAACAAGTGAAATATGATCTTCCCAACTTCCACCGAAATCAAGCACACAAGCACGAAGAAGATCTTCAAGTGTTTGATTCACATGCTCAGTTTGTCCATCGGACTGGGGATGATAAGCGGTGCTAAAATTAAGCTTCGTTCCCTAAGCTTTTTGAAGACTCTTCCAGAATCCACTAGTAAATAATGGATCACGATCACTAACAATGGAAGTAGGGACTCCGTGCAATTTAACAATTTCTTTGATAAAGAGTTTGGCCAGAAGAGGAACGGTTCGGTTCGACCGAACGAGAAAAATGGGCGGATTTAGTAAGTCTATCAACGATCACCCATAAGCTATCATGACCCGAACGAGAACGGGGAAGGCCATCAATAAAATCCATGGAAATTTGATCCCACTTCCAGATTGGAATTTCCAATGGTTGCAATAACCCACCGGGCCTTTGATGTTCAGCCTTGACAAGTTGGCAAGTCATGCAACACTTAACAAAGTTAGCAATATCGGATTTCATTCCCTCCCAATAATAAAGTCGCTTCATATCCGCGTACATTTAACTACTACCGGGATGAATAGAATACCTGGAATGATGAGAATCTTCTAGAATATCTTTATGAAGATCACTGATATTTGGCACTATAAGTCGGCCAAATCTTCGAATACCGCCACGAGAATCAATATCGAAGTTTTTCAAATCTTCAATATCGATTTTACCCTTAATATTTTGACCAAGAAGATACCAATTCGGGATCTAGCCTTTGAGCTTCAAGAATGCGGTCTAAAAGAGAAGGATGAGCCTCAAGGCTACAAAGAACAAGAGATGAACACAAATCGGAGACACGATCTCGAATTTCACAAGTGGATATAACCTCGAGATCCTTCCATTCGGATATCATCATGGAAATAACCGCTTGTTGCTTTCGACTAAGAGCATCGGCAACTCGATTTCCCTTTCAGGGAGTATAAAGAATATCAAGATCATAAGAAGCAAGGAATTCGAGCCAACGCTGTTGACGCAGATTAAGTTCCTTTTGAGAGAATAAATATTTCAAGGACTTATGATCAGTATAGAGAATAAATTTCTCTCCCAAAAGATAATGTCACCAAATACGAAGAGCGAAAACGATAGCCGCGAGTTCTAAATCATGTGTGGCATATCTAGTCTCAGCCGGCTTCAATTGCCTATAAGCATAAGCAATAACACGTTCTTTTTGCATAAGAACGGCACCCAAACCAACGCGACTAGCATCGGTATAAACAACAAAATCTTGATTCCCTTCGGGAATAACAAGAATGGGAGCATCAGAAAGGAGTTCTTTTAATTTCTGAAATGAAGTTTCACATTTGTCCGACCAAATGTATTTAACACCTTTCTTTGTTAAGCCAGTGAAAGGCACGACAATTTTAGAAAAGTCTTTGATAAAACGACGGTAATAACCCGCCAATCCAAGGAAGCTACGGATTTCCGTTACACTCTCTGGTCTCTTCCAATTTTGAATCGCTTCAATCTTTGAAGGAACCACTGATATTCCAGATTCGGAAATAATATGACCGAGAAATTTCACACTAGATTGCCAAAAATGGCATTTAGAAAATTTTGCCTTTAATTGGTTGCTCCTAAGAGTTTCCAATACAATCCGAAGATGCTCTTCATGTTCTTCCTCAGTTTTTGAATACACAAGAATATCATCAATAAAGATGAGAACAAACCGATCGAGAAAATCTTTGAAAACTCGGTTCATGAGATCAACGAAATAAGCCGGAGCATTCATCAAACCAAATGGCATAACAAGCCATTCATAAGATCCATAACGAGTACGGAACGATGTCAAAGGAATGCTATCCTCTGCAATACGAAGCTGATGGAAACCGGTTGCCAAGTCCAATTGTGAAAAGACTCTAGCACCACTAAGTTGGTCAAAAAGATCATCAATCCGAGGCAATGGATATTTATTCTTAATAGTAAGATCATTAAGCTTGCGGTAGTCGACGCAAAGCCTAAGTGTACCATCGGACTTACTTATGAAAATAGCTGAAGCTCCCCAAGGCGAGGAACTAGAGCGAATAAGTTGCTTCGTCTCTAACTCGGATAATTGTTTGCGCATCTCTTCATTCTCCTTATTAGACATGCGATAAGGAGGACGAGTAATAGTTTGAGTTCCAGGTATAAGATTAATTTTGAACTCAATTGCTCGCTTAGGTGGTAGTCCTAAAACGGGCTCAAAGATGTCGGGAAATTCACGAACGACGCGAAGAAGAGAAATGACATCTTCCTCATCATCATTATCATTATCACGAGGATTTAAAGAATATAAAGATGCAACCAAGGCAGAATCCGAATCTTTAAGAACAATAGAAACCTGATTAACAGATTGCGGATGACGGAGATAAATAGTCCGCTCAGGACATAGGATATGTCCTTCATAACGAGTAAGCCAATCCATACCCAATATTATTCCAAAGCCTAAGTAACGCATGACATGCAAATCGGCTAAGAAAGGAAAATTACATAAAATAATTTCCACATCTTCACAAAGCAAACTAAGAGTTGCGGATCCACCAACCGGATTCGAAATTCTTAAAGAAGTCATTAAAGCAACAACACTTAAAGAAAAAGTATCGACAAGTTCCTTTGATATAAAAGAATGGGATGCACCCGTATCAAAGAGAACTCTAATAGGTTGATCATGAAATAAAATAACACCATCAAGAATGGAGTGAGAAATAACTTGGCCACGAGATGTGTTACCAGGGGCTTGAGCCACGTTTAACTTTCCCTCCCTCTTGCCTTCACGTTTGAGGCATTGATGTATGTAATGGTCTGGGCTCTTACAATAGCGACAAGATTTGGGCTTAGAGCACTTATTCGCAAAATGATCCCCAGATCCACAGTTGAAGCATTTGTTATCACTGGGGGAAAATGCCCTTGTAGCAGGAGTTGCCTGTTTACCCTTTTTATTGGGATAAGGACCTTTGAACTTGTTAGGCCTTTTCTTGTTGTTGAAGTTTGGTTTGGCGGCCACCACTCCAACATCACAGTCCTTATCAGCTTCTTCAAGACGAAGAGCGATATCAATAAGTTGGTCGAAAGGAACTTCTAACTTTAGAAGTAATGTCTTCTTGATATTTTTGTTTAAGCCATAAACGAACCTCTGGTTCTTCTTCAATGGGGTGTTGATGTATTTAACCCCATATTTAGACAGTGACTCGAAGGATGCGACATAATCTGTCACAGAGGATTCACCTTGAACAAGGTCTATGAAACGACGAGCCAATGTCACTTTCTCTGCTTCTGGTACGAATTTCAATTCGAAGCGTTCCCGGAATTGCTCCCAGGTGAGATCAGCTTCATTAATTTCAGAAATGAGAAGTTCGTACCAGTCTAGTGATCTTTCTTGGAGCATACTGGAAGCCACCTGAACTCGGTGAAGATCTATAAGGTTCATGCGATAAAAGATTCGATCGCATGTTCGTAGCCAAACCTGGACTTCAATAATGGTTTTCGAACCTTTGAATGGCTTCCCACCCAAGTTGGTATAATCGCTGCACAAACGTGCAAACCCAGACTTAGGATGGGTAGGTTCTGGAGTAGTTCCAGCTGCTTGAGCATTTGTTACCAAATCAAGAAGTTGCTGGGTAGTCATAAAAACTCCATCTTGGGGAGCAGCACTAGATGGTCCGGCCCTGGGACGACCTTGTCTAGACATTCTCTTCTTTAAGAAAGAGAAAAGAAGAAGAGTTATTCTCCAAATAAATATCAAGCAAATCTTGATAGATAAAACAAGGATACATAAAAGGAAATAGGATGAATCGGTACGAAGACCCGAATTAAATCCTAAGGCACGACTCCTAAGTTGGACTTAGGACGATGATCCTTGTTAAGTTATTCTACATTGTTCCGAAGTTTGGCTCTGATACCAAGCTGTGACGCCCCATCTCTATACCCACGCTAGCCAAGAACACTACGGAGTAATGCTGTCAACTAGCACGGAGAATAACGCTGTTGAGGAGCGACCATCCATGTAACTTCTTTGTGCGAGCACCGATATGTCAGATAGTTTAGCATGCAATTCATTTTTAAGGAGGAAATCCGACATACCGATACGAACCCAAAGCTATCACACAGTGGCTATAATATCTTCGGAAACAAATATAGAAATAAACATAACACAAATCAGTAACAGACATCCATATCACACAGGCGGAAATAGATATGAATATATAACACATAAAAGTGTACATCAGAGTAGTGGTCTAAAAGATCCACGATAGCACAAACTAATAGCTACACAAGCTACACAAAAGAATAAGTATACATCACGGAGTCTATATCTCAAATGTATACAACAAAAACTACTAATCTAAGTAGTTAGCCAAAAATCAGAGTAGCAAATCCTGGGAAGAAGTCAAGCAGAAGCACCTGTAACATCTCGGTCTGACTCGAGTATTATTTAAGAAAATAATAAACGGATCAGTCTAGCTATAAACATCAGATAACATGATATAAAATAAAAGATATGGCATAAACATAAAATATCCATACTGACATACTACTATAAGTATGCAAATGATGATCAACAGGAGATCAACCAATAAGAGATAAATCAATACCACAAGATCCAAAGAGGGCATCATACCCTAAACTTGTACTCATAACAAGTTATTGACAAAAAAAATCCAGAAATCCATACAAGAAATCCAGAAATCATAAAAAGGGAAAGAAAGAGGCCTATCACATGACGGTCCGAAGACCATGGGGAGCTACCCCATATGTGTGAGTCGGAATCACACAGATTGAGGTCTAGACTAACCAAAAAGCATAAAGGTATGTGTGAGTGGAATCACACAAGTGGTGTCCAGTCTAACCTTGCAAATAAAAAGGTATGTGTGAGTGGAATCACACAGATTGAGGTCTAGACTAACCAAAAAGCAAAAAGGTATGTATGAGTGGAATCACACAAGTGGTGTCTAGTCTAATCTCGCAAACAAGAAGGTATGTGTGAGTGGAATCACACAAGTGATGTCTAGACTAACCTCGCAGGCAAATAGATATGTGTGAGTCGGAATCACACCAATGAGGACTAGTCTAACCTTGCAAACAAAGAGACATCGCACAATTGCTAGTCTAAATCATAAGAATGATCGTCATGATCAACGAGAAGTGTCAATTACAATAAGCTAGTAAATATATGAGTTTAGCTTCATGTCCCATAACCACTAGCTTAACTTAAATATTTTCGAACAAATTGTAGATCTCCACTAGGAAATTGTCACAAGAGTTTCAATCGAACAAGTCCAAAAATTAACCAACGAAGTAAACGCAAGCGTTTCATACCACTTGTTTTGCTAAGCCGTTTAATTATATTTTCTCATACGAATGAGGTAAAGGTTTGTATATACTAATAGATTGGAAAACGGTTTTGAAAACAAGCTTTATATTAAAAATAGAGTAGAAATCATCTTTTGTAAAAGAGTTTGAATATTTACTACTAGTATAGAAAACCTTTATATTTTGAAGTGACAAATCATAGAAGTGATTGTAGAAACAATCAATCATAAAAATTCACATTCGAAGACGTGAATAAAATCCAAAGAAATCAACTCAAAATGCATCAAAGTAGAAGTTCTGTTGAATGCTTTTCAGATAAGATCCCCTACGCAGAGGGGTACGGGGTTCGACCTGCCCGGTCAGGTCATGGAGGTCCAGGGGGCAGCGCCCCGTCAAAACGGTACGACCCAATTGGCAAAGAAATCGATACTAAATCCATCAAAATGGATATTCCAAAAATCCCAAAGAAAAGAAGTCATCAAAGTCGGTAATAAATGATAACAACAAAAGGGAAACAACACGAATCGATTAAAGTTGGAAATTCAAACAAATAGGCAATATAGGAAAAACTGGCAAATAGGAGTAGGTCTGTCAACCGGACTCCCTGAGTCAGTTGACCGGACCAGAGACAGAAGTGCTCGGGTAGCAGGTCGGTCGACCGGACCCTGAGTTCGGTCGACCGGAGCCTGTAACCTGCTCTTCCAAACAGAGGCAGGGAAATGCTAGAGAAGCAGGTCGGTCGACCGGACCCTGAGGTCGGTCGACCGGAGCCTGTTTCCAGCACTCCCATGCCAATCAAATGAATGCCAACCCCTTCCAAAATGCAATCGGTCGAGCAACGACACTAAGGGTTTACGCTCATCGACTACCCAGCCATATAAGCTCTTCAATGCATCACAAAAATCATGATCAAAGATCAAAGTTTGGATTTTTAAAGAATTGAACTCAAAACACTAAAAATTGGAATATTCACCAAATCAATCCAAACCAAAAGCAATTGCACAAGAATAAGTGTTAGGAATTCATACCTAACAATCGAAGATAAATATAGATTAAGATGTGAGATAAAAATCTCACCTTTATGCACAAGAACAAGTATGAAGAAGTTTGAAAGCAAAGGGAGAATCAACCACTCTTCAACACAACCCAAATGAGCTTGAATCTATGCTCAAAAAAAGAAGAACATTCCTAAATTTAGGTTTAGGAATTTCTGAAATTGAAAGGAGAAAGGGTTGGAGAAGAAGAAGGAGAAGCTTACCAAGGTTTCTTCTATTAGTTTGGAGCTAGAACTTGATTTGAAGATGAAACTAGGGTTTGGGAGTTTTAATTTCCCATCTCTCCCACCATTGTTGCTCTAAAACTGAAAAGAGGAGAAAGTGAGAGTGAGTGGAGAGGAGAGGTTCAGATTTGGGGGTTAAGTTGGCAAAGGGGCTGAACCCAAACCCAAACCCAAAGTGCAAATGGTCAAATTTTTGACTAGCTCCAAACATATCAAAGTTTATACTCAAAAAGGTCACAAACGACATTTTGAACTCAATGGAAGTGGTCCCGAGTCCTAATTTGACTGTTTGCAAAAAGTAGATTTTCGGGCTAAAATCCGACGAACGATGAAATATTTAAATACAAAATCGTCAAATATGCGGGTTGTTACAAAAGTTGTCTCGTACTTTGCTTAATTATACGAATAGAAGAGCGGGGTCTCGATGCTTCAGGTTCAACTTCAATATCATTCAGCTGATCTGACACAACAATCACGTCTGAGTCATGCACAAAGTTCCAAAGGTATGAAACATAGAAAACATTGTACACACCAGCCATCTTTTGAGGCAAATCGGTTTTATATATAAGGTTACTGATATTCTCGAGTACTGACAAATGAGCTACAAATCTTGGTATCAACATCTCCTTACTATCGAATTGAAATGTATTCTTCGATGAAGAAATTTCGAAAGACTACATGTTCCCAACATAGAACTAGATCATGTCTTCTTTTATCACCGCAGCTCTTCTGTCTGCCTTGTGCAGCTTTCATCCATTATCGAATACAAAGTGAACTTTAGATTTTATTAGACGAGTTAAATCATACTTTACATTGAGTTATCATCGTTCTTTCTTTTTATCTATATCAATTTTTTATAATTTTAAAACTAATTAATGTAGAAAAGAATACTCTTATATCTAATCTCAGTGCGAGAATTTTAGAGCATATGGACATATCATGTATTTGTTATATGAAGGATGGATATGGTCTGGTGTAAATAAGCAAAAGTACTTACAAATTGAATCAGGTTTTACAAAAAGATTACAGATTCTGCCTAAATAGCAAAAATTATGCATGAATAAACCACATTCTTTTTTTGTTAAATTATCAGTAAAATAAGTAATTTGTCTATGCAAATTAGAAGAGGTTTTACAAGTCTAAATTTGCACATGCATGAATATACTAACGCTTTTTCTATTGATTTGACGACTAGCATGTATGGTATGTTTGTATCCATGGCTTAATTAGGCTTTAGTGTTAACAAAAAAGCAATTTAAATTTGGACTTTCCTTTGTTTCTTTTCCATTATCTTTGTACACTAAAAAATACGACAAATGAACTCATTTCAAATCATTTTGACTCAATAGCAAAAATTATTACATGATATGAAAAATAATAATTGACAAAATCTAACAATTACATTTAAATTTTGTATGGTAACATAAACCAAGATATAATCAAATTTGTCAAGGCCAAAAAGTACCAAAAACCGCAAGGTCAGCGCCGAACGCTTTTTCGGGCACTTTGAGCATGACTTTTTCCATTTTCATTATATAAAACTGCACTTTAAAATTGATATTAAAATTGAATTTCGGACATTTGTTTGAATGAGATATTGGTACACGAAGATTTGGGTTAAATGGATCGAATTAGGGCTCAATTTTGGGATAAAAAACTTGAAGTAAAGTATTTTATATCCTTCAAATCGACCAAAAAACAAAAGTCGTACTGAATTTTTTCTAGTAAATGTTATTTGATAATTTAGTATGTTATATTACAAACATCTATTAAGTGTTTTATATAAAATGAGACGTGTTCATAATATCTTATTTTAGTTCGTGATAAAGAAAGCAGTCACTATAAAATTTCAAATATTTTCGAAATCAATTTAAAAATCCATATTAATTTAAAACATAAAATCAACATTAGTGTGATAGTAAAACACATCTTAAAACATGTATTACCGCTCAAATCAACATAACAATGGTATATAAAGTAATTTCCGGATCTTCATTCAAAACTCTATAAACATAAAATATAAAATGAAATGTTTCTTCCTAATGGTCACGCATAACATTTTTTATATATTTTCCAAGTATTTGTATAGGTTGCATGCATATTTCAGGTTTTCATCTACACGGTATTTAGAAAAAATTTGATTCGTCACACTGAATCTTACATGATTACTAAGCACAAATATGCACATCCCTTTGAATGTGTATGGAGATTCCCTTTCAATCGTCCTTACTAAGGACGCTGCTCAACTGAATTAGAAGGAGCTTACAAAAAAATACTATATGCATCGACAATCGGTTACATATTGTATGTTATGCTATGTACTAGACCGTGTGTATCTACTCTTTGATTTACGACTTGTCAACAAATTTTCTAAATAGGTGGAACTTTCAAAGAATGTGTCGATTTCTTGTGCGCTCTAGGCTACTTTGCGATCTACACGCAGTATTGTTGTCATAAAACATGTCATCAAATTCTCCGTATCGGAAATCACCCCTAGCTCACTCATAAATTTGTGCATCCAAACCGCTTCTTTAGCTGTTTCATTGAGAGTGACGTACTCGAACTCAATCATGGGATCAACGATCGTTTTCTGTCTGAAACATTTCCAACTAACGGCCCCACCATACTTGACACTGACTTAATATTGTCAATATCACTTTGAGACTATAGTCTGTATACCCTTCATAAGGAAGTCTCAATTATCATATTTAATGAATAAGCCCTTGGTATTCCTTAAATACATAAGTATACATTTTAAATAAGTTTCTTTAGAATTATACCGGTATCGGTTTACGTATCCTAACATGTAAACCATATTTGTTTAGTACATAACATAACGTACAATATGACTGTCAATGCATACAATATCCTTTTCATGTGCCCTTTCTCATCATTATTTTGAGGAGCGTCCTTAGAAAGAACAATTAAGAAGGAACCTACATAAATTATCAAAGAGATGTGCATAACTGTGCTTAGTAAACATGGTAAAATCTAATGTAACGAATCAAACTCTTGTTAAATACGGTAAACCACTGTTGAAAACCTGACACTTGCACGCAACATATACAAATGTTTGAAAAATATATCGAAGATGGTTATGTGCGATCACTGTGAAAAAACATTTCATTTCATTTTTTTGTGGGATTTTGACTATAAGCCCGAAAATTAACTTCTTATCATTATCATGTTGATTTGAATAGTATTACGTATTTTAAGGTGTACTTAACTGTCATGCCAATATTGGTTTATGTTTTAAATTAACATTAACTTTAAAATTAACTTCAAAAATGTTTGAAACTTATATTGATTTTGTCATATAATCATGACATGAAATAAGATGTTATGAACAAATCTCATTTTAGGCAAAACAATTGGTAATACGTATTTTAAGGTGTACTTCACTGTCATGCCAATATTGGTTTATGTTTTAAATTAACATGAACTTTAAAATTAACTTCAAAAATGTTTGAAACTTATATTGATTTTGTCATTTAATCATGAAATGAAATAAGATGTTATGAACACATCTCATTTTAGGCAAAACAATCAACATATTCACAATATCACATGTTAAATTATTAAATAATGTTTACACTTCAAAAAAAAATGGTATTGCTTTTTCTTTTTATAATAAAAAACCATATATAAATGTCTATCTTCTTGTCTGATTATATCTTGGATTCCAAATGTATTTGTTAACATAGTATTTATACAGAAACCCTATCCTCGGGATATAGAAACTCGTATAGAACATTTGATGATGGTATGGTATTAAATGTAAAGTTTGTTGTTGAAGACGTCGATTGTGTTGCTTTATTTTTTTCTACATATCATAACATCACCAAAGAAGGAATAAAACTTTGTTAACGAATATATCGTTTTATAGTAATTTTCTCGATGCTTTTGAATAATTTTACTTCTACATCTACATGTTTTAATAAACTAGAAGTTGGTTTATATAATACTTATCATACTTGAACTTTAATATATCAATCAATACTTTCAATTGGAGGACATCCTTATTGTATCTTGGTTCATTTTACCAGAAAAAAATTAACATTTTTTTATTTTGATTTTGTAAATTATCATTATTCATTCTATATAATAATTTTTGCTACTAAAACTGTATAATTTTGAAATGAGTTCATTTGTGTTATTTTCGTGAGTATACAAGGACAATGGAAATATAAACTTCGGCTGCTTTTTAATTAACACTAAGCCCAATTAGGCTATGGATACAAATATATCAGACATGCTAGCATAGCAGTCAAATCAATAGAAAAAACATATAGTGCATTCATGCATTTGCAAATTCAAACTTGTGATACCTCTTCTGATTTGCATAATCAAATTACTTATTGTATTAATAATTTTACAAAAAACAAGTTGTTTATTCGTACATAATTTTTGCTACTAAAACCGAAACTATAGTTCTTTTGTAACATGTCATTCAATTTGTATGCATCTCTGCTTATTTACACTGCTTATTTACACCAGGCCATAACTATTTTCATACGATAATATTCGATATGTCCTTATGCTCAAAATACTCGCACTGGGTTTAGATATAAGAATAAATTCTTTCATACATTAACTAGTTTTAAAGTTGTGAAAAAGCGATATATATGGAAAGAATGATTATAAATCAAAGCAAAGTATGATTTAACTTGTTCAATAAAATCCAAAGTTCACTTTGTATTTTATAATGGATGAAAACTGCACTAGAAATATAGAAAAGCTACATTAATTATTTATGATTATAATTTTCAGCATATCATTATAGAAAATCACAAATATAATTCACATATTTTTATTAATTATTTTTGTTATTTACGTAAATAACATTTATTCAAGTTTAAGACAAAATTATTTGGATTACTAAAGTAATGTTGAATACTAATTCAAACATTTTTATTAGTTACTTTTGTTATTTATGTAAATAACATTTGTATACGTTTAAGTTATAAAATTATTTTGATTACTAAAGTAATGTTGAATACCATTCGATAACAACATACAAATAGTCAAATAAAATTATTTTGTAAACCAATAATACTAAAATTCCAAATACATTAAAAAAACGAGTCAATTATTTCATCATAAAGTTCATAAGTTATACTAATATTTCAAATTTGATCATTTCATATGTATTTTAAAAAACCGTGTTCATACATTATTTCAAATTTGATCAGATAATATATATTTTAAAAAAAATCCAACATCGTATTGTTATATTAATTGTATATAGTACAGCTTTACTACCTATTGACCGTTTAAGGAAAAAACCGAGTTGATCAATTCATAAGTTCAGCCAATATCACGAAAATAAGCTTAAATTTTCATAGTTAGTTGTAAACAAGTAAATATCACCTTACAACGCTCTTCAGCCTTTCACCCATCTAATTGAGTTCTTTTGTTCAGTCTGCTAAGTCCCTCGGTAGTTCGGTCATTCAGTTCATGCAGTCAAGGCTTCAGCGTTTACAGTCTCAAGGGTTGCTTTGGGTCTGCTTCAGAATTCACCTCAGTTTCCCAACCTGCAGTACTTCAATTACATCTAAAGCATTCTCTGTGTCGCATTTCAGTACAATTCAGCACATAGCATTACAACTTCAACTCGCATATAATAGTCCGGTCATAGCAGTTCAACTCTTTTCAGTGGCAGCGGATCTGCATAGCTCTCCCTTGGCTGCACACTTCATTCTGGCCAGAGCACCATCTTCTCAGTAGCTTCAGCAAAGTGGTACAGCCTCGGGTTCTCGATCCTACCGTCTCTCGGTTTTTCAGTGAAGTGGTGCAACCTCGGCAAAGTGGTTCAGCAAAGAGCATACATCAACTTGCATCAGTTTTTGATCCCAAGAAATCTCACTTTCTCTGTGGTTTACTTGTAAAGAGAGCACTCCACACACTTCAATGTGACAAGATACGTAGTAATAAACCAATAATCATACATTCTTGGATGATGATTCTCCTGGACCTTTCTCCTTAACTGCACCAGATGGTTTTTCCTCATAATAATTTTGGACGAAACATGATGATCATCGAATATTGAGCATTCTTTCTATAGCCTTCTATGGGATTTTTTTGGGCCTTGTCTTTAACTGCATTTTGTTGGGCCTTCTTTCTTTAGCCTTCTTCTATAAAATATGCTTTCTAAGCAGCCTACATAACAAATAGTTCGGTTGTAAGTAAGTTGAAGGTGTATAAATATCAATATCATACATAGGTTCTATGGGATCTATTTGAAGCTCACCAAATATTGAACATTTTTGTCCCCAAAGTTGACCAAGTATGTTAATGGGTTGCGGCCGTATGCTCCATCGTGCGACAACTTGTCGGCTCCTTCATTACTTTTCCTGTATGAGAAGATCACCTGGATAAGACAGGGGAGGGGCTTTTTCTTCAACCTAGATATATCCTTTGTGGAGAAAAAAAGAAAGCAAAATTAATTAGATAATGATAAAATTTCAAAATTTTAAATTAATAATTATAGAAACTTACTACAGCAGAATGATTTAATGTTGATTTGGTTGATGGAGACAAAGGGACTCCGAAGTTTATCTTCTTTCCTCTACTGAGATGAGATGAAATCAACAGAGAGTCGGTCTCGAGGATAATGTGCCCAGTCAAAACAAGTTGGTCGACCAACTGAATGGCGTGGCGTACGGCTAAAGCCTCGCATTCAGTTGGTCGACCAACTTGGTTTGACTGGGCACATTATCCTCGAGACCAACTCCCTGTTGGTTTCATCTCATCTCAGTGGAGGAAAGAAGATAAACTTCGGAGTCCCTTTATCTCCCATCAACCAAATCAACATTAAATCATTCTGCTGCGGTAAGTTTCTATAATTATTAATTTAAAATTTTGAAATTTTAACATTATATCTAATTAATTTTGCTTTCTTTTTTCTCCACAAAGGATATATCCAGGTTGAAGAAAAAGCCCCTCCCATGTCATATCCAGGTGATCTTCTCATACAGGAAAAGAAATGAAGGAGCCGACAAGTTGTCGCGCGATGGAGCGTACGACCGCAACTCCAGGAATAATTATAATAACTACAACAACAGGAATAATAATAATACTGATTTATGTTCCAAAACTAAAAAAATTAAGATAGCTTGAAGTATCTTGAGTGATCGTGTCCTACCTGAGCGTAACCAAAATTAGCTGAGAAACTAAAATGGAATTTAACAAAATTATTTCATGGCATGTTCTATAATAAAATATAGTGTATTAACATGCCCTTGATGCATGCTTTGTTTTCAGACTACATCTTCCATATATTAATTTTGTATCTTCACATATCATATTGCTTATTAGCTTAAAGCTAACTAATTGGAATGAACCATGATAGCAAATTTGTAGGGTAGGTAACAAAATGATTGAATTATAAACTTGGTCTTCCCGACAAACTTTTCACAACAAAGCAAAGTATGTAGAATGATGATATGAAGAAAAAAATAAATGAACGAAAACCGATTTAACAGTTAAATATGCACACAAAATAAAGGGTGCGTTAGCGGTCAATTTCAACTTAGAGTTCCACTTTTTGCCGTCGGGAGGCGTTGCCACCCCACTGGACCCATCCTTTGGGAGGCATTAGCGGTCAATTTCAACTTAGAGTTCCACTTTTTGCCGTCGGGAGGCGTTGTCACCCCACTGGACCAATCCTTCCTAGTGGCAATCAATTGTTATATGGATGCATACAAACTAAAGATGTGCGACACAAGATAGATTTATAAATAATATACTTACAACTAATATAAATTCATTTAACTGTATTAATTAAAAACATTAATATGTTAACAAAAATAATTATTTATAATAAAAAAATTAAATGCTCCTATTTAAATGCCATTTTCATAACACAAAAATGAATTCCTCTTTCGCAAAACATTCTCCTTTTGCGAACCTTTCAAATGCCACTTTCGTGTCGCACAAGAACGCACCATATATCTTTATATTCGGTGTAATAACTCCACTCAACCAAAACCAATATGAATTTTGCTAAAAATTAGTAAATAATTTTACATAAAAAGAGAGAATATTACATGCGACATCCAAAAGCAGTGTATGTTTGTAACTAAATTTACAAATCTTTTAGTAAGAGTAGCATTTTTGGGGAGTTGGACCAAATGATTACTTAAACTTGTACGGTTACAACAACAACAAAATTGTGCTGAAACCTTTTAAGTCTTAAAGGTATGTTAGAATTTATATATGAGTTATCACCTGGAGAAGTACCCAACTGCCTCTATCCAAATTAAAATCTACCTAGTACTTAAACACGCTTCCCTCTCAAGTAGTTGCTTCCTAATCAACCTTACCACATCCCTTACCTGCAGGTATAAACCAAACATTATTTGTTGCAGTGTATAATAAACTATAACATTTCCACATCTATGATTAAAACTCGTTATTAATTTGGGTATTAGCGAAAATACATCATCGCGATACATTAAAAAAACAATAATATTAGTGATATATCATCGTTTATATAATATTTATTGATCATATACATATATATAGTTTGTATTAATTCATATACTTATTATATACATACTATACAATTTGTTATATATTAATCCCTATATTAGTTATATTATTGATGCGTATACTTCTACAGCGCGTTTACATGTTTTAGTTAAGTTTATTAAGATATTACTATTAGTCCTCCTCCTCCTCCTACTACTACTACTACTACTATTATTGCTATTTATATAAAATTTATATAATTTAAATATATATAGTTTATATGACAAACACACACACATATATATAATTTATATTTATTCACACACTTATTTATTATATATATTATAAATTATAATATATTAATTCACATACTTATTTATTATATACATACATATAAATATATATATATTATATGATTTGTTATATAATAATTCATGTATAATTTTCATAAAGATAATGCTATGCACATTTACTAAATAAGTTGGACCAAGTTGCTTGACATTTCATAAACTTAGTCAATCCAGGTAAAGAAAATTTGTAAAGTTACAATCACGTATATCAAGAGAAGTAAAAATAATAACGAATATGGTAAAAAAGGAAAAAATATCCCTTCATGCTGCTAACAGGCACCCAAAATATGATACAATTATACCACTGATGATAAACTAGAGCATTGCTATTGAGATGAATGATGCCTACAAGGTAATGATCATGTTGTTGAATATACTAAGAAAGTTGTGCACAATCCATTTGTTAGTAAGTATAAACAAAAAGGTTGATAAGTAAATATATGAACTTGGCAGCCTGCACAGATGAAGTTTCCTAACTAGAATAGCTTGATACTGAAATTAACTGACCGAATATTGTAAGATGGCTAAACCTTAGGAAATGAACGGCTGCATTTATCTCCAAAATTATGCCTACTTAAGTTGTTGAGAAACATATTATGGTTTACCAACACACTGCAAAAAAAGAAAAAACTAGCAACTGAGAACCAACTAGAAATGACTAAAGGAAACCATGCAAAAAAAATAGAAGTTTTCTGTTGAAAGAAAATAACCACTAGACTTGTGAAAATAACTTTTTTGGCTGGGTGCATTCACCCCAATAATGAAAATCCATTCGTTTTTGTTTTTTTCCTTTTAGGCAATTCCCCACCAGAATGGTATCAGACCTATTATACTTATTTCAAACCATAAAACACAATATGTCTTTATGTAATATCGGCGTGTCCATATTTCAAGGAGCGTCTAGCATATGCTAACTTATGTATAACATACTAGTACTAGTTAATAGTAACAAATTTTAGATCATGATATTCTAGCTAAATAAAACAATTGTGCTAGCATAATATACCAACTAAGATACAACGCTACTTACTTCGAAAGGAATGTGTATTTTTTCTGAATAAAACAATGATGCCATTGCTGACATGTAGACTGAAGGTGTATCTTAAATCCATGATTTCAGAAGGCATATTGCTACTCAAAACCATGCTCCTAAATTACAATTTTTGTTCTTCTACCTGCTTAGTTGAAATCTGCTTCAGCACCAACCCAAGGTTCATGCTCGTTTAGATGTGACGGTTTCTCCAAGCAACAAGCTTCTATTCAGTGCCTTATGTTACAATTTACATGCCAGCCGACTTCAGTTTAGCAGCCACCTCAGTTGCAGTTCACTCAAGCTCTTGTATTGGCTCAATTCTACTTCGGTTTGAAGCCGGTTTTCTCACGTCAGATACATATATCATGCAGTAGTTTCCACTCATGCCAGTCACGCCATTTACTTACATCAATTTCATGCCAGCCGCACTATTTCGATTTATGCCTATCATGCATGTCTGCCAAGTAGCATACCCATATTTGCTAATCATATTTCACCTGTTTCTCTCATGCCAGTCTCACTTGTTCACTCAGGCTCATATACACTACACTGTAACATCCATTTGTGCTTACTCCATTATACACTACAGAAATAATAGGGGTTTTCCTCTTGAATTCTGGGTTCCAAATTCATTTTGTGGGTGTATGATGCTACTTCCGGTAGGTGGTACGCATTGGTATTGATCGGGAGGAAAGTGTCTGGAGCTAGAAGCTGATGAAAGATGGATACAAGGGTCATGTGTTGTTCCTGAACTTGTTGCATGGTTCAAAAACTAGTTGAAGTTTAATATACGAAAAATAATCTATTTACAGTGATAGATAGTAGCATTTGACAACATTCAGATTCTACCAGATCATTAGATTAACTTTATCTGGAACTTCCAGTTTTCTTTATTGTTTATTTTGAGGCCATGCTAGTCAGTTTAGGATCATGATGTGGCAAATGTTCACCCAGTGTAACTTACTTCAGTTATGGGCTTACTTCAGTTTTAAAAAAAAGGCTATGTTGACATGTCTCCAGTTTATACCATTGTACACATATACTCATTACCGATTACCTTTGTGGAGATTTAGTGTGCCAATTTCTTGTGCTTTTATAAAATACACTTTTTATAACCCCCTCAAACTGATCTAACACAGGTCTATCTAGAGGTACCCAATTGTGAAAAAACTGCTGAATAGGTTCATGCAAAGGTGATATTTCTTTGTGAAATCTCAAACCATTTCCCAGTTTTTTCTACAGTGTGATACCTCTTTCAATTGGTTAATCGCATTTCCCATGCAAATTGTATTTCTTATTTGAATGACTAAACGATTATTTTATGGATTATGTAAAACGTCAGTTTATTTTGTCATAAATTCTGTTCTACCAATGTTTGATAGAAAATTATTACTGTTTTCTTAAATACTTGCCACACCCATTAGGTCAATTGAATGAAAAAAGCTACAAATTAAGGGAAGCATACAAGACCCATTTCCGGCACATGCATTAAGGTTCTAAACAAGTAATGCTGCAATTCAGTAATGGTATAATGATGAAGAAATTACCTAAAGGCAGATGAGTATCAAGATGATTACGATTCCAAATTTGATCATTATCAGGTGCGGGAACATGAGGTCCCCGAAACAAGTTTCTCTGAGACATGCTATGTTGTCAAACTTGAAGAATCACAATATCTGCTCAGATGAAGAAAAAATGAATTAAAAACATACAACACGCAGATTTGGTATGAAAATATACCTAGTATTAAGAAGCCGGTGGCATAAATATATACAGGTCTGTGTTTTAGAATTTTCAAATACAAAGAACAAGCAACTAATTGGCCTAAGGTTACCAGCCAGAATATTGAAACAAATAAACATACCGATAGATTTTAAACCACCATTTTTAAATTAAAAACATCTTGCAGTAAATAACCATCTTGCATTGAGTACACGACATGTTAATTCATTAGTTATTCAATGTGTAGAAAATGATATAAACAATTTTATATTGATCGTGATTTCAATCATAGATGAAATGATAGAAACTAGCATAAAATAAAGATATACCAAACCAACCCGGCTTTTACCTATGTTACCCTTCAGAGTAAAAAACCATCAATCAGAATCTTTTTAATTAGCTAAACCAGATCTGTTCATAGTGATTAATTGACTACGCTGTGTGAACCAGTTCACAGTCTACATGTATAGACATATAAAACATGGTTTTTTCTCTAGCAAATCAAATGTAAAATCCTAAAGCATGAATCAACAATACATGTGCCCTCTAGAATACCATTTGCCAGCATTGAATAAGAAGCAGGATAGAAACTTTAAAAGTAATAAATATAACATATACTGGAGTAAACACAAGCTCTTTATGTAGACAATAAAAATATAAATTTCGTTAAATGGCTTTCGTGACTAGGATTTAAGTAATCGAGAGAGTGCTAAATCTAATTACCTACAAAGAATCAACACCAATCTTTTATAAGAAGAGAGAATGACATCAAAAAAATTGTTATATTGATTGTAATTCACAAAAAAACAATACACTTATTTGTTGCACAACATTAAAAAAAGTGAGCTACTTGAAATATGAAATATCTCAAGTCAAACCACTTACCAAACATGGGCCGAGAGAAATATCACGTTTATTTTATAGCTTCTGTCACATGTTCCTCTTCATGCGGGTAAGACTGCAATACAAAAATAAAACAACCTGTTTTTATAATAGAAAATTTAGAAAACACCGTACATAAGCAACACAAAACTTAATTTGGGGGGTGGGGGAGTGCATGTGTTGTGTGTGTGCATGGTATGCTACGTGCTATGTAGAGGTCATGGAATCACATCCATTAGCAATCACTTTAGTTCAGTTGACGTAACCTTATTCTCTTTAGTCAAAGTAACATCATGGTACCACATGCTTTAATCGTACCATTTGTGAATGGACTGTGCAAGATGTAGTGAATAGCTTATGCATGTGCCATGAACAGTTTACCCAATCTGGGTTCTACCACCATTCACCCCTGCATTCGTTTATCATGTAATGCAATATATCAAATTGCTAAAAAAACCTTCAAAACTGAGCATCCAAATACATATTGCACCTGATTATTAGAAGTTTTGTATGATACTAACAACAAATAAACATAAAAAAAGAGTTATTGTTGGTATAATACTGAAACTAAAATAAGAAAACCACTGAAGTTCCAATAGTCGCCCCAATGACATAAAACAGTAAAGGAAAGGAGAGAATTACACTTATATTCATTACTTAAAAACTGAAGTACTTTGCATTGTGTCTTTATGAATGCAAGTTAAAGGAAGCAACATTAGAATATGTTTGATGTATGTTTCTTTAAGGTAAATTGAGCATAGTAAAGGAATTTTCATTTACTCTATAATATTAAGACGATAAATTCCTTATGAAATCCAAGTACTGAACTATGCACAATTGAAAAGTGCACAGAATCATTTCAGATTTCTTAGAATTATTCACAAATTTGAACTATGATATCTCTTTTTTGTTGGAACCGATGACTAAAGATTCACATGGAAAATTTAAAATAGCCGGAACAATTATTTGAACATTAGATTAGATACCTAAAAGGCGATATGGAGAAATTAAGCTATGACCATCTAAATCAAGAATCCTACAGCAAACTCCGCACAAAACAGACAGAAGCTTGAATCGGCAAAAAGTAAAGTAAGAAACTAAAATAACATTAGATCATTCGAGTAAGTAAACCAATCATTTAATGTATAAACCAAAACACTGAATAATCACAAAGGGATTAGTGCTACCCGGCAAGCACTGGTATAGATGACAAAGCCCAACTAAATGTGAAGACGGATCTTGATTGAGTTGATGATGGCGGCAAACACGGTTGAGGGAGAGATGATGAAGGAGGTGTAGATCTGAGAATCAATCGAAATATTCATTTTTATAGGAACCCTGATAGCTTCTTTCTTGGGTAATGTAAATGAATAGACCACCTTTCAAGTATCCTAACAAATTCAATCTATAAAAAATTCATCCAGGTGGAAGGTTTACCTTCGAGACGAACGCGTTCGTTATCTGCGTTAGTTTTGTTCTCTTTGGCTTTGCCTGACCAACTCTTGTAAGGTTTGAATCATGTTTTCCAAGATGGTTTTTGCAGATGAACGGGAAGGAACGACGAGTGCATATGAAAGGGAATAAGGGAAATTAGGGTTAGGGCCTTTTTCAACTCGAGGTTGAAGAGAACTTATAGAGGACAGAGGAGCGAAATAAAATCAGCACTGAGTATTTTTTATGGGCCTGGCCCACTTAACTTGAAGATTAAATTTGTGGAAGGGATTATTTCCACGGGAATTCCAAATGGTATTTTCCATTTGTTGTTGAAAGGACCTGGAATTAATTTTTTAAGAAACCACGTGAAACTGAAATTTCATGAATAATCGAAAAGAAATTCATTGAAACAGAAAGATGAAAAAAAATATCCAACCCTACTTGATATGGTTGTTTAGATCTTAACGGTAGAGATGCTTCAAATTCCACCGCTAGTGTTGAGTTTATTAATGAGTCGAACTCTTCCGATTTATGATTTTTGGCTGTAAGATTGCAAATAATTTATTAAAATTTGTGACGCATACTCTTGCTCCAAAAGCGACTGGCCTCAAAATTTTGATTGTTTTGGAATAAAAAATGGACTTAACATTTTTCTGAATAAAAAAACAATTTATCAGTGTTGGAACTAGGTCAGCCCGCAACTGAAGATATGGGCGAATTTCAAAAAATTTACCCTGTCGGATCTTAATTGGGCCTATAAAGTCTAATTTATTTATAACGTTTCTAAATTTAATTTAAATAAAATCATATATTTCATTTGAATTTATAAATCGTTGATGTAAATTTATTCAATTTATTTTCAATTTGTGTACAAGCATACGCATGTACCATATATATATATATATATATATATATATGTGTGTGTGTGTGTGTATGTGTAACATGATATACCTGCAATGTATAACATGTCCGTATATAGATATTTGAATTTACATCGCAACAGACACACTAGCTCAACCTATATGTACTGTATGTTATCCAAATATGTGTATATGTTTACAATGTATATAAATATTCAAGTAATACACACATAGATATATATATATATAATATAAATTTAGTCACGAAAATTAAAATTAAAATTAAAAATAACTTACAAAGTGGTAGCAGCAAACTTCTTCTATTCAGTAGAAAGCTTCTTAATATTACAAGCTTACAATACTAGTTGTGGAAATACAAACTTATATTACAATAGTTTCTAAGCTCTGAGTCCTTATACTGAGGGACTCATCTTATTTATAAGGAGAGCCTGAAACTTTAATTACACATAGTTTTTATTTTTTATTTTTTTATTTTATGAAATGGTACTTAGATACAACATATCACTGAGACAGCATATCACATGTCAATACACGTTCGAATCACGCTACGCAAGTCGAACTTGTGACCTCTCGCACCAAAGTCGAATCACTTAACCACTGGGACAATGGTGCTTGTCTAATTACACATAGTTGATTACATAATAGAAAACTAAAAATCTATTAGCTATGTTGTCCAAATAATTAAGTGTTGGTACCTGAGATATTAGTTTTGATGAAAACAACTCTAGAAAATCATATAAAATATACATACTAATGTTTTATCAAGGTATATAGTGTATAGTGAAGGATATTAGACATGTATTGATTTAAGAAGAATGTACAGTATCAAGTAAAGATTGAAGAGATTCAAGATGTTGATACCGAGACTCAAGAGCTAGAGAATGAATGACTCATGAGTATTGAAGAGTTCAAGATTTCAAGATATTCCAGATAAATTATAGAGTCATAGATTTGTATTAAAATTCTGATATCACTTGATCTCTCTCTCTCTCTATTTTTAAATAAGCTTTTAAATATATTCTTTTCAAAACAACTTTTAAATAGTTTTCAATTTCTTATACTTATAAATACTAGTGTGAACCCGTGCTACACACATGGGTGCAATTATAAATGTTAGGAATTGTTAGATGGAAAAACAACTTAGATTAGGGGCATCATTAATGTATTTGTTAAAGGGGAAAATAAAAATAATAGGGTTTTCCCTTAGTGGTTGAGATATATAATATAGCCGACCTTTTTAGTTTAAAAAATTCTACTAAATAAATACTCTAATTTGTAGCTTCAAAAAAAAATTAGTACATTAAAGATGAATTTGTCGACTGTAACGTATCGGATTTTGCCCGTTCGAAAATCAACACCCGTACTTCACATTGTACTAGAATGCCGCAGATTCGACCGTTTAAATCCGATTCGCCGGAGCTATAACAACATTAAGTAAATAACACAGCGGAAGAAAAGAATAATACATTGATATACAATATCTGATACAACAGAGTGATACAATGAATATCAATATACATCAGAGATATGATACAAGAAATAGCAGCGGAAAAGAAAAGATAACAACAGCAGCGGATAGAATATCTCCAATAGAGTGCTCCAATCCATAGCTAGCTCCAGATAATCTACTCAACCTGAATATCTGAAAGAACCCAACTCTAGACTGCCCGTGTGGAAAATAGTGGGCACCCAGAGTTTAGGAAGGGAACAATAAACTCCGGATCAGTCATGGGACTGGTGTGAGCAACAAAAACAGTTTATCTTTAAACAACAACAAGAGGTTTTAAACATTGAAATCCGCAATGCTTTTAGAAAATGAAACTACCATAAGACCTCCCGCCACACACACAATGCAAACGCAGAATTGGAGGAGATTTCTTCTTATGATAGTCAAAGATGCTTACTACGCAAAATCAAATCATTTTTGATATTATTATTAGTGCATAGTGCAGAAAACATTTCGAAAGTATAATATTAATCTTAGCCAACATACGACCAGTATCGTATGCCTACTATAGCTACTATGTTCAATAGCAGGTTACCGCCACATTCCATAGCAGGTAATACAACTAAAACCGTACAAGTCACGTATTGTTTCTTTGGATTTCCAACAAATGGTCAGGCTAAGGAACTTCCTTCCGCCGCATGGGATCGCCTCTGGCGGGACGTCCCGAGAGACAAACTGCTCTCTGCCAAACAAGGCCGGGTTACCCCTGTAACAGGTAACTCACGAATATGCCACCCCCCGGTCCTTTGGGACCTTTATCCGAGCTCGGTATCCAACATCACACATCATAAAGAAAGTGTATCCACATGAGTAAGTATCTGGGCTCCATACCATGATACCACCCCTTTCCAGAAGGAAATGACATACCCTAAAGGGCGCGACCCTCATAACCTTGCCGCAACGATCCTATTTCGACCATTTCCGGGTAGTGAGGCCCTGACGAAGTCTCGTCCACAAAGCTACGCTTTTTCAAAAAGCCATGCTTTGGGTCAACAGATGATCAACCTATGATCACAAAGATAAATGATCAAACAAATGATCATATCACAAATGATCAAACACTGATCTTCACACAGCAACACTCAGCATGCCACATTACCAAATTGGGAATATATCGCTGATAACCTTCAACTACATAACCTCTGAGCTCGTACGTCTCAGAGAAGGGTGTTAAGCTAAGAGAATAAATTCTCCGCCACCAACAGATATGTATTTGAAAGAAATCGGCTTTATATCTCAAAGTGTAATGTCAGACATGTATCCATACAAGTCTGTTCCGGGTTCGAACAGAACCGAAGGCACTTCTTACGAAGCCCTTGCAAATCCGGATAATTTCCAATCACGTCCGGACTTCCCATCACAAAGGGTGATAAAATCTCTATATCGGGGCCAGTCGATGCAGAGACATTCGACGAGTTGTCCTTTCGTTTTCGAAAATATCCGGTCTTCACCACCGGTCTTCAAATGCTATCCATATACGACGTATCATTATTCGGAATGGGATATATGACACAAAGGTCCTCTCCCGGCTAAACCGAATAATGAGCGCAATATTTAAAAACATATGGATAATTGGGATTTCAATTAAGTCACAACTTATTACCCAAAACTTTTCTTTAAATGGTTTAACCGATTACCATTTTCAAATCTTTAAACAAAAAGATTCATTTTAACAACCTTAAATGGTTTAACAATTTTCCACACTTTAATCTTTTAAACAAAAGATTCATTCACAGGTTTTCCAAATTAATTTCCATTTCAATTTAACTCGTTAAATCTTTAAATCAAAGATTTAACTCATAGTTTTCAAAACAATTCCATTTCAAATGGTTTAAACAAATCATCATTATAAATCTGTTAAAAATAAACAGATTTAATTCATAGCTTTTCAAAACAATTCATTCATAACTTGGAAAACCATTTTCGCTTCAATCTTGAAATTCCTTTACTTAAACTGGAATTTCATTTCTTATCTGAAAGCTTTTATTCCTTTAAAACAAACAGTTTTTATTTTGGAAATCTGATTCATTTATACGAGTCAAAATCTTTGGGTTAAATCCAAATTCTCAAAATTTTACTTTTAAAATGGTTTAACTTCATATAAACACATTTATAACATTTTTAATCACTAGTTTCAAATCATAGGATTCAATTTCAAACTTGAATTCAAATTTAAATCTAATTATTTAAATTTTCAAAACTCGATTAAGTTATTCAAAATAACTTTTATTTTTGAAATTCCGTTTCAAAAGCTTTTCACTTTAAACTCAAATCTCTAATTTCAAAAATCAATTGAAATTAAAATTTCAATTTCAAAAACATCAGATTTACATTATCTGTGACTTAACTGATTTCCACGTGAAATCCATATTTGTGTGTGTAAAAGTGTAGTCCAGGGGTTTCACACACAATAGTGCAACATCAATCATCACAGATATATCAATAAGCGGTATAATCGATAACGCTTATCTTCATTCACAAATTCACAGATAAAATAAATTTATCGGTCACAAAGATTCACAATAATAATTCGATGTGGGTTTCGGATAACCAACTGGAATCCGACTCCCTGTCGCATCGAAATTCAAGTGCCGTTTTACGGGCCAAGGGTTTCATATTCACATAGTAATATATCACAGAAACAGAAATCACAGCTCAGCATATATCACACAACATCACAGATCAGAGATATCAAACAAGTCAATCATTTAGTCAAATCCAATCATCCATAAGTAAGGTCGATTTATTTACCTGATTAAATTAAATTAGATTAGACACTAATCCTGGTTTAATTAACATTAATAAATTTCAATCCATTTTAATTTATTATCCTTTAGTCATTAATTTATCAACCTTAACAAATAAATCAATCAACCTTTAATCATTAAATAACTAACCTTTAATTAATTTCTAAATTGATGATCTCTAATTACAAGTTAATTACATCAAGCAATTATACTTTAATCATTTAATTAATAAATTTTAATTATTTATTTAATTACTTTCAATTAAGTAATTTTACTTAACCAATTCCATAATTGATTATCCTTAATTAATTTAATCTAATTAATTGATTAATTAACTTAAATAAATCACATCAATTAATCATTTACCTTGCATATTTAAGTTAAACAAATTTATATAACTCTTCATTCAAATATCAAAGAAAACTTTTATAGAAGAATTTATATAAATAAGGTTTTAAACATTCTATTGGTTAACAAATTCATTTAAAATGACATATACTTTTAAACCTTTAAACTTGTTTAAACATTTGATTTTATAAAACTTTATTCATTTCAAATTTAGAATACCAATTTAAGTTTTTGAAATCATACTTAAAACTGATTTAGAACTTAATTTAAATCTTTGTTTTCGGGTTTAAAAATCATTTTAAAAGATCTGGTTCAAATTCGAAAACAGACAGGCTTAAGAACCTGTGACCAGAAATTTCACTCGAGGCTGTCTCGAGTCGTTCCCGAGCAAAATTGCTCCCTGCTTCGAGTCCTAGCCAAAACCTACCTGTGACATAATTTTTTCAAAAATTTGTTTTAAGTTCTTAAAACTGACCCGATTCCATGCCTAACGAACGCGAGCATGCCGAGTTTTCACTCGAGTCAAACTCGAGTTTCCCCCTTTCCTTCCTCGAGATAACCTCATCTTCCCCAACTTCAACACATCACCAGATGCACACATACACTCGTGTACGTGCACAGCAAGCCCGGCCACCGTAGATCAGTACTTCGACCACCCACAAGTCACTCTCGACCATGGCGACAACACACGAAACTCAGGAACCATGATTCGATCGAGAATCAAAATCGACTCCTAACCCATACGACCTGCAACGTGCTACCAGCAAACACCATTGTCTCTGACGACCTAGACCCCTAAATACCTTGCCGTCCTTGCCAAAGCTTCGTCGAACCCTCCAGCGGCCATCCCCATAAGCGCGTCGAACTCGGTCGATCACCGATGTCAAACGAACCCAAAAATAAGCACGCGACAAAACTAGGTCACCAGACTTAGACCCCTCGCCGCTGCTTCCACAGCCAACTGCACCACCTTCCTCCATTTTTCCTCGACTCACCGATCACCCCTCCGTCACCCAGAAGAGCCCCGACCTCTCCAGATACACAGATCATCAGAAAAACCAAGACTTCCCATTCACGTTCAAACTCAGACTGCTCCTTTAATACCTCACTAAAAATTGAGATTTTGATTTTAAAAATCATAACATTCCAAGCCAAAACCAGTTATGTATTTGGATCAGAGAATTGTATCAGATGGATTTTAGCATAATTATAAGTTTACTGTAAAAATCTGGGTTCCAGGCACTATACAGAGATATACATGTTTATACTGATTTTAGATCCTAGTTCATTGTTAAACAACTGAATTTACTTGAAGTTTAGGGCCTATTAGAGAATCAGAGGTGAAAGAAGTGAAGTTTGAAATTTAATTTAAACTCAGTGATAAAAAAAAACAGGGAGAAACCTCATACTAAATATCCAATTTCCCATATGTATACTCGGAAAAGTATGTCAATATATATATATATATATATATATATAGCCTATCATTTCAGATTTTATCATGCAACCAAAAATTTATATACTTAAATTTTTAGAATGTTACTCACAGTTTTGAGAAGATGACAGAGTTTGCTTTTCTCTGAAACAGGCTTGAAAAACTACAAGCTGGAAACCTTCTCTTGTATTGATTTGGATTGTATTGTTGTTTAAATCTGGGTTGTTGTTGTAGTTGAGACTTGAAACAGTAGCTTGAATTCACTTGCATGTTTCTAATTTTGATCCTAGGCTTCAAGTTGTATTCTATTTTGAGGTTGCCTTAAGCTTTCAGATTTGCTTTTGATTTAATTTGTTTGTGTTTTAGAGGAGATGATGTTTACTTCATATATTCTCAGTTAAAATGAACGAATTGAAATGAGGGTGTTGATGTATATAAAAGAGAAGTTGTATAGGTTGATATCATCTTTGTACAGCAGGGTATATTATTATTTTGTACAAACCATACCAGAGATCTTTTATTAAATAGGGTGGCTGAAAGGTAAGGTAGATTGTATGCTAAGGACATTTGCATTTATTACTTGGCTTCTATTATAAATATTTACCCTATCTTCCTCTGCTAGCTTGTCTCGGCTGATATGATGCAATGTAGTGTGCTATAAAATCATGCCTAAATTGCCTTGTACAAAATACATATTTATTTGTACAAAGATACTTTATGTAGATAATTTTTATTTCCTTTGTTTGCTTTCATATACACACACTTGTTTGTATTTTGTTTTGCCTGGCATACTTACATCTCATTTTTGCTTACAACTTCAAACAGTCTACATATTTACTTATTTGTTATACTTACTTGAATATATTTTATTTTGTTATGTTTTCTTCTTTTGTTTTGTGGTTTTATAAGTGTTCATATGTGAATGTATTTTATTTCTATGCTTATTTTTTTCTTTGTATTCTTTTATTTTACTTCTATTTTAATTTATCATTAGATTTTACTTAATGTATTTACTTTGTATTTTTATTTTCATAAATATTATTTTTAAATTCAAATTACCATCATTTTTAAATGTCTTATATCAAATTTATTTTAATTCGGGAAAACTCACTTCCATTTATAATAAATTATACAATTTTAATTCAAAAATTCTACAAAATATTAATTTAAATTAAATTAAAATCTGGGGTCGTTACATCGACCCTTATTTTTCTTTTCTTTTTTTTATGAAGTTTGAATTTTCTAGAATATTGAGATTTTGAAACTTGATAATTATAGGAAATGAAAACTGGATTTTCAAACTTTAGATTTGAGACTTTTTTGGTTTTCTAAAACTTTAATCTTATAATTTTTTAGTTTAGTATTTTGTTTGTAACTTATTAGTTCTATTTTTTTTAAATATTAATAAAGAAACACTATAAGGATATTTTTTTTCCAATAAATAGTTTAAGAAAAAAATCGTTTAGTATTTTTTTTCACTAACCAAAATTGCATGTTTTGATTTTTTTTAACCAGTAGCACATAACAATCAGTGCCAGGAACACGTGGTTAATGTGGTGATCAAGCTAAAAATCATCTAAAAAATTAATATTTACCATGAAAAAAATTACTTTTGATCCAAGAAACTAAAAATAAAGTAATCAAGCATAGTACCTTATACAAATATTATACTCACACATAATACCTCAGTCAACCTCAATGAAAAATTGATTTATAAATCAGGCATTATATAGATGAAATGGAATATTTCCATTAGTCAATCAATTATATGAATTCAAAGCTTCAAACAATGCAAGATTGCCTAGTGTATTACGTTCTATATTAATTTAACAGTAAGAACAGTCAAAGTGAACATTAGTTTATTGTTCTTTGACCAAGAGCCGAATTAAGGCTACAAACGTATTCTGCATAAAATTTGGGAGCCTTCGCATTCTGCCAAAACATAGAAACAATGTTAGATACATTTGCTGAGTATTCATATATATATATATATAAAGTTAATCTTTGAAAACATAGAAACTATGTCAGTTATATACAGTGAGAAAATATGTAAACATGACAGCTTTCTGTCTTTCTAATAAAACAAATACTCAAGATGGAAAGATGAAAAGTGAAGATATAAATCTCTTACAACTCATATTTAGATATGTGGAATAAACCTTAATCTATTGAAAAATAGTACAATCCTGTCATATGTAGCTTCCTTTACCAAAATGTACTCTACTAACATTACAAATACAAATGTAGATAATGGACAAAAGCCCTATACACAAAAAATAAATTGAAACAAAATAATATTGTTCAATCCAAGTTTAATGTACTCATAAAAAAATTTATATGCTGAAAATTAAACTAATTATATCAAGTTCTAATTAAGCTCCCAACTAAAATAAAATTTCATGGTTTACAAAAATTAATTAAGTGAGCACAATAAAGAATTTTGATCAAACTAAGATAAAATTAACATCCGTATTTTAGATTAGTATTGTAGGAAATTTAAAATGTATAAATAAGATACATGGAATTCACCTACCACCCTTTGGAGTTGAAGCTCAATTGAAAATGTGCACCATCACTTTGAATCAAAGAGGCTTTAGACTGATATGGTACATAAGTCATATTGGTTTGTTGTGAAGAAATTCCAAGGATGGAACTGTAATACAAAAAGTAACAATTACAGTATTAGCTATTTCTGCCCAAACTTTCATTTTTTACACAAAAAAGGTAACAAAAAAAGAGTAAATTACCAAATCAATCTCCTTTCCAGTCACATGTTTATCAAAAAGTGCTTCTAGTATGTATAGATGATTGATAGCAAGCAATACATCATACATCATAATCCGCATCAAAGAATGAAGAACTTTAGTATAGTAAAATAACCGAAAACTGTATCAATGGAACAATTTTACCAAATCCTAGCATATTAAAAAATTTCTTGATAACATTGATATGTTCACTTAAACAATTATAACAATCACAACATTATCATATTGGCAAACAATATCGAATTGCCTAATTATCGCCACACTGGTAAGTCTAAGAATTTCATTATACTCCCAGGAGGCTAGTAGGCTTTAGATTATGATTTAATAAACTAATACATTAAGGAACAATGAGTATTACATGAACTGAGAATTGCAAAAGAGGTCACTGTTTACAAATAAAGTGGAAGTTAAGACTAAAACAAATTAAAGCAAACAAAATAAAAACAATATTCCATGTCGCGTATCATCAATAAGACACAAAAGTAATTAATAAAAATGTTTTCTAGTGAAATCATAACATTGGCATGTGAAAAAAATCATACTACAATTCAAAATTTAAAGTTACAAATGCGAACTCCAAAAATACAGTGATATATTAGACAAAATAATTAATTATATGCATAAAAAATTGTGAAAATACATGTAATACATAATAATACAGACGCATAAGAAAATAATTAACCGTTAAATTATTAGGCCTCATATTAACTCATTTCATTCATATTCACTCCAGCACATGGATACAAAATAACTTTGCTCAAGGAAAATATAGCATACACGAAATCTGGCATAAAGCATTCATTTCTATTTTCTTACATGCCATGATCGTTTTTCTTTTATGGAACATTAAACGAAAAATAAATTCTACTTATTCAATGTATGGTAAATATAACCGTGACACAAAATAAAAATATGGATGACCATAACCGTATTCTTTTTCGTTGTGGTTTCATTCATACTATATCAATTATGCTAACAACTAACCCATCTAATGCTTTTGCATAGACATGCAAAATTATCTGATAGCTCCTTTATAAATTTAAACCATTTGAAATTTTTGTGCCCTCCTTTGTTGTTAGCTTTTTTTTCCTATTTGACTCCAAAAATGCGATTCTGGATATATGACTATAAAATATTCGATTTGATTTACTCCTGTTTTAATGTCAAAAAAAATAAGATTTTATTACTGGGATCAAAGCAATTTACTAATGAGCACCCAACCTTTTGTAATATACTTCACAATAAATGGGCAGTTGACACTTTTAGAAAATATAGCCAATTTTATCTACATGATGTAAACCATGGGTGGACCAACTTTCGGGATACTTCGACAGTTTATACTGTAAAAACATAGATAGTGAAATTCAGTCAATCTCAGAAACATGGTAAATTTTCCATGCACTAACTGAATTTAAAGACAAAACGTGACACTCAAACGAAAAGGAAGATTATATATTGACTCTGCAGCATTAATGTAACCTTGAAACATAATTTTTTTTGTCCTAAAATGACCAAACAAAGCATTATAGTTTTTCAACATGTAAAAGTTGCAAATATATAAACTAAATATACATCATAAACACTATAAAGAAATCAACACAGAGAACCAACAATCAATTTTCCATCGATCATGACCATGGGAAAACATATTTAATTTCTATATATATTACATCTTATACCAAAAGAAATAAGAATATAGAGTAATAGAACACATGATATTTTTAAAAACATTGAGCATGTATACAAAGTATCAAAGCATTATGGGATTGATGAAATTGTATTCTGCTACGTACAAAAAAACGATCACCATTTTTTAAAATAAAACACTTATTATTTCAAATTTACCTTGGAAATATTCATCCCACCATAAATAGACGCAACAGTGCGTAAACCTTATCAAAAAAGAGACCAAACAAAAATGAAAGGACCTCAAGCACGCAATGGAATGCATAAATTTCACAAATAAATGGAAAATGATGCTGCGATATAAACTAATGTGTACATTCATTATATAGCAAGTCAATCATACTAACAAAGCTAAAGAGTTAAATAGTGGACTAAGCCAATAAATGAAAACAACAATGAAAATAAAAGTGAAGTACGCATATATTTTTCCATCATTATTTTCAATGCTAAAGAATAATAACCATAGGAAAACATAATTTAATTCCTACCGTTTCTCTAGTAAAGCAAAAACCACTTCAGAAATAACACATAAACAAATAGATGTGAGAATCAAACGGATGATGGTAGTTTTAATGTCAATACCTTGCAACTCTGGCGTTGGAAGGAATGCTAGCGAGGCTAGCAGTTCTACTGTATTCCAATGTATCCCAGTCCTCGCTAGATGATAACAAAATAGAATTTTATATATATATATATATATATATATAGAACTCATGCTTGTCTTAATCATTGAACTGTATATAGAAATTTGATTAATATATAAAAGTAAATGTTCATTTACATGTCAAACAAAACATGAAATTTATGACTTTAAATTATCGTAGCAGTTGGGACTGAAACTTAAGTTTAGTTTTCACATATATGTAAGTAAGGAACCTCTTTATTTATCGATCCATTTCTATCCACCTTTAGATAATTATTTATATCATTAACCTCTATAAAACAATCACTTATCAACCGCTAACATAACTATAAAACCGTGGCCATGAATCTGGATTTTGATCTGAAATTTTCAACCAAAATCCTCAAGGTTTTCCTTGCTTGCCTTATTTGTTTTTATTTCCTCTTTGTTCAAAACCCACCCACATTTGCTGTACAGCCCAAGCCTTTCAGCATCAAAGCTATAGTTTAGTTCATTGCTATTACCTTTTCATAAATTTGGGCATTCTCTTTTGAATTTAATATACTTGTTAAACTAATAGTGGGATACGGAAAACACAGGAAGAGAAAAAAGACCGAGAAGACAAAACAACAAAGATATAAGAGATGTAAAGAGCAGAAACGCAGGAACAACAAAGCAAAACAAATCACTAAACAATACAAAAAATCAGGGCCAAAGCATACTTGGCAGCTAGGTAATATTATTCTAAGGAAGAAAAGTAACCAAACAGGGATTCTAAACTTAAGTTCAGACATACTTCCTTTTTTAAATAAGATTGTTTTCCCATTCCAATATAGTTTACATGTGAGTTCAGACATAAGTTTTTAAAGAGTGCAAGTGAAAACAGGAAAAGAACAGGATGAACGATCCTAACGAGTTAAACATCGGTAAAGTCAAAACAATGAGCAGGGAAAAAAAGTGCATGGTATGTTTCAAATAAATGGCTTCTCAATTATAACGATATAAAATTGTCTATAATCAGCTAAAATCACTTAATCTTCATATACACTTTCAATTTCTTCAGGTTTATGTAGGAAGAGCACAACCGAGTATAATGGGTGATAATTATGAGATTAAAACTGTCATGTTGTTTGTTAGTTTTTGTTGGTTATAGGGCAAGCAAAAATAAGTTGCCAATGATTATCACGATTAAAAATAAATGCATTATGAAATTTAAAACAATGAGATTCAAGTTTAGTGGACGTAACCCGAGGATTCATTTAGCTTTTTGTCATATAATTGTTGGTTAGAAATTAAATTCATTAAAAAATTGGAAGACTATATATATATATGTCAATATATGGTCCTCTAAATGCCAAGGAGGTTCAAAGACTCTAATACCCTATATATTGAACAAAATAAAATAAAATGGAAAGAGGTATGAAACAAAGTATGTCGAATTGTTGATTTCAACTCAAAACATTATTGTTATAGGATAAATACTCTTTTATCAAGTGTTGTATATGATTCATGGTAATCTTTTATTAGGTTTTGCGCATGATTCAACGTACTCATGAAAAAAATATAAAAGCTAACATTTCCAAGAAGATAAAAATATGGTCCTTATAAAAAATTATGCATGTAGAAACATTGAATGTGTATCAAAGAAATGTGTAAATCAATTATAGAATTTTCATATCCAATGTTAAGTTTCAAGTTTTTTACATTGTAATAACCGCCATAAATGGGTAGTTCAGGCAAAAACACAATGCTTTATAGAATTAAAAAAAACCTAATTTATAATGAAATCTCCATGAATTTAGTTTTATAAATGCAAAGTAAAATGTTTATACATTGAAGTGAAACCGTAGAAGAAAAAAAGAATGCTTCAGTTATGCTTGAGAGCCAATCAACATACTTAAATTGTGATAACCCGGATTTTTGGGCATCAGATAATTGGATAATTATCTGATTTAACTTGTAAAATACTGATTTATAAATTGAACAAATAAATCTGATAATAAATATTTATTTCTGGATGAATATTTATTTGATAATCTCCTAATATAATTACTTAAAATTTATAAATTGAATTTGTGTTTGCTTAAATATATATATATATATATATATATATATTGAGTTGATTTTAAATTGGATTTTAAAATTGAATTTGAATTTGAATCTGGATTTAAATTGAAATTTAAAAGATAAATATTTTAAAATATTTTGGATTTAAAAATATATTATATATGATTTTATTTAGAATATAATTGGTTTTATATTTATTTTCTTTTAAAAGTTTTATTTGTATAAATTAAGAAATTATTTATTAAATAGTAAATTAAATACAAAAGCTTTTTATTAACATTTAAAAATAATAAAAAATGTATAATGACAAGTGTTTAATTAAAAAGCTTGTTAATAACATGTGTAATTTAATAATCAATTGTAAATGACAAATGTTAAGAATTAAACAAGTGTCATCTTTGTATTTTCATTTTCTTTAATTTTAAAAAAAATCATAAATTTAGTCTATATAAACATCTACCTTCTTTCTTCACTTCTTTTTACTATCTTCATTTCAAAAACAAAGAATCAATCGTTTTTAAATTCTCAAACCTGGAAAAAACAAACATGCAAACATTTTTCAAAACCTGGAATATCAAGCAACCTTCTCAAACAACAACTAAGCTTCAGATTTCAAAGTTTCCAGTTTCAAAATTTCAAGGATCAAAAGCATTTTTCTTCAACAATTCAAGTTTTCATAGTCTTTCTGTTCATCTTTTAAACATGTGAGTAAACTACTATTTTAAACTTTAGTCTGATCTATAACTTGATGTTGTGATTAATATTTGAAGTGAAGTGGTGAAAAATGTTTGCATGGATGTAAATATGTTTGTATATATATAAATATGCAAATACTTAAGTATGCATGTCTGTATATATGTATGTTTAGGCTCTGTTGTTAATCACAGGTTCAATTCAATCAAAATATAATTAATATCTCTTCGTTTAAACAATTTCTGGCTAGGATCCCTAAAGGAATTATGTTTGAGTTAACTAGATCTTATTTTTAAAAATAAATATAAGTGAAATTAGTTAATGTGTAACTGGAAAATTAGAAATTTACAGTAAATATATATATAGTCAGGAAAATCGATGAATTGAAATTTATATTTTGAATATATAACTGGATTCGAACTTGAAAATCATGAATTTTGATAATAGTTTTAAGATTTTTAAGATTGGGGATGATGAGGAATTTATCATTCGCCGTGGAGGTGGTGCGACGTTGATTTAGGGTTTTATGCCCAGTTTTGCTCGAGGTGGTTCTTGCGGTCATTTCATCGTCGAGGCTGAATCGGAGGCGATCAGACCAGGAGGATTAGAAATGTAGACGAGTGATACAGCTCTGATCGTGATGGCGTGGTCTCAGATGGTCGGGATCGTCGGCGTGAGGAGTTTTTGGTCGATCAGGTTTTTGGGTTCCAGTTTGATCGAGTGCTCGATTTTGATTTTCAGACAAATTGATCGATCTGGGTGCTCGGGCTAATCGAGTAGATCATCGATGACTTGTAGATGACGGCGAGGTCGATCGGAGATGGTCGGAACGGTGGTGCACGTGCACGCGTACATGATTATGTCTGGGGTTGTTGATTGATTTGGGAAGAAGAATGGGTCTTGGGGTTTAACTCGGGAAATCTGGTGGTTTGACTCGAAGTCGAGATGATGCGAGGAATACACGGGGCTTGGCTCGGGGAAATGATGGGTTAAGCTCGGGTTTCTTTTGTTATGATATCCAGTTTAAAATAAAAGAAAAATAACAAGTTTAAATGGAAACATAAGTTAGTTAACAAGTTTTCAATAAATTATAAAGTCATATGGTTTGAAATTTAATTTGTTTTTGATTTGAAAATTTTATATTAGGTTAATTAATTGAATTAATATGGAATTGTTTTCAAAATAAAATGATTTAATTAAGTGATTAATTAAGATAATGTTTATCTTAAAATTAATTAAGGTTGTGATGATAAATGAAGCAATTAAAGAGTCATTACTTAATTTAATTAATAAATGATTAAGGTTTATTAATTAATAATTAAGGGTAATTAATTAGGTAATTAAAGATTAATTAATTGCTTTGTAAGGTAATCAAGGAATGATAAATTAATTAAATGGTTTGTAATTAATTAATGATTGATTAAGCAGGGTTAAGTAATTAATTCTTAAGTAATTACTTTAATTAAGTGATTAGAGAATCATTAATGTGATTAATTAATTTAGGAGATTAATTAAAAGTTAATGTGAATGGTTAATGCTAATTAATCTATGGGGTAATTAAAGGTTAATTACTTAATGTAATTAAAGGATAATTAATCAAGGATGATTAATTAAGATTGATGATTAAGGAATGATTTATTAATTGGGCTGTAATTAATAAATGTTGAGTATGCAGGATTAAGGTAATCCAAGTGATTAAAGTTGGTAATTAATTTAATTGGAGATTAATTAAATTAATTAGGAATTATATATCTAATTAATCTTTCTTATGGATGATTAAATTGTATTGAATGCTTGGAGTGATTAATATCTAGACTGATAACTTGTAATGTACTGTGATATGATATGATGGTTGAACTGTGATATTGTGAGTTATCTATCGATAATTGATTTGCTGTGAGAATATGATAACCTGTATTTAAAATTGATTTGTATCCACTTAAATAACTGGGATTAAGGATGACATTGAATGGAAGAGACCGGGGTCGGGTATAAGTAAATACCCGAAACCACTTCGATTTGAAGTCTACAATAATTCTTTATAGATTTGATATGTGTAATCAATAGGCTGGAATGGAATAATATAAGTAACTGGACCATTGAAACTATATAGTGGTAATTAGGGATTGATTTGTGAAATAAGTGGTTTATCTTAACAAGTTAAGAACTCGTAGGAAAGGTACAAGTTACCCGGGTTTGCAACTATGTTTTATAGCTTGGTATTTCAAATTCGTAGGGTTTACTCACGCTGGTTTCCAGCCTGATCCGGGTGTTACTTTGTTGTAATGCTCGGGTCAGACCGAGTATTACAGATTTCAAGTTAGGACGTTCTGGAGCTCAGGTGGCGAGCTGGATGGCAGGAACGTATGGAGTATATTCCGTTGTGTTTTGGAGTCTATATAGATAGTAGTCTGGGACAGATTATTTTTACTGTCTAGTTAAATTGTGAATGGTTGTAACTCTGATGTATTGTATGTAAATTGACAAGTACAGCTTTTCTTTGTATACATGCTATTATTCGATATTATATTTTGATCCGCTGCGAATGTGAGATTCTGTGTTTTGTTTCCTGTTTCTTCTTCTACCTCTTTTCTTCTTTACCCTAACAATCTGGTATTTTCGGGATCGAAAATTTTGGGTCGTTACATAAATAGTCCAATTATAACAGTATTATCCTACATGGTTGAATAATACCCAGAGATGTTTCCTTTATATTAATTAACATAATGGTAACATTTAGTAATAAGACCAAAATGCAGAAACAGAAGCAGAAATATATTTGGTTGGAAAATATGAATGTTACTTGAGTATACTTAATTGGCTGATTTTATTACTAATGTCAAAAAGAAAATAACTAAGTTGATATGAAAGTAAGAAAATATGATACTTACCAACAATGAACCTACTTCTTATGAACCAAGACTTCAAAAATCTATCTTTTAGATCTAACAATCCCAAATGTTCTTCACCAATAGCAAGGCGGCGTTATGTGTAATTTTTGGTACAGTACTATAGCTTGATCATCTAGTCTTCTACATCCCTGCACAATCATAACAGTCATTACCAAAAAACCATCTAAAGAAAAGAGTATTTATCAAATAAAGCTATTACATTATTTAAGTAAAGAATGATATTGTCTAATGTCAGTAATACCAACTAATTCACTCATTGCTTATACTGTCACACATTCTCAATGGTGTTGTGAACTTGTGCTTTTGTGCATATACACCAAGTACCAGGTTACATGTCTTTTTCTGGGTCATTTTCTTTTCTGGTTGAAAATTATTATATCATACATAGTCAAGAGCCATAACAATATGCATTGGTGGGTTTGCTTTATTTAAATGAGTATGTTTTCTCTACGATTATAGGTTTTATATTTCAACAATAATACTATCCTCATAAGTAGTGGATAAAATGGTTTGTACCTCAACTTAAGGGAATTTTGCTCCTTAACCATAGCCCGAATGAACTCTAGTTGATTGCCACCATAGTAATCCTCTGAAAGATAGATCTTGAATTTTTCCAACCTTAAAAGAAGTTCCTAAAAAGTAGTTAGAAACGTATGATTATACGATAGAAGATCATACTGAATTTTTTTGGAAACACTCTAATTTACAATTTATTTCAACTAATTAAGCACCATCAATTCATCTTTATTCCCGCCTTTTCATAGTAAAACCAAGATGTTCACATTCTTTTGTTTCATTCATCAATTCGGATTTGAATATAATTCACTAACTAAATAAAAATTGATATTGAAGAAAAAGATCAAACTATATATAGATTAGAAACATAATAGTAAATAATTACGAAGAAATTCTAATGCTTAATGACCAAAAATAAAACCAAAGGGCGCAAGCATAAAATCTACTACATTCAAAAAAGTACAAACAAAAAAAGTAAAAGTTTGCACTGGTACTCATATAAAATTTAGATGCAAGGAGATGAGATAGAGCCGAAGATTTGTAACAAACCAAAAAGGGCAAAAAACAAACTAATCAAAAAAGATCAAACATTAAAATATACCTAAATGTCAGGAATATTATCAATTAAGAAAGCGACATGTAATGGTATAGAAATTAAGATTGGCGACGATGACTGGGGGAAATTGACAAATAAGCAAATGAAATTGGCATTAAGCGAATAGAAATCGACAAATGATCATATTTTTGTTCACAAAATTTATAGAAGTTCCTTTGCCTGAAGCGCTAACTATTTAATGCACTAACATTGAGTATCTTTTGAACTGTTAACAAATGATAGGCACATTCGCTATTCGAAAAGAGAGCTAAAACAAATAGCATGAATTGCCATGTTAAGTAAAAATTCTTTCAATACTCGTGGAAAAGGAATGTAATATCATAAATACAAATCTATGTTTTTCACAACTTCATGATTCTTGCGTATCACGTCAACAACGCCAGTTAAACTTATCCATAATACCATTAGCCTTTATTATTCATGTATGGAAAGATGACCATAATTGTAGCTATTATCATGGTAAAAGAATCTTATAAATCTATAACGGATTAATAGTCAAAAAAAACAAAGAAAAGTAATCATAGGAAAAATTAAATATACACTCCAACATAGGATATTATTTTCCAAAGTTAGCTTAGGAAATAAGTATTTAAAAAAACTGTGCTATAGCACCAGAACCTATTTAAATAGTAATGAAAATTTATCTAGTATCTACTTATCATGAATTACAGAAAACTTTTAAACATTGATTTAAGCATCAATCTAACACAATTAATCATGTAAGCTTTGTTGCACCTTTCTGGAACAGGGAAGTATGGTCAAATAGAAAATCCTGAAGCCCTACTGTAACACACACACATTTATGTCGATGAAACAATTGTTATTGCAATCATTAGATTTCCATTATCTTAACCTTAGGACCATTTAGTATTATAACAGATAGAGTAAAATAACCTAATCGCAACCAAATTCTCAATCTAAAAGCAAGATAACAATGAACTTCGCAACAGAAAAATGTCAAAGCAATAATCGACAACCAACAAATACCAGCCAAATACATTAGCTACACTAAGCGGGGGGAAAAATGGCTGAGGAGATTACCTAAATGCGACTATTGTTGCACGCCTTAGGAAAATACCGATGGATGTTTGCGAAAGAGTAGTGGGCATCGAGGTTGGGGCGAAAAATGGCCGTTGGAAAACAAAATCATGACGGTCAGGTGGGAGGACAACATCGTTCATCTCGTCGAATTGGATTTGGCTTATATTGCCTAATTTCAAATTAGGTTTCGGCAGTACTGGGGAGGAGAAGGAATATACAAAATATAAGGCTTTAATTTTTAATTAGGAGGATAAAAAGAAAGAAAAAAGGGGGAAAATGAGACTGTTCAGTTCACAAAATACCGAGGAGGCTTGTGAGCTCTTAAAATCTAACTCAATAATAATAGTATAGTATAGATTATTTTAGGTTTTTGATATTTTACTAAGTTATTGTTTTTATTAAATTTTGATTTATATTGGTTTATTTTTCAAAAACCTTATCATATAATTTTACTCAAGTTTTATTATGATTTAAAAGTGTAAAATTATATTTAAGCACGTTTACAAAGTATCAAATTATTTTATAGAGCAATACATTTTCAAAATAATATTTTAAAGTGTTTTTCAAAATTACAAAGAGCATGTCGGCATACTCTACCCCTATATGTCGACATACTAGCAGTGATTTTCAAAAATCAAATTTCAAAAGAAGTGTTTATTCGTCATATCTCTTCACGAGCGGACATGACCATTATTTCTCTATAAATACCTGTCTTCCCAACGAATTTTTCATCATTAATCATTCTTCTTCTCTCC
Organism: Allium fistulosum; assembly: GCA_030737815.1. Classification (NCBI taxonomy): domain Eukaryota; kingdom Viridiplantae; phylum Streptophyta; class Magnoliopsida; order Asparagales; family Amaryllidaceae; genus Allium; species Allium fistulosum. The sequence goes on along the minus strand of CM060908.1, from coordinate 514,594,507 downwards.
CCCTTATCCTCTTTCATTTTCTAAACAAAAATATAACCATACTGTGCCAAATTTCAACCAGAATCAAACTCAATCACTATTAGTTTGATTCTTTATCATTTGCTCTCTGATTTCTATCATCTCTGTAACGACCCGCAAATTTATCACTTTTACAAATTATATATTTTAAAAAAAAATTCAAATAAAAGGTTGATAGTACAAATAATATTGCTTTGAGTGATAATAAATAATAGTAATCTTATTTTGAATAAATATTTACAAAATATTTCATTTGGTAGTATATCGATAAAATGGCCGAAAACCGTTTTATCGATAAATAGCTCTTTAATCATAAAAAGTCGCGCATGGAGTTGGATACACACACTTATTTTTATAATTGAACAAGAATATGAAATAAAATCAATTATTTTATTTCTGTGAATAAAATGTATTTAAGACATCATCAATGATGCCCTTATATTTAATAATTGATTTAAATTGAGATTTAATGATTTAATAATTATTTTAATAATTTAAATAATGGTTTTGAAAAATTATAATTCCTTTTAATTAATTATGAAGTAATAATGAATGATTTATAATGGTTTTATAAAGTTATAAAAGTAATTTGAAATTATAAGGAAAATCGATATCGGTTTATCAGTATAATAACACTTTTTATAAACAACGGTTTAATATTCATTTATATGGTTTTATAATTCAAATATGACCGATAACCGGTTTCCCAATTTTCAATGATTTAATGAATAAAGGTCATTCATAGGTTGTTGCAGCCTTATTAACATGTTATGAACACTTATGTAACATACATATATACACTTTAACTTATACCGAAACATGCATACAAATATACATACATACATACATACATACATATATATATAAGAAATATATAATATATTTCTAAATTACTTAAGCCTTAAGCAAGCTCAAAGTCAACCAAATACACACACACATGGGCAAGCACATGGGTTCACCCATGTGAACATCATTTTGACCGAGCTTAAGGGGTAGGAGAGGGGTGTTGGTCAAGGGCAAAATGATAACTTTACCATTAGATATTTGTTCCAATTTTTCTTCCATAAATACCCATACACTTTCTCACATTTTTTTCACCACATTCTTATCATCTTCTCCTCCACTTCCAAGCTTTTCTCATGGCTTCAATGCTTAGAAAAATAATGGTAAAATATTTGGCAAAGGAGAGATAAAATCATATAATACATATATGTTAGTAAAACCACCTCGAAACTATCATCAAACTCCTCCTCTACCTTCCTAAAACCTACGGCCACCCTCCTTTCTTCCTTTGACCGAGCCTACCTCCTCACACCATCAAGGTCGTGAGCACTTTAGGGTGGGTCAAGCCCTTTCAAGGTCAAAGAGATCGGTTCAGTGGAGTTTAAAGCCATCGTAGCGAAGCTATAGCCAATTTTAGACTAGCCTGATGGGAAAAATGAAGGTGAGAAACTCCTAAACTATAGTTATATATGTTATTGGATGATATATATGTTTGGATATGATTGTTAACGATGGTTGTTTAATACGGTTGTTGAATATATATGCAAGTCATGTTAATACACGTCGATAAGCACAAAGGAAATCGCTTTCCTTTTATTAATGAAATGGTGTATATGGAATGTTTAAACCTCTTTAAAAATGGTTTAATATGATTTAGTGTAACATCCCGTATTTTTAAGTTATTGAATTTGAACATTTAATTCGTTTTAAATGTTAATGTGGATTCTTAATTGATATTGAAATGAATGGATTCGGGTTCAATCAATGAAAATGAGCTATAATTTTAATTTATAGCAATTCTGGTTGAATTTGATTAATGGAAAAATAATAATTAAATATTCAGGATTAGGATAAAAAGGTGAATCTGGATGTAAATAGCTGTAAAATGATGTTTAAATGTATTTTTAAGCTCAATTGGGTATAAATAATATTGTTGGATTTTTAGAAGAATTTAAAAGTCAATAAATTATTATTTGGAATTTTATATTAATTTAAAAAATGAATTTAATATTATTAAAATGCAAATTTATCAGATTTTGGTTCTCGAATGAGCCAGAATGATTTTTATTGTGTTTATAAATTTTATATGATTTATTTTTGAGTTATTAAATTTGTAAAAGTAAAATTTTAAGCGTTTCTGATAATTTCAGAAAATCGCTAGATTTAATAGACGAGTTAAAATAGCTTTCCGGGGCACAGTCTCGGAATTCGACGAAACCAGTTCCATTGGATCCGTAATAATTAGTTATTATCGGATTTCAATTTTCGTAGCAATCGGAGTTGTCATTTGACCGTGGCAGCTCGAAACGCATCGAAATCGATTTAACCGATTTAATTTTAAATTGATCGTTTAATTCTGTATCTCGCGCATACGATCAAATTAGCTTACGAGACCTGTTCCATTTTGTCCGGAACGCGGAAAAACCCCAGGATAGTCTGTCGGAACGGGAGAATTGGAGTTCATTTGCATGGGTTGTTAAAATTTGTAGAACGAGAATTAAATAATATTAAATATATATATTAACTTTTATATCATCTAAACCCTAGCTTATTCGTTCAGCCGCCGTTTACATTCTTTTCAATGGCCGAGACTTAATTTCGATTCTCCTCAAAAATCTTTTGATCCAAGCCTCGATTTCGAAAATTTTCAACTGAAGAATCGAAGGGAACTTCGAGATCTATGAAGTGAACGGGTGAGATGAGCTATGGCGAGGTGGATCGCTGGTCAGAGGGGATCGAACGTGGTTCGTTCGTATGGGTTTTTCGCGTCGATTATGGTGCCGAGTTCGACGAGAGTGGGGCTGTAGGGGAAGTTGACGATGGGCGTCGGAGTGGTGGCCGCAGATCGAGGTGTAAAGCGTCGGAGATGGTCGCGTTTTTCGACTGGGGATCGCGGTTTGGGTTCGTTACCTTGAACGCGAATGTTCATAGCGTGAGGGAGATGAGATTTACGGCCTGGATTTGGGCCTTGGGATCTACGGCTGTGATTGGCTCTGGTAAAAAAAAAAAAAAAGAAAATTTGTTTAAATCGATCTGTAAACTTTGTTAATTCATAACTCGATCATCTGATTTCAGATTCGGACGATTTTGGTAGCGTTGGAATCGCAGGAGAGTGAGCTACGCTGTGGCGCAGATCCGGAACCATTCCAGGCAAGTAGAAATTTGGGTTAAATCGGACGTCGTCCGGTTTAATTTAAATTTCGAACGTTCGCCGAACTCAAAGTGAGTTATTCTCACTCACATCTGGATGCTAGACATTATAAATAATTGATATTTAAATATCTGTGTGGTTGATTGTCTATATTTGTGTTTATCTGTCTGGATTGATATTTATATTGTGATGTGCTAACATTTGTGATGCAGGGAGAAACAGGTTGGAGGGATCCAACTGGATTCCTCACAATGTAGCAATTATTTTATAATTGATAGTGATACCTGTTTATATGATGTGATTGATAAATCTGGAAATTTAGTTGTTCTGTGACATTGTGGTATAAATTGTAATCACAGAATTTAATTATAAATGGATAAATTTTGTTTTTACGAAATAAAATGAATTGTTAAATTTAGAATTTCAAAGAATAAAATTTGAAATCGGATTTGAAAAGAAAAATGTAAATTGGGTCAAATTGGGATTTTGAATATAATGGGAAGTTTATGAAATGGGTAAATGGAAAGTGTAGTTTTCTGGAAATTAAATTTATGAAATTATAAATTGTTTAAAATAACGATGTTTATTTTAATAATGGCTAATGTTATCCGAAAATTAAAAATATGTTAAAATGGAGTTTCCGACTATAAATTAACAAGTTCAAATGAAAAATAGAATGTTTTGAAATGTCGCATTTCATTGGAATTTAATTAAGTGAATTGGAAATTTGGCTTCCATTGGAAATTCACCAAAAATGTTTAATTTAAAATGTTTTAAACTATGATTTAAAAATGAATTTCCGGAAATGAAAAATTGCGATTTAACTTCGGAGGAAGTTATAGTTAAGTATGGAATTGGAAATTTATGTTGAAATCATAAATTGACTTGAAATAAATCAGTGGATTTATATGAAAGAGTACTTTGGAATGTTTAGAAACGGGAAAGTGTTTCCCTGGGAAAAACCAAGTAAATGTTTATAAAAAGATTTTATTTAACTAAGGTTAAGTTTTAAATCGTTTTAAAAGTATTTTTAAGAAATCGTTATTTTTAAAGAAATAAATTAATAATTGTAATACCGAAATAATTTGGGAGTATATTAGCAATTATTTTTACAAATGGATTTATTTAAAAGTTGGTTTTAGCTTAAGCTGTTAAAATTAGTATTTTTCTTCTTATAACGCTATTTTGAATTTAGTTAAACTAAACCCTTATCTTTAAATCAAAGTTTATGTGTTAATGACTAGTTTTCTTCACATATTTTAAATTTATATTTTGAGTAAATAAATAGAAGTAATTTTCATATTTTAAAGTATATTTCAGTATAAAGTATTTTTAACTGTTTTAAATGCAAATTGTTTTATACTTGGTTATTCCCGATGGGAATAAAGGGTAAAGGATTTACCTTGTAAAGGAAGAGTTTTGGAAAATTGTTTTCAAACGAGTTTTGAAAATGTGAAAATATATCTTTGAAAGATATTAGAGGCAAATAAATAATATGGAGATTATTTATTGTGTGATGGATGTGTATGGATGTTTGTGAACATTAATTGATAGTTAAATCACCGACTATCAATATTGGCCAAATGCGCTGATCGTTTCGAAGAGACCGGGATCGAGTTTCCGTATACCGGGATTCTAGGTCTGGAGACTCGAATACCACTTCGATCCGGTTTGTACGTTTCGTGTAACGTGTTCGGAGTCGAAGATGGAGCAGTGAAGTGCAAGGGCTAGTCGCTACTAATCCTGAGGATATTTCCAAAATGGATGTAGTAGGAGTAGTGCCTTCGGTTCCGTTCGGACCCGGGACGGACTTGTATGGACGAATGCTTTCGTGACATCGTCAGGTGGACGATGGGCATTCAAAGGGATATGTTCTATAAAGGTAACGCTTAGCCTCAAGCCTCATCAACCGGGAATGACTGAAAATCAGGGGTTATGCAGCAAGGCTTCGTGGGTAGCCCCCACTTGAGAGTAAGGTCATCCCTGTCTAGATGTCCCTTTTATTTCGGCTTAGTGGTGCGGTTGCTGATCACAACCGTGGGGTGATTTTACTTGGAATTATCCAGTAAGGGATGATTCCGGTCTTGTGTTGCAGGGGAGCGGGCGTACTCCTCGGTACTGTGATCTAGGCCACGTACTGTGACAGGTGGTACCCCAGTGCCTAGTCATTCGTTGGAAATCCATTCTCCCTACGTGCCTTGTACGAGTTTTGTTTGTATTACCCACGTTGTGGCTAGTATGCCGGAATTTAATAGATGTAACAATTTCGGCTATTTTATAAGTATTTGTAAATAGACACTATTATAATATCAGAGGATTTTTATAAAAAGTGTTTTAGCTATCGTAAGGTAAAAACCCGACATGTTTATTTGTGGCGTGGTCTTACGAGATGCTTTTGTTTCAAGGATTTTTGAAACTTTAATAATCAATTGGGTGTATTTATGATGCGCTGGTATTCCAGACTGACTCGGGTGTTATTTTATTATAATGCTCGGGTCAGACCGAGTATATTTCAGGATAGGTTGCTATGGAGCTCAGGAAAGGAGCTGGAGTCCGAGACGTATTTCTCGTACTTGTATTATTCCGCTGCTGTGATTGTTGAGATTGTTGACTGGCTATGGTTGGTTGTATTGATATACTCTGATGATGATGTATTGTATATAAACAGATATAGTTTTGATTTGTGTAAAGTTCTGTTCTATATATTATATTTTATTCCGCTGTGACTGTGAGGTTTTGATGTTGTTTAGTTCATTCTTCTTCTTCTACCTTCTTTCTTTTCCTACAATCTGTCTTTTCCGGCATTCGATCGTCGGCATATTATACTGTTGAGTATTTTGTGTCGATTTTCGAGGGCCGAGAAGGGCGGGTCGTGACACTTGGTATCAGAGCTTAGGTTGGCGACAACCTAGGTTTTGGTGGGAAAATTACTCATTTTTAAATAGAGTCGGAAGTACTCTATAATGAGTTGAGTGTAATAATAGCTATGAGAGCGTATTTGTTAGTGGATATAAAATTATTTTTGTACTGTGTTGACTTATCGGTTGAGTGTTTATGAATTCTGGTCGGTGCGGGAAGTACAACCGTATCGATAGGGGTTTCTAAACTCTTAAACACGATAAACCGACATAGTATTATTTTTAAAGGGGGTAAATGAAATAATTTTACCCAAAATTATATTTTGATATAAAGAAATAGTTTTCTAAATTATATATATTGGATGTTTGTTTGATTGTTTCTTCTATAATCAAATAAGAAATTAAAACATGATCTAAAATTTGAAATGATATATATAAGAAAATAAGAAGTTAAAATATTAAAATGGTTTATAACCAAATGGAATTGACTGGATATGTTTTAAATAAGAAAAGTAAAAATTAAAATTTGATTTAAACTAGAATTTTGACCCCGGAAATTTTGAAAGGGATTTCAAATGGAATTAAACAAAGTTTTAGGAATTAAACTTTGTGGAAATGTTGGAAATGTTTTCAAAAGCATTTGGAAGTTTGGGGTATTCATTTGGAAAGATATTTTGAGATGGGAATTGCTTTGAGAAGAATTTCAGAAGTAAAGAGCATTGAACTCACTTCAGTCGCTGGAAAATAATCCTGATGATGCTGGCCACATCATTAGAATTCATTTTCGAGTTTCTAAAGTGATGGATTGCTACCAAAATAGTTGGTTATGACATTGTTTGGACTTGTTTGGGAAACAAGTGATTTTGGAATTTTCAATGGAAAATTGTTTGGTAAAAGCAGTTAGTTTTGGAATTTGGTATTTGATTTGAATATCAAAAGAGAAATGTGTTGATTTTTATTTCAAATTGGCTTTGAAATAAATCCGGGTAAATTGAATTCTGGAAATTCTATTTTAAAATAAAAATGTGAAAGTTGAAATGATTCAACTATATAACTTATAAAGGAAAGTTGATTTAAAGAAGAATTGAGTATATATGGAATGTAAATTTACTTTGAATAAATGAAGGTGAATGGAATATATCTGGATTTAACTTATGATAAGTTAAATAAAATTAAGAATTTGAAATTGAATTAAATCTAAATGAATTGGAATTAAATGGAAGTTGAGATAACGGTGAAATGTAAATGCTTATGATTGTGCAAATGAATTCATATTCTTAAGCTATTAAGTGTTAAAATTTGACATTGTGATTATAAAAATGTGGATTGGTTTGAAATGAGCAATATAAACTTACAAGTAAATAAGTTGGAGAACTTGAGAATGGAAGATTTGATTTTAACTCAAGTAAAATGGGATTATAATCACAAATGGAAATAATAAATGGAATGGTGAATTCGAACTTAATTTTAAATGGAATGCAAAGTAAGGTGAAACAATTATAAAATATAAAAGAGGTAAGTGAACTGAAGTTAGTAAATAAATTGAACTTGGATATGGAGAATTAAGATTAAATTGAATTGGGTTTAACTTTGACTAAAATGGAATTAAGCTGAATATTAAAATTCCGTTGTGTTATGAATAAGAATGAATGTAATTAAATTCTTATTTAAAGTAGTAAAGGAAATGGTTTAAATTCAGGTGGGCTAAATAAAACGTAGATGAACTTGAATTAATTCTGGAAAGGAATTAAATTGAAAATGCATATATAATCTAGTTAACCTTGAATTAAATTTGGATAAGAATTTAATTAAATGGAAATTTAATTTAGTTGAAGTGATGTTGAATGAAGTAAATGCTTACTCAATTAAATCCAAAATGATTGTTTGGAAATAAATCTTGTGTAAGCTAAATTAAATGGAATTTGTATTGCAATAAATAGAATTTTGATAGTTTGGTCAAAATTTAGAAAGTAAAGGAATAATCCAGTTGTTGAATGAAATTTAAGTTGGTAATAAATGTTGGAAGTGAGAATGTATAATGGGATTAGATTATAATAGTGATGGTTTGAATTGTAAGTAAATTCAAATGAGAGAAATAATTTAAGTGGTCTCTTTGTTGATAAAATAAATCTAAAATGGATTGGATAAATAAACGAAGAGCATTAAACTTTGTAAATGAATTGAAATTGGTTGAATGAGAATCAGATGGAAATAAAATTAAATAGATAATGGTAATATTGTGAAACTACTTAAGCAAATTGAAAGAAACAAATGATCGTGGATGAGCTTTATTAAGAAATTTGAATGGAATTTGTTGGATAATAAAATTGAATTGAAAGTGAAATGATATTCATTAATTATTGTGGTAAATTAAGAATGAATGAGTTGAATATAACCCAGGATCGAATGATATTAATATAAACTTGAATTTGGTTAATGGAAATAAAGATGTAAGGAAAATGTAATTTAACAATTACATTGGAAAGAGAAAATATTTGGTTTGTGAACCTTGTAATGGAATAAAATTTATATGAATCCAAGTTGGAAATAATTTTAAATGGTGATAAGCTTAAGTGGTGATTATTTTGTTTGAATGTCATGAAATTAGCATGTATTCGAAATTAAATTGTTTAACAAGCAATGGAATGAGTTTTGCATAAGTTAAACTGGATTGGAATCTAATTTAAAGAATTAGTATATGAATGCAAGTGAATTGGTTAAGAATAGCAAATGAAATTGATTTTGAATCAATAGGAATGAATTGACCTCTTAATGAGTAATGTTTGCATATGAATGGAAATGGATCATAACTGAAATGCAAATGTTTCAAGTTTAAAATGAAATTTGATTGTAAATCAAATTTGGAATGTAAGTAAAATTAAAAGGTAAGAAAGGCATATGTAATCATATTGAAGTGGAAATGAATTGGGTGAAATAAATATGAATTGTATATGGTGAACTTGAATTTAAAGCATTCAAGAGAAATAAAATGAAGCTTGAACTTGAATAAGAAAATTTAAAGGTGGTTGAAATCTTTGGATTGTTGAAAATATAGTGACATTGTTAAACTATGAAATTTGAGTTTGTAAAGCGAGTTAAAATGATGTCAGCATTGTGAAATTGGTTTATAAAGATGGTTAGCTTGCATTTATATTGGAAATGCTAATGAAATGTTCTTATCTTTGAAATTTGATGAGTTTGTTGAGTATAGTACAGGTGCGGGAGGCGTTCGAGAGAGTTGGAGCGCGTATATGCGAGATATTAGCCGCTTGCTTTTAAAAATTTGCTAAGAGGTACGCCTACGCAAATATAATTGGGAAAATGATATATGTTTTGTGATATATTTTGGTTTCCGGCCATGTGAGCCGATGTATATATATTTGTGTATCCTGCGATATCGCAGAAGCTCCTCCGTGCAAAGGAGACTCTGCCAAAAATTTTCAGAAATTTTGGGAGTTAGAAATTTTTGGGATTTTTGGGAAAATTTATTAATAAGTAAAGTTATTTTGAAAGCGAGTGTTAAAATAAAGGCTTTAGAGTAAATGTAGCAATTGAGTTTGGGATTGGGCTAAAGGATTTTGGAAAGTGAATATAAGCTTTTAACTAAGACAATTGGGTAAGTAAATGTGTTGGGAAGTATTTTCTACCTTAGCAAATTTCGGGGACGAAATTTTTATAAGGGGGAAGGAATGTAACATCCCGTATTTTTAAGTTATTGAATTTGAACATTTAATTCGTTTTAAATGTTAATGTGGATTCTTAATTGATATTGAAATGAATGGATTCGGGTTCAATCAATGAAAATGAGCTATAATTTTAATTTATAGCAATTCTGGTTGAATTTGATTAATGGAAAAATAATAATTAAATATTCAGGATTAGGATAAAAAGGTGAATCTGGATGTAAATAGCTGTAAAATGATGTTTAAATGTATTTTTAAGCTTAATTGGGTATAAATAATATTGTTGGATTTTTAGAAGAATTTAAAAGTCAATAAATTATTATTTGGAATTTTATATTAATTTAAAAAATGAATTTAATATTATTAAAATGCAAATTTATCAGATTTTGGTTCTCGAATGAGCCAGAATGATTTTTATTGTGTTTATAAATTTTATATGATTTATTTTTGAGTTATTAAATTTGTAAAAGTAAAATTTTAAGCGTTTCTGATAATTTCAGAAAATCGCTAGATTTAATAGACGAGTTAAAATAGCTTTCCGGGGCACAGTCTCGGAATTCGACGAAACCAGTTCCATTGGATCCGTAATAATTAGTTATTATCGGATTTCAATTTTCGTAGCAATCGGAGTTGTCATTTGACCGTGGCAGCTCGAAACGCATCGAAATCGATTTAACCGATTTAATTTTAAATTGATCGTTTAATTCTGTATCTCGCGCATACGATCAAATTAGCTTACGAGACCTGTTCCATTTTGTCCGGAACGCGGAAAAACCCCAGGATAGTCTGTCGGAACGGGAGAATTGGAGTTCATTTGCATGGGTTGTTAAAATTTGTAGAACGAGAATTAAATAATATTAAATATATATATTAACTTTTATATCATCTAAACCCTAGCTTATTCGTTCAGCCGCCGTTTACATTCTTTTCAATGGCCGAGACTTAATTTCGATTCTCCTCAAAAATCTTTTGATCCAAGCCTCGATTTCGAAAATTTTCAACTGAAGAATCGAAGGGAACTTCGAGATCTATGAAGTGAACGGGTGAGATGAGCTATGGCGAGGTGGATCGCTGGTCAGAGGGGATCGAACGTGGTTCGTTCGTATGGGTTTTTCGCGTCGATTATGGTGCCGAGTTCGACGAGAGTGGGGCTGTAGGGGAAGTTGACGATGGGCGTCGGAGTGGTGGCCGCAGATCGAGGTGTAAAGCGTCGGAGATGGTCGCGTTTTTCGACTGGGGATCGCGGTTTGGGTTCGTTACCTGGAACGCGAATGTTCATAGCGTGAGGGAGATGAGATTTACGGCCTGGATTTGGGCCTTGGGATCTACGGCTGTGATTGGCTCTGGTAAAAAAAAAAAAAGAAAAAGAAAATTTGTTTAAATCGATCTGTAAACTTTGTTAATTCATAACTCGATCATCCGATTTCAGATTCGGACGATTTTGGTAGCGTTGGAATCGCAGGAGAGTGAGCTACGCTGTGGCGCAGATCCGGAACCATTCCAGGCAAGTAGAAATTTGGGTTAAATCGGACGTCGTCCGGTTTAATTTAAATTTCGAACGCTCGCCGAACTCAAAGTGAGTTATTCTCACTCACATCTGGATGCTAGACATTATAAATAATTGATATTTAAATATCTGTGTGGTTGATTGTCTATATTTGTGTTTATCTGTCTGGATTGATATTTATATTGTGATGTGCTAACATTTGTGATGCAGGGAGAAACAGGTTGGAGGGATCCAACTGGATTCCTCACAATGTAGCAATTATTTTATAATTGATAGTGATACCTGTTTATATGATGTGATTGATAAATCTGGAAATTTAGTTGTTCTGTGACATTGTGGTATAAATTGTAATCACAGAATTTAATTATAAATGGATAAATTTTGTTTTTACGAAATAAAATGAATTGTTAAATTTAGAATTTCAAAGAATAAAATTTGAAATCGGATTTGAAAAGAAAAATGTAAATTGGGTCAAATTGGGATTTTGAATATAATGGGAAGTTTATGAAATGGGTAAATGGAAAGTGTAGTTTTCTGGAAATTAAATTTATGAAATTATAAATTGTTTAAAATAACGATGTTTATTTTAATAATGGCTAATGTTATCCGAAAATTAAAAATATGTTAAAATGGAGTTTCCGACTATAAATTAACAAGTTCAAATGAAAAATAGAATGTTTTGAAATGTCGCATTTCATTGGAATTTAATTAAGTGAATTGGAAATTTGGCTTCCATTGGAAATTCACCAAAAATGTTTAATTTAAAATGTTTTAAACTATGATTTAAAAATGAATTTCCGGAAATGAAAAATTGCGATTTAACTTCGGAGGAAGTTATAGTTAAGTATGGAATTGGAAATTTATGTTGAAATCATAAATTGACTTGAAATAAATCAGTGGATTTATATGAAAGAGTACTTTGGAATGTTTAGAAACGGGAAAGTGTTTCCCTGGGAAAAACCAAGTAAATGTTTATAAAAAGATTTTATTTAACTAAGGTTAAGTTTTAAATCGTTTTAAAAGTATTTTTAAGAAATCGTTATTTTTAAAGAAATAAATTAATAATTGTAATACCGAAATAATTTGGGAGTATATTAGCAATTATTTTTACAAATGGATTTATTTAAAAGTTGGTTTTAGCTTAAGCTGTTAAAATTAGTATTTTTCTTCTTATAACGCTATTTTGAATTTAGTTAAACTAAACCCTTATCTTTAAATCAAAGTTTATGTGTTAATGACTAGTTTTCTTCACATATTTTAAATTTATATTTTGAGTAAATAAATAGAAGTAATTTTCATATTTTAAAGTATATTTCAGTATAAAGTATTTTTAACTGTTTTAAATGCAAATTGTTTTATACTTGGTTATTCCCGATGGGAATAAAGGGTAAAGGATTTACCTTGTAAAGGAAGAGTTTTGGAAAATTGTTTTCAAACGAGTTTTGAAAATGTGAAAATATATCTTTGAAAGATATTAGAGGCAAATAAATAATATGGAGATTATTTATTGTGTGATGGATGTGTATGGATGTTTGTGAACATTAATTGATAGTTAAATCACCGACTATCAATATTGGCCAAATGCGCTGATCGTTTCGAAGAGACCGGGATCGAGTTTCCGTATACCGGGATTCTAGGTCTGGAGACTCGAATACCACTTCGATCCGGTTTGTACGTTTCGTGTAACGTGTTCGGAGTCGAAGATGGAGCAGTGAAGTGCAAGGGCTAGTCGCTACTAATCCTGAGGATATTTCCAAAATGGATGTAGTAGGAGTAGTGCCTTCGGTTCCGTTCGGACCCGGGACGGACTTGTATGGACGAATGCTTTCGTGACATCGTCAGGTGGACGATGGGCATTCAAAGGGATATGTTCTATAAAGGTAACGCTTAGCCTCAAGCCTCATCAACCGGGAATGACTGAAAATCAGGGGTTATGCAGCAAGGCTTCGTGGGTAGCCCCCACTTGAGAGTAAGGTCATCCCTGTCTAGATGTCCCTTTTATTTCGGCTTAGTGGTGCGGTTGCTGATCACAACCGTGGGGTGATTTTACTTGGAATTATCCAGTAAGGGATGATTCCGGTCTTGTGTTGCAGGGGAGCGGGCGTACTCCTCGGTACTGTGATCTAGGCCACGTACTGTGACAGGTGGTACCCCAGTGCCTAGTCATTCGTTGGAAATCCATTCTCTCTACGTGCCTTGTACGAGTTTTGTTTGTATTACCCACGTTGTGGCTAGTATGCCGGAATTTAATAGATGTAACAATTTCGGCTATTTTATAAGTATTTGTAAATAGACACTATTATAATATCAGAGGATTTTTATAAAAAGTGTTTTAGCTATCGTAAGGTAAAAACCCGACATGTTTATTTGTGGCGTGGTCTTACGAGATGCTTTTGTTTCAAGGATTTTTGAAACTTTAATAATCAATTGGGTGTATTTATGATGCGCTGGTATTCCAGACTGACTCGGGTGTTATTTTATTATAATGCTCGGGTCAGACCGAGTATATTTCAGGATAGGTTGCTATGGAGCTCAGGAAAGGAGCTGGAGTCCGAGACGTATTTCTCGTACTTGTATTATTCCGCTGCTGTGATTGTTGAGATTGTTGACTGGCTATGGTTGGTTGTATTGATATACTCTGATGATGATGTATTGTATATAAACAGATATAGTTTTGATTTGTGTAAAGTTCTGTTCTATATATTATATTTTATTCCGCTGCGACTGTGAGGTTTTGATGTTGTTTAGTTCATTCTTCTTCTTCTACCTTCTTTCTTTTCCTACAATCTATCTTTTCCGGCATTCGATCGTCGGCATATTATACTGTTGAGTATTTTGTGTCGATTTTCGAGGGCCGAGAAGGGCGGGTCGTGACATTTAGAAATGGTTTATAAACATTTAAAAGTGTTTTGGCAAAGTTTAAATGAAAATTGAGTCAAAAATAGGCGCGTCGTGTAACGGTGTAGTTCGCGATTTCGCACCATAAAAGTCGAACGAGTATATATAATGGAATATAGCTCGGAATTCTTCGAGATAAGAATTTTATGAACTATTATATCCATAGTTTTCAAACAAAGAAAGAAAATCGAGATTTCGATAAGTAGATTTTAAAATATGAGTAAAGCAAGTTTTTGGAAAAATCGCGATTTTGCAGTTTGGAATCCATAAATGGATTTCTTTAAAAATGATATTTTAAAATTGTTTAAAAATATGAAATAAATTTTAAAAATCTGGTAAAATGTTTTAAAAGTGATTTGAGTTATAAAAATAAATTTCCAAATGATAGAAAAGTCGTTTGATCAATATAGCTTAAAAAGCACTTTCCCTAGCATTTTTCGCCACTTTTCTATAGCTTTTGAAATATAGTTTTAAACACAACCATTCCTTTCCAAATCTTTTGTAAATGTTTTTAAATGATTAATAAAGAATTTTAAAGGTGATTTTAAGGATTTATGGAATGACTAAATGAATGTTTAATGATTTAGAGTCGATCAAATAACTTAACCACTTTATGGACGATAGAGAGATAGTGTCTAGGCTTGAGTTTGGAAAACCAGTTTCCTGCTCTCCCTGGCTATCTGGACTAGCCCGACGGAGGGGATATTAAATTTGATTTTCTTGGATCAAAATTTTCCAAAGTTTAAAGGATATAATTTTCCAAATATATATAACTTGGATTTTATGGAGAAAATCTTCTTATACTTGGTGTTAAAGCCCGAAGAGAGAACTCGTACTATTTATGAAATTTAAAAGGTGATTTCACTGTTATTTCGTCCATAGTATTTGTTGAATACGGGAATTGATATTGAGTAAAATTAGATGATTTCTATAGATTCTGCTCACTTAATATTTACAGATTTTGGATTAACATCCTAGATAACATAGTTTTAACTCAATCAAAATTTTGAGTTTTGAATTAAGAAATCTTTGTTAAGATTTAAATGAAATAATTTGAAAATATTTCCTAAGTGAAAAATGAAATAATTTGGAATTAATTTAATTCTTATACTTAAAATTGGTTTGGGTTTATTGTAAACGATGTCTTAAATAACATTGTTTTTGACCCATTTTAAAGGTTATGATTTGGAAATCTTTGTTAACATTTAAATAAATGGTTTGGAAATATTTTCCTGAGTGAAAAATGAAATAATTTGGAATTTAAAAAGGGCTTTAAGTAATCAAGGGATTTGATAAGAGAGGTTTAATGAATCTGTATATACCGGAAAGAAATATTTAAAAAAATATATATCTCTTGAAGATATTTTTGATAAAAAGGAAGTAATAAATCAAAAGAATAATTCCCTATTCACTTAACATCTTTTTATCGATGATTGGATCGAAGGAACCGGGGTTAGATTTGGGTGATTCCTATTCGAAGACCACTTCGAACCAATTTACGTATTCGAAGTAAAGACATGGAGATAATTTTGAAGATGGAATTTAGGGCTGCTTGTCACTGACCCTTGGGGGAAATTTCCCATATCATATTATGTGGCAGTAGTTCTTCATTTGAGATCTTCGATGCAAGGACTTCTCCCTACTAATCTTAGGGATAATTCCGGACATGATGTGGTAGGAGAGTGCCTTCGGTTTGTCCTATTCCTGGACAACTTATATGGACGAATGTCTGACGTTGCATTTCTAATTACATAAATTGATCTCTATGAGCGTATCATCTATTTGGTGGCGGAGAAGGCAACTTCTCTTAGCTTTACACCCTTTCCTGAAACGTACGAGCTTAGGAGTTATACGTTTATAGAAATCGGTTGTGCGACCATGTAATGGCAATGTGGCATTCAAAGTGGACTATGTGAAAGGTAATTTCTACCTTGGGCCTCATCACCCCGTAATGGTTTAAACAGGGTACGCCGCAAGGCTAAGTGGGTCGCACACATTAGGATATGGTCATCACCTTTCTAGATAACCCTCTATATTTTGGGTGTGTGGTGTATGCTATGAGACGTCTCAGATAGGTCGGTAACAACTGGGGTGATGTCATATTCGGGTTATATCCAGGCCATGTATGAGTGCCAAATAGTGATAGACCGGTCTTGCTAGATGTGGAGGATTGTTTGTGTATCCTCAGTACATTCCTCTAGAGATGTACTATACGGAAGGTAGTCCCTTACTTGCCATTGTATGGAAATCCATTCTCCAATAAGTGCCTTCGGATTTGATTGTAAACCTATTATGCCATCAAATTTAACCAATGTAACAATTTCAGCTATTTGAATATATTTACTTGAAAAGTATTTTCAAAAGAATGTCATTAAAAATAATATCAAATAATTTTACGTAGCCAATGTTTTGGTCGTCATAAGGTAATAATCCTTTCCGTGTTTATGTGCGGTGTGACCTTATGAGATACCTTTATTTTCAAAATTGCGTATTTTGAGTTTCTCACACCAGTCTCATGACTGACCCAGAGTTTATTTTCCTTTCCTTTAAACTCTAGGTGCCCTAATTCCTTGGGCAGCCTAGTAGTCAGGTTTAGTTAGAAGAAATCTAGATGGAGCTCGAAGCATGGAGTTAAAAGATTCTTTTGAAGATTGTTATCCATTTCCACCACAGTCATGTGCTATAGTATTCCGCATTTGTAAGGACGGATATATATATATATATATATATAACTGTCCATTTTTATCTCTGATAAATGTATTTAAATTTCCATTGTAAAGATTATATGTTGAAATAATATATGTTATTCCCTTCGTGTGAGATTCTGTTCTTTATTTATTTTCTTTCTTACCCTTGAGAATCCACCTCTCCGGCACTTGGACTTGCGGCACGTGAATACCGAGGATGTATTAGTGTCGATTTCTGAGAGTCGAAGGAATGGGTCCACACAATCTTTCTCACTTCAATCAAGATCAAAGTGCTATTCAAGAATTATAGGATCATTTGTAATCAAGATTGAAGTGTTGAGTCTATAAAAATCTATCAAATCAAACCGCTATACATGTGGGTGATATTGTAGCCCGTAAATCAATTGGGTGTGCTTAGTAGCACGTAAATCCAATGGGTGTGCTTGTAGCTTGGAAATCAAGTGGCTCTACCCAGAGGCTAGGATTCTGGAGGGTGTGTCTCGTAGCCTTGAAATCGAGATTGTATTTGCATTTACTAGTTGAAAAAAAATCCGTACAACGAATTGTGCGGGACTAGATGTAGGGTAACTCCGAACCAGTATAAAACCCCGGTGTGTTCTTTCCTTTTACTTTTACTGCATTTACTTTTATCTATGTTTTGATTCTGTGATTGTTCTGTGATTAATAATTGCATAATTATAAGTACAATTTCAAAAGATTTCAAAAAGATTCATATAAATTAAAAAACACTATTCACCCCCCTCTAGTGTTAATTTAGCCTTAAGATCCCTATTCCACAATCTTACATTTAGTATCAGAGCATTGGTTTTCAAAATATTCATAATTTGATTTTTGAATAGTTTTATGGCATTCTTTAATAATATTTTTAACACTATTTTCGAAAGGATAATTTGTAAAATCATCATTACAATGTTTCATAAATTTGCATCTATTCATTATGAAAAGTCACCTGACCTATTGGAAAGAAATAAATTGCAGGAATAAATGTGTTACATGGCTTTTGATGAACAAACATCTGTTAATTAGACTCTACAAATAAAAAATAAAAAATGGATATTGGATAGTCATTGTTCAAGACACATGACTGGAAATTCAGAGATTGTGAAAGATATAGTTTACAAAGATAGAGGATCGGTCAATTTTCGTGATAATTCTAAAGGATATGTGATTGGCATCGGCAATGTCGGTAATTCTAGAACTCTTACTATTTCCAATGTTTTATTAGTTAGGAATTTAAAACATAATCTATTAAGTATTAGTTAGTTGTGTGATAAAGGTTTAATATTAAATTCGTAAAAGATAAATGTCACATTGAAGATAACGAGTCAAACATTATCTTTGAAGGTATTAGGAAATGGAACATTTATATATTAAGTATGAAAATCTCAAATGATAACTTATGTCTTTTGGCTGAAACATGTGACCCTTGGATTTGGCTTAAAAGATTTGATCATTTGAATTTCAAACTTATATCTAAAATTGCTAAAAATGATTTAGTTAGAGGTCTTCCCAAAATGAACTTCAAAGTTAATAATCTATGCGATGCGTGTCGATTAGGTAAACATAGAAAAAGTTCATTTAAATCAAAAGATATGATTTCTACTTCTCATCCTCTTGAACTTCTTCACTTAGATCTTTTTGGTCCCTCTCAAATACAATTTACACTTACTGGTTAATTCCTTTTACATATCCACTTGTTATGTAAATACTCATGTTATAACTGGAAAGTTAAACTGAATTAAATGAGAACCATTATGGTCACTAAGCCTCTTTCTAATTTTGAGAAATCAGACATTTTTAATATATTTTTAAAAATGGTTTTATGGTAAAGTTATTACTTATTTGTAATGCTTAAAGTTTATTACCATTTTAAATATGATATTTAAAGGATAATTAAGCAATTATTTTATTAAAGGTGTTTTGAAGTAATTTAATACTTTTTAAATAATTTTTTAAAGTCATTATTTTGTTAATGCAGTTTAAAGATAAATTTAATAAAGGATGTTCTGAATAACAGCTTGTTTATTTAAAGGTATTTTAAATAATGGCTTTGTTTATCAAAGGAACTTTATTGATTAAAGTTTATTAAAGAAGTATGGTTTTAAATAAAGGAAGTTTATAAAAAAGAGTTTTATAAATTGAAAAGAGATCTTGAAATTTAGGAAGCAGTTTTATAAATGATTTTGGATTTATAAAGGAAATTTTATAAATGATTGGGATATTTACAAAAGACTTTTATAAATAAACTTGGAGATTTATAAAAGGGTTTTATAAATGGCTTTGGAAATTAAGTAAAGGAGATTTCATAAATGAAAGAGATTTATTAAAGGATTAATAGATGTAAATTATAAAGAATTTGAGATTGGATTTCCTTTAACCGACCTTTTTAATTTTTGGTGGTATGGACATTCGTTCCACACTTAACATTGAAGGAATAATGTTTGAGGTTATCTTTATCTCCAATTTAAATAACATTTATTTGATCCTTTTAATATGATTTTGGAATAAGGAATCATTCACAATGTTTTGTGAATATACTTATGCCAGTGAGATAAGTATATGAATATTTGATAAACATTTTGGAAAGAGATTTAAAAAAATGAAAGATTTATTTTGAGGCTTAGTGATTGTTATGGGTAATTAAATCTCTGAATTGTTGTTTGTTTATTTGATAGTTAAATCATCGACTATCAAATCTTGGCCAGTTTTGACTTAGGAAGTAAATAAGATCTTCACATGTTGATAGTTAAATCATCGACTATCAATTCTCCGCTTACTTTTGAAAGAGCCGAGAATGAGTCTGTAACGACCACGACTTTCTCTCCACAGAAAGTCGCATCGTTAATAAGAAAGAAAGGGGTAGAAAATAGAAAAGAAGAGAAGAAAGAAAGAAACAACAACAATGATCTCACAGCGGAACGAATAAATTATATTAATAACATAAACTATTACATAGTATACAACAATTTACAGAGTTACACAGCATATACATCACTTACTAGACAGTTATAAACATCTGTCTAGACATTACAACTCAAATACAAGACAAGACACTATCACAGATATCAACACAGCGAAATACTATATCTACGAACGCCGAAGCCTCCTGCTCCATTGCTCCTCCAGAATATTTGTCAAAGCTAAACCTGAATCCCTCGGCTACTCGTAAAAATTTGAGTACCCAAGAGTTTATAAAACAGAAATAAACACTTGGGTCAGACATGGGTCTGGTGTGAGTAACAGGTTAAACTTGCTTAACTTCAAAACCTTTAGAAAGAAAAGGTATCACGTAAGACTCCCCACAAATAAACATGGGTAAGTTTTTACCTTACGCTAACCAAAACATTTGATAGGAAATCTGATTTTATTATAATAGGGTCTAGGGTTTTCAAGTAAAATATAGAAATAGCTGAAATGCTTACATCTCACATTCCAACATAGTTGGGCACAACTAATACGTACGGCACTTATTGGAGTTTGGATTCCATACAATGGCAGGGCTACTGGGGTACCGCCCGTCACAGTACGTGGCCTAGATCACCGTACCGAGGAGTACGCCCGCTCCCCTGCAACACAAAGCCGGAACCATCCCTTACTGGATAATCCCGAACAAGACAATCCCGTAGTTGGCGCGACCAACCACACACTAAGCCGAATAAAAGAAAAGGGACCTCTAGACAGGGATCTATCTTGCTCTCAGTGGGTGCTACCCACGAAACCTTGCTGCACCTCCCCTGTTTTAGCCATTCCCGGTTGATGAGGCTTGAGGTTACGATTACCTTTAATCAGAACATATCACTTAGAATGCTCATCGTCCGCCTGACGATGTGCTGAAAGCATTCAATCCATACAAGTTCGTTCCGGGTTCGAACGAAACCGAAGGCATTATCTCGTTACACTCGTTTTGGAATCACCCTCAGAGTTAACGACAATAACCCTTGCACTCTGAATCTTCATCTTCACTTGAGATTCACGACCTATCGTTAATTTGGATCGATGTGGTGTTCGGGTCTCCAGACCTGGAATCCCGGTATACGGAAACCCGATCCCGGTCTCATCGAAATCCAAAACGTATCTTTTAAGGGCCAAGTTGTTTTAAGGTTAAAACAATTCAATTCTTATCTATATACACAAAGATAGATAATTCAATAGATAATCTACATTATCATCCCAAACAGATAATTCACATTATCATTATAATTCAACCAAACATCCATATCATATATCAATCATATCTCATCAGAGATATCCAACAATGAAATACATTCAATCTCATTCATCCATCCTTAAGCAATGATTTATATCATCTAATTAATTTAAAGTGAATTAAACTAATTACTTCATTCTATAAATCCTGCTTACTTAATTATTAATTAAACCAATTAATTAATCATTACTCTAAGTATCCATCTTAATTAATCATTCCTGATTAATAATCCTTTAATTACTTTAAGTAATTAATTCTTAATTAATTTCACAAATTAATTAACTTAAACCATTACAGTAATTAATCTTTAATTACATCATTAATTAATTAACTATATTTAATTACATTAATCCTTAATTAATTACAATTAATTAATTACTTTAATCACTTATTATTTATTAATTAATCAATTCTTAATTATATTAATTAATGATCCTTAATTATTCTTAATTAATTATCTTATTTAAATTAATAATTAATTAGTCACATTTATTAATCACCTTTGATTAATCTCATTTAGTAATTAACTACTCTTAATTACTACACTTCATAATTTAATTACTCCTTAATTAATTATCCTTTAATTAATCCCTTGATTAATTATACAAAGTAATTAAACTAAAATTACTTTTATTATTAAAATCTTCTTTAGTTAATTACATCCACTAATTAACTTTAATTACTTTCCTAAGTAATTACACTTCACAAATTACATTTAAGTAATTACTTATCAATCACCAAGTGATTATCTTAATTTAATTAATAAATTAAACTTATCAAATTTATCTAATTAATTACCTTAAGTAATTAATTACTTTAATTACTTTCATTAAGTAATTATACTTAACCAATTCACAAATGATTATCATTAGTTAATTAATCTAATTGATTATCAAAATTAATCATATTAATTAATTATTTAATAATCCCTAATTAATGAAAAACATTTTAAGTTATTTAAAACAATTTCAATTCAAAACTTTCCTTTAATTTCAAACTTAAATACAGATTTAATCTTGATTCTAGATTTAACTTAAATTTTTAAAGCTTTCCTATATTTAACTTCATTTTGAAATTCTAACTATTTAACCATTTAGAATAGATAAACAATTTAAGTTTTTAAAACTTATTTTAAAAGAACTGAAATTTAATTCAAATTCCAGATTTTAAAATTTCAGATTTAAACTTATTTTAAATTTCTATTTTACAATTTAAACTTTTCAGTTTAAATTTAAAACTAATTATACTTTACTCTTAAAAGTTTTTAAATCCAAATTTAAATTTCAAAACTTAAATTATTACAAAATCTCAGATCCAACTTATTTTTGAATTCAGATTCAAATTCATATTTTAAACTAAATTTAAATTTCTTGATTTCATTTAAACTTTACTTAAAAATGAAAACAGAACAGGTTTCTGTTTTAAAATTTAAAACCTGTAAACAAAAGTTACCCGAGCCCATCACAAATTCCCCCGAGCCAAAACCCTACACGCTTCGAGTCTCTCACGCTATAAACTCGAGAAAACTCCTCTGCTTAAAACCCAACTAAAACACTGATGCCCAAAACCACTCACTGATATACGTGCACGTGCACAGGCGAATTGGTCGCCTACGATCATCGATTCCATCGCCGACATCTCGTCCACGACCATCTTCCACGATCTCGGTCACCAGAAACTCGAACAACCTTAACAATCGAAATCGAGTAGCTCAACACCACCTGGAACCAAAAGCGAACCTGGAAAAATGCTCGAATCCTTTTCTCCGATCGCCAGAAGCTTTGAAACTCCGTCCAACCATTCTTCAACATCCAAACTACGGCCTCCATGAATACCATAGCATTCGATCACTCAGAGGAATAATGCTTATAAAAATTCCAGAGCACGCCCAAACTAGGTTTACGAACTACAAAATCTTGCCGCCTTCGCCTCGATGATCGAGATCATCTCCGTCCATTTTTCCCTGCATTCTCGTAAGCCCCTCCACCTCTACGCGAAATCCCAATCTCCATTGATTCTTCAATCACCAGGATTCGCCAAATATACTAAATTCAAACAAACTCGAACTGCTCCTTTATTCCCATTTTAAAAATGATGATTTAACCTTTAAAAATCATATTGAAGTACAAGAATTCCATTTACACACCGGAATTCGCAAATTATATAGTTCGAATTTTTGTCATATTTAAAGTTGGCACTGTTTTCTTGAGTTCCTGAATCATTAATAATGCCTTTTAACTTAAGTCAATCCTAAACTAGAGGTTGGAATGAAACAAACAATGTTCTTCTAAGTCTTAAGTCTAAACGAAGATTAAATGCAAGAATTTGAATTTAAATCAAGACATAAACAGAGACACTGTAAACAGAAAAATTATAAACATTCACATGCCTGTATATAATATACTTCAGCAATTATAATCATGCAAACATACTTCACTAACACAGTATTAATCACAGCCATAATATTCAAACTAACTTATACTTTAAGTTCAATAATGAGGTTATTCACAGATTTGCAAAGGATTTGAAGAACAGAGCTATCACAGGTAACATATATGCACACCAACATATATACATACATGCATAGAGATATACCTAAAAATATATTCACAGATAACTTATTTTTAGAGGTAAACATGCAACCAGATTTTATCCTTAAATTTTAAAAGTATTGTTACTCACCTAATTTGAAGAAGACAGAGTTTCCAGATATGTTTTGAAAAGCTTTTGAACTTTTAACTGAGATGCCTTTTGCTTCTTAAACTTTTAACTTGAATGTTTGATTTGGAAACTTGCATTGCTTGCTGGAAACTTGCATGCATGCCAAAATCTTGCTTTATTGATATGTTGCTCAAATCTTGATTTTAAAAAGAATTTACAGGCTAGAATTCCAGAACTTGCTTTTGAACATGCTTCCAGATTTGAAGCAAATACAGGTTCTTGTTTGATTTTGAAAAATGCAGGCTTTGTTTGATTTTTGGAAAATATATTACAGGTTGTTGGTTTTGAAGATGAATTATGGTTTGAAGAAAAATCTTTACAGAGGATTGATTACAGGTTTGTTTGGAGAATGGTTACAGAGATTTTGCTTTGAACTTGAAAAATGTATTACAGGGAAGTGATTTACAGGTTTTTGAAGATGATTACCGAATTGTTTATGGAGTGTTCTCAGTTTTGCATTCAGCTTAGATTTAAGAAAAAGAATAAGAAAAGAATGGAAGAGAAGAAGGAAATGTTTATATAAGCTGAAATACTTTTTTAAAAATAAAAATAAAAGAAAAACTACATTTTATTTGACACTTGTCCTTCTATCACCTTAATCTTATAACACATATCATATTAAAGCCTTAGGAGCTAACACATGTCTTTTTAGTAATTTCTTTTATTTATTTTAAATAAAAAAAAACTTTTTCTTAAAATACATATCTATATATATATATTAATTATAAAGAAACAAAACTAATTATTATAAATAAAAGTTTACATATATTTTGAAATCCAAAACTATTTGAATATTACCTCTTTTTGAATTCAAAATTAAATCTAAATCCAAATTCAAATTATATTTAAAATCCAATTTAAAGTCAATTTAAAAGAACACATTCAAATTCTTTAAAATCTTATTTTACATAAAAATCTATTTTATAAAAACAATACACTATTAATATTGTTTGGAAATAACTCATTTATCAATTTTAAATAATTTATAAAGAGATTATAAATTACTACTATTATTAAATGAATTAACATATCATATGTAAATTGTATTTTAAACATATATATATATATATATATATTTATATACTTCTTAAATCATATTTGTTAAGCAATATTCAAAAAGAAATAAAATAATCCTTATTATTCATCTCATTTTAAACCATATAGTTATTTTGTTTAAATAGCTTTGTAAAGCCTATATTAAATAAATCATAATTTCCAAACTATAAGAATATACATTAGAAAATTTAACAAGATTTTATTTATTTATTTAAATTTCAAACCCAAGCTTATCTATTTACAATATATACACTTATATATATATATATTATAAATAGAAATCATTTTATTAGTAAAATTCACTAATTAAATATTTATTTAATTAGATTATTAAACCAATTCAAATTTAATTATCAAAGATTAGCAAATCAATTTAATTATTTAAACAGATTATTAAATTGATTTTGCCCCAAATTTCCGGGATATTACAGAGTCAACCGGGAATTATCAGTTGTTGGTTCAGAGAGACTGGGATCAGATATATTGTCTAGAAATCACTTCGAACCAACATATGTGTACGAGTGGAAGACATCTTGAGGGCGATCTAAGACGGAGCTCTTTGAAGTGTAAGGGCTACTTGCTATTAATCCTGAGGGTGATTCCAAAGTGGATGTAGTGCATTTGGTTTCATTCAAACGTAGAAAAAACTTGTATGGATGAATGCTGGCATTGCATTTCTGCCTTGAGGGCAGTGTTAGCATTCCAAGAGGGAAGTGCTAAAATAAGGTAAATCGCAGCCTCACACCCCGGGAATGGCTAAAATAGGGGATGCTCATAGAGTTATGTGGTTAGCCACCATTCGAAGCGGTCATCTTTTTATCTTGATCATATTTTAAATATGGTATGCACGCAGGCACCGAAGGGCAAATTAAAGCAGCCTCGGTGTCAAGGAATGAGGTAATCCGGCTTGTCATTTGAAAGGGGCAGGCCAACTCTATGATCCCAGGGGGTCCATGTCTGGCCCTTGGGTACATTTTTCTAGAGGTGTACTTTCAGAAGGTAATCCCTTACCTTGCTATTGTTGGAATCCATTCTCCAATAAGCACCGTGCGGACTTGGTTGTATACCTATTATGTTGGAATTTAATAATGTAACAATTTCACGTATGATTCAATATTTATTTTTAAACCTAAACATTATTATAATATCAGAAGATCTTCTATGAAATGTTTTGGTTATCGGAAGGTAAAAACCTATCCGTGTTTACGTGCGATGTGGTTTTACGAGATACCTTTATTTTGAAAGTTTTTTTTTATACATTAAAGTTCAATTGAGGTGTGTTTTCTCATGCTTGTTTACCAAACAGATCCGGGCGTTATTTTCTTATAATGCTTAGGTCTGCCCGAGCATATTTTCCAGATTTAATTGGATTCTTTGGAGCTTTCAAGGGACGAGCTGGATCCTCCAAGTCGTATTCACATATCTTCTATCTTCCACTATTTTTGTTTTGTTTTTGTTTGTATTTATCAGCAATTATAAGGACATGCTGTTATAACTGTTCAGGCTTAGTATAGGTTAGTGTACTATGATGTTGCGTATAATAAAGATTATTTCTTTTTGTAAAAATCCCGGGTATATTATATATTTCTAGTCACGATGTGAGATTCTATTCTGTCTTTTTCTTTCTTCACCCTAAATGACCTGTCTTCCAAACACTTAAATGATCGACACACGAATATCAAAGATGTATTAAGTATCATCTTTAGGTATAAGAAAAGCAGATCGTTACAACTGGATTTTCTAATAAAATCGTTTGGTTATCATAAGGTAAAAATCCATCTGTGTTTATGTGCGGCATGGTCTTACGAGATACCTTTATTTTCAGAGGTTTTTAAGTATAAAAATCCATATGATTTGAGTTTCTCACGCTGGTTTACCAGACTGATCCGAGTGTTATTTTCTTATAATACCCAGGTCGGACCCGAGTACTTTTCCAGATTTAATTATTGATGCTTTGGAGCTTCAAGATATGAGATGGTTGCCTCCAAGATGTATTCACTTTTTTTTTCGTTGTATCTCGTGTTTTGTATTTATTTGCATTTATGAGGACAAGCTGCTATTACTATCCAGGCCGATGATAGGTTAGTTTACTATGATGGTTGTATGTATATTCAATTTTTCTTTTGTAAAGATCATTTGGATATTATATATTACTTGTCACAATGTGAGATTATGTTTTGTGTTTTCTTTTCTTTTACCCCAACAATTTGTCTTTCCAGTGCTCGGATGCTCCACATATGAATACCATAGATGTATCAGTGTCAACTTCTAAGAGTCGAAAGGGTAGGTTATTATACCCCTCGAGTGTGGAATCACTTTGTTGCACTTCATTTCTATTTGTCCTTTGTCTAATTTCTAATGCATCTTTAATATATCCAGCAAAATACTACATGCATTCTTCAGCAGAATAACGCTCAGTTATGCATCCTTTCAGGCCATGCTTGATTTTAACATACCCCTTCAATGTTTTCATATACCTATAATCAAGATGCATACATAAAATACCTTCACAAGGACATATTCTTTTAACTACATTAAGTACCCATGCTAAAATTTATCTCTTAGAGTGAAACATCCACCGATATTGTACTGCATGCAAATTCTTGTTTCTCTTCCTAAATGTATTGTCAAGTGAATCATGATGTCAAAAAAAGGAGGAAAGAATCTCTCAAGATCGCACAATGTTAATGCGACCCGATTCTTGATGGATTCTAATTTATCTTCATCAATCACTCTTTGGCATATGTCATTGTAAAAAGAACATATCCATCGTAATGCATTCCTTATCCCTTTAGGTAAATGTAACGACCCGTAATTTCGTTACTTCAAAAATGAGAGATTTTATTTATTTTTAAATTTAAAAGGAATTTAAAACTTAAATAAATATGTTATATATAATAAATAATTATCTATTCTTATAGTTAATAAATTAAAAAGTATAAATTTGGATTTTAGAACAAATCGACAAAAAGTTAAGTTTTGTTAATAATAAATAAAGGCTTAAATAAATAAGTATAAATATTTATTGGATAAGTTAAATCTTATTTAAAACATCTAATAAAGATAATAAAAGCATGTTAAAAGATTTAAAAGTATGTTAAGAATCGTTTTACAAAAATAACCAAAATTTGTCGCATATTGTCAGTTTTACATACACTGTAAAATTAGAGATTCTGATATTAATTAAATATGATTTTAAAATATAAAGAGACATGTTTTAATTTATTTAAAGAGGTAAAAAGTTCATTTTAAAGTTTGGTTTACTTCAATATAGCTTAACAAAAACGTCAAATTTTGACTGTAAAATTTGTCGACAAAAACACCGTTTTCAACTGAAACAAGTTGTCGACAAGTTGTTGCAACTTGATACATTTTATAACACATAAATACAACTTTACAAACTTTTAAACACTTTACATTTAGCACTAAAAGACAAAAGGAGTTTACTTTTGAAAAAGTTTAAATAATATAAAAAAGTGAAAAGACATGATTTGACATAAACCTATAAACAAATCTATACTAAACAACATCATTACTTTATCTCTTATCTCATTAATGCTTAAGTCATATCACTTATGGAAAAGGAGCAAAATGTTATTTTAACATTTTAAAGTGTAAGAAAAAGAGGTAAACATCATTTCACCTTTAATACCATTTCTACTCCATTAAGCAATGTTCAAATCAAGGGTTAAAAAGGTAAATTAAAAGTCAAAAAGTAGAGAAGGGTATTTTAGTCATTTTCCATCCAAAGCTCAAGTATAAATATGCATCCATACCTTTCATTTTGCACACTTCATTCTCTACCTTCCTTCTTCACTTTCTCCTTCTTCTTCACCTCCATTTCCGTGGCTTCCCACCTCTCCATTCTCTTTCACCAAGCTCCACCACCACCTAAACCCACATCCACCTCGGCCAAACACACCTACCCACCTCCAAAACCCCACACCCTCCACACACCCACCACCTAAGCACCCATACCCGCGCCTTAACCACCCTAGCCGAGCCCTATACACCCATACCCACCTCCACAAAGTCGTACTCCCCTCCAAACCCACCTACCCTCGGCCACATCACCATACCCAAGCCGTACCCCCTCCTACACACCAAGGCCGAGCCCATACTCCACCATACCCAAGACCAAAGCAACATACCCAAAGCCGTACCCTCCTCCCTAGGCCACACCCCCTCCTCTTAACCCCATGGCCAAAATAAAAAAAGAGAAAAGAAGAAAAATAAAAAGAAAAGAAAAGGAAAAGAAAGAAAAAGAGAGAAGGAAAGGAAACAACAAAAGTCGAGACGTTTGGAAATAGCATGTTAGCTCGAGAGACGCGTATTGTAACGATCTGGATTTTCGCGCTCGAAAATCGACATCCATACTTTACATCGTACTCGAATGCCGTAGATTCGAGCGTTCAAATTCGAGTCGCCGGAGCTTATAACACAGTTAAGTAAATAACACAGTGGAATAAATGAATAATACATTGATATACAACACTGATACAATATCTGATACAACAGAGTGATACAATGAATATCAATATACATCAGAGATATGATACAACAAATAACAGTGGAAAAGAAAACGATAACATCAGCAGCGGATAATCTTCATCTTCAAAGCACAAATCCAGAAATAGCTCGAACTCCCAATAACGATGCTCAAAGATAAGCAAGTGCAGTCCATATCCAAAGACTGAACTAGCTCCAGATAATCTACTAATCCTGACTATCTGAAAAACCCAACTCTAGACTGCTCGTGTAGAAAATTTTGAGCACCCAGAGTTTAGGAAAGAAACAATAAACTCCGGATCAATCATGGGACTGGTGTGAGCAACAAAAATAGTTTATCTTTAAAAGCAGATAGCATAGAATTTTAAAGTCAATTCGCAATGCTTTTTGAAAATGTAACTACCATAAGACCTCCCACCACACACACAATGCAAACGCAGACTTGGAGGAGATTTCTTCTTATGTTAGTCAAAGATGCTTACTACGCAAAATCAAATCATTTTTGATATTATTATTAGTGCATAGTGTAGAAACATTTCGAAAGTAGAATATAAATCTTAGCCAGCATAGGTACCATTATATTATGCCTGCTATAGCTGCCTCCTGAGGAGACAGGTTATACAATTGAAATTGTAAAGGGCTCGTATTGTTTTGTTTGGATTTCCAACAAATGGTCAGGCTAAGGAACTTCCTATTCTACGAAAGAAACGCCTCTAACGGGACGCTCCGAGAACTAAACCGTTCTCTGCCAAACAAGGCCGGTTACCCCCCCTTCCCAAGGGATATTACAAAACCTGAGATATGCCACCCCCGGTCCTTTGGGACCTTTATCCGAGCGCTCGGTATCCAACATCACACATAATAAATAAGTGTATCCACATGAGTAAGTATTTGGGCTCCATACCATGATACTATCCTTTTCCAAAAGGAATGGTCATACCCTAGGGAAGCTACCCCTGAAACCTTGCCGCAACATTCCTGTTTCGACCATTTTTAGTTTGTGAGGCTCGACGAAGTCTCGTCCACAAAGCTACGCTTTTTCAAAAAGCCACGCTTTGGGTCAACAGATGATCAACCTATGATCACAAAGATAAATGATCAAACAAATGATCATATCACAAATGATCAAACACTGATCATCACACAGCAACACTCAGCATGTCACATTACCAAATTGGGATATATCGCTGATAAATTTCAAATACATAACCTCTGAGCTCGTACGTCTCAGAGAAGGGTGTTAAGCTAAGAGAATAAATTCTCCGCCACCAACAGAAATGTATTTGAAAGAAATCGGCTTTATATCTCAAAGTGTAATGTCAGACACGTAACCATACAAGTCTGTTTCGGGTTTGAACAGAACCGAAGGCACTTCTTATGAAGCCCTTGCAATTCCGGGTATTTTCAATCACGTCCGAACTTCCCATCACAAAAAGAGTGATATAAATCTCTATACCGGCGCGACTCAGTGCAGAGACATTCGACAGGTTGTCCTTTCATTTTCGAAAATATCTGGTCTTCACCACCGGTCTTCAAATGCTATCCATAATGTCAAATCACATATTCGGAATGGGATATATGACACAAAGGTCCTCTCGCGGCTAAACCAAATAGGGAGCGTAATATTTACAAGAAACATATGGATATTGGGATTTCAATTAAGTCACAACTTATTACCCAAACTTCTCTTTTCAAATGGTTTAACAATTTACCAATTTCAAATCTTTAAACAAAAGATTTATTTTAACAACCTTCAATGGTTTAAACAATTTCCACATTTTTATCTTTTAAACAAAAGATTCATTCATAGATTTTCCAAATCAATTTCCATTTCAGTTTAACTTGTTAAATCTTTAAATCAAAGATTTAACTTATAGATTTCAAAACAATTTCATTTCGAATGGTTTAAATAAATCACCATTTCAAATCTGTTAAAAATAAACAGATTTAATTCATAGCTTTCAAAAAGAATTCATCTATAACTTGGAAAACTAATTTTCAATTCATACTTGAAATTCCTTTAAATTGGAATTTCATTTCTTATATATATGAAAGCTTTTATCATTTGAAAACAAACAGTTTTCATTTCGGAAAATCTGATTCATTTATACGAGTTAAAGTCTTTGAATTAAATCCAAATTCTCAAAATTATACTTTTAAATGGTTTAAATTCATATAAACACATTTATAACATTTTTAACCGTAATTTCAAATCATAGGATTCAATTTCAAACTTGAATTCAAATTTAAATCAAATTATTTAAAATTTCAAAACTCGATTAAGTTATTAAAAATAACTTTTATCTTTGAAATTCCATTTCAAAAGCTTTTCACTTTAAACCCAAATTTCTAATTTCAAAATCAATTGAAATTAAAATTTCCATTTAAAAATATCAAATTTAAATTATTTGTGACTTAACCGATTTCCACGTGAAATCCATATTTGTGTGTGTAAAAGTGTGGTCCAGGGGTTCAACACAATACTGCAACACAATGAATCATTACAGATCAAAATACATGATATAGTTGATAAGCGGTATTAACTATCACGCTTATCGTTCATTCACAGATCACAGATATATATCACAGGTAAGTAAATTACAGATTACAACATAAATCAGGATGTATCACAAAGCATCATATATCAGGGATATCAAACAATTCAATTATTCAGTCAAGTCCAAAACATTCACAAGTAGGATAAATAAATATCTGATCATAATTAATTTATATCAGATTAATTACTTCTGAATAACTACAAATCTTGGTTAATTAATCATTAATTAATGATGAACCATTTTAATTAATTTACCTTTAATCATTTATTAATTAACCTTTAATTAATTAATTATCCTCAAATTAATTACCTTAATTAATAAATCATATTAATTATTTATCCTTTAAACCAATTACATAATTAATTAACCCCTTAATTTCTTTCACAAAGTAATTAACAATTTACAATTGATTATCTCAATTAATTAATCTAATTATTTATCAAAATTTATCACATAAATTTGATTACTTAATAATTTCTAGTTAATTAATTTCATTAGCTAATAACATTTCTTAATTTCTTTTAATTAATCTTTAATTATAAATTAATCCGAATCATTAACTTATGAATTGAATCAATTATCCCTTAAATTATCTTATTGGTTAAATCACTTAATTAATCAACTTTAAATCGTAAATTAATTATTCTTTAAACTGATTAACCTTTAAACACTTGATTAAATCAATCTTTAATTATACCTTTAAGCAATTATTATCCAAGAAATTAATCTTTAATTACTCACATTAATAAATCCCAAATGACAAATTAACCTCTAACTAATCTATAACCCTCAATTTTAGATAAACTAATTAAAAATCATTAATAAATTGGTTTCCCTAGTCATTAATTATCCAACTCTTTGATTACTTTTAAATAAACCATTCATCTTACTAATTACTTAATTTATCCATAAATTTAAACACTTGGATTTTCATCCTTTACCTAACTCATATTTTAAGTTAAACAAATCTTACCATTTCAAATCAAGATAAAACGTTTATTTTATAAGGAATTAGACTTAAGAAATGATTTGAACTAAATTCATTTAAATTTTTAAATATTGCTTGTATTAAATTCCCAACTGTTATAATTACCCGAGACAAGGCACAGCTATTCGAACGAAATTCCAGGCTCACCAAATTTTACTTCGAGCCAAGCTTCGAAATTCCCCGAGAACATCAACCAAACGCTTCGAGCCTATTGCTTCTTCTTCGATGCTTTACCACACAAAAATCAACAGACTCAAACATTTACGCATGCACATGCACACTTGATCGAAGCGCCTCCGACCTTCATTTCGATCAACCCCATGTCGCCAGTGATCACGCAAACATCCCCGAATGCTCAGATTCGCGAAATTGTCTGGGAATCTAATTTGAACCATCTAGCCGCCCCCAGGAATCACCCTGTTGACCCAATTTTGCTTCGCGTGGCCACCTCCGGCCACCGGAGAACTTGCGATCACCCCTGTAACATCCCGTATTTTTAAGCCATTGAATTTGAACATTTAATTCATTTTAAATGTTTAATGTGGATTCTTAATTGATTTTAAAATGAATGGATTCGGGTTCAATCAATGAAATAAGCTATAAATTTTAATTATAGCAATTCTGGTTGAATTTGATTTATGGAAAAATAATAATTAAACAGTCGAATTTGGGATAAAAAGTAAATCCGGATGTAAATAGTGATAAAAATGGTGTTTAAATGTATTTTGGGGTTCGATTGGTTATAAATAATATTGTTGGAATTTTAGATGAATTTTAAAGTGAATAAATTATTATTTGGGATTTTATATTTATTTAAAAATGAATTTAATATCATTAAAATGCAATTTAATCAGATTTGAGTCTGGGATGAGCCAGAATGATTTTTAATGTTGTTATAAATTTTATATGAAGTATTGTTAAGTTAATAAAATTTTAAAAGTAAAATTTTAAGTGTTTTTGATAATTTCAGAAATCGTCCGATTTAATAGACGAGTTAAAATAGCCTTCCGGGGCACAGTCTCGGAATTCGACGAAATCAGTTTCATTGGATCCGTAATAGTAAATTATTATCGGATTTCAATTTTCGTGGCAATCGGAGTTGTCGTTTGACTGTGGCAGCTCGAAACGCATCGAAATCGATTTAACCGGTTTAATTTTAAATTGATCGTTTAATTCCGTATCTCGTGCATACAATCGAATTTGCTTACGAGACTTGTTTCATTGTGTCCGGAATGCGGAAAAGCCCTAGAATCGCCTGTCGGAACGTGAGAATCGGAGTTCGTTTGCATAACGGATAAGTCGAGATATTATATTAATTAAATAATATTAAAACTATAATACATAATCATTAATCATCTCAAACCCTAACTAAATACCCAGGCCGCCGTTCCCATCGTTCTATGGCCGAGAAACGATCGTCTTTCCCCATCAATCTCTCTCCATCCATCAACCTTTAGCCAATATCGTCAACTAGTGAATCGAAGAGGCCTTTGAGACGATGATATCGATACGGTGATGAGGTGTCGTAGTGGAGTGTGGAGGCCGGGAAGTCATCGCGTTCGTGCACCGTTCGATCGCATGGTGCGTGCGATTCTGACCACCGAGCTTCGCGAGATTTGGTGCGTTGGGGAAGTGGAGCGTGAGCTACATCGTGGCGGTGGATGATGGGGTTCCGGTCGCGAGTAGGAGGAGCGGCCATCTAGGGTTGGTAACGAAGATGGGTTCGTTTGTTGATTCCTGGAACGTGCGTACGCAAGAGAGATGAGGACGAGCAGCCTTGTTTTCGTGATGATCGGCCAGGATGAGTTCTGGTAATAAAAATAAAAAGAGAAAGAAAATTGTTTTAAATTTATATTCAAATCTTTAAATTTGAATAACTCTTTCGTACGACATCAGATTTCGACGAAATTTGCGACGCCGGGATCGCAGGAACGAACACTACGTGATGGCGCAGATCCGGAGTCATTCCGGGCAAGTAGGAATTTGGGTTAAATCGGACACCGTCCGGTTTAATTTAAATTTCGAACGCTCGCCGAAACTCAAGGTGAGTTTTTCTCACTCACATCTGGATGCTAGACATTATAAATAATTGATATTTAAATATCTGAATGATTGGTTGATTATAACTGCTGTTATCTGGCTGGATTGAGATTTATATTGTGATGTGCTAACATTTGTGATGCAGGAAGAAACAGGTTGGAGGGATCCAACTGGATTCCTCAAAATGTAGCAATTATTTTATAATTGATAGTGATACCTGTTTATATGTTGTGATTGATAAATCTGGAATTTTAAATTGTTCTGTGAAATGGTGGTATAAATTATAATTCCAGAATTAAATTATAAATGAAGAAATTGGGGATTTAAAAGAAATTAAAGAAATTGTTAAATAAGGAAATTAAAGGAATATAAAAAATTGGATTCTGTTTTGAAATGGAAAATGTAAATTGGTAAAATTGGGATTTTAAATATTGTGGGAAATTTATTAATCGTTGAATGTGAAATATAAGTTTTCTGGAAATGAATTCTATGAAATTATAAATCGAGTTAAATAACAGTGGTTTATTTAATGATGAATAGTGATATCCGGAAAAGTAAAAAAATATGTTAAAATGAAGCTTTCGAATATAAATGGACAATTTTAAGTGTTAATAGAATATTTTTAAAATTCCGTTTTCTCCATTAGAATTTTATTTAAGTAAATTGAAAATATGGTTTCCATTGAAAATTCACCAAAATGTTTATTTAAAAATGTTTAAACTATATTTAAAAATGAATTTCCGGATATGGGAAATTGGGTATGAACTTCGGATGAAGTCATAGTTAAATATGGGATTTGGGATTTATGTTGTAAAACATAATTGACTTGAAATAAATCAGTGGATTTATATGAAAGAGTACTTTGGAATATTTAGAAACGGGAAAGTGTTTCCCTGGGAAAACCAAGTAAATGTTTATAAAAAGATTTTATTTAACTAAGGTTAAGTTTTAAATCGTTTTAAAAGTATTTTTAAGAAATCGTTATTTTAAAGAAATAAATTAATAATTTTAATACCGTAATAATTTGGGAGTATATTAGCAATTATTTTTACAAATGGATTTATTTAAAAGTTGGTTTTAGCTTAAGTTGTTAAAATTAGCATTTTTCTTCTTATAACGCTATTTTGAATTTAGTTAAACTAAAACCCTTATCTTTAAATCAAAGTTTATGTGTTAATAACTAGTTTTCTTCACATATTTTAAATTTATATTTTGAGTAAATAAATATAAGTAATTTTCATATTTTAAAATATATTTCAGTATAAAGTATTTTTAACTGTTTTAAATGCAAATTGTTTTATACTTGGTTATTCCCGATGGGAATAAAGGGTAAAAGATTTACCTTGTAAAGGAAGAGTGGAAAATTGTTTTCAAATGAGTTTTGAAAATGTGAAAATATATCTTTTAAAGATATTAGAGGGAAAGAATAAATAATGTGTGATATTATTTATTGTGTGATGGATGCTTATGGATGCTTGTGAATGTGAATTGATAGTTAAATCACCGACTATCAATATTGGCCAAATGCGCGATCGTTTCGAAGAGACCGGGATCGAGTTTCCGTATACCGGGATTCTAGGTCTGGAGACTCGAATACCACTTCGATCCGGTTTGTACGTTTCGCGAAAACGATTTCGGAGTCGAAGATGGAGCAGTGAAGTGCAAGGGCTAGTCGCTACTAATCCTGAGGATATTTCCAAAATGGATGTAGTAGGGGTAGTGCCTTCGGTTCCGTTCGGACCCGGGACGGACTTGTATGGACGAATGCTTTCGTGACATCGTCAGGTGGACGATGGGCATTCTAAGGGATATGTGCTATAAAGGTATCGTTTAGCCTCAAGCCTCATCAACCGGGAATGACTGAAAATCAGGGGTTATGCAGCAAGGCTTCGTGGGTAGCCCCCACTTGAGAGTAAGGTCATCCCTGTCTAGATGTCCCTTTTTTTTCGGCTTAGTGGTGCGGTTGCTGATCCCAACCGTGGGGTGATTTTACTTGGAATTATCCAGTAAGGGATGATTCCGGTCTTGTGTTGCAGGGGAGCGGGCGTACTCCTCGGTACTGTGATCTAGGCCACGTACTGTGACAGGTGGTACCCCAGTGCCTAGTCATTCGTTGGAAATCCATTTTCCCTACGTGCCTTGTACGAGTTTTGTTTGTATACCTAGTATGCTGGAATTTAATCATGTAACAATTTCAGCTATTTGAATAAGTATTTGTAAATAGACACTATTATAATATCAGAGGATTTTTATAAAAAGTGTTTTAGCTATCGTAAGGTAAAAACCCGACATGTTTATTTGTGGCGTGGTCTTACGAGATGCTTTTGTTTCAAAGGATTTTTGAACTTTAAAAATCAGTTTGGATGTATTTATGATGCGCTGGTATTCCAGACTGACTCGGGTGTTATTTTATTATAATGCTCGGGTCAGACCGAGTATATTTCAGGATAGGTTGCCATGGAGCTCAGGAGAGGGGCTGGAGTCCGAGACGTATTTCTCGTACTTGTATTATTCCGCTGCTGTGATTGTTGTATTGACTGATTGACTGGATATTGATGATTGTATTGATATACTCTGATGATGATGTATTGTATATAAACAGATATAGTTTCATTTTGTGTAAAGATCTGTTCTATATATTATATTTTATCCGCTGCGTCTGTGAGGTTCTGATTTTGTTTAGTTCTTTCTTCTTCTATCTACTTTCTTATTCTTCTACAATCTGTCTTTTCGGCATTCGATCGTCGGCATATTATACTGTTGAGTATTTTGTGTCGATTTTCGAGGGTCGTGAAGGGCGGGTCGTCACACTTGGTATCAGAGCATAGGTTGGCGACAACCTAGGCTTTGGTGGGAAAATTACTCATTTTTAAATAGAGTCAGGAGTACTCTATTATGAGTTGAGTGTAATAATAGCTATGAGAGCGTACTTGTTAGTGGATATAAAATTGTTTTTGTACTGTGTTGACTTATCGGTTGAGTGTTTATGAATTCTGGTCGGTGCGGGAAGTACAACCGTATCGATAGGGGTTTCTAAACTCTTAAACAAGATAAACCGACATAGTATTATTTTTAAAGTGGGTAAATGAAATAATTTTACCCAAAATTGTATTTTGATATAAAAAAAAGAAATAATTTTCTGAGT
Source organism: Allium fistulosum (assembly GCA_030737815.1). Classification (NCBI taxonomy): domain Eukaryota; kingdom Viridiplantae; phylum Streptophyta; class Magnoliopsida; order Asparagales; family Amaryllidaceae; genus Allium; species Allium fistulosum. The sequence goes on along the minus strand of CM060908.1, from coordinate 514,556,457 downwards.
TATTATATATATTGGATGTTTGTTTGGTTGTTTCTTCTGTAATCAAATAAAAAATTAAAACATGATCTAAAATTTGAAATGATATATATAAGAAAATAAGAAGTTAAAATATTAAAATGGTTTATAACCAAATGGAATTGACTGGATATGTTTTAAATAAGAAAAGTAAAAATTTAAAATTTGATTTAAACTAGAATTTGACCCTGGAAATTTTGAAAGGGATTTCAAATGGAATTAAACAAAGTTTTGGGAGTTTGACTTTGTGGAAATGTTAGAAATGTTTCCAAAAGCATTTGTAAGATTGGAGTATATTTTGGGGAAATATTTTTGAATAGAAATTGTTTTGAGGTGAATTTTGGAAGTGGAAAGCATTGAACTCACTTCAGTCGCTGGAAAATAATCCTGATGATGCTGGCCACATCATTAGAATTCATTTTCGAGTTTCTAAAGTGATGGATTGCTACCAAAATAGTTGGTTATGACATTGTTTGGACTTGTTTGGGAAACAAGTGATTTTGGGAATTTTCAAAGGAAATTTGTTTGTTAAAAACAGATTGTTTTGGAATTTGGAATTTGATTTGGATATCAAATGGGAATGAGTTGATTTTGATTTCAAATTGGTTTTGAAATAAATCCGGGTAAATTGAATTCTGGGAATTCTGTTAAAATCAAAATGTGGAAATTGAAATAAATCAACTATAATTTTGAAAGGAAAGTTGGTTTAAGTAAGAAAGGAAAATGAAATTTTCATCCTGAAATTAAAATTTAATTCGAGTAAATGGAAGTAAATGAAGTTATTGAAGTGAATAGAAATTTGAATTTAACTTGGGATAAGTAAAATGAAATTGGGAACTGGAATTAATTTGATTTGAGTTAAGTTGAAAAGAAAAATGACTTTGAAATTGGGGGTCATTGTGTAATAAATTATACCCATAAGCTATTAAGTATTATACTTACAACCTAAAATTTGTGAATTCAAAATGGTGCAAATAACTTCATATTCTTAAGTTATAAAGTGTTATAATTTGAAGTTGTGATTAAATGGAAAGAGACTTAAATGGGCAATCTAAACCCTTAAATAAAAGTGAAATTGAAGTTCATTAATGGAAATAGCTGGATGGTGAGGCAAATTCAAACTTAATCCTAAATGGATGTAAAGTAAGATAAGGTAAAGTGAGATTTAGAGATGTGAATGAACTTAAATAGTAAATAAGTTTTGAACTTAGTTATGGAAGAATAAATTGGATTGAAGTGAAATTCAAAAGTCAGATACATTATAAGCAATATTGGATGAAATTCAATTCTTATTTAAGTGGTAAAGGAAGTGAATGAGTTTAATTTGGCTAAGCAAAATCTAAGTGAACTTGGAATAAATTTGGATAAGAATCGAATTGAATAGAAATTAATTCAGTTGAGGGATGTTGAATGTAGTAAATGCTTATTCAATTAAAGCTATAATGATTTGTTAGAAATGAATTAGCTAAATTAAATGGAATGTGTATGGAATGAATAGAATTTTGATAGTTTAGTCAAAATTTGAAAGGTAAGTAAAATCCAGTCTGGAGTGGGATCTGAGATTTGAAATTTTGGTAACAAAATATTGGAAGTATGAATGGACAATGGAATTAGATTGTAACAGTGATGGTTTTGAATTATAAATAAAATTCAAATGAGAGAAATAATTTAAAAGGTCTCTTTGTTAATAGAATAAATTTGTACATGGATTGAGTAAATAAACAAAGAGCATTAGAGTTGTAAATGAATTGAAATTTGGTTGGATGAGAATCAAATGGAAATCAAATAAAATTGATATAAGAAGATAATGAAACTATTGTGAAAGAACTTAAGTAACTTGAAGAAAAACAAAATTATTGTGAATGGGCTTTATTAAGTAATCTTTAATGCAAATTGTTAAATAATAAAGTAAGAATACATGTGTAATTGTATTAATTAATTATTGAGATAAAATAAGAATATATGAGTTGTACATAACCCAGGATTGAATGATATTAATATAGACTTAACTTAAATGATGATCTTGAAGTGTGAATAAGCAATTGAATTAAAATTTCATTGGAATAAAAATACTGGGATTGTGAACCATGAAAATTAAATGAAATTAATATAAATCGAAGTTGGAATTAATTTTAATGGTTATAAGCTTAAGTGGTGATTATTTTGTTTGAATGACATGAAATTGGCATGTATTCGGAGTTGAGTTGTTTAACAAGCAATTGAAATTGATTTTTGAATAAGTTGGTATGGATTAGAATCTAATTTAAAGAGCTTGTAAATGAATGCAAGTGAATTGGTTAAAAGTAGCAAATGGAATGGATTTTAAATCAATAGGAATGAATTGATCTTTATATGAGTAATGTTTGCATATGAATGAAAATGGATCATAAAAGAAATGCAAATGCTTCAAATTGAAATAAGAATTGGTTGGTAAATCAGATTGGAAATGTAAGTTAAAATAAAGAAAATGTAAGTATATCAAATTTAAGAATAAGAATTTGATTGTGAATCAATTTGTAATTGAATTGAAGTAAATTGATGCAAGTGATACGCATGTAATCAAATTGATGTAAATATGAATTGAGAATGTTAAACTTGAATGTAAGTCATTCAAGTGAAATAAAATGAAGTTGGACTTGAATAAGTAATTTGAAAAGTGATTGAAACCTTTAAATTGTTGATAAAGTATGATTAACATAGTTAAATTATGAACTATGCTTGGTTTGGCTATGAAATGGATGTGTGGCTTGCATTTATATTGGAAAGGTTATGAAAATGCTCATATCTTTGAAAACTGATGAGTTTGTTGAGTATAGTACAGGTACGGGAGGCGATCGAGAGAGTTGGAGCGCGTATATGCGTTATATTAGCCGCTCACTATTAAATTTTGCTTAAAAGGTACGCCTACGCAAATATAATTGGGAAATGATATATAAATTGTGATATATTTTGGTTTCCGGCCATGTGAGCCGATGTATATATATTCGTGTATCCTGCGATATCGCAGAAGCTCCTCCGTACAAAGGAGACTCCGCCAAAATTTTCCAGAAATTTGGGGAGTTAGAAAATTTTTGGGTTTTTGGAAAAAAATATATAACCAGTAAAGTTATTTTGGAAACGAATGTTAAATGAAGGCTTTAGGGTAAAGAAAGCAAATGGTTTTGAAATGGAGCTGAAACTTTTTGGGAAGGTGAATATAAGCTTTTAACTAAGTCAATTGGGTAAGTAAATGGATTGGAGAGTATTTTCTACCTTAGCAAATTTCGGGGACGAAATTTTTATAAGGAGGGAGGAATGTAACATCCCGTATTTTTAAGCCATTGAATTTGAACATTTAATTCATTTTAAATGTTTAATGTGGATTCTTAATTGATTTTAAAATGAATGGATTCGGGTTCAATCAATGAAATAAGCTATAAATTTTAATTATAGCAATTCTGGTTGAATTTGATTTATGGAAAAATAATAATTAAACAGTCGAATTTGGGATAAAAAGTAAATCCGGATGTAAATAGTGATAAAAATGGTGTTTAAATGTATTTTGGGGTTCGATTGGTTATAAATAATATTGTTGGAATTTTAGATGAATTTTAAAGTGAATAAATTATTATTTGGGATTTTATATTTATTTAAAAATGAATTTAATATCATTAAAATGCAATTTAATCAGATTTGAGTCTGGGATGAGCCAGAATGATTTTTAATGTTGTTATAAATTTTATATGAAGTATTGTTAAGTTAATAAAATTTTAAAAGTAAAATTTTAAGTGTTTTTGATAATTTCAGAAATCGTCTGATTTAATAGACGAGTTAAAATAGCCTTCCGGGGCACAGTCTCGGAATTCGACGAAATCAGTTTCATTGGATCCGTAATAGTAAATTATTATCGGATTTCAATTTTCGTGGCAATCGGAGTTGTCGTTTGACTGTGGCAGCTCGAAACGCATCGAAATCGATTTAACCGGTTTAATTTTAAATTGATCGTTTAATTCCGTATCTCGTGCATACAATCGAATTTGCTTACGAGACTTGTTTCATTGTGTCCGGAATGCGGAAAAGCCCTAGAATCGCCTGTCGGAACGTGAGAATCGGAGTTCGTTTGCATAACGGATAAGTCGAGATATTATATTAATTAAATAATATTAAAACTATAATACATAATCATTAATCATCTCAAACCCTAACTAAATACCCAGGCCGCCGTTCCCATCGTTCTATGGCCGAGAAACGATCGTCTTTCCCCATCAATCTCTCTCCATCCATCAACCTTTAGCCAATATCGTCAACTAGTGAATCGAAGAGGCCTTTGAGACGATGATATCGATACGGTGATGAGGTGTCGTAGTGGAGTGTGGAGGCCGGGAAGTCATCGCGTTCGTGCACCGTTCGATCGCATGGTGCGTGCGATTCTGACCACCGATGTAACGACCCAGAATTTTGAACGAATTAAATTGAGAATATTTAATTTATTTTAAATATTTAAAACGATGATTTAATTTGTGTCCCCGATTATAATTTTGAAATCGGCAATTTAATTATAAAATTAAATCGATTGAAGTTGAATAAAAATTTAAAATCTTCAATTTAAAGCTAAAGAAAAATATTTCGAACGCTTGTAAAATTTATATTGATAATACTGAAGACAATAGAAGCTTCGGAATCGAAATTGAAAATGAATTGTTCAGTTTGAAAATTTATTGTTCGAATCGATATTTAAAAATAGCCGTCTGAGGCACAGTCTCGGAATTCGACGAAACCAGTTCCATTGGGTCTGGAATGTTGTATTATTGCCGGATTTCAATTTTCGTAATTTTCTGAGTGGATATGTGAGCACACGGAAATAAAACGCGTTAAAATAAAATGAAATTCGATTTAAATTTAAAAATTTAAAATCTGGTCACATCAGCTACTTTCCTCCTTTATACGCGCCGAGCATCACGGGAAGAAAACGTGAAAACCCATGCCGTCTTCAATCTCAAATACCTCGTCCCTCCTCAGTTTTAAAAAGAAAAAAAAAATCGAACAAAGGAAAACATAAATGGCCTCCTCCTTCTATCTCGTTCAATTCAGGAATTGCCGAGCCCTTCGAATTCGAAAAACAAAGCCTAGGCATTCGCGAGTGGGTTTCAGCGAGCGGCGGCGTAGAGGAGGGGGGGGAGTTCACGAGCGCGGCACTCGCGTTCGACGAAGGCGACTGGGATTGGGGGTTTCTCGATTTCGCGATCGAGGCGAACTCGATTCGAAGCTGGATGGGATCGCGACTTCATCGCGTCGCTCTGCTTGAGTTCGATGGAGGCGCACGCAAGGCGATGGCCTGGGGAAGGTAGGATCGCGGCGACTCGCGATCGAAGGCGCAAATCGCGTGGGCGTAGGCGCGATTCAAGTGGGGGACTTCGCGGTGATGGCGTGTGGATTTAGGGTTCGTGCACGTAGGGGTCGCGTTCATACGACGCTGGAAGGCTGGCGGCATCTCGTGGTGGTCGAGTCTGGAAATGCTGTAAGGTATCGTTGCTGGAATTAATTTTTGATGTATATATCTATGTACATAACCAGTAAGGGAGATAAATTCATTTAATACACTTGCCTCGTTTATTTTAGTTATCAAAAACATTTTTTTTGGGAATGTAGTTATAGATTTAATTTTTATTTGGTAAGTTAGTTAAAAGGAAATTTTAGTTGACTTAATTTATGAAAAGGAAGTTGGTTTTAAATATTTAACCTGTTTAGTTAAATAAAATTATTAAAGGAGAAATTAATAATTAGTTTGAAATAAATCAAAGGTATAAACTGTTTTGTAACAGGAAAATTTTGGGAAATAATTTTTACAGAAAAATTTATGTAAAACAGTTTTGTTTTTAACTTGATAGACATATTTTAATATGCATAGGAAAACAATAAGTAAGTATATATGTTACCGAAGTTAAAAAGAGAAAAAAAAATAATAGGATTTGCTTTACTGGGTTGATAAATAAGTCATTTAGGGTGTTTAACTTATTTTTATTTTTACTTAGAAATTTTTAAAGGGGAATTTAGTTTTAAAGTAAATTTCTAGTTTAGCGAATTTTATTAAATGAAACTGGTTTGAAATAAAACCATTAACTGATTAAAACTATCAAAACGAAAATTGTTGATTCGATTAAATTCGGATATTAATAGATTTTATAAATTATTTATACAAGGTTATAAATCAAGGAAATCGAGTCAAGATGGAAATTGGATTGCTAATAAAAGCAAAGGTGAGATTTTCTCACTCGAAGGAAAATTTTATTTTGCAGTTATTGATTTGTTTGACTGATTTATTGCTGTGGTATTAGATATGATAGGATATATCTATATATATAGCAGTATATACATATTGGCATATGTATATATTGGATTGATTGATTTCCCGCCTCGTATAGCGGATGAGACCCTATTGCGCCGTTAGTAAGCGGATTTATAAAAAAAACCTATATACCGCGATAATTCCGTACTGGAGCGGAATTGGTATTGTGCTGACGTCTTTGGATGCAGGGAAACAGGTTGGAGGGATCCAACTGGATTCCTCACCGTATTGATTATTTACAGATATTTTGATATATTCTGTTATCATATTGATATATGATATTGACTGTTGTGATGGACTGATTGGTGTTGTTGCATCATCGGATTCAGTTTTGAAATGTAAAAATAATGACTTTTATTTTAAAAAGATTTTAAAGTGATTTTCGAAAAAGTAGACGTTTATCGAATTTTTGAATTTATTTATTGTAGAAAAATAAACGTCTAGAATTTTAAAGTTATAAAAGTTATAATTTTTAGTGAAATAAAATCGAAGTGTCGTTTTGAAATAAAAAGTCGATTTACTTATAAAATGGGTTAAGTTGGGATTTTTGAATAACTATATACGATTTGTATAGGAAGATTTATAAAATTGTTATTTTGTAAATCGAAAATATTGGACTTATAAAACGAATTTTTATAAGTGTTAAAAAGAAGTATAAAAAGGATTTCATAAGTGAATGAAATAAATAGATTTATAACGTGAAGTTATAAAGTGAATAGATGTTGTAAAAATAAACGATTTATAAGTAATTTACTTATAAATTTGACTTTTGCACTTAGATGGGATATAAATAGAAATTGCAAAATGAAATGATTTTGTAAGTTGAAATCGTTATAAAGTACAAATGTGATTTATAAACGTTGTTTTATAAATCCGAAATCACTTATTCTTATAAGTGAATTTTTGAAGTTATTAAAATAAGATTTATAAACCGGAGTTGTTATAGAAAATAGAAAATGGAATTTATAAACGTTGTTTTATAAATTCGAAAACCAATCGAATGAATTTGATAAATTAAATATAGAAGATTATCAAAGGAAATATATTCGCGATTTTGGATAGCGAATTATTATTGAAATAAAATGTATAGAAAAGATTGAAATGTAATTATTGAAGTATATTCACGATTTTGGATAGTGAATATATTGTTAAGTAAAATGGATTTATTTTTGAAGAAGTGATATTAAAAATGAAGTTAAACATTTTAAAGAGGTTTTAAAATGTATTATGAATCGAAAGCATAGATTTCCGCAGTTCTTGTTGAAATAGACGTTTTCGAGAAATTTAAGGAAATGGTGGACTATAACACTGTTGTTATAGTAAATGATTTCCGAAAGGAAATGTTTTAATGTAGTATTGGGATTTATATATCTACCTAAATTCGAATCCCTATACTAGTGATTTCGAGTCGTCGTAACGATGTTTTACGCAACATTCGTTTTGACTCAAATAGATGTTGAAATTTATGATTTCCTTAAAGAATGAATATATACTTAATATCGATTTAAGTATATCGAATATTTTCAAATGTTGAAAATAAATAGATTTGTGAATTACTTATTATTTAATAAGTATGGAAATACTTTTCCAATATGAAATGAACTGTTTTGAGAAATTATCTTTGAAAAGATAAATTGAAGTTGAATATTGAAATCGATTTGAAAATCGTATATCAGTAGATATTTTTGAAATATAAATTCACTATGGAATTTATAAAAGAAATGGAAATTCGTTTTAAAGAAAATAAACGTTGGTTTATCTTTGAAGTGTGGAAATTATTATATCTAGTAAAGATATTTTTGAAGATAAATAATTTGGAAAATTATTTGGAATCTGATGATGTTGTGCATCTTTATTGATAGTTAAATAACCGACTATCAATAATTACCTTAGATAGGTATTTGTTGTGAATTGGATGAATTTGAATGCCACACTTGTTTTTAAATAAACGCTCACTATTCGGGTTAGCCGGGAAAGGACCATGGGGTCGTATAACCCATTCCGAATATGTGATACGTCGTTATGAATCGCATTTGAAGACCGATGTTGAAGACCGGATATTTTTGAAAACGGAAGGATTACCGTCGAGTTACTCTACATCGACTGATCTTCGATTTAGAGGTTTTATCACCCTTAGTGACGGGAAGTCCTGACGTGATTGAAAATCATCCGGAAATGCAAGGGCTTCGTGAGAAGTGCCTTCGGTTCTGTTCGATCCCGGAACAGACTTATATGGATTGTGTGTCTGACGTTACAATTTGAGATATAAAGCTGATTTCTTTCAAATACATTTCTGTTGGTGGCGGAGAATTTATTCTCTTAGCTTAACACCCTTCTCTGAGACGTACGAGCTCAGAGGTTATGTAATTGAAATTTATCAGCGATATATCCCAATTTGGTAACGTGGCATACTGAGTGTTGCTGTGAAATGATCAGTGTTTGATCATTTGTGATATGATCATTTGTTTGATCTTATATCTTTGTGATCATAGGTTGATCATTTTGTTTGACCCGAAGCAGGGCTTTTTGTAGAAAGCGTAGCTTTGTGGACGAGACTTCGTCGAGCCTCACACCCCGGAAATGGTCGAAACAGGACGAATGCAGCAAAGTTCTAGGGAGTAGCGCCCCTTAGTGTATGTCATTCCTTCTGGATAAAGGTGGTATCATGGTATGGAGCCCAGATACTTAACCTCTGTGGTTACTGCATTATTATTTCTATGTGGTTTGTTGCGAATCGGGGATCCTCGGGAAGATCGGTGACGATCGGGGGATGGCATACGCGTGTCAGTAGTTACCTATTTTTGCAGAGGTAACCCGGCCTTGTGTTGGCAGAGATCCGGTTAGGTTCTCGGGTCGTCTATTCCAGGGACGTACCCATCGTGGATAGGAAGTTCCTTAGCCTGACCATTTGTTGGAAATCCAAAGAAACAATACGTGACGTGTACGGTTTTAGTTGTATTACCTGCTATGGAATGTGGCGGTAACCTGTTATTGAACATAGTAGCTATAGTAGGCATAAGTGCGGAATGCCTATGCTGGCTAAGATTAATATTATACTTTCGAAAATGATTTCTACACTATGCACTAATAATAATATCAAAAAGAATTTGATTTTTGCGTAGTAAGCATCTTTGACTATCATAAGAAGAAATCTCCTCCAATTCTGCGTTTGCATTGTGTGTGTGGCGGGAGGTCTTATGGTAGTTTCATTTTCCAAAAGCATTGCGAATTGACTTTAAAAATATTTCTGTTGTTTATTTTAAAGAATAACTGTTTTACGATCTCACACCAGTCACCATGACTGACTCGGAGTTTATTGTTTCCCTTCTAAACTCTGGGTGCCCACCAATTTCCACACGGGCAGTCTAGAGTTAGATTATCAGGATATTCTGGAGCTTTGGAGATAAGCTGGATGACGAGACGTAGTATTTGTATCTGATAGTATTTATTCCGCTGTGTATTCTGTATGAGGACAAGTTATATAACTGTCCATTGATGTGATGTATTGTATTGAGTTGTATATTGACTCTGATTGATGTATGTATAACAGATATAATTCTTTTGTTTTTAAATGATATTCAGTTATCTATTATATATTGTTCCGCTGCGATATGTGAGATTCTGATATTGTTTTCTGTTTCTGCTCTTGTTCTGTTGTTGTTCTTCTTTCTTCTTTTTCTTCTTCTTCTATTTTTTTCTTTTTCTTAAAAACCCTCACTATTGGAGTTTCCGGCACTCGATTGCTCGGCAGTCGATAAAGTGAGTATCGATGTCGAATTTTCGAAAGTCGAAAATTTCGGTATGTGACAAAGTGGTATCAGAGCATATGGTTAAGCGACAACCCTGCTCTGTTGGGTGTTACTCATTAGAGATAGAGTCAGTAGTACTCTAGAATGAGTTGAGTGTAATAATAGATATGAGCGCGTATTTGTTATTTGAATATAAAATTGTTTTATATTGTGATGATTGATTTATTGAGTGGTATATGGATTTTGGTCAATACGAGTAATTAACGATCATTGATAGGGATCTCTAAACACTCGAATAGAACAATTCGGCACAGTATTGTTTTAAAATAGGGTGAATGAAATAATTTTACCCAAAACTATTTTTGTATAGAAAAGAAATCATTTTCTATGAATTATTATAGTATATGGTTGCATGGTTGTTAGAAGTGATAATATTAATTATTATCATTGAAATTAAATAAGAAATTGGAATCGTAACTCCAAAGTTGAGGAATAAATCCATATACAATTGAAATTTGAGGATATAAATTATAAATGTGATTTGTAATTTGAAACGGAATCCCAGAGAAGTTTTTGGAAATGTTTTGAAAAGAATTTGTAAATTTTGGAGATTCGAAAAGTTTAAATCTTTTTGATTTGAAAATGAATTTCAAGGGTTTTGAAAAATGTTTTGAAGAAATGAAAAGCTCTAAACTCTTTTAGGTCGCTGGAAAATAACTTCGATGATGACCGCGGCATCGTTGGTGTTCATTTTCGGGTTTCCAAAAGAGAAATTGCTATCAAAGTGTTTTAAATGGAAGTTGTTTTGAAAATTTGGATTTTGTTTTAGAAAATTCAAAGGATGATTTGAATTGTTTTCAAAATGATTTTTGAAATGTTAAAAAGACTCTGGAATGCTATATTAAAATATTTACGAAATATTATGAAATTGATAACTTATACGGTTGAATTTTGGTAGAATAAATTTAACTTAAAGATGAAGTTAAATAAATGTAAGTACAAATGAATCAATTGTGATTTAATGAAAGCGAAATTGAAAGTTAAATTAGTGAAATTAAACCTTGAATTGTGAACTAAATAAAAGGGATGGTTCGAATTTAAAGATGAATTCAAGTAAGAATAAATAAATTTTCAATGAAGGGAATTCACAATTGTACGTGAATAAGATTAGAACTGAATGTTGAAAACGAATGTGAATAAATGAATTAGAATTGAAATGAATTAGTAACTGAAACTAATTTAAAATAGTACGGTTATGAATGAAAGATAACTGATAAATTCAATATTCAGAAGTTAAATAGAATTCAAATTGAATTGTAATTGTGAATTGAATTCAAATGAAAATTGAAATGCAAAATTGAATGAAATAGATATGTAGCTTCAATAGTGAAGTAAAGATGATATAAGCAGTTATATTGAAATTTTTGTAACAGAATTTGCAAAATGGTTTGAATGTGTAACTGGATATTATAGCTAGTAGATATACAGGTATAAAAGGAATTGGAATTTTGGATTTCAAAGATAATTTGAATTGCTCGAAAAAGGTATGTATTTGAATTATAATATGAGTTTTTGATGATTTCTCTCTAGCCGCTTGGCTTTTTCTTTTTCTTTTTGAAATCTGAGAGTCCGTAGGGACGTTTTGTAGTCGTACCGTATTAGCCGCGCAAAGGAGACGCTGGCGAAATTTTTCGAAAATTTCGAGTGTTAGAAAATTTTGAGAAAATTTTGAAAATTTAAAATTTGAATTCGAATTTAAATTTGAATTGTTAAGGAAACAATGTTGTTTTGAAACTTATAACTGAAATTGGAAAGTTAGATGAATTGATAACGAATCTTTATTAGAAAGATTTGTTTTGATAAGTTTGATAAAACTATTGGAGTTAAAAACCTTAGACGAGTTAAGGACCACTTTTTCTAACTTGTAATTTCGAGGACGAAATTCTTTTAAGGAGGGAAGTTTGTAACGACCCAGAATTTTGAACGAATTAAATTGAGAATATTTAATTTATTTTAAATATTTAAAACGATGATTTAATTTGTGTCCCCGATTATAATTTTGAAATCGGCAATTTAATTATAAAATTAAATCGATTGAAGTTGAATAAAAATTTAAAATCTTCAATTTAAAGCTAAAGAAAAATATTTCGAACGCTTGTAAAATTTATATTGATAATACTGAAGACAATAGAAGCTTCGGAATCGAAATTGAAAATGAATTGTTCAGTTTGAAAATTTATTGTTCGAATCGATATTTAAAAATAGCCGTCCGAGGCACAGTCTCGGAATTCGACGAAACCAGTTCCATTGGGTCCGGAATGTTGTATTATTGCCGGATTTCAATTTTCGTAATTTTCTGAGTGGATATGTGAGCACACGGAAATAAAACGCGTTAAAATAAAATGAAATTCGATTTAAATTTAAAAATTTAAAATCTGGTCACATCAGCTACTTTCCTCCTTTATACGCGCCGAGCATCACGGGAAGAAAACGTGAAAACCCATGCCGTCTTCAATCTCAAATACCTCGTCCCTCCTCAGTTTTAAAAAGAAAAAAAAAATCGAACAAAGGAAAACATAAATGGCCTCCTCCTTCTATCTCGTTCAATTCAGGAATTGCCGAGCCCTTCGAATTCGAAAAACAAAGCCTAGGCATTCGCGAGTGGGTTTCAACGAGCGGCGGCGTAGAGGAGGGGGGGGAGTTCACGAGCGCGGCACTCGCGTTCGACGAAGGCGACTGGGATTGGGGGTTTCTCGATTTCGCGATCGAGGCGAACTCGATTCGAAGCTGGATGGGATCGCGACTTCATCGCGTCGCTCTGCTTGAGTTCGATGGAGGCGCACGCAAGGCGATGGCCTGGGGAAGGTAGGATCGCGGCGACTCGCGATCGAAGGCGCAAATCGCGTGGGCGTAGGCGCGATTCAAGTGGGGGACTTCGCGGTGATGGCGTGTGGATTTAGGGTTCGTGCACGTAGGGGTCGCGTTCATACGACGCTGGAAGGCTGGCGGCATCTCGTGGTGGTCGAGTCTGGAAATGCTGTAAGGTATCGTTGCTGGAATTAATTTTTGATGTATATATCTATGTACATAACCAGTAAGGGAGATAAATTCATTTAATACACTTGCCTCGTTTATTTTAGTTATCAAAAACATTTTTTTTGGGAATGTAGTTATAGATTTAATTTTTATTTGGTAAGTTAGTTAAAAGGAAATTTTAGTTGACTTAATTTATGAAAAGGAAGTTGGTTTTAAATATTTAACCTGTTTAGTTAAATAAAATTATTAAAGGAGAAATTAATAATTAGTTTGAAATAAATCAAAGGTATAAACTGTTTTGTAACAGGAAAATTTTGGGAAATAATTTTTACAGAAAAATTTATGTAAAACAGTTTTGTTTTTAACTTGATAGACATATTTTAATATGCATAGGAAAACAATAAGTAAGTATATATGTTACCGAAGTTAAAAAGAGAAAAAAAAATAATAGGATTTGCTTTACTGGGTTGATAAATAAGTCATTTAGGGTGTTTAACTTATTTTTATTTTTACTTAGAAATTTTTAAAGGGGAATTTAGTTTTAAAGTAAATTTCTAGTTTAGCGAATTTTATTAAATGAAACTGGTTTGAAATAAAACCATTAACTGATTAAAACTATCAAAACGAAAATTGTTGATTCGATTAAATTCGGATATTAATAGATTTTATAAATTATTTATACAAGGTTATAAATCAAGGAAATCGAGTCAAGATGGAAATTGGATTGCTAATAAAAGCAAAGGTGAGATTTTCTCACTCGAAGGAAAATTTTATTTTGCAGTTATTGATTTGTTTGACTGATTTATTGCTGTGGTATTAGATATGATAGGATATATCTATATATATAGCAGTATATACATATTGGCATATGTATATATTGGATTGATTGATTTCCCGCCTCGTATAGCGGATGAGACCCTATTGCGCCGTTAGTAAGCGGATTTATAAAAAAAACCTATATACCGCGATAATTCCGTACTGGAGCGGAATTGGTATTGTGCTGACGTCTTTGGATGCAGGGAAACAGGTTGGAGGGATCCAACTGGATTCCTCACCGTATTGATTATTTACAGATATTTTGATATATTCTGTTATCATATTGATATATGATATTGACTGTTGTGATGGACTGATTGGTGTTGTTGCATCATCGGATTCAGTTTTGAAATGTAAAAATAATGACTTTTATTTTAAAAAGATTTTAAAGTGATTTTCGAAAAAGTAGACGTTTATCGAATTTTTGAATTTATTTATTGTAGAAAAATAAACGTCTAGAATTTTAAAGTTATAAAAGTTATAATTTTTAGTGAAATAAAATCGAAGTGTCGTTTTGAAATAAAAAGTCGATTTACTTATAAAATGGGTTAAGTTGGGATTTTTGAATAACTATATACGATTTGTATAGGAAGATTTATAAAATTGTTATTTTGTAAATCGAAAATATTGGACTTATAAAACGAATTTTTATAAGTGTTAAAAAGAAGTATAAAAAGGATTTCATAAGTGAATGAAATAAATAGATTTATAACGTGAAGTTATAAAGTGAATAGATGTTGTAAAAATAAACGATTTATAAGTAATTTACTTATAAATTTGACTTTTGCACTTAGATGGGATATAAATAGAAATTGCAAAATGAAATGATTTTGTAAGTTGAAATCGTTATAAAGTACAAATGTGATTTATAAACGTTGTTTTATAAATCCGAAATCACTTATTCTTATAAGTGAATTTTTGAAGTTATTAAAATAAGATTTATAAACCGGAGTTGTTATAGAAAATAGAAAATGGAATTTATAAACGTTGTTTTATAAATTCGAAAACCAATCGAATGAATTTGATAAATTAAATATAGAAGATTATCAAAGGAAATATATTCGCGATTTTGGATAGCGAATTATTATTGAAATAAAATGTATAGAAAAGATTGAAATGTAATTATTGAAGTATATTCACGATTTTGGATAGTGAATATATTGTTAAGTAAAATGGATTTATTTTTGAAGAAGTGATATTAAAAATGAAGTTAAACATTTTAAAGAGGTTTTAAAATGTATTATGAATCGAAAGCATAGATTTCCGCAGTTCTTGTTGAAATAGACGTTTTCGAGAAATTTAAGGAAATGGTGGACTATAACACTGTTGTTATAGTAAATGATTTCCGAAAGGAAATGTTTTAATGTAGTATTGGGATTTATATATCTACCTAAATTCGAATCCCTATACTAGTGATTTCGAGTCGTCGTAACGATGTTTTACGCAACATTCGTTTTGACTCAAATAGATGTTGAAATTTATGATTTCCTTAAAGAATGAATATATACTTAATATCGATTTAAGTATATCGAATATTTTCAAATGTTGAAAATAAATAGATTTGTGAATTACTTATTATTTAATAAGTATGGAAATACTTTTCCAATATGAAATGAACTGTTTTGAGAAATTATCTTTGAAAAGATAAATTGAAGTTGAATATTGAAATCGATTTGAAAATCGTATATCAGTAGATATTTTTGAAATATAAATTCACTATGGAATTTATAAAAGAAATGGAAATTCGTTTTAAAGAAAATAAACGTTGGTTTATCTTTGAAGTGTGGAAATTATTATATCTAGTAAAGATATTTTTGAAGATAAATAATTTGGAAAATTATTTGGAATCTGATGATGTTGTGCATCTTTATTGATAGTTAAATAACCGACTATCAATAATTACCTTAGATAGGTATTTGTTGTGAATTGGATGAATTTGAATGCCACACTTGTTTTTAAATAAACGCTCACTATTCGGGTTAGCCGGGAAAGGACCATGGGGTCGTATAACCCATTCCGAATATGTGATACGTCGTTATGAATCGCATTTGAAGACCGGTGTTGAAGACCGGATATTTTTGAAAACGGAAGGATTACCGTCGAGTTACTCTACATCGACTGATCTTCGATTTAGAGGTTTTATCACCCTTAGTGACGGGAAGTCCTGACGTGATTGAAAATCATCCGGAAATGCAAGGGCTTCGTGAGAAGTGCCTTCGGTTCTGTTCGATCCCGGAACAGACTTATATGGATTGTGTGTCTGACGTTACAATTTGAGATATAAAGCTGATTTCTTTCAAATACATTTCTGTTGGTGGCGGAGAATTTATTCTCTTAGCTTAACACCCTTCTCTGAGACGTACGAGCTCAGAGGTTATGTAATTGAAATTTATCAGCGATATATCCCAATTTGGTAACGTGGCATACTGAGTGTTGCTGTGAAATGATCAGTGTTTGATCATTTGTGATATGATCATTTGTTTGATCTTATATCTTTGTGATCATAGGTTGATCATTTTGTTTGACCCGAAGCAGGGCTTTTTGTAGAAAGCGTAGCTTTGTGGACGAGACTTCGTCGAGCCTCACACCCCGGAAATGGTCGAAACAGGACGAATGCAGCAAAGTTCTAGGGAGTAGCGCCCCTTAGTGTATGTCATTCCTTCTGGATAAAGGTGGTATCATGGTATGGAGCCCAGATACTTAACCTCTGTGGTTACTGCATTATTATTTCTATGTGGTTTGTTGCGAATCGGGGATCCTCGGGAAGATCGGTGACGATCGGGGGATGGCATACGCGTGTCAGTAGTTACCTATTTTTGCAGAGGTAACCCGGCCTTGTGTTGGCAGAGATCCGGTTAGGTTCTCGGGTCGTCTATTCCAGGGACGTACCCATCGTGGATAGGAAGTTCCTTAGCCTGACCATTTGTTGGAAATCCAAAGAAACAATACGTGACGTGTACGGTTTTAGTTGTATTACCTGCTATGGAATGTGGCGGTAACCTGTTATTGAACATAGTAGCTATTGTAGGCATAAGTGCGGAATGCCTATGCTGGCTAAGATTAATATTATACTTTCGAAAATGATTTCTACACTATGCACTAATAATAATATCAAAAAGAATTTGATTTTTGCGTAGTAAGCATCTTTGACTATCATAAGAAGAAATCTCCTCCAATTCTGCGTTTGCATTGTGTGTGTGGCGGGAGGTCTTATGGTAGTTTCATTTTCCAAAAGCATTGCGAATTGACTTTAAAAATATTTCTGTTGTTTATTTTAAAGAATAACTGTTTTACGATCTCACACCAGTCACCATGACTGACTCGGAGTTTATTGTTTCCCTTCTAAACTCTGGGTGCCCACCAATTTCCACACGGGCAGTCTAGAGTTAGATTATCAGGATATTCTGGAGCTTTGGAGATAAGCTGGATGACGAGACGTAGTATTTGTATCTGATAGTATTTATTCCGCTGTGTATTCTGTATGAGGACAAGTTATATAACTGTCCATTGATGTGATGTATTGTATTGAGTTGTATATTGACTCTGATTGATGTATGTATAACAGATATAATTCTTTTGTTTTTAAATGATATTCAGTTATCTATTATATATTGTTCCGCTGCGATATGTGAGATTCTGATATTGTTTTCTGTTTCTGCTCTTGTTCTGTTGTTGTTCTTCTTTCTTCTTTTTCTTCTTCTTCTATTTTTTTCTTTTTCTTAAAAACCCTCACTATTGGAGTTTCCGGCACTCGATTGCTCGGCAGTCGATAAAGTGAGTATCGATGTCGAATTTTCGAAAGTCGAAAATTTCGGTATGTGACAACCGAGCTTCGCGAGATTTGGTGCGTTGGGGAAGTGGAGCGTGAGCTACATCGTGGCGGTGGATGATGGGGTTCCGGTCGCGAGTAGGAGGAGCGGCCATCTAGGGTTGGTAACGAAGATGGGTTCGTTTGTTGATTCCTGGAACGTGCGTACGCAAGAGAGATGAGGACGAGCAGCCTTGTTTTCGTGATGATCGGCCAGGATGAGTTCTGGTAATAAAAATAAAAAGAGAAAGAAAATTGTTTTAAATTTATATTCAAATCTTTAAATTTGAATAACTCTTTCGTACGACATCAGATTTCGACGAAATTTGCGACGCCGGGATCGCAGGAACGAACACTACGTGATGGCGCAGATCCGGAGTCATTCCGGGCAAGTAGGAATTTGGGTTAAATCGGACACCGTCCGGTTTAATTTAAATTTCGAACGCTCGCCGAAACTCAAGGTGAGTTTTTCTCACTCACATCTGGATGCTAGACATTATAAATAATTGATATTTAAATATCTGAATGATTGGTTGATTATAACTGCTGTTATCTGGCTGGATTGAGATTTATATTGTGATGTGCTAACATTTGTGATGCAGGAAGAAACAGGTTGGAGGGATCCAACTGGATTCCTCAAAATGTAGCAATTATTTTATAATTGATAGTGATACCTGTTTATATGTTGTGATTGATAAATCTGGAATTTTAAATTGTTCTGTGAAATGGTGGTATAAATTATAATTCCAGAATTAAATTATAAATGAAGAAATTGGGGATTTAAAAGAAATTAAAGAAATTGTTAAATAAGGAAATTAAAGGAATATAAAAAATTGGATTCTGTTTTGAAATGGAAAATGTAAATTGGTAAAATTGGGATTTTAAATATTGTGGGAAATTTATTAATCGTTGAATGTGAAATATAAGTTTTCTGGAAATGAATTCTATGAAATTATAAATCGAGTTAAATAACAGTGGTTTATTTAATGATGAATAGTGATATCCGGAAAAGTAAAAAAATATGTTAAAATGAAGCTTTCGAATATAAATGGACAATTTTAAGTGTTAATAGAATATTTTTAAAATTCCGTTTTCTCCATTAGAATTTTATTTAAGTAAATTGAAAATATGGTTTCCATTGAAAATTCACCAAAATGTTTATTTAAAAATGTTTAAACTATATTTAAAAATGAATTTCCGGATATGGGAAATTGGGTATGAACTTCGGATGAAGTCATAGTTAAATATGGGATTTGGGATTTATGTTGTAAAACATAATTGACTTGAAATAAATCAGTGGATTTATATGAAAGAGTACTTTGGAATATTTAGAAACGGGAAAGTGTTTCCCTGGGAAAACCAAGTAAATGTTTATAAAAAGATTTTATTTAACTAAGGTTAAGTTTTAAATCGTTTTAAAAGTATTTTTAAGAAATCGTTATTTTAAAGAAATAAATTAATAATTTTAATACCGTAATAATTTGGGAGTATATTAGCAATTATTTTTACAAATGGATTTATTTAAAAGTTGGTTTTAGCTTAAGTTGTTAAAATTAGCATTTTTCTTCTTATAACGCTATTTTGAATTTAGTTAAACTAAAACCCTTATCTTTAAATCAAAGTTTATGTGTTAATAACTAGTTTTCTTCACATATTTTAAATTTATATTTTGAGTAAATAAATAGAAGTAATTTTCATATTTTAAAATATATTTCAGTATAAAGTATTTTTAACTGTTTTAAATGCAAATTGTTTTATACTTGGTTATTCCCGATGGGAATAAAGGGTAAAAGATTTACCTTGTAAAGGAAGAGTGGAAAATTGTTTTCAAATGAGTTTTGAAAATGTGAAAATATATCTTTTAAAGATATTAGAGGGAAAGAATAAATAATGTGTGATATTATTTATTGTGTGATGGATGCTTATGGATGCTTGTGAATGTGAATTGATAGTTAAATCACCGACTATCAATATTGGCCAAATGCGCGATCGTTTCGAAGAGACCGGGATCGAGTTTCCGTATACCGGGATTCTAGGTCTGGAGACTCGAATACCACTTCGATCCGGTTTGTACGTTTCGCGAAAACGATTTCGGAGTCGAAGATGGAGCAGTGAAGTGCAAGGGCTAGTCGCTACTAATCCTGAGGATATTTCCAAAATGGATGTAGTAGGGGTAGTGCCTTCGGTTCCGTTCGGACCCGGGACGGACTTGTATGGACGAATGCTTTCGTGACATCGTCAGGTGGACGATGGGCATTCTAAGGGATATGTGCTATAAAGGTATCGTTTAGCCTCAAGCCTCATCAACCGGGAATGACTGAAAATCAGGGGTTATGCAGCAAGGCTTCGTGGGTAGCCCCCACTTGAGAGTAAGGTCATCCCTGTCTAGATGTCCCTTTTTTTTCGGCTTAGTGGTGCGGTTGCTGATCCCAACCGTGGGGTGATTTTACTTGGAATTATCCAGTAAGGGATGATTCCGGTCTTGTGTTGCAGGGGAGCGGGCGTACTCCTCGGTACTGTGATCTAGGCCACGTACTGTGACAGGTGGTACCCCAGTGCCTAGTCATTCGTTGGAAATCCATTTTCCCTACGTGCCTTGTACGAGTTTTGTTTGTATACCTAGTATGCTGGAATTTAATCATGTAACAATTTCAGCTATTTGAATAAGTATTTGTAAATAGACACTATTATAATATCAGAGGATTTTTATAAAAAGTGTTTTAGCTATCGTAAGGTAAAAACCCGACATGTTTATTTGTGGCGTGGTCTTACGAGATGCTTTTGTTTCAAAGGATTTTTGAACTTTAAAAATCAGTTTGGATGTATTTATGATGCGCTGGTATTCCAGACTGACTCGGGTGTTATTTTATTATAATGCTCGGGTCAGACCGAGTATATTTCAGGATAGGTTGCCATGGAGCTCAGGAGAGGGGCTGGAGTCCGAGACGTATTTCTCGTACTTGTATTATTCCGCTGCTGTGATTGTTGTATTGACTGATTGACTGGATATTGATGATTGTATTGATATACTCTGATGATGATGTATTGTATATAAACAGATATAGTTTCATTTTGTGTAAAGATCTGTTCTATATATTATATTTTATCCGCTGCGACTGTGAGGTTCTGATTTTGTTTAGTTCTTTCTTCTTCTATCTACTTTCTTATTCTTCTACAATCTGTCTTTCCGGCATTCGATCGTCGGCATATTATACTGTTGAGTATTTTGTGTCGATTTTCGAGGGTCGTGAAGGGCGGGTCGTCACAACCCCCCACAGCTGCTCCACCTTCCCACACATCTTCTCTGCAAGTCTGGTCTACTCCGGTTCCACGATGACGGCGCAATTGCCGAGAAACCCACGTCGAGAATCTTGATTCTTAAACCCTACTCCACCCTATTCTGGCCGCGCTGACGAACTATCGATCAAGTAGCCATTTTTCCTCCAACCACCAATACTCAGACTACCCCCCCGATCCAATCACGATGAACCCCCTAGCGTCGATTATCGGAAATTGATGAAAAACCACAAAACGATCATCTCGAAAAATCTCAATCTTCACTTGCTTAAAAATCGTAAAATTTCCTTCTAAAATCATCATTTATAAATAGGAATCTGATTATGGGATTCAAACATGAAATTTAATCTATTGATTTTCAACCTAAAATTAGTTCATTACTGTGTTTTTCTTATTTTCAAAAGTTTCCCCAATATTTTTATTTGAATTTATTTTTTTAAAAATAATATTATACGTCTACAAACACATTTCGTTTAGATAACAAAATCTGAAATTGCTGGAATGGAAGGATTCGAATTTATTTTTTTATAAGTATAAACCTGTAAATGTTTAAACAGCATGCTTATGTCTGGAACCAATCATACATACATCAACCTTTTCATATACCCAGGCATACAATCATAATTTCACAGTCATACAAACCATAGCTAAGTTATCATAATCACAGACTTAAGATAATGAGGAAGATCAAGTTTAAATATAGGAGTTTGCTCACTTGTGAGTAAGGGCAGAGAACAAAGAACAGAGCCAATGCAATATATTTTCAAGTAGGAAAAACTAACTGCTACTCACCTGAACTTGATGTTTGAAAGCAGAGAACTGTTTTAAACTTTGATCTGGAATTTTCTTTTATTTAGCCTCATTTGATTTTAGTTGAAGTTGTTTGCTTGATCTTCTTTACATTGCTTCAAGTTTGTAACTTCCAGATTTGATATTACTTCAGATTTTTTTTTCTCTGGTTTGTTTGTTTCTTTGCCTTTGAACAAATTGGAACAAATACCCATTATAAAGGAGACGTGCAGGTTTGAAAGCATTTAATGCCTATGTTCTTCCCATCCTTGTAGTTGTATGTTTACAGCTTATGCTGTTTGATTTGTACTTGTTTATTTAGTCCTTTATGTTTTTCAAGTCTACACTTATTATATATATTTTTCTTTGTACATAGATTGTTTGTTTTTATTAAATGCTTTGATATGCTAAAAGTAGGTTGCATAAATCATATTCACTTCAGCCATACTTGCTTGTCTCGGCTGAGATGATAGGTTTAAGTACATATGTTTCCATTTTTGTTTACATGCATTATCATCTTGCTTTTCCAGGTTGATGAATTCTTCCTGTATACATTTGCTTCTTCTCTTGCAAGCTTCACTCATATGTATATATTTTTGTTTTACTTTGTTTTGTAATATAATTGAAATTTTATAGTTTTCATGTTGTTTGAATTTAGCTATATGTTACTTTGATTATTTTGTTTGTTTATATTTGTTCTATGATGTTAAAGTTTATTTACTTACTTTATTTTTTTATTTATTTGTAGATATTTTATTTTAAATTCACAAATCATATCTTTCTTTTAAAAATATACATATATATATATATAATCTGAAATAACCATTTCTATTTATAAAAATCCATTTTGTAAAGATATTGTACTATTAATATTGTTTAAATACAACTCATTATTAAATTAAAACAATTTATAAAGGAAACTATCTTTATATTAATAAATAACATATTTTATTTGAATTTGGAAAATTTCAAATCAGTTTATCATTTAATTTCACAAATTTTAAATGATTTATACAGAATATATTTGATGGCAGGGAAACTCGCTCAAATTAACAATTAATTTTACAAATTTAATCCAAAAATTCATTTAATTATAAATTTAAATTAAATTAAAATCTAGGGTCGTTACAAATTTCCCCCTTTAAAAGAATTTCTTCCTCGAAATTCGCAGGCACGAAACAAAGACAAATGAAGAATGTTTCATCTAATCAAACTGAATATTTATTCTGCATTTGGCTTACCAAATCAGAATATCAACAATAGATACAAGAAATTATAATAGAATTTCAAATTTGGTTTTAAACGAAATAGTTTTATTGATTTAATTCAAATTTAGCCCCATATTCTATTAATCAATTTTACTCAATTTAAATTTCCAATTTATTTTCATTAAGGTTTAAATCAAAAACTGATAGAAACCGATGAAGATACGAAGTAAAAATTTCCTACAACGATTCGTAGGGCAATCACCGTACCGAAACTTCTTTCTTGTAGCTGATACGAAGCAATCAAATGAATTTGGAAACGAATCAAAGGATATTGATAAGAAAGTTGTTTCCATTGTTGGAGGATATTGACTATTTGTAGTCGAATTCCCCTGTCCCCTATCTCGTCCTCTTCTTGCACTCATACTCACTATCAGTGGATAGTAAGAGAATTTACTGAGACATTCGAACAGATATCTTAGGGATACACTCATTCTAGAGTTTACTTCACTCTATCTCTAATGAGCTACTTAACGTGTTATACTCCTGAGCTAAAGTTCAACCTTAGCTCTGATACCAAATGTAACGATCTCAGACAGTGGCCACCGATAGGCTTTGCAACCATCCCAGTCCCACCGTGGCTTACATTGGCACCTCGCATTTACTTTTACGGCCAGCCTCTCGACTGTCACGGCCTTCGCCTAACCAACCCATCCCTCTCACGGACATGTAGGGGTAAGAGTCCCCCGTTCGCCACCAAACTACGAAGCGAGAACCCCCTATCATGCTGTAATATAGCAAATGCGATCCATAACGTCAAATCACATATTCGGAATGGGATATATGACACAAAGGTCCTCTCCCGGCTAAACCGAATAGGGAGCGCAATATTTACAAAGAACATATGGATATTGGGATTTCAATTAAGTCACAACTTATTACCCAAACTTCTCTTTTCAAATGGTTTAACAATTTACCAATTTCAAATTTTTAAACAAAAGATTTATTTTAACAACCTTCAATGGTTTAAACAATTTCCACATTTTTATCTTTTAAACAAAAGATTCATTCACAGATTTTCCAAATCAATTTCCATTTCAGTTTAACTCGTTAAATCTTTAAATCAAAGATTTAACTTATAGCTTTCAAAACAATTTCATTTCGAATGGTTTAAATAAATCACCATTTTAAATCTGTTAAAAATAAACAGATTTAATTCATAGCTTTCAAAAAGAATTCATCTATAACTTGGAAAACTATTTTTCAATTCATACTTGAAATTCCTTTAAATTGGAATTTCATTTCTTGTATATATGAAAGCTTTTATCATTTGAAAACAAACAGTTTTCATTTCGGAAAATCTGATTCATTTATACGAGTTAAAGTCTTTGAATTAAATCCAAATAAACACATTTATAACATTTTTAACCGTAATTTCAAATCATATGATTCAATTTCAAACTTGAATTCAAATTTAAATCAAATTATTTAAATTTTCAAAACTCGATTAAGTTATTCAAAATAACTTTTATCTTTGAAATTCCATTTCAAAAGCTTTTCACTTTAAACCCAAATTTCTAATTTCAAAATCAATTGAAATTAAAATTTCCATTTAAAAACATCAAATTTAAATTATCTGTGGCTTAACCGATTTCCACATGAAATCCATATTTGTGTGTGTAAAAGTGTGGTCCAGGGGTTCAACACAATAGTGCAACAAAATGAATCATCACAGATCAAAATACATGATATAGTTGATAAGCGGTATTAACTATCACGCTTATCGTTCATTCACAGATCACAGATATATATCACAGGTAAGTAAATTACAGATTACAACATAAATCAGGATGTATCACAAAGCATCATATATCAGGGATATCAAACAATTCAATTATTTAGTCAAGTCCAAAACATTCACAAGTAGGATAAATAAATATCTGATCATAATTAATTTATATCAGATTAATTACTTCTGAATAACTACAAATCTTGGTTAATTAATCATTAATTAATGATGAACCATTTTAATTAATTTACCTTTAATCATTTATTAATTAACCTTTAATTAATTAATTATCCTCAAATTAATTACCTTAATTAATAAATCATATTAATTATTTATCCTTTAAACCAATTACATAATTAATTAACCCCTTAATTTCTTTCACAAAGTAATTAACAATTTACAATTGATTATCTCAATTAATTAATCTAATTATTTATCAAAATTTATCACATAAATTTGATTACTTAATAATTTCTAGTTAATTAATTTCATTAGCTAATAACATTTCTTAATTTCTTTTAATTAATCTTTAATTATAAATTAATCCGAATCATTAACTTATGAATTGAATCAATTATCCCTTAAATTATCTTATTGGTTAAATCACTTAATTAATCAACTTTAAATCGTAAATTAATTATTCTTTAAACTGATTAACCTTTAAACACTTGATTAAATCAATCTTTAATTATACCTTTAAGCAATTATTATCCAAGAAATTAATCTTTAATTACTCACATTAATAAATCCCAAATGACAAATTAACCTCTAACTAATCTATAACCCTCAATTTTAGATAAACTAATTAAAAATCATTAATAAATTGGTTTCCCTAGTCATTAATTATCCAACTCTTTGATTACTTTTAAATAAACCATTCATCTTACTAATTACTTAATTTATCCATAAATTTAAACACTTGGATTTTCATCCTTTACCTAACTCATATTTTAAGTTAAACAAATCTTACCATTTCAAATCAAGATAAAACGTTTATTTTATAAGGAATTAGACTTAAGAAATGATTTGAACTAAATTCATTTAAATTTTTAAATATTGCTTGTATTAAATTCCCAACTGTTATAATTACCCGAGACAAGGCACAGCTATTCGAACGAAATTCCAGGCTCACCAAATTTTACTTCGAGCCAAGCTTCGAAATTCCCCAAGAACATAAACCAAACGCTTCGAGCCTATTGCTTCTTCTCCGATGCTTTACCACACAAAAATCAACAGACTCAAACATTTACGCATGCACATGCACACTTGATCGAAGCGCCTCCGACCTTCATTTCGATCAACCCCATGTCGCCAGTGATCACGCAAACATCCCCGAATGCTCAGATTCGTGAAATTTTCTGGGAATCTAATTTGAACCATCTAGCCGCCCCCAGGAATCACCCTGTTGACCCAATTTTGCTTCGCATGGCCACCTCCGGCCACCGGAGAACTTGCGATCACCCCCCACAGCTGCTCCACCTTCCCACACATCTTCTCTGCAAGTCTGGTCTACTCCGGTTCCACGATGACGGCGCAATTGCCGAGAAACCCACGTCGAGAATCTTGATTCATAAACCCTACTCCACCCTATTCTGGCCGCGCTGACGAACTATCGATCAAGTAGCCATTTTTCCTCCAACCACCAATACTCAGACTACCCCCCCGATCCAATCACGATGAACCCCCTAGCGTCGATTATCGGAAATTGATGAAAAACCACAAAACGATCATCTCGAAAAATCTCAATCTTCACTTGCTTAAAAATCGTAAAATTTCCTTCTAAAATCATCATTTATAAATAGGAATCTGATTATGGGATTCAAACATGAAATTTAATCTATTGATTTTCAACCTAAAATTAGTTCATTACTGTGTTTTTCTTATTTTCAAAAGTTTCCCCAATATTTTTATTTGAATTTATTTTTTTAAAAATAATATTATACGTCTACAAACACATTTCGTTTAGATAACAAAATCTGAAATTGCTGGAATGGAAGGATTCGAATTTATTTTTTTATAAGTATAAACCTGTAAATGTTTAAACAGCATGCTTATGTCTGGAACCAATCATACATACATCAACCTTTTCATATACCCAGGCATACAATCATAATTTCACAGTCATACAAACCATAGCTAAGTTATCATAATCACAGACTTAAGATAATGAGGAAGATCAAGTTTAAATATAGGAGTTTGCTCACTTGTGAGTAAGGGCAGAGAACAAAGAACAGAGCCAATGCAATATATTTTCAAGTAGGAAAAACTAACTGCTACTCACCTGAACTTGATGTTTGAAAGCAGAGAACTGTTTTAAACTTTGATCTGGAATTTTCTTTTATTTAGCCTCATTTGATTTTAGTTGAAGTTGTTTGCTTGATCTTCTTTACATTGCTTCAAGTTTGTAACTTCCAGATTTGATATTACTTCAGATTTTTTTTCTCTGGTTTGTTTGTTTCTTTGCCTTTGAACAAATTGGAACAAATACCCATTATAAAGGAGACGTGCAGGTTTGAAAGCATTTAATGCCCATGTTCTTCCCATCCTTGTAGTTGTATGTTTACAGCTTATGCTGTTTGATTTGTACTTGTTTATTTAGTCCTTTATGTTTTTCAAGTCTACACTTATTATATATTTTTTTCTTTGTACATAGATTGTTTGTTTTTATTAAATGCTTTGATATGCTAAAAGTAGTTTGCATAAATCATATTCACTTCAGCCATACTTGCTTGTCTCGGTTGAGATGATAGGTTTAAGTACATATGTTTCCATTTTTGTTTAAATGCATTATCATCTTGCTTTTCCAGGTTGATGAATTCTTCCTGTATACATTTGCTTCTTCTCATGCAAGCTTCACTCATATGTATATATTTTTGTTTTACTTTGTTTTGTAATATAATTGAAATTTTATAGTTGTCATGTTGTTTGAATTTAGCTATATGTTACTTTGATTATTTTGTTTGTTTATATTTGTTCTATGATGTTAAAGTTTATTTACTTACTTTATTTTTTTATTTATTTGTAGATATTTTATTTTAAATTCACAAATCATATCTTTCTTTTAAAAATATACATACATATATATATATATATAATTTGAAATAACCATTTCTATTTATAAAAATCCATTTTGTAAAGATATTGTACTATTAATATTGTCTAAATACAACTCATTATTAAATTAAAACAATTTATAAAGGAAACTATCTTTATATTAATAAATAACATATTTTATTTGAATTTGGAAAATTCCAAATCAGTTTATCATTTAATTTCACAATTTTTAAATGATTTATACAGAATATATTTGATGGCGGGGAAACTCGCTCAAATTAACAATTAATTTTACAAATTTAATCCAAAAATTCATTTAATTATAAATTTAAATTAAATTAAAATCTAGGGTCGTTACACGTATCTTACGTAAAAGATTGACGGAGTGGATATGAAGGTGAGAAATTCTCATCGCTTTTGAAATTATATTTTGGTTATGTTAAAACAATCACATTTATACCCTTATAACATATGAATGTTTATACCCATTTGATTGTTAATATGGATGATTGATAGTTTGGTTAGATAATTGAATTGTGATAATAAATTCCATTATGGTATTAATAGTGAATGTTGGATTTGAAATCATATGTTATGCGACTGGTTGGATGGATGTTATGTTAGTGATAAATATGAATATTGGTTATGTTCATTTTGATTAAGTTATCCCTTTGTTAAATAAGACCATAATTTAGTGATATGAGATATTTTGAAAAAATAAGTCTCTTTTCAATTAGAAGTGAAATTAAAGTAAAAATAAAAGAGAATTTGAAATTTGAAGTGAAACGGGTTTGAAAAGGATAGTTAAAGTGAAATTGAAATTGAGATGAATAGTGAAATTGAAATCGATTTTGAAAAATTGAAGTTGGGATTAAGGTTAAATTAAAGTTTATGAAATCTAAGTTTTAAATAAGTTAAATTTGAAGTTAGAATTTAAATTGAATTGAAATTGGAATTTAAAATTTAATATTAAAATAATGGGAATATAATAATATTATAATATGGAAATGGTGAAAATACCTTTTAAATATTTTAAAAAGTGAAAATGTTGATTAAAAATGATTTGTAATGATTTTATAAGTGATAGAATTCGATTTGAATAAATTATTTCAAATATTGAAAAATAAGTTAAAACTAGACGCGTCGCGCAAAAGTAGTTCGCGATTTCACGCTGAAAAGTTCAAATGAGTGTGTAGAGTGAAATATAGCTCGGAATTCTTCGAGATAAGAAAATTCCGGACTGTTATATCAATATCTTCTAAACGAAGAAAGAAAATCAAAATTTCGTTGAGTAGATTTTGAATTAAGTCCAAATCAGTTTTCTAGAAAAATCGGCCCAGTGCAGTTAAGTGACCATAACAAGAAATCTGTTTAAATGAACGTTTTTAATATTGGAAAATATGGAATAAATTTGATAAATCTATTTAAAAGGTTTAAAAGAGATTTGGATTGAAAAATATGAATTATCGAATGTTTAAAAGTTGTTTAAATCAAATAAGCTTATATAGCACTTTCCGCAGCACTTTTATGCTGCGAATTCCATAACTTTTGGAATATGAGTTTAAATGTAACGATTTTTCCGAGAATCAATGGTGAATGATTTTAAAAGGAAAATTAAGCGTTTTGAAAGACAATTTGGAATCTTTATAATCAATTCCAAAATAAAATTGATATCTGAGTATGTAGAAATGACTAGTACATTTATCCCGCCTGTGAGAGCTGGGAAGATAAAACAAGGTGTTTAACTAAGGTTAGGGATGGAGCAACCAGTGCCCTGAACTTACCTGGCCTATCTTTTCTTTTCTTAGGCGAGGGGTGGAACAGATCGAAAGGAAAGCCCGGATGCTCCTAAATAAAAAGTTTGTATTAAGTTTCTGAAATAAAAGAAAATCGGTATTATCCAAAATTTAAGCAATCTCCAAAATGAATGATTTCTCTGATCTTATTTACTCAAAAGGAAAAATGTTTGCTAAGATTTATTTTAGGGTTTATCGTAAACGATGCCTTTAATAACATTGTTTTTGACCCGCCTAAAAGTTAAGGAATTTGGATCAAGAGTTAAGTAAGGAAATTTAAAAATATTATCCAAAGCAAAAGAATGAATTTCTTAGAATTATTCTAAGTCGAAAGAAAGAGATTTCAAAATCATCCGAAAAGAGTTAAAGTGAAAAGAGACTTAATAAATCCTGCATACTCATATTCACTTTTTATCGATAATTGGATTTCAAAGGAACCGGGGTTGGATTTGGGTAATCCCTATCCGAAAACCAATTTGAACCAATGTATACGTTCGAAAGTGAAGACATGTTGATGATGATGATTATTGAAGACCGTGGATCTTCATAGCATGGAAACTGCTTGTTGACATGCTCTTGTAGCTCCCATTATAGAGTTATATATAGCAGTGGTCTCCTCGTGGTGGAGATTTTTCAGATTGCAAGGACTACTCGCTACTAGTGGTAGTAGGAGAGTGCCTTCGGGTTGTCCTGTTCCTGGACAATTTGTATGGACGTTTGTCTGACATTGCATTTCTAATGATTACGAACATTGGTTTTTACAAACGTACATCTGTTTGGTGGCGGAGAAGGCAACTTGATGCAGCGCACCATGATAAGCGGGCGGAACAAACTCGACATAGCGAGTTATGTCAATTGTATGCCAACCATCTTAAGTCGCTGCCTTATAAGATAACGACTCAAGAAGTATGTCGCTCATCCTATAAGTCGTTCAGTTATGCCGCATCTTTATAAGTCGTTCTCTTATGTCGCTATGCCGCCTCTGCCGTATGTCGCCTCCATTATGCGCAAGCTTTTATGTCGCTCATCCTATAAGACGTTCAGTTATGCCGCATCTTTAAGTCGTTCTCTTATGTCGCTATGCCGCCTCTGCCGTATGTCGCCTCCATTATGCCGCAAGCTTTTATGTCGCTACAAACCATGCTGCCTTGAACTGCCGTGCCGCTTTTCTTAAGCCGTTTGCGTTGTATTTGTTGTGTCGCTTTTCTTAAGTCGTGTCGCATGTATGTTGTAATGTGTTGTAATGTCGCATGTTATGTCGTGAGTCGTGAGTCGTGAGCCAGTTCTTATGTCGCATTGTTGTTAAGTCATATGATGTTGTAACTCGTATGATGTTAAGTCGTTTGGTGAACTTAAGTCGTATGTGTTGAGTTAAGTCGTGAGTCGCATGTGTTGAGTCGCATGTGTGTGTTGTAATTTCCTATAAATAGGGGTGTGTTGTCATTTGTAAAGGTTGTTGATTTTGAAAATAAATTTGTGTGTGAGCTTTGGCCACCATTGTTGGAAGTTGAGTGTGATCTCCTTCTTCTTTCTATCTTCGGGTTATTCGTGAGCGAATCAACGAATTTGAAGCCAATTCTTGGTATCACTTACGAGTGATCAACGATCGAATTGTAGATCTTTCAACACGGTATCTTGCGAGATCAACGGGTTGGAGATAGCTAGATTCCGGCATCATCACGATCAACGAAATTGAGCATTTATCGTTCTATCGGTTTATTTGACACGAAATCATCATTTCGTGAGGAAGATCCTGGATAGGTTGCGACAGTTTGGTATCAAAAACTGTTCGAGCCTAGTCTAAGCTGCGTCAATTGGTATCAGAGCCAAATCAGAGATGGAAAAGAGATTGTTTTAATGATCATGCCTCCAAGACGTGCTAACCACTATCAAAATGTTGAAGATTTGTATAGAAGACAAGAAGCTGAGCAGATGGAGCAGCGTATCAATGAAAAGTTCAATGAGGGTATTGAAAAATTGGAGAAATTGATGATTGACATGAATCAAAATCAAAGGAGAACGTCACCAGTTTCGAACCAGGGTGGAAACAAGATTTCGCCATCGGTTTTGGAAGAAAGGAGGATGTCACCCCAGTCTTATCGAGATAGGAGAGAATCATCAGTTTCAATGATGCGAGACCACCATGGGTACTGAAATGAAGAGGGAAGAACTCAACGTGGTTTCGAAAATGAACCATATCGTGATGCTGAAAGACAAGGTAGAAGGAACATGCGTGGTCGTAGGGATGTAGATGGTCAGGATCGATATCGTAATACATATGATTTTGAGGAAGATGGTGATGGAGGTAGTATTCATTATCGAAATCAAGGCCAAGTGCGAAATCAATATCGGGATTCAGAAAATGATCGTAAATGGGAGTCAGGTATGAGGATGGAAATTCCAGAATTCAAAGGTGGTATGCAAGCAGAAGAATTTCTTGATTGGTTGTCGAATGTTGAAGAAATTTTGGAATTCAAGGATGTGCCTGAGAATCGCAGAGTCCAATTAGTTGCTACAAGACTAAGGGGAAGAGCTATGGCTTGGTGGCAACAAACTAAACTAACTCGGGAGAGAATGGAAAAATCAAAAGTTGTCACTTAGGAGAAGATGAGAAAGATGATGAAAGCGACTTTCTTGCCGTACAATTATCAATCTCTTATGTATCAACGTTTGCAGAATTTGAGACAAGGGACGAAGATAGTGAATGACTATGTAGATGAATTCTATCAATTGATTGCAAGGAATGATATTATGGAAACCGAGGAACAGCTAACGGCTAGATATGTTGGAGGGTTACGAATGCAAATTCAAGACATGGTTAATATGTTTAATCCAATGTCTGTTGCTGAAGCACATCAGAAAGCTCTAGCTTGGGAGAAACAAGGGAGACGAGGAAGTGGTGTGTTTACGAGTTCCAACAACCAGAATAAGGGTGCTAGTAGGAGTGCTAATATTTCCAAGGCAGTCAATAAACCAATTGTCAATGAAGCTGCTAAAGCAAAGGTCAATAACAGTATCAAGTGCTATAATTGTTAGGAGTTTGGCCATAAAAGTAATGAATGTACAAAGCCAAAGAAGAGAGCATTAGTTGCAGAGGAATGTGAGTATGAGGATGTGGAAGCTGAAATTGATTATTCTCAACCACCGAAGTTTGATGAAGATGAAGAAGTTGTGTCAAGAGATGAAGGGTGTAACTTGATGATGAGGAGGTCTTATTTAATGCCAAAAAATGAGAATGATTCTAGTTGGCTGAGAAGCAATATCTTTCAGTCTACATGTACTATCTTGGGAAAGGTTTGTCGATTTGTTATTGATGCGGGAAGCTGCGATAACATTATTTCTGAAGAAGCCATCAAGAAGTTAGTGTTGAAGACTGAAAAACACCCTAGACCTTATAAACTGGCATGGCTAAAGAAAGGTGGAGAAGTGACAGTGGGAAGACGAGCATTTGTTACATTTTCTATTGGGAAGAAGTACAAAGATGAAATATGGTGTGATGTTGTCGATATGGATGTGTGTCATCTACTATTGGGAAGACCATGGCAGTATGATAGAGCTGCACAACATAATGGTCGCACCAACAACTACAGTTTCATGTTCGAAGGTACTCAAATCACCTTAGTTCCTAAGAAGCGTGAACAAAGTGAAAGCAAGTCAGAGAAGAAAGTGGAACCAACTAGTCTATTATCTTCGAGAGAATTTGTTAAAGAAGTGGAAGATAGTGCTGAATTGTTTATGTTGATTGGGTATGAAACAAGTGAAGATCTCGAAATGCCTGCGGAGGTTAGACCGGTGTTAAATGAATTTGAAGATGTCTTTCCTGCGGAATTACCCAAGGATTTACCGCCACTAAGGGACATACATCATCAAATTGATCTAGTGCCAGGTGCTGTTTTACCTCATAGGCCACATTATCGTATGAGTCCGAAAGAGCATGAAGAGTTGAGGAGACAGGTTGAGGAGTTGCTTGAGCAAGGGCGTGTTCGAGAGAGTCTCAGTCCTTGTGCTGTACCAGCTCTGTTGGTGCCAAAAAAAGATGGTTCGTGAAGAATGTGTACAGACAGCAGGGCACTCAACAAAATAACTGTCAGATACAGATTTCCTATGCCAAGACTTGATGATCTATTGGATCAACTCAGTGGGTCTGTAACCTTTTCTAATATCGACCTTAAGAGTGGTTATCATCAGATTCGCATAAGACCAGGTGATGAATGGAAGACAACATTCAAGACTCGGGAAGGATTATATGAATGGCTGGTCATGCCATTTGGTCTATCTAATGCACCAAGTACATTTATGGGGGTGATGAATCAAATTTTCAGACCTTACATCAGGAAGTTTGTTGTAGTCTACTTTGATGATATCTTGATATATAGTGCTAGCATAGAGGAGCACATTCAACACTTGCAAAAGGTGTTAACTATTCTTCGTCAAGAACAGTTCTATGCAGCGACGAAGAAATGCGTGTTCATGACGCCGAGTGTTTTATTTCTGGGTTATGTCGTGTCCAAGGAAGGGATACAAGTGGACCAGAGTAAAGTAGCCGCAATCAGAAATTGGCCACAGCCAAAAGCTATAACAGAAGTCAGAAGTTTCCATGGGTTAGCTTCATTTTATCAAAGATTTATACCGCACTTTAGTAGTGTGATGGCTCCTGTTACTGATTGTATGAAAGGAAAACAGTTTTCATGGACGAAAGAGGCAGGATCTGCTTTTGAACAGATCAAGGAACTTTTAACATAAGCACCAATTCTAGTGTTGCCAGATTTTCAGTTACTATTTGAGTTACATACAGATGCGTCCAAAGTTGGAATTGGAGGAGTGTTGAGTCAGAAGGGTCGTCCAATTGCCTATTTCAGTGAAAAACTGTAACGACCCCGAAATTTAATTTTATTTACATCGATAATTAAATGAATTTTTGAATAAAAATTTGTAAAATTAATTTTTTTTTTGGATTGATTGATTGCGAGTTCCCCCGACTGTCTTAGAGTCTATATTAAGTCATATGAATTTAAACGATTTATATATATATTGATTACTGAATTTAAGTCTTAATATAAATGGTAAAAAGATAGAAGTAAAATAGCATTTGAGTTTATAAAATAATATAAGAAAATGAATATGAAGTATAATAATAATAATAATTAATATTTAAACTAAAAATAGAAAGTAAACAAATAGATGGGTATAAGCTTACAAATGAAGAAACAACATTATAATAAGCAAGAATAAGAACAAAGCAAAGAAAATAAAAATATCTTTGTACAATAAACAAAACAAAGCATATCATATCAGCCAAATTAGAGAAAAGGTAGACAAAGCAAATATGTATTCAAGCATGAAGTAATAACATCTCAGCCGAGTAAAGTAGTATGTAGGCTGTGAAACAAGTAAAGTGATAAAACAAAGAAAAATGAAGGAACATATGTACTTGAGGCTATCATCTCAGCCGAAGACATAAGGGTACAACATAATAAATGCAGCACCCAAATTCTCTTCTCATCAGCCTACAAACAAAGAAATATCCCTGCCTACAGTTTGTACAACCAAATTATATCAATTTGTACAAGAAAATATTACTTTGTAAACTCATTTCTTTATATCTCCCCCTCATTTCAGTTCGAGCTGAGAAAGTAAAATGGGAGCAAGCATCATAGTGAAAACTCAAACAAAAATTCAATTTAAACTTCAACAACAATATGAATTCATCAAAACCAGAACTGATCAAAGCAAACATCACTCAATTCAAAGCAAGTTCAAAACTGCAGCCTTCAAGCCTCAATCTTTCTCTGTTCTTCTTGTTCTTTGTTTCTTTTTACCAAGGTGAGTAAACAATTTTTATCTAAAATCTAATTAAGTAAATGATGGTTGCTTGTGAAATCTTTGTGATGATATCTTGCATATATATAAGTATATGATTCTGTTTATATGTAGAGATAAATGGGTTTCATGTTGTTATGTTTGAACTTATGTGACTGTTGATATAATTACCTCTGTTCCATATTACAGAGTTTAACAATTTAGTTCTAATCCATCCCTTTTACTCGCTGATCTTTATTTTGGTCTAGTTATCAAACAAGAATTGATTGTTAGTATAGATTAAACTTAGAAATGAAGTTAAGGAAAAGATATTTGAATGATAACTTAAAAAAATAGGAAGAACAGGGAAATTCTTAAGACCCTGTAAAAATCCATCATAGAAATATGTAGTCTCAGGATTGTAATTCGTATATACTTCGCAAATTTGGATTTTTAAAATTAAAATGAAGATTTTTAGTGCTGTATTTCAAGAGCAATGTGAATTTGAATAAAATTTGTATTTTTCCCAATTTCTAACGTTCGAACTAATTTTATATGT
Organism: Allium fistulosum; assembly: GCA_030737815.1. Lineage (NCBI taxonomy): Eukaryota > Viridiplantae > Streptophyta > Magnoliopsida > Asparagales > Amaryllidaceae > Allium > Allium fistulosum. Next base: position 514,520,420 of record CM060908.1, on the reverse strand, counting down.
TGAAACTCTGGTTGAAGCTTGCTTGACACTTGTTGATAACAGGAAAAATGTTAAAGAATTTTTCTACTTCATAAATTAAGTGAACGAGATCGAGATAGGGTTTAGGGTTCGTATATGTTATGATCTGGAAATGTGACGAGTTCGATTTCTTCTCGTGATCGAGCTTCGCGATACTTCGGGGAAGGATGGCTTGGAGTGTTGTCGAGGTGTGGTCGGAAGTGGGTCGACTCCGGTGGCCTGTGCAGCAGAGACGAGACGGCAACGTGACGATCGATTGGGGCAGTTTGGTCGAGATGGTTCGAGCTATGCTCGATTTCGATTCCAGGCGAATTAAAGGGTGCTGGGTGGTTACGAAGCTTGGTTAGGACGTCGACGATGTGGGGATGATCGTGGTGTTGGTCGGAGGTGGCCAGTGTGACTGTGCACGTGTACGTGCATTTTGGGTATCTGGTTGTTGATTTGGGGAAGACGAGTATTCCCTGTGTGTTTTGCTCGAGTATCTGGGAAGTTCCCTCGAAGTAATGATCGAGAGTTTGAGTAGAAAACTCGGGTTCGTACTCGTGAAGGTTGAAGGTGAAAGCTACAGTTTTTTTTTAAAACTGTAAATTACTAAGTTTTTTGGTAATACCAGGGGAAGTCTCGGGGTTTGTTTCCAGGAAGAGATTAAGCTTATAAATTTAAAATCAATGATGTAGAAAAATTTAATTAAAGTCTTATAAGTTAAAAATAAATTGATTTTAAAGTTTAAGGAAGTTTTTCAAAATATTAATTAAGACAAATAATCTTTATTAATTGTTTAAAAAGGTTTATTAAGAAAAGTTAATTAATTGGTAATTTTAATTAACTAAGTGATAAAGATTAATCAATTTGGAATTTAAAGATGGATTAGTTAGTAATTAAGTGCTTAACTAATTTGTAATTAAAAATTGTAAATTAGATAATTAAAGTTAATTAATTTACAATTAGTAGTTGGTTAAGATAATTGATTAAAGATTAATTAATTTTTGTGATTAATTATAGGTTAATTAACTTATTATTAATGGTTAATTAACTTATTATTAATGGTTAATTAATAAAAAAAATTGATAATTAAAGGATAATAAATCAAATGATTTGGAATTTATTAATGATTAATTAACCAGGATTAGTAATTTATTCATAAGAAATTTATCTGATTTAAATTTATCAGATAATAAAATTTGACCTTACTTATGAATGTTTGGATTCTGTTGATTGTCGAATTGTTTGATATCCCTGATATATGATGCTTTGTGATACATCCTGATTTATGTTGTGATCTGAGATTTTCTGTTTTTGTGATATATTACTGTGTGATATGAAACCCTTGACCCATAAAACGGCACTTAAATTTCGATGCGACAGGGAGTCAGATTCCAGTTGGTCATCCGAAACCCACATAGAATTGTAATAGTAAATCTTTGTGGCCGATAAATTTCTTTTATCTATAAATATGTGAATGAAGATAAGCGTTATCGATTATACCGCTTATCGATATATCTATGATGATTGATGTTGCACTATTGTGTGTTAAAACCCTGGACTACACCATACACACACAAATATGGATTTCACGTGGAAATCGGTTAAGTCACAGATAATTTAAATTTGATGTTTTTGAAATTGAAATTTTAATTTCAATTGATTTTGAAATTGAAAATTTGGGTTTAAAATGAAAAGCTTTCGAAATGGAATTTCAAAGATGAAATTTATTTTGAGTAACTTGATTGAGTTTGAAATTTAAATTATTTGATTTAAATTTGAATTCAATATTTGAAATTAAATTCTATGATTCGAAACTAGGGATTAAAGATGTTATACCCGTTATATAAGGGTTAAACTATTTTAAAAGTATTGATTTTGAAATGTGAATATAATTCAAGGACTTTAACCCGTGCAAATAAAATTGGATTTTTCTTAAATGAAAACTGTTTGTTTTCAAATGATAAAAGCTTTCGTATATATATAAGAAATGAAATTCCAATTTAAAGGAATTTCAGGTATGAATTGAAAGATGGTTTTCCAAGTTATGAATGAATTTTTTTGAAAGCTATGAATTGAATCTGTTTATTTTAAACAGATTTAAAATGATGATTTGTTTAAACCCTTTGAAATGAAATCGTTTTGAAAGCTATAAGTTGAATCTTTATTTTAAAGATTTAACGAGTTAATCCAATTGAAACGGAAATTGTTTTGAAACCCATGAACAGATCTTTATGAAACGAAGTAAACTTTGTGAAATGAATCTTTTTGTTTAAAAGATTTGAAATGGTAATTTGTTAAACCATTTGAAGAAAGAAGTTGAATTATTAAGTTGTGACTTAATTGAAATCCCAATATCCATATGTTTTTGAAGATTTCGCTCGTTATTCGGGTTAGCCGGGAAAAGACATTTGTGTCATATAACCCATTCCGAATAATGATACGTCGTATATGGATAGCATTTGAAGACCGGTGTTGAAGACCGGATATTTACGAAAACGAAAGGACAACTCGTCGAATGTCTCTGCACCGACTGGTCCCCGGTATAGAGATTTTATCACCCTTTGTGATGGGAAGTCCGGACGGGATTGTGAATACCCGGAATTGCAAGGGCTTCGTAAGAAGTGCCTTCGGTTCTGTTCGAACCCGGAACAGACTTGTATTGATACATGTCTGACATTACACTTTGAGATATAAAGCCGATTTCTTTCAAATACATTTCTGTTTGGTGGCGGAGAATTCATTCTCTTAGCTTAACACCCTTCTCTGAGACGTACGAGCTCAGAGGTTATGTAGTTGAAATTTATCAGCGATATATCCCAATTTGGTAATGTGGCATGCTGAGTGTTGCTGTGTGATGATCGGTGTTTGATCATTTGTGATATGATCATTTATTTGATCTTATATCTTTGTGATCATTTCTTTGATCATTTGTTTGACCCAAAGCATGGCTTTGTGACAAAGCGTAGCTTTGTGGACGAGACTTCGTCGAGCCTCACACCCCGAAAATGGTCAAAACAGGAAAGATGCAGCAAGGTTCTAGGGAATAGCGCCCCTTAGTGTATGTCATTTCCTTCTGGATAGAGGTGGTATCATGGTATGGATCCCAGATACTTAACCTATGTGGTTACTGCATTATTATTCTGATGTGGTTGTTGGAAATCGAGGATCCTCGGGAAGATCGGTTACGATCGGGGGATGGCATACGCGTGTCAGTAGTTACCTATTTTTGCAGAGGTAACCCGGCCTTGTGTTGGCAGAGATCCGGTTAGGTTCTCGGGACGTCATTCCAGAGGCGTTTCCATGTGGCAATGGGAAGTTCCTTGGCCTGACCATTTGTTGGAAATCCAAAGAAACAATACGAGCCTTGTACGGTTTTAGTTGTATTACCTGCTATGGAATGTGGCGGTAACCTGCTATTGAACATAGTAGCTATAGTAGGCATACAATAATGGTTGTATGTTGGCTAAGATTTATATTCTACTTTCAAAATGTTTTCCACTATGCACTAATAATAATATCAAAATGATTTGATTTTGCGTAGTAAGCATCTTTGACTAACATAAGAAGGAATCTCCTCCAAGTCTGCGTTTGCATTGTGTGTGTGGTGGGAGGTCTTATGGTAGTTTCATTTTTCAAAAGCATTGCGAATTGACTTTAAAATTCTCTTGCTATTTGTTTTTAAAGATAAACTGTTTTTGTAGCTCACACCAGTCCCACGACTGACTCGGAGTTTATTGTTCATTTCCTAAACTCTGGGTGCTCATAATTTTCTACACGAGCAGTCTAGAGTTTTTTCAAATAGTCAGGTTCAGTAGATTTTCTAGAGCTAGTTCAGTCTTTGGATCGGACTGCACTTGCTTATTCTTGGTGTATCGTTATTGAGAGTTCGAGCTACTGCTGGAGTTCTCTCTTGAAGACTATCTTAGAGTTATTTGTTCCGCTGTTGATGTTATCTTTTCTTTTCCGCTGCTATTTGTTGTATCATATCTCTGATGTATATTGATATTCATTGTATCACTCTGTTGTATCAGATATTGTATATCAATGTATTATTCTTTTCTTCCGCTGTGTTATTTACTTAATGTTGTTATAAGCTCCGGCGACTCGGATTTGAACGATCGAATCTGTGGCATTCGAGTACGATGTAAAGTAGGGATGTCGATTTTCGAGCGGGCAAAATCCGGATCGTTACAAAAACTTTCTGGAGCAAAGATGAGATATAGTACTATGCAGGGAAACATGGATGGATATATGCTGGTTGATGGTTTTCTATTCAAAGGAAATCAATTGTGTATTCCATATTGCAGTCTGCGAATGAAAATCATCAAAGAATTACATGAAGAAGGACACGTGGGCCGTGACCGTACTATGCAGTTAATCTCAAAGTCTTATTTTTGGCCGTCAATGAGGAAAGAGGTTGAAAAGTTCGTTCAGAGGTGCCATATTTGTCAAGTTTCAAAGGGGACCGCAACAAATGCAGGTTTATATATGCCGTTGCCTATATCTACTAAACCATGGGTGGATGTTAGTATGGACTTTGTATTGGGATTGCCGAGAACGCAACGTGGTAATGATTCTATCTACATGGTGGTTGATCAGTTTTCAAAAATGGTACATTTTATCGCATGCAAGAAGATGGCAGATGCAGTTAATGTCGCACAGTTATACTTTAGAGAGATCTATCATCTTCATGGGTTGCCTGAATCTATTGTATCGGATAGAGACACTCGTTTTCTGAGTCATTTTTGGATGAGCCAATGGAGAATGGTTGGGACAAAGCTGAAATTCAGTAGTGCTTATCATCCACAGACGGATGGGCAGACAGAAGTTGTGAATAGATCCCTAGGTAATCTATTGAGATGCCTCGTGAATGACAATTTGAAGAGTTGGGATTCCAAGCTGTGTCAAGCTGAGTTTGCACACAACCATGCAGTTAATCGTAGCACTGGGTTCAGTCCATTCCAGGTCGTTTACTCAACAATGCCTAAGGGACCATTAGATTTATCTATAGTACCACAGCAGAAAGGAGTGATCAAACGAGCTAGTGATTTTGTGAATGAATTACAAGAGTGCCATAAGGTTGTGCATGAACGATTGCTTAAGGCGAATGAGAAATATAAGCAATCCACGGATATTAAACGACAAAATGTTGAGTTCAAAGAAGGAGATTTTGTATATGCAGTATTGACTAAGGATCGATTTCCTATTGGTACTTACAACAAACTGGCTGCTAGAAAGATTGGCCCTTTGGAAATCGTAAAGAAGATTAACGAGAATGCTTATCGGTTAAGATTGCCAGATCATATCCACACTGCTGACGTTTTCAACGTCAAACACTTGATTCCATACCATGAGAATAAGCATGTCGAAGAAGAGGAAAGTGTGAATTCGGGGTCGAATTCTTTTCAACCAGGGGAGGATGATGCAGCGCACCATGATAAGCGGGCGGAACAAACTCGACATAGCGAGTTATGTCAATTGTATGCCAACCATCTTAAGTCGCCTGCCTTATAAGATAACGACTCAAGAAGTATGTCGCTCATCCTATAAGTCGTTCAGTTATGCCGCATCTTTATAAGTCGTTCTCTTATGTCGCTATGCCGCCTCTGCCGTATGTCGCCTCCATTATGCCGCAAGCTTTTATGTCGCTCATCCTATAAGACGTTCAGTTATGCCGCATCTTTATAACTCGTTCTCTTATGTCGCTATGCCGCCTCTACCGTATGTTGCCTCCATTATGCCGCAAGCTTTTATGTCGCTACAAACCATGCTGCCTTGAACTGCTGTGCCGCTTTTCTTAAGCCGTTTGCGTTGTATTTGTTGTGTCGCTTTTATTAAGTCGTGTCGCATGTATGTTGTAACGTGTTGTAATGTCGCATGTTATGTCGTGAGTCGTGAGCCAGTTCTTATGTCGCATTGTTGTTAAGTCGTATGATGTTGTAACTCGTATGATGTTAAGTCGTTTGGTGAACTTAAGTCGTATGTGTTGAGTTAAGTCGTGAGTCGCATGTGTTGAGTCGCATGTGTGTGTTGTAATTTCCTATAAATAGGGGTGTGTTGTCATTTGTAAAGGTTGTTGATTTTGAAAATAAATTTGTGTGTGAGCTTTGGCCACCATTGTTGGAAGTTGAGTGTGATCTCCTTCTTCTTTCCATCTTCGGGTTATTCGTGAGCGAATCAACGAATTTGAAGCCAATTCTCGGTATCACTTACGAGTGATCAACGATCGAATTGTAGACCTTTCAACACGGTATCTTGCGAGATCAACGGGTTGGAGATAGCTAGATTCCGGCATCATCACGATCAACGAAATTGAGCATTTATCGTTCTATCGGTTTATTTGACACGAAATCATCATTTCGTGAGGAAGATCCTGGATAGGTTGCGACAGTTTGGTATCAAAAACTATTTGAGCCTAGTCTAAGCTGCGTCACAACTTCTCTTAGCTTAACACCCTTCCTTGAGACGTACGAGCTCAAGGGTTGTATTTTTGTGGAAGGTAATTCGTAGTCAACGGAAATGGAAATGTGGCATTCAGAGATGTGATATGTGCTATGTGAAAAGGTAATCGTTGTCTTAAGCCTAATCAGACCGGAAATGACCGAAACAGGATTAGATGCGGCAAGGCTAAGTGGGTCTTTCCCAATTAGGGTATGATCATCCTCTTCTAGATATATTTCTTTCCGCTATGACGTTCGGGATGTAAATTAATGTGGTGTATGGAAACGAGCGCTCAGTTAAAGGTCGGTAACGACCGGGGGAAGACATATTCGATACTAGCTAGTTATAGAGGTAGGCCGGTCTTGTGTTGGTAGAGGTTCCTTTATGCTGTTCCTCGGGGCATCCATCTAGAGGTGTACCCATTTCGGAAGGTAGATCCTTCACCTTTGTAATTTGTATGAAAGTCCATTCTCTAATAAGAACCTGCAGTTTTGTTTGTATTGGCGTAATGAATAGCCTCGAAATGCTATATGGGTAACCATTTCAGATAAGATTAATAAGTTTATTTGCAAATGTTTTCAAAGAGATGTCATTAGAAATAATATCAAGTGTATTTTGATATAAAAGTGCTTTAGTTATCATAAGGTAAAAACCCGTCCGTGTTTATGTGTGGACATGGTCTTATGAGATACTTTTGTTTTCAAAGGATTTTATCCATAGGCTGATATATGACACTGTCATTTATTATTGAGTTTTTCTCACGCTGATTTATCAAGCCTGATCCGGGTATTTTCAATACTCAGGTCAGATCCGAGTACTTTCAGGTTTAGTCGAAGACGATTGGAGTTTCCAGAGGAGAGCTGGAGATATTCATCTACGTATGGACGTATTCTATTATCTGCTATACTTAGTTTGTTTTAGTTGATGTTTGTCAGCAATTGTAAGGACGGATGTTTATAACTATCCAAGCTGAATTTAGGTTAGACTCTGATATATGTATTTAAATGTTTTCCGCTGTAAAGATATTTGTTCAATATTATATGTTATCCTTTTCGTGTGAGATTCTATTCTGTCTATTTTTCTTTATTACCCTTCATGTTTCGTATTTTCGTAGAATTTGAGTTGGACACGTATGGTTTATTGTCAATTCAAAGGGTACGGAAAAATGGTCCTTGACAATAGAAGTCCTCTCAGTTATACATACAGCAGTTATTGCATCAAAACATGATAATCATGGGACTTAAGACTTGAAATTTTTTCTTGATTTGCTAAACAATTCCTAATATTCGAGCTATAATCATCACGTACTTTTAGATTCTTCGTTTTATTGTAAAAGATCTCCTTTTCTTGGTCCGTTAAGGTGCATGGTGCGGTCAGAAGTAATACTTTGCATCCCATGTATATTGGATGTAACTTTTTCCTGATACCCATTACTTCTTGGTCTTTGCGTGAATTAATGCCATCTTTGATTTTCTATTAATATCAAGTAACGTACTACGAATACTCTCACCAATATTTTATTCAACATTTATTACATCTAGATTCTGACACAAATGAAGTACTTAAGAAAATCAAAAAATTACATATAACTAATTAATAATAAAGCACTAATTACATAGATAAAAAAGAAGAGGCAATTTTATTTATAGTTAAATTCTACCTTCCAATAAGGAAAATAAAAGAAAATAGACTTCTTCTTCCACATTTGACTTCCTTTTTTCTTTCCATTTCCCCATTTCCTTTTTCCTTTTCTCTTTCACTTTATCTTTCTCTTTCTCCTTTGGCCTTTTCCCCGCCATTACAGATATATTTAACATTATCGAAGATTTAAGCACTGGTATTTATCAAAGTCTTTTGTTTATTCTCTATGGTTCCATTATACAAGTTTTCCATTGACGATATTTAAGGTTAGGTTCAAGGATTAGCCTATGGCCTAAGTATGCACACTTATTACTGAATAGTAGACATATTGAGCAGGTATTGACACCATAAACATGATACGTTGACTTACCCTTTACGGTGCAACCTGCTAAATTTCCATAATTTGAAAAATCATTTATTTTCCACATCAAAATAGCATTTAATCTGAATTCTCTATGAGTGTATACATCATACACCTTCACCACTTTATCCTATAATTTTTCAGATCTTCAATATGTGGTTGTAAATACACATCGATATCATTTCCAGGTTACCGTGCCCAAGAATTAATAAAGATAACATCATATTAACTTTGCGCATACAAAGCCATGGAGGGAAGTTGTAAGTAACGGTAAACACTAGCCAACAACTATATGTACAGTTCCAATCACCAAAGTGATTAAAGCCATCACTTGCATGGTCAAGCCTTAAATTTTGTGGATCAAATGCAAAGGAAGGATACATCCTATCAATTGTAGCCTATTGAGAAGAATCTACTGGATGATGTAATTTACCATCTTCATCTTATGACTACTATGTCATCTTAATTGCTTTGATGTTTCTGGGGACGTAAACATTCTTTGTAGTCTTGGTATTATTGGAAAGTATCTCAAGACCTTTACAGATATTTTGGCTTGCTTTCCATTTTCCTTTGCCTTATTCTTTTTCTAACGAGACTTGCCACATTTAGAACAAAAATCATTATGTGCATGCTTTTTTTTCTAAATAGGCAATAATGATTTACACATGCATGTATTTGCCTATAGCCTAAACCAAATGATTTAAATAGCTTCTTTGTTACATATATCAAATCAGGAAGCATGTTTTCCATAGGCAACATATCCTTGACAAGTTTAAGAAGTTCCGTAAATGTTGTGTCAAATACACCATTTCAAGCTTTGTGCTTGTAAAGAACTATTGTAGCTATCAACTTTGTGTGGCTTGCATAACCAGTGTATAAAGGAATTTTAGCATTCTCCATCATCTCCTTAATTACTTCTTCATGTCTTACATTAGCATAACCTTCCATCTCCTCATAACATATTTACGTGTCCAAGTACATTCTATATGTATCTGTCACTTCATCACCTTCATTTTGTGAAGGGTGTACTACTCCATGAAAAATCCGTACATCATATGTTGGGTCAATTCCAGAACAAATTAAGTGTGGCACAACATTCCTTAGTGACAGTCGAATAAGATTCCTACATTTTGACCAAGGGAAAATAATTTTTTCTGGATTTCGATCCCTCCATTTCTACATGCCTAAATACAAAATTCTGAATGGCTTGCTTGTATTCTTCTAACATTCTATAAAACATGAAGATATCAATAATCAACCCTAAATAATTATAACTATGAAACTACTAATCAAAATCAATGAAACCTTGGTAGGTGGTTCCATACTTTGTCCATCTTGATAATCCTCTAATGTTTGAACCTAATGAAAAGGCGTTATGCCCAACAAAAATATGAGTATTTTTCATGATGAAATATCTCTTTAAAAATTCATCCAACTATATGTATTTATGAACGGTACAATGGCAGTAAGTAAAAATTTGTGAACCCCATACACTTTTTAATGCCTTTATATTAATGATTATATAGTATATAACGATTATATATAGGCAATCATTGTAAAATTTTCGCTAAATTTATTCCTCTCTCATCTTCTTTTGTAATTAACTTTAAAACGCTTGAAGTAAGCTCTTGTCTTCTGGGATTTGAAAAATGCCTGATAGTTATAAAAGCTTTAAGTTAATTGGGAGTTGTCTTTTTAATACAAGTACAATTATAGATGTATTTCAATCAAGGTTTAGTATCGAATTAGCATAAAGCTAAATATAAGCCAGGTTGGGATTGAAGTTTGAAAAGGGTCAGCAGAATAGAAAATGTATTATGTAACAGTTCTAATCGTACATAGATAGCTAACCAAGCTTATGGCGCTTTGCTACAATACAACATCAACTAAATCATGAATCATAAAATTGTAAGGGCAAAATAAGCACATGGAGTTTCTGGATTATACTTTGTTTAGGAAAGTTTGTCAAAAACTTTTCTGAAAGTTTCAAAATACAATTCCACCCTCTTCCTGAAACAAGTTTCACGAAATACCCAATAACTATTTTCAAGAAAATTTTGTAGTTTTCAATGCAAACATTTGCATTAAAAACTATAAAAAATAGTGCAAAATATTTGCAGAAAAAATACAAATATTTGCATTAAAACTACAAATTTTCATTAAAAAATTGTAGGATGTTTTATGAAACTTGTTTTTGGGAGAAAGTGTGGGTGGAATAAGTTTGGAAACAAGGGTATATATTAATTTCCACATTTATTATTTTAAAATTATAACCTTTTTTCCAATAATATTTTCTTAAAGGAAACTAACAATGAATCCTTTATAAATGCGCACTTCATGCGATATTTGTCTAGAATTTCAAAACCGAGAAAAGGAAGCTAAAAACCAAGATGACTAAAATCAGATTTTCCTTAGGAAAAAATGAACTACATTACAATGTATTATTGCATATTAACATAGACGTGCTGGTAACTCTTAATACTATGTTAATATTATGAAAATTAATTATAATCTAAAACTATTATGTTAAATAGATAGTGAGTCATAACTATAAAGCTTAGGTGTTGTTGCATTTATAGAGCATAAAAAACTAACGATCTTAAATAGATAGTCAGTCATAATTATAAAGCTTAGGTGCTATTGCAACCATAAAAAAATCACGGTGAGAATAAAGTTGTTTAACCTGTATACATATAATGTTATCGCAAGTATAAGGCAAAAGAGCTGAAGCATCTATAAAAAACCGACGATCTTAAGTTTAAACATATAGTCACAACATTAAAAAAAGAGCTTCACTACATCTATAAGCAATAGGGTGTTATTGTATTTACAAGACAACTACTTTCACAAGTACAAGAATGCAATGATCACTTTTTCGACCTTTAAATTTTGACACTAATATATCTACGGTATTCTTGTGCTAAACATTCAATTGCAGTAAAGACAGATTGTTAGGGTAAAATAAAATGAAAAAGAAACAGAACAAGAAAGAAGGAAAATAATACCAAAATCTCACAGCAGAACGATGACATATATCAAAAGACAGTACAAACTGTCACTCTAAGATACATATCATTTCAGAGTTATAATTCTAAATACTATCATCAGCCTTGATAGTTATAACAACCTGTCCTCACAATTGCTGATATATACGTAATAGTAATGCAGTGAAAATAAGAATACTACGGTAGATGAAACATCCAGCTCGTCTCCTCGATCTCCAAAGAACATCAACGAAACTTATCTTTCTCAAACTACTCGAAAGAGCACACGAAAAATTTAGGAAAAACAAAAAATATGCATCAAACATAAGTCTGATGAGATAGGCGACCAACATATAACAGTACTTTTGAGACCGCACGGAATGTCGTAACAGTTACCCCTTCAAAAAACTCACTACAAATAAGTACATAAGTGTTATCCAGCCTTTTGACTTGGTAATATTTGGACAAGCTGGACGAGTCGAGTTTGGAGTTATCAAGGCAGGAAGCCTAGAGAGATAACCCAAGAGTCCAGAAACCAAGCACAAACGAAGCCACGGGATAAAAATAAGCTAACATAAGAGTTTGGAGAAGCCAATCCAACAAAGTGTTGGATCCATACCGATCCAACACCATGGGTCCGTACCGATCCATGAAACCATCCTTAAATTTGCCAATCTTCTGCCTACACACTCTACTTCATGCTAGTAGCCTATACCAAGTGTTGTTTTGTTGGACCAATGCAATTTTGTATCAATCTCCACAAACACTTGAATCAGCAACTCTGTTTCTCCATGGATCCATCGTTTAGACTCAGAAACAAGCTAATAGTGATGCAAACAACTATGGAATTGCAAAGCTACCTACAAGATGAGCCAAAGCAAGAAGTTCAAAACACTTTCCTAAGCATTATTACGGGCCCTACCAATCCAACTCCTTGGGTCGGTATCAATCCACGAACCTTGTTGAAGTGTCCTTCTATTCTCTTATGGAAATAGCCTAAAGTGTGGAAAACGAGGTGGATATCTTCTGGGTGAGATGTTAGGCTCTTTACCTCAATAAATAGGAGAGTAGAGATTATTTTTCAGGATCTTTTTGCTTCTGCTCTTCTTACTCTAATTTCTTGTAGTCTTTGTCGGAGTTGTACTGACCCGTAAGAACTTCTCTCCAAGTCAGAATATAAGCAATAAAATCATTAGGTGGACGTAGGCCTTGATATGCCGAACCACTATAAATTGTTGTGTGTTCTTTCTTACTCATTTTCATTTAATTTTCTTCACTTTTTATTCTCTACTTAGTCTTCTCGGTGTTTGCACCATTTTTGGTTCAAACATTTCTATGCTTTCATTGAGAATTGAACTCAGGCTACTTGAATCCATCATCTACTATTGGATTTCTTAATTCCAAGAGATAGATCTAATTTTCCAATTCTACCTTTTTACCGTTCAGATTTTCAATAATCTAAGAGAAGCTATTTGAAATGGCCCCATCAAGAAGAGACTATTCTTCCAATTATAGAGCCACTACTGAGTTAAGAACCAGAATGCTCAACATGTGGATGATGCTGTTCAACTAAAGCAACCAGAGATCCAAAATCCAGCTGAAGTCATGACCATAATGGAGATTGATTGGATGATGAAGCAGATTGAGGATAGATTCCAGGCAAGTCACAATCAGATGAACCAGCACATGCAGCAGAGCTTAAGGTTGGTGAACGAATTAACTCAGAATAACCATAGAAGGAGCAGAAGGATTCCACCTTAGAGTCTGAAATTTCATCATCATCCGAGCAGAGATGGAGGGACATGAAGTAGAAAAAGACTTAGAACATAGTTGGAACTTCATACCAAGGAGGAAGACAAACACAAAGCACAAGTCTGTGGATCGATACCGTCCCAAGAGGATTGGTCGGTATTGACCTAGCAGATGGTGGGCCTAAAGCTTGCCCTTAGGAAGGTGGTGTGGATTTGCCTTTTGGATGTGTAACCGATGATCAGAATCTGGAAAATCATGTTGCTGTCAATGATACAACTCATGGGAATCAAACAGAGTGACTGTTGGATGAATGGATCCCTCGGAGGCTGGGGAACCTAGGTACCGAGAACCAAACCAAGAGCATTCGTCGGGCCAAATGCTTAGGGCAAATCCTGATTACCGCCTTTTAGTCGAACTTATGAACATGGACTACCTAGAAGATATGGTTAGGAAACTTGTAAGTGAAAATTGGTTCAGAACCAATGTGTGAGTTAATAGAATAGGGATCTTAAGGCTAAATTAACACTAGAGGGGGTGAATAGTGTTTAATAGATTATAGAATATTTTTCAAATTCTTTAAGACTTTACTTGGAATGATGTAATTAACAATCATAGAAACAGTCACAGAATCAAAGTACGAATAAAAGTAAATGTAGTAAAAGTAAAAAGATAAGAACACACAAGGATTTTATACTGGTTCGTAGTTACCCTACATCCAGTCCCATACAATTCCTTATATAGATTTCTTTTCAACTAGTAAATGCAAATACAATCTCAATTTCAAGGCTATGAGACACACCCTCCAGAATCCCAACCTCTGGGTAGAGTCACTTTATTTCCAAACTACAAGCACACCCACTAGATTTACGGGCTACTAAGCACACCAAATTGATTTTACAGGTTACAATCGCACCTATTTGATTTCAAGGATACCAAGCACACCATAGAGTATGATTTGATAGAGTTTATAGACTCAAATCTTCGATCTTGATTACAATTAAACCTATAACTCTTGAATAGCACTTTGATCTTGGTGTGAGTTAGAGAGATGAGAGAAATCAAAGAGTGGATAAAGGAGAATCAAATTAGTAATGATTGAATTTGATTCTGGTTTAATTTCAGTAGAGTTTTGGTAAAAATTGATTTAGAAATCAAGGGAGTGAAGAGTGGAGAGAAGAATAAGAAAGTAGTTAATGAAAATTCATTTAGAAGTCTGGTATATATAGGGAAACAATGGTCATGTCCATCCACGAAGAGATACGACGAAAATGCACTTCCATTCAAATTTGAATTTTTAATTTTATGGCACTATGTCGACAACATGGATAAGATATGTCGACCTATCCCTTTGTATTTTGAAAAACACTTTAAAATATTATTTTGAAAATCTATTGCTTTGTAAAATATTTGATACTTTGTAGAATTGTTAAAATATAGTTTATACACATTTTAATCAAAATATAACTTAATAAAACTTTATAAAATAATTTTTAAAGATTTAATAAGAGTATATATAAAAATCAATATAATTATAACTTCTTATAGTACAAACAAAAATTCAATATTTATATAAACTTAAAAACACTAAAATAATATTTTTATAAGTATAAGAGATTGAAAATCATTTTTGGAAATATTTTGAAAATATTATTTTAAAACCAGAATATTTGAAAAACAATTCAAAACAAAATTCAGAGTAGATGAGAGAGATCAGGAAAGTGCTATTAAGGTTTTAACATAAATTCTATGACTCTATAACTTATCTGGAATATATTGAAATCTTGAACTCTTCAATACCCATGAGTCTTCATTCTTGAACTCTTGAAACTTTATATCAGCATCTTAAATCTACTCTTGATATCATCAGCTTGATACTATACAGTCTTCTTAATCAATACCTATCTAATATCCCACACTATATACTATATATATCTTGATAAAACATTAGTATCTATATTTTATATAATTTTCTATAGTTGTTATCATCAAAACCAATACCTAAGGTACTAGCAATCTCATCCTTTTTGATGATGACAACTCTGTATATAAAATATAATATAACTTCCCCTGAGTTATAGAACTCCCCCTTAATCTATGCCTAGATTTTCATATATTTCTCCCCTTTTGTCACCAATCAAAATAACCAACTAAAACTATACTCTAACACTAACTCTTCTTCTAATTATTACTCTAACTCCCTCTAAATAAAATACTAATTAATATGTATAAAAATTATATATAATGATGATGAGAAAGATTATATAAAAACAATAAGTGATATGTAAAATTAGATAATCATGAAATAATCATAATCAATTCAAATATTCATCCAGTCCAACAAAGTTTATGTCACACACAATTCAAACAAATCCACACAAATCAAACCAATTAAATCCAAACCAAGTCAAGTATTTTTATTTATATACTATCAAACCTATTTAAACTAGACATTTCGAGGAACTTCAACCCATCCATTAGCACCAAAGATTGGATCTGCTTTGGTAGCATCCCAATCTTCATCATCTTTATTGATGGTACACTATGAATTGGTAGTTGGTTCTTTTTTGTTCAAGATAGAAATCATCCACCGAATTGCGTAGAAATGCCTTTCTTGCTCCATGATCGTCTGCATTTGACTCGATTCTAAGTGCCTTTGGTTTCTTAGGATGAAAGAAAGAATGTTCTTGAATGATTGAAGAGTTTGTTCGAGGTTTTCAGTTAGTATTTTTGATAGTAGTAGCCATTGATTTTTATTAGAGTTTAGGAATGAAAAGGAGTGAAGAAAGAAACTGAAAATAATGATTTTCTAGAGTGAATATGTATATATTGGGGGTAAGAAGTCGTTTGCAATGAATTGGTGTTTGGTAGTTATTATTTTCTTATTTTCAAAAATTTTGAAAACTGGCCGTTATATGTCGACATACATGCTTGGCATATGTCAACATATGCACTGTAATTTTCAAAACCACTTTATTTTAATTTTCTATTGCATTTGGCTTATACTATTATATTTGTATGACTTTCCAGAGATAGTTGACAATGTATAACAGTAAGAAATTGAATTTTTGTTGATAATAAGGATGAGTACAAGAAATAAAAGAAAGATACACGGGATTCAACATAAACTAAAACTAGAAAATCCAAATACAAAGATAGTTTAAACAAACAACTAGAAAGATAGGGATGAAGATGAAGAAGAACCACTAAGCTTGCGGATGATTTTTCCAAAGATATTTATTTATTTTGTTGGAAATTGAGGTAAATTTCATTGAAAATGATTTCTTAAGCTTCCTTTGGTTATGGATGATCTTCTCTTGATTTTTGTTGGATGGATTAGGTGGCATATTGATACTTTCCAAAGAAGTATCCTCCTCATCCTCTTGTTCTTCCTCCTCGACTTCCATTTCTTCTCCTTCCCCTTCCTCTTCCTCCCCCTCCCTTATTTCATGCTCTTCTTTCCAAGCCAACCTTTATTCCTTTTCGCAAGTGTTTCATAACGCTCGAAAAAGGGTGAAATATGCATAAGTGAAATGTTGGCCTTGTCGAATATTTTTTGAGGAATTGTTTCCTCTCCTTTAAGGTCAATACCAAAATAATTGAAAACGCGAGTAAGATACACACCATGAAATCGTATGTTTTCATGTTTAGAAAGATTTTTACGAAAAAGTTCATCTAAAATGACTTAAGACCAATTTATGTTGTATTGACCATAAATGGCGAAAAAAGCTTTGAAAACTTTTTATTTCTGGATATTATAATACTCGTTCTAGGAGTGATACTTTGTTGCAAAAGAAGGCTTAAAAATCTTGCTTTTGGATGCAAGTTTTTGTTTCTGAATTCAAAATCATCATCACTTTCGAAAATATCATAAATTACTTTACGATTTTAAAAATCAATTTGAAAAGATGAAAGGTCTATTCTGCTAGATTTGCATCCAAGAATGTGACCCAAAAATTCATAATTTAAAACAATTTGTGTCCCATTGACACTACTCCAAACTTCTCCTTCTCCACCATCATAAATTTTTCCTTTTAAAGTTGCATAAAACATCATTACTAATTTTGGATAACAAATGAAATCATTTTGAGATGCATCAATTAAACCAAGAATTTCATTTTGCAAACAAAGATTAAAAAGATTATAAATAGGAAAATCTTCAAAAATAGCAAATCCTCTAGTAAAAACTTTACCGAAAGATAAATACTCAATATAGGCTTGTATGGCATCTTGATCATTGAAAAGATATTCTTTTATTTTCTTGGAAATCCTCATGGTTGCCTTAGTATTACTTGAGGATGCCATTGAAGAATAGTTTGAAGGGATAAGAGAGTTTATGATTTTTGAATTTGAAAATGAAAGTGAGAAATGAATGGATGGAGATAGAGTAAGTAAATAGAGAATTAAAGGACGTGTTCTCTAGTCAAAAGGCAACTTTTCAGAACATAGGAGTTGGTGAAAAGGTGGAGGAAAATTCAAAATTTGAATTTGAAATTCAAATTCTATCTACATATGTCGACATATGCACGTGGGGTATGTCGACATATATGTCGAAATTTTCAAAAATGATTTTTGTTTAACTATATCCTATTTTATTATATATCCATCTATGGTTATTACATTTTCAGAAAAATAGTTATAAAATTATTTTAAATATATTTTATATTATTATTTTATTATTAAAATATATAAAATATTTATATTTAAAATATAATCACACAATATTCAACCAATTTTATTAGTAATCCATAGGATATTCCTAACAACCAATAAAGCAACCAAAAAAATTCATTTAAGAAATTAAAATTTTGATATACTAAAAGTGTAACTTTTTCTGATCCATTTCACCATCTTGTTTTGAATTATGTATTGCTGTGAAGCACATGTTAGCAATTTCTGTATCTGATTCATTATCACTTGAGGATGCATCTAAATCGTCTAATGTTGCAGTATAGGCTCTTCTCTGTTTTCTGGATGAATAAGTGTTTGGTGTAGTTTTTAGTTTATCGGGATGTGGACATTCTCGTTTAAATGGCTAGGGTCATCACAATTATAACATCTAATGCCATTTCCGTTTCCACTTCCGCTTCTTGGATCTTTGTTGTCATTTCTTTTTGAAAATTTTCATTTCCCTATATTTTAAAATTTTCTGAAATTCCTTGTCATGAAAGTAATTTCTTCAACGTTATCGCTGTCGAATCCAGATTATCTGTCATTGTATTAAAAGCAATAGATTTATTCTCTATTGCTTTGCTTTCTCTCCTGCCCTACATTTGTGCTTCAAAAGACATTAAATTTCCAATTAACTCTTCAATTTTTTGAGTATTAATGTCATTAGCCTCTTCGATTGCAAGAGTCTTTTGGTTCCATTCGGGAATAAGTGAATTGAAGATTTTTCTAACTTGATCCTCTTTAGAAAAACTTTTATCCAATGCAATAAGTGAGTGTACTATACCTTGGAATCTACTATACATATCGGATATAGACTCATTTGGACTCATTTTGAATAATAGAAATTGGTTTGTTAGCATGGAAATTTTGGTCTATTTAACTTTACTTGAGCCTTCATGTGTAACTTGCAAAGTTATTCAAATTTCAAATACACACTTACATATAGATACTCTATTAAATTTATTTCTATCTAGTGAACAAAATAATACAGTCATAACCTTAGAGTTGCTCTGTGCAACTATTTTTTGGTCAACAGTCCACTGTGCAAAATTAGTCTTGGGTTCAGTGCACTTAGTTTGTGTGATATTCCAAGTGTCTAAACCAATTGATTGTAAATAAATTTTTATTATACATGACCAATACGTATAATTACTGCCATTAAAAAGTGGAGGTCTAGCATTAGATTGTCCTTCGACAAATGAGTTAATAACAAGTGTATTAATAGTGTTACTAATAGTACTTTTACCAGTGTTGGTAGCTATTTAAACTTTTTCAAAAATTAGACGATGAATATTTTGAAAACCAATGCTCTAATACCAAATATGAGTCAGTAGAATAAGGATCTTAAGGCTAAATTAATACTAGAGAGGGATGAATAGTGTTTAATTGTTTATATGAATAGTTTTCAAATTCTTTAAGATTTTATTTGGAATGATGTAATTAACAATCACAGAAACAGTCATAGAATCAAAGTACAGATAAAAGTAAATGTAGTAAAAGTAAAAAGGAAAGATCCCACCAGGATTTTATATTGTTTCGGAGTTACCGTACATCCAGCCCACATAATTCCTTGTATGGATTTCTTTCCAACTAGTAAATGCAAATACAATCTCGATTTCAAGGCTACGAGACACGCCCTCTAGAATCCCGGTCTCTGGGTAGAGTTACTTTATTTTCGGGCTACAAGTACACCCACTAGATTTACGAGTTACTAAGCACATCAAATTGATTTTATAGGCTAAAATCACACCTACCTGGATTTCAAAGATACCAAGCACACCATAGAGTAAGATTTGATAAAGTTTACAAACTCAAATCTTCGATTTTGATTACAATTGATCCTATAAATCTTGAACAGCACTTTGATCTTGGTTTGAGTGAGAGAAATGAGAGAAATCAGAGAGTAGATAAAGGAGAATCAAATTAGTAATGATTGAATTTGATTCGGGTTAAATTTTGAAGAGTTTTGGTAAAAATTGATTTAGAAATCAAGAGAGTGAAAAGAGGAGAGAAGAATAAGAAATAGTTAATGAAAATTTGTTTGGAAGTCAGGTATATATAAGGAAACAATGGTCATGTCCATTCGCGAAGAGATACGATGAAAACACTTTAAAATATTATTTTGAAAATTCGTTGCTTTGTAAAATAATTTGATACTTTGTAGAATCATTAAAATATAGTTTATATACATTTTAATCAAAATGTAACTTAACAATACTTTATAAAATAATTTTGAAAGATTTAATAAATGTATGTATAAAAATCAATATAATTATAACTTCTTAAAGTATAAACAAAAATTCAATATATATAAAAACTTAAAAACACTAAAATAATATTTTTATAAGTATAAGAGATTGAAAATGATTTTGAGAAATATTTTGAAAAGATTATTTTAAAACCAAAATATTTGAAAAACAATTGAAAACAAAATTCAGAGATGGTTAGAGAGATCAGGAAAGTGCTATAAAGGTTTTAACATAAATTCTATGACTCTATAACTTATTTGGAATATATTGAAATCTTGAACTCTTCAATGCTCATGGGTCTTCATTCTTGAACTCTTGAAACTTTATATCAGCATCTTGAATCTACTCTTGATATCATCATCTTGATACCGTACAATCTTCTTAATCAAAACCTATCTAATATCGTGCACTATATACTATATATATATCTTGATAAAACATTACTATCTATGTTTAATATAATGTTATATAGTTATTATCATCAAAACCAATACCAGAGGTACTAACATAATGACAAGTGGGGTACCTCTCCTAGTCGAAATCCATTTACTGATAAATCCTACACTAGAGGTATCCCCGAAGGTTTGCAATGTCGACTATGCCGTTATACGAAGGAATACCAGATCTTAAGAAGCATTTGATGAGATATGAGTGGCATATGGATTCCACCATAGCTTCCAATGCCGTGAAATGCCGCTATTTTCCAATTTTCCTAGGAGTAGTTACGATGTGGCTCACTCGACTTCCGTCGAGGTCCATACCTTCTTTCGCTGAGTTGTCAGAGAGCTTATAGAGCAATTCAGCTTACATACTTCACGTTCAAAACATATGATGTCTCTATCAAACCTCTTCCAAGCTGATGGAGAGTCGTTGAAGAATTTCTTGAATTGGTTCCATACATCTGTGGCAGAAGTTAGAGATCCCAAGGACGACATAGTGCTGATGGCGCTAATCGGGGGGATTCATCTCTACACAGATTTCGAGGAATGGTTGGAAAGGAAAACCCCACCGACGATGGATGCTTTCTATAGAAAGGCCAATGAGTACTTACACTTGGAAGAAGCAAGCAAATGTCTATAGAGAACTGAGGCTAGGAGTTCAGCTGGAGTAGCGTAGAGCAATGTCGCTGTAAAGCAAACCGGAGGAAATTCTATAAATGCAGATATAAATGTTGGCAATAAGAATGATAGTTGGAAGTAGAATGGTGATATGGCTAAGAAGCAAAAGCCGAACCACATGAATCGTACTAGGACACCTAAGTACGGCGGCTATACTAAACTGAACAACTCGATAGAGAATATCTATTTGGGAACTCAAGGCATTGACCAGTGCTCCAAGGGAGTCGACTAAGAAAGAGAAGAGACTTGGAAAGTTCTGCAGGTTTCATGAGTTGTACATTCATAATACCAATGAATGTAGGCACTTGCACGATATGATTGAAGAGCTAATTCAAAAGAAAAAATTGCAACAGTTTGTGAAATCCTCGCAGAATGGAAGTCTAGGAAATTCTAATCCTCTTGGGTCGATACCCCAACAGGGCAAGCTGGTCCTAGTGATGAGGAGCCTATGTGACTTGAGAAACATTTGGCGATAAACACAATCATCGGTGGACCACATCCAACCAGCAAGAGTTTGAATGAGATGGACATGTATGCTGGTGCTTTGAAGCATACCGAGTATGAGAGCTGTTTGGAAATTGAGGATGGAACTCCGACAAAACAATTCAGAACCATGACAGATGACGTTGTTTTTCAAAACGAAGATGCTGATGGGGCGGAAGCCCCGACGATTGACCCATTGGTTATGATGGCCACAATTGGCCCTGCTACTGTATGAAAGGTGCTGGTTGACTGTAGGAGTTTGATTAACATCCTGTTCAAAAAAGCCCACGACCATATGCTTATGGAGGGCAAGGACTTGAAACTACGTAAAGCTTGAATTTAGGGATTTAACGAGACGACTACGGAGCTAGTCGTGTATGTGAAATTGCCGATGGTGCTTGAAGAAGGCGATCGCATGCAGGTGAGTGTGAGTCGTTCCTTTTGTTGTATTGGATATTTAATTTGCTTATAATGCATATTTGGGCCGACCGACCCTGGCTGAGTTTAGAGCAGCTATAGCTCCCTGGTGTTTGAAGCTTAAATTTCCTATGGAGAATGGTGTGGAAGTAGTGCACGGAGATCAAGGGCTTAGCCATAAATGTTATTTCGCTGAGCTAAGAGAGGCGAGGCAAAGAGAGAAAGGAAAAGGCGCAGAGGGGACTCTCTGCATCAAGGATTTGGATGCATAGTAACCAACGCTTCAGCCCTGGCTCGGGCAGCACAGTTGATTTCATAAGGATATGGACCGCGAAATGAGCCACTGGATGGAAGAGCAGCTCAGACCAAGCTAACGATTAATATCCCAGTCAGTCAGGATGACCCAACATGGATCTTGAAAGTCGGATCACACCTTGGTGTCAGTATGATGAAGGAATTGATTGGTTTTCTCCAGGTGAATCTGGATGTGTTCGCCTGGACGCACTATGATATGTGTGGGATCTCACTAGGGATGGCGAGCCATGCATTGAACATAAATCTCAAATGCATTCCTGTGAAATAGAAGCGCCGCAACCTGGGTCTAGAGAGATCTGCTGCACTCAAAGAAGAAGGGGAGAAGCTGAAGGACAATGGCATTATTCACGACTCTTTATACCCAGGATAGGTATCCAATCCAGTCTTGGTGAAGAAGGCTAACGGGAAATGGAGGACATGCATCAATTATTCTGACTTGAAAAAGGTATGCTCGAAGGACAGCTTCCAGCTTCCAAGGATTGATCAGTTGGTGGATTCAACCGCCGGGCATGAATTGCTTTCATTCATGGATGCGTACTCTAGATACATCCAGATTCCAATGCACGTCCCGGACCAGGAACATTCCAACTTTATTACCTACTTAGGATAGTATTGTTATCTGGTCATGCCCTTTGGATTAAAGAATGCTGAAGCAACTTAACAGAGGATGGTAAATAAGATGTTTAAAGATCAAATTGTACATTCGATGGAGGTCTATGTGGATGGCATGCTCGTGAAGTCACGATGTTTGAAAAACCACATTGATGATCTGGCAGAAATGTTCGACGTTCTCCGAAAAAATAGGATGAAGCTCAACCCTATGAAATGCTCTTTTGGCCTTGCGTCAGGGAAATTCTTGGGCTTCATTGTGAATTCCCATGGGATTGAAACCAATCCAGAGAAGATAAAGGCATTAAGGGACGTGGAGGCCCCGAAGACTATCAAGGAGGTCTAGAGTTTAAATAGAAAGGTCGTCGCCTTAAGTTGATTCATCTCCAGAGGCATCGACAAATGTATCCCTTTCTTTGACGTGATTATGAAGGGTAAAAGTTTGAAGGGAAAAAGAACTTTCACCCGAATGCAGGAGTGCATAGATGCATTCCAAGATCTTGTTGATCACTTGGAGAGGCCCCCTATCCTCTCAAAGCCGGTAGATGATGAGAACTAGTTTGTATATGTGGCAGTGTCGGTGCATGCTTTGAGTGCCGCACTTGTACGTGAGGAAGCCTGCATCCAATGACTGGTCCATCACATCAATAAGAAAAATTTATCAGGAGCGGAAAGAAATTACCCGAAGCTGGAAAAGCTTCCACATTGTTTGTTGATTGCTTTAAGGAAGCTCCGCCCTTACTTTCAAGCTCATCCGATTAAAGTTCATACTAACCTACCTTTGCGACATGTCTTGCAACGACCTGGGACTTCTGGAAGGCTACTGAAATGGAACATTGAATTGAGCAAATACGATATAACCTATCACCCTCGGAGAGCTATCCAGGGTCAAGCTTTGGTAGATTTCATATCTTGATTCACTGTTCGAGACGATACTCCGAAGAGCAACAGTGAACAAAACGCTGGGTGGAAGATGTACACAGATGGTGCATCAAATGAGCGTTGTTCCTATATTAGAGTTATACTTGTCACTTCCGAGGAACGTTCAATCTATTATGCCCTAAGACTCAATTTTGCTGCAACAAACAATGAAGCAGAGTATGATGCTTTGATTGTAGGACTTAAGATTGCCAAAGAACCGGAGATAAGGACTTTACATATTTTTTGTGATCCTCAGCTAGTGGTATGTCAAGTGCGGAAAGAGTTTCAAACAAAAGGAGCAAGGTTAACCCTTTATCTAAACCGAATCCTTGAGTTTCTTAGTGGCATTGAGTATTATATAATAAATATATCCCCAAAGAGGAAAATGCGAAGATCGAATCACTAGCTAAGCTGGCCAGTTCTGGGGATGCACAGGCTTGGAACCAGTGGAAATATTATCAGCATCGAGCATCGATCGGATGGATGTCGATTGGATCTTGGAGGCCGAACTTGAAAGAGTGTCATGGAAGACTCTGATAAAAGACTACTTGTAGAGAGGAATCCTCCTCGCCAAGAGGAATGAGCGATGGAAACTCCTTCGTCAAGCTCTGAGATATACCATACAGGAAGGATTGTTGTACATGAAGGGTTTTTCTATCCCTATGCTTTGGTGTGTCACTCATGACAAGGCCAAATAAGTTCTGAGAAAAGTGCATGAAGGGCCTGCGGTGACCACACTAGAGGACAAACCCTGGTGAAGAAGATTCTTCGCTATGGGTACTTATGGCCAACTATAAACCGAGACGCAACTAATTAAACTAGAAAGCGCGACAAGTGCCAGAGGTTTGCTAATATTCCGAGAGCCCCACCGATGGAGATTACTCAAATAGTCAGTCCTTGGTCCTTTGTAGTTTGGGGAATTGATATTATCAGTGTGTTGCCGATATCAAGAGCTGGCGCGAAGTATGCCATCGTTGCAGTTGCTTACTTCACCAAATGGGATGAGGCGGAGCCATTAGCCATGATTACCATGAAGAAAGTGATCAACGTTGTAGTCCAGAATATTATCCGTCGTTTTGGAGTGCTATAGGCGATCGTTACCGATATGGGAACCCAATTCAACAGCACGAAGTTAAGGATTTCTGCCGTCGACATCGCATAGAGAAGAGATTTGCTGCGGTGGCACACCCCCAAACGAATGGACAAGTTGAAGCTATAAACAAGATTATAAAGTCCATTCTTAAGAAGCAATTGGGTAGATGAACTTCAATTAGCACTTTGGGCTTATCGAATGATCCATAAGTCAACAACTGGCCATTCTCCATTCACCCTAGCCTACAGATCGGAGGTTATGATTCCGGTTGAATTGGAAGTACCTTTCTATCACTACCCACTTTTCCATACAGTTCGAACTAACACTTTACCACACTTGTTCAGTCCAAATTGAACAAAAAGACGGATAGTAATAAAAAGAAAGTAGAAAGAAGGTAGAAATAAGATAGGAAGAAAATAGAACAACATAGAATCTCACAGCGGAAACGAATAATCTATAATATTGAACAAATATTTACATAAAACAATACTGTAATATTTACATAACAAATAACAATCAGAGCACACCAACCCATACAGCACGGACAGTTATAACACCATGTCCTTACAATTTGCTGATAAACACAACTGAAATGCAACGGAAAATAAATCATCTACGTGAATATGACTCTGGGCCTCTAGCTTCTCTCCAGAAGCACCACTCCTTCCAGCTAAACCTGGAAATATGCTCGGTCGGACCCAAGCACATAGGAAAAACCACGCCTGGGTCAGTCTGGTAAAACTAGCATGAGAATTTAAAACACAAGGAATTTTATTCATTTTAACTTTCAAAATCCTTTTAAAATCAAAGGTATCTCGTAAGACCACGCCACACATAAACACGACGGGTTTTTCTCTTACGATAACCAAAACACTTTGTACCAAAATCATCTGATATTATTTTAGTGTCTAAGTACAAATACTTATTCAAATAGCCGAAATTGTTACATTAATAAATTCCAGCATACTAGGCTCTACAACCAAAACCGTAAAGGCACGTATTGGGGAATGGATTCCATACGAATGACTAGGCACTGGGGTACCACCTACCATGGTACACGTCTAGAAAAATGTACCGAGGACCACGCCAGGATCCCCTGTAACACAAGAAAGTACCACTGCGGTATCAACCATGGATTCACTACTCAATGGTTATGTCTCTATCCCAGAGAAATTCAAAACTTAACTGTAGGCACTCTCTGCCTCCGATTTCGCCATGAAAGTATACCATTACTTTCCAAAAAATTTATTTAATAATTTTCAAAATAATACTTTTAAAGTTTCAATATAAATTTTCCAAGTTCTAATTAAGTAAAATACCCTTTTGTAAAAGTTTACTATATAATATATTATTTTTAAAACATTATTAATATTTAATAATTTATCTTTGGAATAAATATATTTTAATACTAATTAACCCTTAAGTAATAATTAACTTTAAACAATCACTATAAAATAACTTTAATTAATAATTAATATACTGTAAAAAATTTAAATCATTAAATAGCTTTGAAACAATAATTAATACTTTTTAAATAATTTTTAAGAATAATAAAATAATTACTTTAAATCATTATCAAAATATTTACCAATTAACTTTAAAATATCATTTATAAATAATAATCATCCTTAAACAATTTTGGTTCAAAAGTCAACCTCCAAATCAGAAAAGACTTATTATTTTCAATGATACTTAATCAAATTACCATTTGTTCCATAACAGTCCAGAATAACAGATACAGATATTCACATCAATCTGTTTTTAACAATCAGTTCAACATCATATTGCCCAATATAATTATCAGGAAAATAAATAGATATATGTACAAATATAATAGCAGAACAAGGTTTTATTTCTGCTAGTAAACGTCCACAAACAGATATATTCGGTAATAATGGAAAAACGGTTATTTATTCTGCCAACAGGGTCCAATTAAATACAATTAGGCTGAATGGTGTTTTATTCCGCTAAACAGATGTAAAAAACATCGTAATTAATTTAAATTAACTCATCACTATTTTTATCTGGAAAAATTACTTCATCAGACGGGTCATATAAATTTAAACGACGATATTTGTTATAAATCGGTGATTAAATTTCTATCCGTTTAAATATTCCATAATTTTTCACTTATTCAAACTCGACAACAATTCATATGACGACGTAGTGTTTGACGGTACGAACCCATCACAATGAATTTCGCTTCAATCGGAATTCGTATGCATTCGTTTTGGCATTTTAAAATTTTAAAAATATATATATAATTTAACAATTTTTAAATAGAAGAAAAATCCTTCATCTCCTTCTCTGGGTCGAAGCCCATACTTAATCGTTTCATTTGCTTTAAAACTTCCCTCTACCTTTTCTTTTATACTTATTTTTTTTATTTTTTTTAAAAAAACGGGCCGAAGCCCAAACCACCTACCTAAGAACGATTCCCTCCTTCTCTTCTCCTCCCATTCTCTCTATCTTTTCCAAATTCTTATGGACAAACACGAAGTCCTAACCAAAGTGCTTCAATCCTTCAACCAAAAAGGCTGCCTCTTCTATCACCACACGCGCATGACTCGACCATTGCGCCACCCTTTTCCTTGCCTGGACCGAACCAAGTTTTCTCTACCCTCCCAAACTTCCACTGCCATTGCCGTTCTCGCGAGCACGCCGTGCGCGTGCACGCTCGCCCCATCTTCCAGATCACCACCGCGACACCACAGACCCACTCCACTCCGTCTCCTGATCTTCACCGCCACCTCGATGAAGCTCCGGCATCCTTGAATCCAAATTGAGCTTTCAAACGAAACCCAAAAAAATATCCACTATTACCAATCCCCGATCTGCTCTTGCCTTACACCATTGTTTCACTCACCGCCACCACCATTCTAAAGCTCACCTACGCCGCCTCCTTCCTACCAGAATTCAAAGCGTCCGGTCATCCCCTTCCTCCTAAAAACAGTCGCGCCCAGAGCCTCCACAAACAATTCCTAAAACCCTAAAACTTCCTACTGCTACAATCCTACGCCACTAGAAAGAAATTCCCACGGTCGAAACATCCCCCTCGACTCCACGATCATTCTGAAACCAACGGCTCGCCGCCTCGGCCACCTAAGATCTAGAAATTATTTTTTTTGTTAAAAACGATCAAAACAAAAATTCCCCCAATCTACTAACCTAAAAATCATTATTATGTCACTAAAAATCTTAATTTGGTATGCCAAACATGGTCATGGATTCAAAACATTATTTTAAACATATCGAAATTTGTCGAAATTTGTCGAAATTTGGTTTGTTTACTGTGTTTTCACAATTTCACGCGATATACAAAACGAACAATCTTCAAACCATTTTTGGTGTGTGCTTAATTCAAAAACATAGACTCCATTAGTTGACATCATTAATTAACTCGAATCGAAACGAGTGATTATGATTTTTGAAAGAAGAGCATTCAAGTTTTTAAAGCCTGTTAACAGTTTATAGAGTACAACAACAAAAAAATTCCAGGCACTTCGAATAAAGATCCTCACCTTAAACATTTTGAAAATCTTTTGAATCTTCTGTTTGAACATAAGTTTGATCTGAAACTCGAATCCTTGCTTTGGACTTGAATGTGAAAGAGAATGCTTCTTCTTCTTTGATTGTAGAGTGTATTTTTTTTCTTTTCTTTACAGTGTTTGGTTTTAAAGAGTATTTAAGTTTACAGGCTTTTGCAAAATGAAGCTACACACATATACAAGCCTATATATATATATTCCTGTTTTGCAAAACAAATTGATGTATACGTACACCACTTAGACTTAAGGAACATTGGATTTGCTATACAAAAGTTTTGATGGATTAAGGTGAGGTAATACACTGTGAAAACTTGATGGCTTGCAAATCTTGAAAGGAAGTTGAAATGAGGTGAAGAAAATGTTTTTAGCTTTTCTCTTTTTGGCCAGGCAGCATATGTATAAATATTTATTATTTCTTTTTATTTTTACTTGTTTTTCCTTTCTACTTTTTGTTCTTTTACTTTTTAATTTACCTAGTTAACTTTCTTTTGATTTGAAACATTCCTTTATATATATTTTGAGAATAACATGTAAAGTGGTCTTAACTAAATAATTTAGTCTTCCTATTTTATATGTATATATTTCTATTCATATATATATATATATATATATATATATATATAAAACTCAAGGCATTAAAAGTTTTTGCCATTCCATTTTTAAATAATACAACGTTTTGTTAACACATTTCTTTAAAAAAAACGTACAATTCAAAGCAAATGAAATCTTTACTATTTCATTCTAAATAACATTTTCTTGTCAAACATTATTTTGTAAAAGATTTCTTATTTAAAAATGATATTATAAATTTTTTCATTCCTATCATCATATTTTTCATATATATCTTTTCTTTCATTTTTCAATATATATATATATATATTTATTTTTAATCACTATATTTATTTAGTTCATATATATATATATATATTTCACTTACCACTACATATATTGTTTTTAACATACCATTTATATTTCTTCATAAATACTATAATTTCCCTTTTGAACTTATATATATAATATATATATATATAATAAAAATCCAATTTTAAACTTTCTCTATTTACAATACATTGTATTTTCCCATAAGTCATATCATTTCTATTTACAGTATATTCTTTTCTTATTTCATCTATATTTATTTGAATTGAATTGTTTCCAAATCATATATATACATATAAATCCTATTGTTCTGAATATATATATACACACACACACACACACACACACATATATATATAAGAAATTCCAATTAAATCAATTTCCTATTTTTATAAATAAAATCTGGAAATTCAAAATACTATCTTGGTTTAAAGTTATATATTTTCACCAATCATCACTTAACGGGGATTTTATTTTGATAAAAATACCGTATTTATTGAATATTAAAAATTAATATTCAAAACTCAAGATGACAAAAATTTCGGGTTGTTACACTTTCATTGAGTAATTCATTATAATTCATAGATAAATGAGCAACTCCTTTTGGAATCCTTTGTCACGATCGATGAGAAACGAGACGAAGCTTACTTGAGAGCAACTGCGCACCACAATCGAGTCGCCCGGTATCACAATGCCAAGGTCAAGAATCAGAACATTTAAATTGGCGACCCGGTCCTCAAACGAATCTTCCCATGCCTTGGGAACTTGGGCCCGAAATGAGAAGGTCCATACGCAATAAAACAAAAGCTTGGAGAAGGCACTTTCAGGCTTGCAATGGTTGATGGGACCTCACTTTCGAGGACGCAGAATAGTCAGCATTTACGATGCTATTTCACTTAGAAATAAATTTGTACATAATTGAATAAAGCCATGTAATTAGATAGAATCTGTCATTTCCCATTTTCAATAAATGGTTTCCTGGATCTGTCTTTACAATGCTTAAGAGCCATGAAAGATGACCGCCTCAAATGAATCTGCATATGTGTAATATAGATGTGTAGGTACCTAGAGATAGGTGCCAACCAAACTTCCACAGTCCATGATTGGACCCTTGAAGTTCAATCACTCTCGGTCTCTAGAGATCAATACCACCTAACTCTTGCCATTGACGTGGGGGTAGGAGAATAAACTAAATAGGACACGATACGACCGTCCGAACGCTGACTCTTGCCATTGATACGGGGGCAATAGGAATATAAATCAAAAGAACGTGATACGACCGTTCATCTATTAACTCTTGACCTTGGATTAAGGACAGGATCATAAACTTTAGTTGACGTGATTTGGCCATCCATCCGCTAACTCTTGCCTTTGCAATGGGGGCATGAGTATAAACCTAGAAAGGACGTAACTTGCCCGTCCACCAGCAAACTCCAGCCTTTAATATGAGGATAGGAGTATAAATCAAAATGAATGCGATATGACCGTTCATTCACTAACTCTCATCCTTGATGTGGGGGTAGGAATATAAACGAAAATAGACATGATAAGACCATCTGATCTTTAAGCCTGGAGTAGGCAAAACGAAAGGTCCATACCCGACGTAAGGTGGGGTCTTACCTATGAACTTTGAATCGACAGCCGGAGTTGGGTGCGATTGAGAATAAACATCCTAGATGAGGATGTACAGATAATGATCTTAAGTAGTCAATTTGAACTAGCGCCCGGAGTTCGGCATAATCGGATACCATTATCCTGGAAAAGGATATCTGGACCACTGTTCTAAGTGGTAAATCTTAGTTAATTGTAACAACCCTGTTATTAATTACCTAATTAATTAAATTTAATTAGGGATAATTAATTCTAATTTATGGTTTATGAAACTTAATTGTGTAGTTAAATCTAGTTTTTGGAATAAGTGATTTAATTTATTTAAGAAATAAGTTTCATTTATTAAAAAGGATTTCAATTTAAAATTTTGAAATGTTAACCTGGAAAACTGTGATAAATCTTATAATTTTGTAAAATGAATTTATTTAGAATTAAAAATTGTTAACTTTGGAATTTTCAATAAATGAAAATAAGAGATTGTCTTTTTTTAAATATTAAAAAGAAGGTTAAAATAAGTGTTAAAATTTTGTTCCTTTCTTTTATTTTTTGAAGTTAAAAGGTTGAATAATATGTAAAGTTTTTATATAAAATTTCTTAAGTGTAATCTAATTTGTAATTAGAGTTAAAATGAAGGAAATAAGTAGAAAATAGATTTTGAGTTATTTAATTAAAGTATGGGTTTGGGTCTAGGTAAATTTCTGCCCATTGGTGCAAATAAGAGAGAGTTTTATCTCCTTAGCAATTTCTAAAATGAACTGTATGTTCATTTGCTAAACCAGTAAGCAAAAAGAAAGCTATTCTCAAAACTAAGAAAATCGTAACGTTAAAATCCTCAATTTAAAGTACCAAATCAAAGGGCTTCTAGCTAATACTTAAAGAAATCAAAATAAGGTAATCTCTTCCATCTTATAGTATAACTATTAAGATTTTGTTTTAGATTTCATCTTGGTTAGTATTTTTGTTTTGCAAATTTCTGAGTTTGACCTAGGTCGAATTGATGAGAGAAGCTAGCCTAAGGGAATCCGGGTTTTAATCATCAATTCAAGACTATATAGGCAAGTTTCCACTCACATAATTTATCTCTAAATTTATATTGGATGTATGTGCTTGCTTTGGATGAATTGTTATTGAATTGCTCTCAAATTGATTATGATATTCATATACTTTCTTACCCTCTTCACTATTTGCTGAAACTAGTAGCTATGTAGTGAATCCATTTGATTATTTGTCACCTATTACATGTAAAAGATACTGATATTAGTCGCTGCACTTTATTGTCGGAAAGTGGGGAAATCACGCTGGAAAAATAGTGAAATGTATGTCGTCGGAATGAGGGAAACGGCACCTGGAACTCACGTTCCAGGTCCATAACCGATGGATCGGTCATGCAAGATCGGTGCATTGGTCGTTGCCTGGAACGTAAGTTCCACATGGCCGCAGCCACCTACGACTCATCGCTTGAACCCGTGTTTTGTTTGCTTTGTTAATGTTATTGTTTTTTGTTTTGCATGGTTGTTTATGGCCCTTTTGATGTCCATTTTCCTTGATTTTCTAATCTATAAAATAGAATTGAAAATGATTTAGGGTAGAAAATATATGGACCAATTTGTTGCTATAATCGTGTGATGAATAAGTATTTTGTTGTAGTGAATTCTCTTATGCTCTATGGACTTTGAACCACTTTGATTCAAAGGTTTGGAATATAACAAACTTATATCTATCTGTTTTATATAATAGAAAGCTTAATTTAAGTTTACAAATATCCAACTTATTTTCTAAATAAATCTAGTTCTTTTTATACATGATTTTTATAAATAATTATATATATACTATTGGTAATATAAATGGTCATGAATTTTGGGAAACTTGGTTTTGGAAATATAAACCTAAATTATTTCTAATAAAATGGTTATTTATATTAGACTGAGTTTGGAAAATGAATTTATGGTTTCAAGAATAGACGAGTACTTACATAAGTGGTTTTGGAATATGGTTTGTGTACTTTATATATGTATATATATTTTTGGAAATTTGGAACAATAATACATACATACATACATACATACATACATACATACATACATACATATATAATATTAATTTGATATATAAATTGGATTATGGTTTATTTTATTTCAAGAGAAATATAATAAATGTTAAGGATTTTAATGAGAAGTTTGGAAGTAAATTTATACGTAAAGTATTTTGGAAAACATCTTAAGTATGATGGAGAAAAACATTTACTTTTAGAAAATCATTTGGAAAATAAAATGTTTTGAGAGCCTTAGTTCTATAATATGGGGAGTACTAATAATCGATTTAGTGTTACCGATTGGTTTAAATGCTCTCGAGTAATGCTTCAACGAATATTGTACAACTCATTGAATAGAATATTTGAGTAGAACTTAGTAGCCATAGTGAATACTCGAATTTCACCAGGTAGTACGGGATGCCTTGGTTAAATGATTGTAATTGCTATTAGGAAGTATTTACACTTTAGAGTTGTATTCTTTTTTGGTGTTCGGTGGGATCGATAGATCCTTAAGAGAATATAGTTCAGGTTTTTCAGTGGTATCCGTAATGAGTGAGATTTATTAGCTTCTAGTAAATACTTGAATTTCACCAGGCGATATGGGACGTTTTGGTTAAATTCTAGTGATTACTGAAAGTGATAGTATTTGGCACTCTAGGGTGTATTTTCTTTAGGTGTTCGGTGGGACCGATAGACCCTCAAGAGGTATACTCATGGATTTCTTTTCGATCATAAATATATAATAATAATGAATAATCTGGAATCTTCGAGTCATGGTTGCTACGATCCTTGAGATTATTTGTGATTATGTTTTATGGTATGGACGATCCTTGGTATCAGATCGGTACGAGTGATACCACATTTGTTTGCCATGGTATGGACAATCATTAAGATTGGTATGGACGATCTAGGTGATCGGTATAGAATTGGTTTCTTTGTGTTAGAAATATTTTTCTTTATTCTGTAATTCTACGTTTAGTGACTAATCTGTATTTGTGACCTAAATGAATAAATATATATATATATATATATATATATATATATATATCCTAGTGCCTTAAGGTATATTCCGAGTTAAATCAATTCTATGACTTGTTATATCTTGGATATCTGGATTTACTTATATGTTATTTATTCTTGTGTTATATATTGTTCTCACCCTTTTGGATATTTAGAGATAGTTTGACCTGTGTGTTACTTTAATGCACGGTTTAGGCAGGGACTTTTCAGTTTACATGACAGGTAGACCTTTGGATGGTGGGCTAGCAGAGAGAGATAAATCATTTTGACCTTTAGTTTATCTCATGTAGGATTTTGTGTTTGTATTTAAGATGCATATTTGAGCTAGTGATTTGTAACATATGTATATCATGTGGGTCTAATATTTTGTTTTGTAGACTCACGGTTTGTATATGTATATGAGGTTTATTATTCCTTTGTGATCTTGATTACTATTTTATATGATATACTATTCCGATTCTGAGAAACCAATGTGTTTATTACTTTGAATTGAGACTGTACACTTCAAATTTTATTCAAGAGATTAAGGTAAACCATAAGTATGACTTATTAGTGTTAGTTTAAAGATATATTCACATTCGGTCGCCCTTTACAAACCGTATTCTCCGTATTATTAGACAACATTATTTATAGTGTTCTTTAATAATATGGGTATCAAAGTGGGGTCTTTACAGTTTCGTATCAAAGCTGAGTTAGAACATTATAGCATATAATATCATAGCTTTAGACCTTGTTAGACTTAGAGTCCTATCCCCTGGGGTATGTGGTAGATAGTTATATTAATTATCTATATATGGATAGGAATATAAAATGATTATTGGGATAATCATTTGGGGCGTAATTTGATTTAAAATTTTAATTAGTTAAGTTGGAATTTGTGATATTGAACTTTTGGAAAGTAAGGTGTTAAAATCCTTTAGAGTTTGGAAATTACTTTTGAATTATTGGAAAATTAAGTTAAAAGAGATAAATTCAAGTCTATTGATTTTAGTGAACAAATTTTTTAATAGAGAATTTGGGAAATTTGAGTAAATAAGTTTAAGATTTAAATAATCTGGGAATAATCAGAATTGCGCAATGGAATTTTAGGAATATAATTATTCCGGTGCAAGAGGCTATTAATTTTGGTTGATTGAATGTTAGTAATTGATTGCTTGGTTGTATTAATTTATATTGGATGCATGGATGCTAGTGATAATAAAATAAATATAACTAAGGAAAACTTGTGATTGTTTATTGTATTAACTTGCTTAGAAAATATTTAAAGATCTTGATCGAAATGTGGGATGCTATGTTATCGATAAGAGTTCCTAAACATCGAACGAGACATTTTGATATGAGAAATAATTAATTTGAAAATTTGGAAAATATTTGAGTTTAAAAATAATTTAAAATGATATTGTAGCCATTGAATAAATTATGAGAAGTGGAGAGCACGGCGAGACAATGTTGATAATATATGTCATCAACTTTGCAGCCAAGTGATGAAATGAATCATTAAAATTTCATGGCTTAATATTATTTTATATATTGAGATAAGATTAAGGAAAATATTTTAAATTCTGGAATTGGTATATATTAAAGTGGAATGGAAGTAAATTGTTATATATGAATCCTTTTTAGCAAAGTTAGCCGGCTTTATAGTGGGCCGTGCCATTGTATAAATAATAGGAAAACATGTGATCTGCACATGCACAGACCAACTAAAGGGCAAAAAGGCCCAAACGACAAAGATAAAAAGCACTAGAGCTAGACAAATGTGCCTAAACTACTATAACAACATGACTATGCTCCCTCAGACGAGGAAGAACAACCACGACCAACATCCGACAATGGACCAATAACATGGGAAAAACCTGAGAAGAGAGTAGCCAGACGAGGATCATAACCTTCTGAATCAGAAGAGTATATAAATTTCCTATCCCATGTGACATCATAAAACTTACTTTTGTTCTCCTCACCAATCTCGCCAACCCTAGTAAGGCACAAACCATCTCCCCCAATATGGCAGATAAGAAAATGACTCTCGCCCCCAATATCACTGATAAAAGCGTAAAAAGTGTCAGTCTCATGCGAATATCTCATATCAGAAGGAACGTGAACCCAAGCACGTTCGTCAGAATTCCATGATATTGCATCAGACGTTGTAGCAAAAGGAACCACATCCGGGGCCGGAGGTGGTAAACTAATAGATGGATCTACACAAACTGGAGCAACGACATAAGGATCAACAATGGGAGCTACAGGAGCATCAACAAAGGGAGCTACAGGAGCAACCTTCGGGACGCACTTTCGGACAGGAGGACGAGGTAGAGGAATTCGGTCAGCTAGGGGAACAAAGCCTACAACTGCCGATTTAGAACATGCATCCGAAAGATGCCCAAAAAACTGACGGGACGTGCATATCTCAGGTTTCCAACTGTAGCAAACTCTGACCTCAACAAACTGGCTCCCATCAAGTTTGACTTTTAAAATTGAAGGTAAAGGTTTAGTAGGAGTAATCTCGATCAGAGCTTTAGCATAGACTAATTTCTTTCTGGCCACAGTGTTTGCATCATAACATATCATCTTACCAACTAGACCAGCTAGCCAGTCAATCCTAATAAGAGGTTGAAGAACATATGGAATGTGAGAAAAGTGGGCCCAGATAGGAATAGATAAAACTTGGTCTTTCGCCCGATCCACAGAAGGACTCCATGTAGTGATAATGAATGGTTTCCCATCTATAAGAATTGGGTCAGCTTCCAGAATACGATGTCTTTCATCATTACATGAGAATTTAAAATAGAACATTTCATTATCAAAGTGTACACACAAACCCCCCCAGGCTTCCACACCTAGTTGCACCTCGCCTTAACTAAATGATAGGGAGGATTGGAGTCGAGAAAAAAACCTACCAAGTGTTCTTTCCAATAAACCATTCTGGCCTCAATCACTTCCTTCGGTGGGATCATAACACCCTCAATCACAACTATATCAAAGCGAGGAGGAGAATGCTTACCTGCATTATTTGACAATTTGGAAAACAATGATGACCACTTTGGTGTAGGCTGAGGTGGAGGAGGATCCAACAGACCAGCGAGCGTTGCATCAGACATTGGACCACAAGGAGATGTATAGGCATTAGGAATGTTGTTATCGGCATTGCTACAAGCACCTGGAGTGCAACCACATGATAACCCAATTTCAGCATTTTTGTACTCAACAGCTTCATCCACAGACACATGCTCATTGCAAACCACATCACCATCAGCCGCAGGCGCAAGATCAAGTTCAGCATCACCCAATATGGAACCAAAATTCAACCCAACAGTTGTTTGAGACCAAGAAGTATTACCTTCATTTGATAATAACTGAGCTACGGATTTGAACTAGAAAGTAAGGGACTGACAGGCATTTCAGAACCAGCACGATGCAGGGAGTTTAAAACATTCAGAAGGTTTGATAGTGGGTTGTCACGTGCAGCTGCTGACGCGACAGGATCGCAAACAAATTTCTGAGCGGAGAAGCAAGCTATGACATCAGATGGGGCCACTGAAGCACCAGCTTTGCCATTCAAAAGGGAAGACCTACCATCCAGATCTGGAATGGAGGAGGCAGATAGAGATATCTTCTACTTAGGCATAAGATAGAGATGACGTAAACGAAAACAACGAAAGGAAAAAGCAGAAGGCACAGAAGGTCAGAGGTCGAAGACGATGCAAACAATCGCCAATCGAGATTTCAACTGTCGCCATTGTTGATATATTTATTCATAACTATTGAATAACAAAGTCCTATTTTATGTTATATATGAATCTTAATTAATAAGAGTTTAAAAATTAACAAATTGTGAAAATAAACTTTGGAAGTAAAAAGATATTTTGTAGAGAAGTATATACAAATGTGATGGGTTTTAAAAGGGAATATTAATTGGAATTTTGATAATAGTATTAAGTAAATGATTTGCAACTTGATATTATTATTTGTAAAAGTTGAAAATTATAGGAAAAATATTTTTGGAAGAAAATTGAAAGGGAAATTATCTACTAGTATATATGTGTGTTTTGGTGGATTAGTAAATTTTAATGAAAACTATAAAAGTGAATTATATATATTACTTTGGATGACGTATGCAGCCACCGAACCTTGGCAATAAAAGAAGTCTATGGCGTGGCTATGTTGACTTCACGGTCAACATCGCAACTATTTGATATAAAGATTCGCTATAAATGAACGGCAAGGCAAGTTCATTAAATTATTTAATAGTTGTAAATAGTGAACGTTTATTCAGAGATATATACTAAGAAGAATAGTTTTTTTGATATATTGTGTATATCATTTTATACTTTAGATGGATGTTAAATTTGGGATTTTAAATAAGAAGAAATTTAAATTACAAATTTCATTCGTTAGGGAAATTACGGGGAGACAATTTCCTTAAGGTGGAAGTCTGTAACAACCCTGTTGTTAATTATCTAATTAATTAAATTTAATTAGGGATAATTAATTCTAATTTGTGGTTTGTAAAAATTAATTGTGTAATTAAATCCAGTTTTTGGAATAAGTGATTTAATTTATTTAAGAAATGAGTTTCATTTCTTAAAGGGGATTTCAATTAAAAATTTTGAAATGTTAATTTGGAAAATTGTGATAGATCTTATAATTGTGTAAAATGAATTTATTTTGATTTAAAAATTGTTAACTTGGGAATTTCTCATTAAATGAAAATAAGAGATTGTCTCTTTTTAAATATTAAAAAGAAGGTTAAAATAAGTGTTAAAATCTCGTTTCATTCTTTTATTTTTGAAGTTAGAAGGTTGAAATATAATGTAGAGTTTTTACATAAAATTTTCTAAGTGTAATCTAATTTGTAATGAGAGTTAAAATGAAGGAAATAAGTAGATAATAGAATTTTGAGTTATTTAATTAAAGTATGGTTTGGGCCTAGGTAAATTTCAGCTCATTAGTGCAAATAAGAGAGAGTTTTCTCTCCTTAGCAATTTCTAAAACAAACTAGACGTACATTTGCTAAGCCAATAAACAAAAAGAAAGCTTTTCTCAAAACTAAGAAAACCCTAGCTTCAAAATCCTCAATTTCAAATTCCAAATCAAAGGGCTTCTAACTAATACTTGTAGAAATCAAAAAGGTAATCTCCCATCCTATAGTATATCCATTAGGGTTTTAGTTTCAGATTTCATCTTGGTTAGTAATTTTGTTTTGCAAATTTCTGAGTTTAACCTAGGTCTAATTGAAGAGAAAAGCTAGCCTAGGAGAATTCAGGTTTTAATCATCAATTCAAGATCATATAGGTGATTTACCACCTACACAATCTATCACTCAATTTATATTTGATGCCTGTGCTTGTTTTGGATGAATTTTTATTGAATTGCTCTCAAATTAATTGTAATATTCATATACTTTGTTACCATATACACTGGTTGATGAAACCGGTAGCTATGTAATGAATCCATTTGATTATTGTATCGCCTATTACTTGCAAAAGATACTGCTATTAGTCATTGCACTTCA
This sequence comes from Allium fistulosum, assembly GCA_030737815.1. Taxonomy (NCBI): domain Eukaryota; kingdom Viridiplantae; phylum Streptophyta; class Magnoliopsida; order Asparagales; family Amaryllidaceae; genus Allium; species Allium fistulosum. The sequence continues at coordinate 514,480,763 of CM060908.1, read as the reverse complement.
TCGTCGGAAAGTGGGGAAGTCATGCTGGAAAAATAGTGAAACATATGTCATTGGAAAAGGGGAAACGACACCTGGAACTCATGTTCTAGGTCTGTAACCGGTGGACTGGTTGTGTATGACCGATGCACCGGTCGTCGCCTGGAACGTAAGTTCCTGGTGATCATAGCCCTCTATGACTCGTCGTTTGAACCCATGTTTTGTTTGCTTTGTTAATGTTATTATTTTGTGTTTTGTGTGGTTGTTTGTGGCCTTTTTGATGTCCATTTCCCTCGATTTTCTAATCTATAAAATAGAATTGAACATGATTTAGGGTAGAAAATATATAGACCAATTTGTTGCTATAATCGTGTGATGACTTAGTATTTTGTTGTAGTAAATTCTCTTGTGCTCTATGGACTTTGAATCACTTTGATTCAAAGGTTTGGAATGTAATAAACTTATATCTATCTGTTTTATATAATAGAAAGCTAATTTTAAGTTTACAAATATCAAACTTATTTTCTAAATTAATCTAGTTCTTTTTATAAATGATTTTTATAAATAGTTATATATATAGTATTGGTATTATAAATGGTCATGGATTTTGGGAAACATGGTTTTAGAAATATAACCTAAATTATTTCTAAATAAAATGTTTATTTATATCAAACTGAGTTTGGAAAATGAATCTATGGTATTAAGAATATACGAGTAATTACATAAGTGGCTTTTGGAACATGGTTTGTGAACTTTATATATGTATATATATTTTTGGAAATTTGAAACAACAATATATATATATATATAAACAATTTGATATATAAATCGGATTATGGTTTATTTTGTTTCAAGAAAAAAAAAATGGTTAAATAATAAATGTTATAGATTTTAATGAGAATTTTGGAAGTAAATTTATACGTAAATTATTTTGGAAAACATCTTAAGTATGATAGAGTAAAATATTTACTTTCAGAAAATTATTTGGAAAATAAAATGTTTTGATAACCTTAGTTCTATAATATGAGGGGTACTAATAATTAATTTAGTGTAACCGATTGGTTTGAATGTTCTTGAGTAACGTTTCATCGAATATTGTATAACTCATTGAATATAATATTTGAGTGGAAGCTCCTTTCTTATTTCGATTTTTCCAAGCTTTCGTGATTTCCTCTGATATTTCTTTTTATTTTTTCTGTCTTCACTTCTATCTCCTCAAACTCGACGGCCAACTATGGGATCTTTGCGAGATGATGAAGGATGGGAGGAGGTGAGAAGGAAAAGGGGCAAGGCTCCAGCGTCTTTGGGTCCTGAACCAAGGCTCAACTTAGGAGGGCATAGACCGAGCAGATCTGGACCTTTTCCAGATCGAAACAAGGGGAAGAAGGTGCAAGCGAACCTTGTAGGGTGGACTTCAAAATCAACGAAGAAGAAAGGTTTGCTAACTGGTAGCATCCCGAAAATCAAATTCACTGTCTCAGAAAACGCTAAAAAGTTTTCGTACAGTGAGGCAGTGAAAGCAGGAGCGGTAGGGGATCTAGGTAATCTAGATCTTGAGTTTATTGAGCCTAAAGTAGCGGATGGTAAAAGGATTGGTTCCCTTTCCTCTGACGCTATCAAAGAAGCGGAGGGTGGCTGGGAGTTATGCATATTACTGTATATGTGGTAGGGTATAAACCATGGCCGAGAACTTTTGAGGGGTATGCTAATAGTGTTTGGGCTACAAAGAAAATGTTTTCTGTCCATTCTAGGAATAATGGTTTTTTTGTAGTGAGATTTGTCTCCGAGGAGGATTGCAATAAGATTTTGAAATCTGGACCTTGGTTCATGGACCGAAACTTGATTATTATGAAGAGGTTGACTCCAGACATGAGGACAGACAGAGATCTTCTCATATCCCTGCCTTTGTGGGTCAAACTCCCAGGTTTAAGTTTTAAACTATGGGGCAATAAGGCTATTAGAGCTTTAACAAGTACCATTGGAATTCCAATTAAGATGGATGAGGCCACGAAAAATAAAACTAGATTAGCCTATGCTAGAGTCCTGGTTGAGGTTAATGCTACTTTTGGTATGCCCAACATTATAGAAGGCATGGATGACAATGGGAGGAGTTTCACTCAGGAAGTGGAATATGAGAATCCGCCTCCCATTTGTGCTAAGTGTGTGTGTTTTGGTCTTGTAATTGATGAATGTCCAATGACTAAGTCTTGGGTTCCCAAACTGCCTCTAGATTCTAACTCTGATAAGGATAGTCCTGTGGTTCAGAGTTTGGATGTTAGTGTGGAAGGTGTAAGGGAGGAGGGCGGAACTGAGAATCCTACTGACCTCTTAAAGCAGTTGAAAAGTGGATGCCCCAATGATTCTCATAATGAATCCAGTAGGAATCCTGTTGAGGTGGTCTCTAATGGGGAGGTTTTGACTGATTCTTTACAGTCAGTAGTTTCTAAAGAAAACCAAATTTTAATTGTTGATTGCCTCCCTAAGGAAGGGTCTCGGGATAATCAAAAGATAACTTCTAATGGACCGGAGACAGAATTTAGTGGAAAGTCTCTTTCTGATCAAAACCAAACAGAAGTTGTTCCCTCGGTACAGGTCTTAGTAGGAGTTTCATCCTCAGAAGAGCGCGGTGAGGGGGCAACCTCAGAAGTTCTAGCGTCAGATCCTGCTACTCGCACCGAGGTAGGAGTCAGTGAAGATTGCTACATTGTCCCTCTAGCCAGGTTGGAAGATCCTCCTGATCAAGGAACCTCTGAGCCATTCTTTCCTGTGTCTCCTACTACCTTGGGAGCCAGAGATCCCAGTTTTTCTCCTCCGAAGTCACCTTCTCCCAACAAATCTATTCTCAAACGCCCTTTGTCATCATCGGAGTCTCCTTCAGTTCTTAGATCTTTATTTTCTAATGATTTATTTATTGATGATTGTATAATTAATAATTTTAATTGTAGACGAGGTACTGAAACTTGTATTGATTTACAGGTGCAGAACAATCTGGACCAGGATACAGGTTTGGCAAAGAGGGAAGAGGAACAGATTACTTATGATAATGCAGTCCCAATACAGGAGGCCTCTGTGGAGCATCCTACTCCTAATTTTCAAAGTATAGAGTTTGAGAACATTCAGAAGGATAAGCTTGTTTGTAAGAATCCCAAATGGGTTCAGATGCTAGGTATTCTTACGGAAGACAAAGGGGAATCCTCTAGTAGCAGGTCGTTAAGGACCCGCAATAACAAGGTTTTATAATGACCATAGCATGTTGGAACGTAAGAGGGTTTCATAACCCCAACAGAATGGGAGAAGTGAGAAAACTTATGGATAAGCATAAAATTAGTTGTTTTGGTGTTTTAGAAAATAAGCTGTTGTTGCCAGATATTGTGAAGTTGGAAAAATCGTTAGATGTTAGATGGAAAATTATTAGTAATGTCTCTTGTTATTTTAAGTGTAGGATTTTGGTTTTCATTGACGGAGATTCTTGGGATTTTAATTATATTAGCATGAGTGATCAACACATTTCCATTGAATTGATTAACTCCTCGAAATTCAAATGCAATCTCACCTTTGTCTACGCTAATAATTTTGTTGCATTAAGAAGTAGATTATGGAGGAACTTACAGGAGGATGCTATCAATATTTACAGACCATGGCTTGTTCTTGGGGACTTTAATTGTATTCGTAGTCCCTCAGATAGAAAGGGAGGTAACCCAGTTAATTTAGATAACCTGTTTGAACTAGATGATATGTCTAATCTTACCGGTCTTAATGAGATTAATATTAAAGATTACGAATTTTCTTGGTGGTCTGGTCCGAGTCGTAACATATTTTCTAAAATTGACAGGGTTTTTGCAAACCTAGACTGGATCAACTTATTTACGGACTTATCGACTGAATATCTGCCCCCTTCTATGAGTGATCATAACGCAGTCCTGGTCTCGCTTCTGCTAAGTCAAGGATCAAGAACAGACCGTTTAGATACATGAAACATTGGCCTTTATGTGAACTATACTTTCCTCTGATTGAGAAACACTAGGTTTATAATCATATAGATAGACATTTGTACCAAATCATTAGTATTCTTAAGAATATCAAGAGAGAGCTTAAGAGTTGGAGCGCTAAATCTCGTGATACCAAACAAGAGGTGATTGTGCAGAGAGAGAATTGTTCTAGACTTCAGAAACTTTTGGAAAAATCTAATGATCCTGTTGTAGCTATGGAATTTCAAAATGCCAAGATAAACCTGGAAATAGCACTCAAGAAAGAATTCCTGGATACCAAGCAGAAGGCTAAATGTGAATGGTTGATGATGGGTGATGAGGCCTCTTCTTTTTTCTATGCTAAAATGTCTAGTAAAAGAAGCAGAAAGCGGATGGCCAACATTGGTGTCGATGGTAAGGTGATTTCGGAAGATAAGTTTGTAGAATCGGCTATTGATTACTACAAACGAATTTTTAACCTTTCATTATGTGATCAGTTCCCTGAGGTTATCTGTAAATCGATTATTTTTTATTACGGAGCTAATTTTTTGAACGATGGTATATCTTTGGAAGAAATTAGACTTGCTTTGTGGGATATTAAAGATTCTACCTCTCCAGGTCCGGACGGTTTTAACTCGCTGTTTTTTAAAACTCACTGGAATATTTCGAAAAACTTAATTTTCAAAGCTTTGAATGATATTTTTCAAAAGGGTCGTATTATCAATGAGTGGAACCATACATTCATACACTTGATTCCAAAAAAAGACCATTCCACGTGTATCCAAGATTTTAGACCCATTGCCTGTTGTAATACCTTATATAAGGTTTTCATCAAGGTCCTGTGTAACAGACTGGGTGTTCTTTTAGATAAATTGGTGTCCCCGAATCAGACGGCTTTTATTAATGGTAGATCAATAGGGGACGGTATTTTGTTTGCTCATGAAATTATTAGAGGACTTGGTAGAAAGGACAATAAATATATGTGTATTAAAGTTGATTTAAAGAAAGCATATGATTCGATAAATCGATCTTTTGTTATACATATGCTAATAAGCTTGGGTTTCCCAGATAAATGGGTGAGAATTATCGAAAGCTTAATTAAAACTCCCATGTTTTCTATTATTGCTAATGGAGAAGCGCACGGTTATTTTAAGGGTTCTAACGGTCTTAGACAAGGAGACCCGCTGTCCCCTATACTGTTTACCCTGGTTATGGAATTTTTTACTCTTCTGATGGATGAAAAAGTCAGGGCTGGTCTTATTTCTCCAATCACAGACTTTGACAATAATTTGACTCACCTTATTTACGCTGACGACATTATTGTTTTTATTAAAGCAAATGTTCAAAATGCTATTGCTATTAGTGATGTTTTTAAGACCATGAAGAAGGTTACAGGCTTGGAGTTAAGCTACGACAAATCTAACGTTTTCTTTGGGAAAGGGGTGGATTGTTGTAACGACATTAGTACGATTCTCAATATACAGCAATCAGATCTCCCAATAAGGTATCTGGGTATCCCTCTGTCTAGTGCTAATCTGAGGGATAAGGATTGTTCTCTTTTAATAGAGAAGATCAAGGTTAGGATCAATAGATGGGAAACTAGAATGTTGAGCTTTGCTGGGAGACTTGAACTTATCAAATCTACCATTTACCCCATTATTCAATTTTGGATGCAACGTTTTTGCCTCCCAGTTTCTACACTTCAAAAAATTAAACATTAGATTCTGAATTTTCTTTGGAAAAGTCGTAGCGGTAAGATTCCTTGGGAGATTCTGTGTAGGCAAAAAGAAGAAGGAGGAATGGGATTGAGAAATCTAGAAGAAATGAACAAAGCTCTTTATATCAAACTTATTTGGAAAGTAATCAATTTAGAAGGCATTTGGGCAGAACTAATACATCGTAAATATATTGGTCTTAAGAGTTTTTGGGAAATTAACCAGCGATCGGACGATTCGAGAGTGTGGAAATTTATTTTAAAAAATAGGCTTGAAGCTTTGAATTGCCTTTCTCTTAACATTGTAGATGGTAAAACTACTTCTCTTTGGTTTGATCCATGGTTAAATGGAAGTTCTATAATGGAACGTATTGGGAGAGACACAGCTTTCAGAACTGGTACTGAAAATTTGCCTCTTAGTAAGATCTTAATTAATGGTAAGTGGAAGTGGGATTCGTTCAGTTTCTTATTCCAAATTCATGCAGAAATAGAAGGTGTCAAGATTCACAGGAACAGGGAAAGGGATTTCTGGTCTTGGAAGTGTTCTAAGGATGGTATGTATCACTTTAAAAAAGTTTGGAATTCGGTTCGATCTAGTTTTGATATTAAGGACTGGGCGTCTTTGGTTTGGAACAATATTCATGTTCCTAAGATGGCGGTATGCCTTTTCAAAGCTATTAATGATTATCTTTTAACTAAAGAAAGATTAATTTAGAAACAGATAGTTGTGGATCAAAACTGCGTCTTTTGTAATAATCACATTGAAAATATAGATCATCTATTTTTTCAATGTAATTTTACAGAAAATGTTTGGCTTTGGAGTTGCAAGAAAATTTTCAAATCGCTGAAAAGTATTTTATCTTTTTCTTTGAAAGATGATTTACAGAAAATTGTTTCTTTATCCAGCTCAAAAAGTCTCTATTCAGACTTGTTTCAATTATCCCTTTATGTTTGTGTTTGGCATATTTGGAAAGAAAGGAACGACAGGATTTTTCAAAATTGTTTTATGGACATGATGCAGATATGTTCCAATATTTACCAGACTATGAATATCAGAATGGCTAAATCTAAACATTTCAAGAACATCACTGACTTGAATGATACTATAGCATTGAAATGGGGATATACCTCCCAATGCTGAATTGGGGTAGCTGCTGTTTTATCATAAGTATCTTTTGTCCATCTTCCTCCTGTATTAATGATCCTTGGCTCCAGGTTTTTGTGAACCTGTATTATTTACATTGTTTCTCTCCTCCTCTCATTTAATTACATTATTATTTACAAGTAACAATAAATATTGAACTAGCTTTTGAGGATGCAGATTTGCAGGCTGATCCGATTGCTGTAGCCTCGCCCTATAAATTCAAGTATATTCAGCTTGAGTATCGAGAAACTCAGTCTTGTTTCTTTGAGTTTTCTGGAAGATAATTCAGTTTTCAATGTTCTCAAAGTTAAAAGAAGCATCTTTTTGAGGGAGTTTGGTTGCTTCTAAGATCTGGAAGTTGAAGACAAATTCCAAGTAATTGTAGGCTGCTCCGAGTTCTCATCTTTTCGACCTGTTCATGAAAGATGTTTTTAGTTCGAAGATTCGAGTTTTTCCATAGTTACATTTGTCAGATCTATTACCTGACTTCATTCTGGTTGGATCGATTATTCTATTTGCTGATGGCCTTCAAGTAGCTGCTGCTGTTTCATCTCCTTGGTCTCTAAGGAAGAAGATACGTCCTGGAAGTAGATGAGGGTGTTTCTTTTTGTTTATCGCTCGCCGCCATTGTTTCTTTTTATTTTACTTCGAGATGAGATAGGAATTAAATGTCGGAGTAGAAGTGTCGGTTTACCTTATTTGTCTTTGAGATCTGTCTCGAAACTTCTAGTATTTGGTTTCTGTTTTAGTAGGCTTTGGGCTGGTTTCTTTGTTTAGCTCGGGTCTGTTCTTGGTTGTCTTAGTGCTGTCTTTGTTTTGCTTAGTTTTGATCTTGTAAGTCTTTTGTATATACTTTGCTTATAGTAATAAAAAGCTTGAACCCATTTTCAAAAAAAAATATTTGAGTGGAAAATACTAGCCCATTAGCGAATACTCGAATTTCACCAGGTAGTATGAGAGCCTTTGTAACAACCAGCATATTCATCGATTTTATATTTAAATATTTTATTTAAATATTTTATCGCTAGTATGATTTTAGTCCAAAAAGCTACTTTTTGCATACGGTCAAATTAAGACTCGAGACCACTTCCATTGAGTTCAAAATGACGTTTGCGATCTTTTTGAGTGTAAACTTCGATATGTTTGGAGATAGTGGAATTTTAGTCACTTTTTGCTTTGAGCTTTGGTTTTGGGCTGAACCATTTACTAACTCAGTCCCAACCCCTTCTCCTCTTCATTAATTCACTCTTCATTTTCCTAACACTTAAAGCTTCTTCAAAAATGGTGGAGGGAATGGGAAATTAAAACTCCAAAGCTTCAATCTTCATTGCTAATCCAACATCTACTCCGAATTCAAGTGAAGACATTGATTCAAGCTTGTTATTGCTCTTGTTTTGCTTCAAGCTTCATCTTCATTGATTTTTGGTGCAAAGGTGAGATTTTTATCTCACATTCTTGCCTATAACTACCTTGGATTGTTGGGAATGGTTCCCTATCACTTTAGCATGTTCATTTGCATTCGATTTTGATTGAATTGGCGAAAAACTCCGATTTGTAGCATTTTTGGCAAAATTACTGGGTTTAGGTCGTTCTGGCTCGGAGAAGACGCCCCTGTGCATTTAGCTCGTTCGCTTTTAGGTCGTCCTTGCCTTAGGTCGCTCGGCAGTTAGGTCGTTCGGTAGTTGGGTCGTTCGAACCCCTAGGTCGTTCTGCCTACGTTTAGCTCGCCACGAGTTAAGTCGCTCGTCCTTGTCTCAGTTAGGTCGCGAGTCTTTAGGTCGCGTACCCTTAGGTCGCTCGGCCTTGTTGAAGACATAAGGTCGCTCGACCCTTTTTACATTTAGACCGCGATTCGTTAGGTCGCGCACCCATTAGGTCGTTCCCCTACTTAGGTCGCTCGGCCATGGAATAGTCACGTCTGCTTAGGTCGCTCGCCATTCCATCTCCATAAGTCGCTTGCATGTTAAGTCGCTTGACTTGCCTGCACTCTTTAGCTCGACTCTGATAGGTCGCGCAGCTCTTTAGATCGACCGTGTTAGGTCGCTCACCTCGATAGGTCGCTTGGCCTCTATATTGGTAGGTCGCTCGGCCTTGATTAAGACGTTAGCTCACTACCCTTAGGTCGCATGACCACATTTCCACTAGGTCGCTCGACCTGTCTTTCCTTAGGTCGCTCGACCTGTAGGTCGTTCCAATTGCACTTTAGCTCGGCCTTGTTAGGTCGCTTGGGTATTTCTACTTGATGGTTTTGGAACTGATTTCCTGGGATTTCATTCACGTCTTCGAATGTGAACTTTTGTGATCTGATTTGTTTGCAGCAATCATTTTGGTGGTTTGTCACTTTAAAAACATGAAGGCTTTAATACTAGCAGAAAATAACTAAAACCCTTTCTTCCAAATGATTTCAACATTATTTAAATATAAAGCTCGTTTTCTCAAACCGTTTTCCAATCTACTAGTATATACAATCCTTTACTTCACTCGGATGAGAAATCAAATTAAACGACTTAGTAAAACGAGTGGTATGAAACGCTCGCGTTTACTGCATCGGTTAGCTCTTGGACTTGTTCGATTGAACCTTTTGTGACACTTTTCTAGTGAAGATCTACAGTTTGTTCGTAAATATTTAAGTTAAGCAAGTGGTTATGGGACATGAAGCTAAACTCATATATTTACTAGCTTGGTGTGGTTGACACTTCCTGATGATCTTGACGATCATTTTTGTGATTTAGACTAGCAATTGTGCGATGTCTCTTTGTCTACGAGGGAGACTAAACCCCGTTTGTGTGATGTTCACCATCACATATGTGGGGTAGCGCCCCACAGTCTTCGGGCCATTCATGTGGAGCTTCGGCTCAAAATTAATGGTTAGCTACCATGAGATAGCGTCTCGTCTTGTGTTACACGTGTTGGTGAGTTTTCATACTCCCGTTTTGTGATAGGCCTCCCCCTTCTTGTGATTTCTGGATTTCTTGAGATGATTTTTGGAATTTTGTGCTTCACCAATTTTTGTGATTTCCATTGATAAGTTTTATCAACTTTTGTGCATTGGTGAATTTGTGTGTCATTGACTTGTCATGAGTACAAGTTTAGGGTATGATACCCTATTTTATCTTTGAGAAGATTCTTGTGATATTGATTAATCTCTTGTTGATTTTCAATTACATACTTATAGTAGTATGCCATTACTATTACTACATGTTCATGCCATGTCTTTATTTCTATACCATATCATCTGATATTTATAGCTAGACTGATCCGTTTATTATTTTCTTATAAATAATACTCGGGTCAGACCGAGATGTTACAGGTGCTTCTGCTTGAATTCTCTTCTGGGATTACTCTGACTTTTGGCTAACTACTTAGATTAGCAGTTTTTGTTGTATACATTTGAGATATAGACTCCGTGATGTTTACTTATTCTTTTGTGTAGCATTGTAGCTATTCTTTTGTATTATCGTGGATCATTCTAACCACTACTCTGATGAACACTATCATGTGTTATATATATATTCATATCTTTTTCCGCCTATGTGATATGGATGTTTGTGACTGATTGATGTTATGTTTATTTCTATGTTTGTTTTCGAAGATCATATACAGCCACTGTGTGATAGCTTTGAGTTTGTATCGGTATGTCGGATTTCCTCCTTAAATGAAATGCATGCTATATTATCTTACATTTCGGTGCTCGCTCAAAGAAGTTACATGGATGGTCGCTCCTCAACAGCCTTATTCTTCGTGTTAGTTGACAACACTACACCGTAGTGTTCTTGGCTAGCATGGGTATAGAGGTGGGGCGTCACAGCTTGGTATCAGAGCCAAACTTCGGAACAATGTAGAATAACTTAACAAGGATCATCGTCCTAAGTCCAACTTAGGAGTCGTGCCTTAGGATGTAATTCGAGTCTTTGTACCGATTCATCCTATTTCCTTTTATGCATCCTTATTTTATCTATCAAGATTTGCTTGATATTTATTTGGAGAATAACTTTTCTTCTTCTCTCTTTCTAAAAGAAGAGAATGTCTAGACCAGGCCGTCCCAGAGCTGGACCATCTACTGTTACTCCCCAGGATGGAGTTTTTATGACTGCTCAACAACTTCTTGATTTAGTAAAGAATGCTCAGGCAGCTGGTCCTAATCAGGAACCTACTCACCCTAAGTTTGGATTTGCGCGCTTGTGCAACGATTATACCAACTTGGGTGGGAAACCATTCAAAGGTTTTGAAACTATTATCGAAGTCCAGGCTTGGCTACGAACATGCGAACGAATCTTTTCTCGCATGAATCTTATCGATCTTCACCGTGTTCAGGTGGCTTCTAGTATGCTCCAAGATAGAGCATTGGACTGGTACGAACTTCTTATTTCCGAAATTAATGAAGTGGATCTCACCTGGGAGCAATTCCGGGAACGCTTCGAATTGAAATTCGTGCCAGAAGCAGAGAAGGTGACATTGGCTCGTCGTTTCATAGACCTTGTTCAAGGTGAATCCTCCGTGACAGATTATGTCACATCCTTCGAGTCACTGTCTAAATATGGGATTGAATACATCAACACCCCATTGAAGAAGAACCAAAGATTTGTCTATGGCTTGAACAAAAATCTCAAGAAGCCATTACTTCTAAAATTAGAAGTTTCTTTTGACCAACTCATCGATATCACTCTTCGTCTTGAAGAGGCGGATAGGGAAAGCGATGTTGAAGTGGTGCCTTCCAAACCAAACTTCAACAACAAGAAGAGGCCAAACAAATTCAAAGGTCCTTATCCCAACAAAAAGAGGAAACCTGCACCTCTGGCAGCTAAGACTTCTACCCCTGGTAGCGGGCAATGCTATAACTGTGGGTCTAAGGACCATTTTGCAAAAAAATGTTCAAAGCCCCGTTCTTGTCGCTATTGTAAGAGCCCGGATCATTATATACATTTATGCCCCAAACTTCAAGGAAAGAAGGAGGGAAAGTTAAACATGGCTCAAGCCCCTGTCAACACATCTCGCGGTCAAGGTATGTCTCATTCTGTTCTTAATGGCATTATTTTATTTCATGATCAACCTATTAGAGTTCTCTTTGATACGGGTGCATCCCATTCTTTTATATCAAAGGAACTTGTCGATACTTTTTCTTTAAGTGTCGTTGCTTTAATGACTTCTTTAAGAATTGCGAATCCGGTTGGTGGATCCGCAACTATTAGTTTACTTTGTAAAGATGTGGAGATTATTTTGTGTGATTTTTCTTTCCTAGCCGATTTGCATGTTATGCGTTACTTAGGCTTTGGAATGATTTTGGGTATGGATTGGCTTAACCGTTATGAAGCTCATATCCTATGTCCTGAGCGGACTATTTATCTTCGACATCCACTATATGTTAAGCAGATTTCTATTGTTCTTAAATACTCGGATTCCATTTTGGTTGCATCTTTATATTCTTTAAATCCTCGTGATGAAGATGATGACGACGAGGAGGATGTCATTTCTCTTATTCGTGTCGTTCGTGAATTTTCCGACATATTTGAGACCGTTTTAGGATTACCACCTAAGCGAGCAATTGAGTTCAGAATTAATCTTACTCCTGGAGCTCAACCTATTACTCGTCCTCTTTATCGCATGTCTAATAAGGAAAATGAAGAGATGCGCAAACAATTATCCGAATTGGAGATGAAGCAATTTATTTGCTCTAGTTCCTCGCCTTGGGGAGCTTCAGCAATTTTCGTGAAGAAATCCGATGGTACACTTAGGCTTTGCGTTGACTACCGCAAGCTTAATGATCTTACTATTAAAAATAAGTATCCTTTACCTCGGATTGATGATCTATTCGATCAGCTTAGTGGTGCTAGAGTCTTTTCACAATTGGACTTGGCTACCAGTTTTCATCAGCTTCGTATTGCAGAGGATAGTGTTCCTTTGACTTCGTTCCGTACTCGTTATGGATCTTACGAATGGCTAGTTATGCCACTTGGTTTAACGAATGCTCCGACTTATTTCGTTGACCTTATGAATCGAGTTTTCAAAGATTTCCTCGATCGGTTTGTTCTCATCTTTATTGATGATATTCTTGTGTATTCTAAAACCGAGGAGGAACATGAAAAGCATCTTCGGATTGTATTGGAAACTCTTAGGAGCAATCAATTAAAAGCAAAATTTTCTAAATGCCATTTTTGGTAATCTAGTGTGAAGTTTCTCGGTCATATTATTTCCGAATCCGGAATATCAGTAGATCCTTCAAAGATTGAAGCGATTCAAAATTGAAAGAGACCAGAGAGCGTGACTGAAATCCGTAGCTTTCTCGGATTGGCAGGCTATTACCGCCGTTTCATAAAAGACTTTTCTAAAATTGCCGTGCCTCTTACTGGCTTAACAAAGAAAGGTGTTAAATACATTTGGTCGGACAAATGTGAAACTTCTTTTCAGAAATTAAAAGAACTCCTTTCTGATGCTCCTATTCTTGTTATTCCCGAAGGGAATCAAGATTTCGTTGTTTATACCGATGCTAGTCGCGTTGGTTTGGGTGCCGTTCTTATGCAAAAAGAACGTGTTATTGCTTATGCTTCTAGGCAATTGAAGCCGGCTGAGACTAGATATGCCACACATGATTTAGAACTCGTAGCTATTGTTTTCGCCCTTCGAATTTGGCGACATTATCTTTTGGGAGAGAAATTTATACTTTATACTGATCATAAGTCTTTGAAATATTTATTTTTTAAAAGGAACTTAATTTGCGTCAACAGCGTCGGCTCGAATTCCTTTCTTCTTATGGTCTTGATATCCTTTACACTCCCGGAAAGGGAAATCGATTTGCTGATGCTCTTAGTCGTAAGCAACAAGCGGTTGTTTTTATGATGATCTCCGAATGGCATGATCTCGAGGTTTTATCCACTTGTGAGATTAGAGATCGTGTATCCGAATTATGTTCATCTTTTGTTTTATGTAGCCTTGAGGCTCATCCTTCTCTCTTAGACCGCATTCTTGAAGCTCAAAGGCTAGATCCCGAATTGGCTCTCCTTGGCCAAAATATTAAGGATAAAACCGATATTGAAGGTTTGAAAGACTTTGATATTGATTTCGTGGCGGCATTCGAAAATTTGGTAGACTTATTGTTAATGCTGAAAATTGAACGCCAACACCCGGTGTGTGTAGTAAAGTTGTGAAAGCACTACCCGTGTGACGGGAACAAGAAGTAAGCAGTAAAATAGTGAAAAAGCGGTAAAAGACACCAGTTTATAGTGGTTCGACTTGAGATCAAGCCTATGTCCACTTTGAATTCCTTTATTGCCAATTCTGGTTACAAGATGATACAATGCTCTTCAAAATACAATATATTTTGATTCCTAAACACTTTAGACTATTAGCTCAAGCTTCGATGTCGAAGATCTCCTCGAATTTATGTTATACGCGGTAGATTTCTCTCAAAGCTTGTTGTAATGTCTTGAGTGTTTGAAGTTCTTCGAATGTTGGATGAGTTGTGAATTCTGCAGAGTAACGACGCTTCGGAAAATGATCGACCAAAAGTCCTCTTCATGTTGAAGGTAGCGCTGTATTTATAGAGAAGTCTGGATAGGAATTTTTGCCAAGTCCTAAGTCGTGGCCGACTTATAGTAAGTCGTAAGTCGTGGCCGACTCAGCAGGTAACGGTCTAGGTCAAGCGGCATAAGTGTCCAGGCATTGGATTTTAACTCGGTAACTTTTAGGTCGTGGACGACTTAAGCTAAGTCGTGGCCGACCTATTGAGTCCAGCTCATGGATTGGTAGAAGATTACTTACCCATCTGAATCCGTGTTACAAGTCCTAAGTCGTTTACGAGTCATCTTCCTCCGGCATAAGTATTGCGGCAGCAAACTACAACTCTGGCTTTAGGTCGTGGACGACTTAAACTAAGTCGTGAGTCGCGACTTAACTGGTAAACGAGCTAGGAGGTAAGTCGTAAGTAGCTTTAGGTCGTAGATAGCCTTAAGTCGTAGATAGCCTTAAGTCGTAGATAGCCTTAAGTCGTTGCATATGTTAAGTCGCCAACTGGTTGAGTCAGCCAATATCTTTAAGTCGCCGAAGCCATTGAGCCGTTTACTCCTTAAACCGTTAAGTCATAGACTTCCTTAAGTCGTTCAGACCTTAAGTCGTTAAGTCGCCCATTACTCTTCGGTTGCTTCATCCTTTAGATCGTATCATCCTTAAGCCATTAGCTATTAGCTTCCTTAGGTCGTAGGTCGTCCACTCCCTTAAGTCGCATAATCCTTAACTCGTTAAGTCGTTGAGTCGCATACCTCTCTTGAGTCACGTAGTTCTTAAGCCGTAGGAAATTGAGGGTTAACATTTGCCCCTCGAAGTACACGCCTAAGTCGTAGGTCGTGTGCTTCGACTTATCTTAACTCGCGTGTGCCGCTTCGAGTTCCACTGCTCCGAGATATAAAAGCTTGAGTCGCTCCTCCTACTTCCTTCTTCTTATTACTTAATCCTTACACTGTATCTGCCATTAACACTTCTCCAAGCTCTCAAAGGCGATTCCAACTTGATTCTTATCCGATCATCTCTAGCATCATACTGCATAAGTGATTTTGCTTCTCTTTCAATCGCCGATCATTGTCAATCTTCGAGTCCTATCCTTTACCTCTGATTTACCTCCTTGAGTCTTGCGAAAATTATTACATTGGACATTGATGGACTTAAGGCAGTTTGATCTGACTTACGACGACTCGCGATTCGTGGTCATTTAGTGGTGTGATAGAACTAGGGTTGTTGTTGATTGAGAGGTTATTGGGTTAACGGGTTAGGAGTTAGAAGGGAAGGTAAGTTGGCCAAATAGAGTGGGATATTGCTTTGGGTACGACCTAGCAACCTTCACGACTTAAGCCTTGAGTCGTGGCCGAGTTAGGACTTGGAGAATTCTACATCACTTTGAACTGAAGCCCTTCCTCTCATAATCCTTAGGTCGTGGACGAGTTAGCCAGAGAACTAATGACATAACTTAACTCGCTGGAGAATTTCTTAAGTCGTCGTCGAGTAAGCACTTGAGTCGTTGGCGACTTAGCACTTTACTTTTAAACTTTGCCTGAACTTTGAATCATTGTTTGAACTTTGAATTGTTGAACTTTGTTGCATTCTTTCACAGAACACTTTAACTTCCAAGCTAACAATCTGTTTAATACAACATTTACAGAAAATTGGGACGAATATACTGCCACTGACTGCCCACATCAAATGACAGATTAGTTAATAACAGATAATCAATCATAAATAGATTGTGTGAACGAAGTGCTTTAAATCAACAAATTCACGCACAGTATTAAAGCAACATTGAAATAGTCAACTGAAAATGACCGGTTTGCACTAATACTATACCTGAACTTTAAATTAACAAGTCCTGAAATTTGGTAATCGATCAATTGTCGACTAGCATAATTCCAGTTATATTTACTTGTTATCTTCACTAGTTATGCACAACACTTCACACTATTTAGGAAACGTGCACCTTCATATTTGAATATCCAGTTGCTTGTGTAGAATGACTTCTCAGCAAGAAGATATAACAGTCTAGACTGGAGAGGCCACTCTTATTCCAGCTCCTTTAGTCAATCCTCCTGAAAGAGCCTCTACCACTTTGTCGTATAAAGTTTTCTGGTAGTTGTGCGCTCAGTTTGGCATTGCTGAAGCTGATGCCATTCTTCCTGAGAAAAGCAACACTGCTGATGTAGCACCTCCTGGCTTTGTAGCAGTTAATCGACAAATGTGCCTGAGCGGGGCCATTCACCCTTTCAACAACGTTTTCCAGCATCTTCTTCGTCAACTGGCCATCTCTCCATTCCAGTTACACCCTAATGGTTATGCCATTCTAATGGGGTTGTGTGTGCTATTCGGGAGAACTCTTGATCGACTTCCAAGTTTTGACGAGATTTGCTACTTATGCTCCTTTACCAGAACCAAAGATCATCCTTCTATTACTGTCGTTAGAAGCGCCAGAAATCGTAAATTGATTGTTGGCCTTCCAAACAGTGCTCATGGGTTTTTAACTCAATTCTTTTACGTTCGCTGTCCCCCGGGGTTTTATGCTGTGTGGAGGAAAGGAAGTAAGATTATCTATCTTTACTTCTTCTATTCTCTGAGTTTTGTGAAGTCCAAATTGCCAAGTGTTAATTTCGCTTTTCCCATTTCAGCGCTCCCCCCTCCTTCTAGGGATCCCAGTCACAAGCCAATTCTGGAGAGGCTTATGGCTGTACCAGCTGAAGAGCGGGACGCAAAATTTTTGTTAAAAGACGAATTTCTTCACCAGTTTGGACTTCTTCACCCTTCTCTCTCTACTCAACCTCACGAAGTCCCCGATTCTTCAGAGAAGACGTTAGATGCCCCAGCTCTTGCTGAAGAACTTATATCAAAGGAACCTACCATTGAGGCGTTACTGGTGAAGTGTTCTGCTTCTCTTGACACTGCGGGGCCGTCTGGCAAGTTTGCACTTGCCCCGGTTGTTGAAGAAGAAGAAAGAGAAGAATCTCCTCGCCATTCCGGAGAGGCGGCCGATGTAGAGGCCGAAAAAGAAAATTCTGCTGGGCATAACGGCGATGACATTTTTGAGGGGTTAAGTGACTTGGTGATAACCTCACAGGAACTATTTAAAGATGATGCTTCGAAAGTTATCTCCCCCGCTGTCGATGCTACTTCCTCTTCGCAACAAGTCTCGACACCTTCTGCACAAGTCGTTGCCATTTCCACACCAAAGAGTGGTTTGTAATTCGACGCGCGTAGTTCGCACATCGCACACACTTAGGATTTTTACGATCAAATGCACTCAACTTTTTTACTTTGAAGATTTTTTAACGCTTGTCCTTTTTTCATTTCCAGACTTTTCAATGGGGCAGAGCGGTTCATATTATGATAACTTCCGGCGTTATGGAGGGCACGATACTTTTGATTTCAGACGCTACCTCACTTCCCGCCAGGAAACTGACGAAGAAAGAGCCGCCAGGAAAGCCCGTAAGAGGCGGGACTATGAAGAGCGCCGTAGAAGAGAAGATGAACACCGAGATTCATCCCGACGAGAAGATGACTCACATAAGAGGAAATCTTATGATGATAAAGGAAAAAGTCACGTTGCCAGCGATCCAAGTAAACGAACCAAGCTTACTGACTCTTCTGTTGTTTTTGAAAAGCCTGACGCTCCCACTCCTTCTGACTTGCCTGGTGATTCTCCCGTTCTTGAAAAGTCTGACATTCAAACAATCATCAACAGGCCTCTATATCAAGTCAAGGATGCTCCTCCTATACTTCAGAGCCGATTTCCGAATTGGTGTTTAAAGGGAGTTCGTTTTGACTTGGACTTGGTGCCAATTGATAAGCCGGCGATGTTAAGAAATCTGGATGCTGTCAGACTTGATATCGAAAGGATATCTGGATGGCAAAAACTCATCGACGAACTCCAAAGGGTCAATCGAATGAATCTTGAAGCCATGTTGACCATGGAGAGCGACAAGTCAGAATGGGATAAAATCTGCAAACAGCACGATGCCGAAATGCAGAGCATTGCTGACGGTTATGAGAAACTTGAAGCTGACGTTGAAAGACTAAAGAACGAGCTTGCCACTTCTTCCACTTCTTATTCGCAAAAGGAAGAAATGCTTCAAAAACAAGTTCGAGATGCCCATGCTGCTCAGCGAGATGTTGAAGCAAAAGTTGAAGCAGAGCAGCATGTTACTAGGAAATATCGTGATGACGCCGCTCAGCTTCGGGGGAAAGTCAGCTCCCAAGACTTGGAAATTACAAAGCTGCAATCTCAATTGTTAAGGGTTGAAAAGGAGCGCGATGAGGCTATCGCCGGTAAAGCTGTGGTCGAACAATCTCTTGAAACAACCAAAGCCAACATTAGCTCCACTTTATTTGACTTTTATGTCCATAGCGTTCTGGGGCACGGAAGCCTTTCTTTTCTGGGGCCAAAGTATGAAATTACTTTGGCTGAAGTGTGGGAAGTAATTATCGACATGCTTGGAGGAGCTGGTTACGGTGAAGCTGATCTTGAAGCTATTTATCTGAATGATGAGTCCCGTGCCGCTCTTGCTAAAGGAAAAGAGCAACTTGCCCAAGCACGAGCCGAAGTGACGGGAGAGAAGCGTTCCGAACAAGAAATACTTCCTACTACCCCTGTTCATACTTCGGTTTCAGCTGATGTCGATATTATTGGCTCCAGCTGACATTCTTCTCCTCCTGCTAAAGTTGACAAAGAAATTGTGACCACTCCTACCGAGGAAGAGGCCTTGGAAGATATTGAGGCTCAGAAATTCGAGATTGATCTTGTAAAGCCGACTTCTCCAGGTAACTTTGACGTTGAACCAAGTCAAGTGGACTACTTGTTTGCTTCATCCGAGTTTGATGAATTTCTCGATTGTTACTTAAGTCTTGGTGGACCCATATCTTCTCTCCTTTCGGAGAATACTGATTTTGACTTCTTTTCTTCTGTAGCGGAAGCACCGAAAGTTGCGCTAACTTCTCCTTCTTCGGCTGCCGTTCCTTCTTCTTCTCAAGTTACTCCTTTTCCAGCTTCTCAACCAGGATCGCAAGAAGAGAAAATAGAAGCCCTCAAAGACTTGGACGATCCGGTTGTTTCGCAAGAGCAAAAGACTGTGGAACTTGAAGAAGGCGAGAAGACTCCGGAGCAGTTCTTGATGATAACACTAAACTTTCCACACTGCTTACTACTCTTGGAAGCGAGTCTTCTTAAAAAAGGAAAGGGAAGCGCGCCATGAAGAAGAAGAAGAAGAGCACTCCGGCTGATGAAGAAAATGTTGAAGAAGATCCAGCTGCTCCTACTTCTCCTTCACCCCGACCCATCCACAACGGCTTCCGAAACTAGCTATCAAGTCGGGAAAGGGCTCTAAGGGTGGCGGGAAGATGGAGTGACGGGCTGGATTTTATGGTTCTTGTTTTGCTTTTTGAATGTATTGACCGGAGGTTGTGTGGGTACCGGTCCCTGCTTTTTTTGATATCTGCACATGTAAAGAATTTTCATAGTATTGAATAAAATAATTATTTCACTTGTACAAATTCTTGTGTATGTGTGAATACATTTATTTCTCATTTTTAATGTAGAATAAACGATTCTTTTTACTTGTACGAACTTTTCGTCTGTGCTTGAGAATGCATTTATTCCACATTTTTTCCGCGTGATATTGTACTGTGCTTGTGGTACGTCGCTTGAATACTAGTTTTATTGTTGTAGTAGTATTGTATGGTATTGCCCCTATACCACAAGTGCATTGCAATATCTTTTTGCTTTGGCGAGATTTGTGCTCTTATTTTTGGAGAATAACTATTCCGTCTTTGAGGAAACAATTATTCTACTTAAATGGAGCATGTCTTGTTTTTGGAGAAGTTTTTACGCTTCAACCTTCGGAGATGGTCACTTCATGTTTTTGAGAAGTGAATTTTCCTACGCGGTAAAGCGGGCCTCTGAAGAGGATTTTACTTAGCACTTCAATTTCTAGGGAAGAATTTTTCAAGATGAACAAGTTACTCTTCCTTTAGGAATTGAAGTGTGCCTTCAAAGAGGGCTTTTCTTTTTTTTATTTGTTGTGCCTCGTTAGAGGTTTTTTTTGTTTGACTCGCTTGGAATTACTTTCCCACAGTTGAATGAACCCATGGGGCAGACACAAACTGCCTGGTCAGATGTTCGTTTGTATGAACGATTGCGACCAGTTAGCAAGAGTCTTGTTCCTTCTGCTTGGGAAGGTGCCCCTACAGTAGTTCTGTCGACTTTATTGTTTGAGAAGAGCATTTCATTTTTGGGACGTGCCTTCGAAGAGGTCTTGTGGTGCCTCGGGAGAGGGCTTTTGCCTCCGAAGAGGGCATGTGCCTCCGAAGAGGGCTTGTGGTGCCTCAGGAGAGGGCTTTTGCCTTCGAAGAGGGCATGTGCCTCCGAAGAGGGCTTGTGGTGCCTCGGGAGAGGGCTTTTGCCTTCGAAGAGGGCATGTGCCTCCGAAGAGGGCTTGTGCCTCCGAAGAGGGCTTTTGCCTCCGAAGAGGGCTTGTGCCTCCGAAGAGGGCTTGTGCCTCCGAAGAGGGCTTGTGCCTCCGAAGAGGGCTTTTGCCTCCGAAGAGGGCTTTTTGATTGCCTGGAAGTTACTTTATCATGGTTGAATGGATCCATGGGGCTGACGCAAGTTGCTTGATTGGATGTTCGTTTGCACAAACGATCGCAATCAATTAACAAGGGCCCTGTTCCTTCAGCTTGGGAAGGTGCCCCTCCGGTGGTTCCATCAATCTTTTTTGATTGAGGAAAGCACTTTCATTTTTTGGCATGCCTCGTTAGAGGGCTTTATTGGCTGCTCATCATCTGCTCATCAGTGATCCTTTATTATTGTTTCCAAGCGCATCTTCCTTTCTTTTGCAAGTAAATTGCTTTATCCAAAGGAGTGGACTTCACTGTTGAATGACTTCATGGGGCAAACGCAAGTTACTTAGTTGGATGTCTGTTTTTACTGACGGTCACAACCAATTAACGAGGGCTTGATACAGTGGAGTCGCCAACTTTTTATGTGAAGTTCTTCTTGTATGGGATTTGAATCTGGAATTTTTTGTTGCTTGGTATTTGCTTAATAAGTGATTTATAGGGCTCGCTTTGCTTTGTGACGGGTAAGCATTGTTTTAATGTCCTGCAATTTTGAATCGACATTTTAGCAATACATTTAAAGTATTTACATATCGAAATGAAACAGGCATTATACAATAGTAAAGAACACAAGATTTATAGTGGTTCAGCCAAGAATCAGGCCTACATCCACTTTATAGCTTTTATTAATTTGCACTGATTTACAATATCTTACAATACAACTGATACATCCATTACCATTTTACAATTTTGAGCAAAGCTTCTTTAAGTAAAATAAGGACGTAAGTGGTTGCTGTTCCAAGCTCTTGGAATTGGGTCTCCTTCGACAGTTATGAGTTTGAAAGTGCCATCAAGAAGTTTATTGCCTATGACATATGGCCCTTCCCAGTTTGGCCCAAACACCCCAGTTGCTGTCATGATCCTTTTCAAGACTAAGTCTCCGACCTCAAAGCTGCGTTGACGAACTTTAGAGTTGAAGTGCCTGGCTATCCTTTGCTGATAAGCTGAAACTATGAGCCTAGCTTCTTCTCTTGCTTCATAAAGAAAATCAAGTGCTTCAAGTTGCAGTTTTTCGTTTTCAGCCTCATTGAAATGAATTCTCCTATGTGAAGGGACTTCTATCTCCACTGGAATCATTGCCTCTGATCCGTATGCCAGTGAAAATGGAGTGTGCCCAGTCGCAGTTTTGTGAGTAGTTCTGTACGCCCATAGTGCTAGTGGCAGCTTATCGACCCAACCACCTTTTGCTTTTTCGAGTTGCTTTTTGATGGTTGACTTGATAATTTTGTTCACTGCTTCCACTTGCCCGTTTGCCTGCGGATGAGCCACTGCTGAGAAGCTTTTTCGAATTTTGAACCGTTTGCAAAAGTCCTGGAATTCTTCACTTTCAAACTGAGTACCGTTGTCTGTGATTATCTTCTATGGCACACCATACCTGCAAATGATATTTTTAGTTATGAAATTTATCATCTTTTTAGAGGTAATAGTGGCCAAGGGTTCAGCTTCAGCCCATTTAGTGAAGTAATCAACAACAACAATAACATATTTGATTCCAGATTTAGCGATCGGTAAAGGTCCAATCAAGTCTATTCCCCAAATGGCGAACGGCCATGGGCTGACCATTTGCGTGAGTTCGGTGGAAGGCGCTTTTGGGATTTTTGCAAATCTTTGGCACTTGTCGCACTTCCGAGAGTAAATGGCAGCATCTCGATTAATATCTAGCTAGAAATACCCATATCGGAGAACTTTCTTGGCTAGAGTTTGGCCACCTGAATGATCCACACATTCTCCTCCGTTTATCTCAACTACAATCGTCTTGGCTTCTTCCTTGGTTACACATCGGAGTAATGGCATTGAGAATCCCCATCTGTATAATCGGCCATCTTGAATTACATATCTTGACGCTTTCCTCAACAGCTTTCGACGTTCTTTAGAACTTTCTGGCAGGGAACCATTGAGTAGATATTCTTTGATTGGAGTCATCCATGATTCATGCTCTTGAGACGTAGCCATAATCCAATCAATATCCATCTCATCAATGCTTGGAACTGACAAGACTTCCACAGGGACCAATCCTAATAATTGAGCCTCTCCAGAACTTGAGTACTTTGCTAGAGAATCCGCCTTCATGTTTTCTTCCCGAGGAATGTGACTTATCGTGTAATGATTTAAGTCTTCGAGACGCTCACATGTCTTTGACAAGTATGCGGGCAGGTTTCCACCTTTAGCTTGAAACTCTTTCTTTACCTGGCAAACAATACGCTGGGAATCGCTGAAAATCTGTAACACTTTGATGTTCAATTCCTTGGCAATTTTTAAACCGGCAATAAGAGCTTCATACTCTGCCTCATTGTTCGTTGAAGGAAATTCCAGTCTCAATGCATAACATAATGATCGTCCTTCGGGAATTTCAAGCACAACCCCTGCCCCAGAACAATAATCATTTCTCGAACCGTCAACATACAACTTCCACTAGATTGGAATGTCATCAGTTGTTTCTTTCTCACTGTCACCTTTGTCAGTAGATTTCGCAATGAAATCTGCTAAAGCTTGTCCATTGATTGCTCTTCGGGGATGATAAGTGATATCATATTGGCTGAGTTCGATGTTCCATTTCAAAAGACGACCCGAAGTTTCAGGACGAAACAGGACTTGCTTTAGAGGTTGATCGGTAAGGACCTTGATAGGATGAGCTTGAAAGTACGGCCTCAACTTCCTGGAAGCAATTAGCAAACAATAGGCAAGCTTTTCTATCTTTGAATAATTCATCTCTGCCCCAGTGAACCACTTGCTGATGTAATAGACCGGACGTTGTATTTTCATATCTTCCCGTACAAGTGCTGCACTAAGAGCATGAGACGAAATTGCTAAATAGATGAAAAGATCTTCACCATCACAAGGCTTGGAGAGAAGTGGAGGCGTTTCCATATGACGAATTAATTCATCGAAAGCATTCTGGCATTCGGGAGTCCATTCAAAATTTTTATTTCCTTTCTATAGAGCGTCAAAGAAGGGAATGCGTTTGTCTGTGGCCTTGGAAATGAATCGACTCAAAGCAGCGACTTTCCCATTAAGGCTTTGCAGTTCTTTCTTTTTTTTAGGGGCTTTGACCTCTCTTAGAGCTGTGATTTGAACAGGATTAGCCTCAATGCCCCTAGCGCTCACAATGAAACCCAAGAAATTTCCGAACTCTACCCCGAATGAACACTTTAATGGATTGAGCTTCATTCCGTACTTTCGAAGAATTGCGAACATTTCCGCCAAGTGATCCATGTGGTCTACTGCTTTCTTTGACTTTACCAACATATCATCGACATAAACTTCCATAGTTCTGCCAATCTGAGGTTTGAACATAGCATTGACGAGTCTTTGGTAGGTTGCCCCAGCATTCTTCAGTCCGAAAGGCATAACTTTGTAACAGTAGAGACCCACATCTGTGATAAAGCTTGTGTCTTCCTGATCAGGCTCATGCATCATAATCTGATTGTATCCAGAGTAAACATCCATAAAAGACAACAGCTCATGCCCAGCCGTTCCATCTACCAATTGATCGATTCTGGCAGTGGGAAGCAGTCTTTGGGGCAAGCTTTGTTTAGATCTGAAAAGTCGATGCAAACTCTCCACTTTCCATTTGCCTTCTTCACCAGCACTGGATTTGAAACCCAATTTGGGTAAGTGGATTCTCTGATAAAACCATTCTCCATGAGCCGATCAACTTCTTCCTTTAGCGCTGCTAACCTTTCTGGACCTTAGGTTCTTCTTTTCTGTTTCACTGGTG
Source organism: Allium fistulosum (assembly GCA_030737815.1). Taxonomy (NCBI): domain Eukaryota; kingdom Viridiplantae; phylum Streptophyta; class Magnoliopsida; order Asparagales; family Amaryllidaceae; genus Allium; species Allium fistulosum. The sequence goes on along the minus strand of CM060908.1, from coordinate 514,456,107 downwards.
TGAACTTTGGATCGATATTCAGAGTATGCACAGCAATTTCCGGAGAGATTCCACACATATCAGCGTGACACCAAGCGAACACATCCAGATTTGCTTTTAAAAATGATATCAGCGTGTTTTGAACTGCTATGCTCAGTTGTGAACCCACATTGAGTACTTTGTTTGGGTCTTTCGAGTCAACAGGTATTAGTACCGTCACTTCCACAGGTACCACTCTATTCTCCCGTGTACTGGCTTTTCTGGGGTCCATTTCTTTCCTTGCATTGCTGTGTTCGCCAGTACAGGGGCCACCCCGTAGTTGCTACAAGGTTGGTTCCTTGATGCGGAGCGGAGCTGCCGCATCTTTTCCCATCTCTCTTTTCCTGGCCTCTCGGAGCTCTACAAGATAACATTCTCGCCCCGCGTTCTGATCTCCCTTAATGACAGCAACTCCATTATTAGTGGGAAATTTCATTGTCAAGCACCATGGAGCGAGGACAGCCCTGAAAGCAGCAAGAGTAGGCCAACCCAAGAAAGCATTATAGGTGGAGAATCCATCAACAATTACAAAAGTTTGCTTCCGAACCACCTTCTTATGCCCTTCGCCCATTTCAATAAACAAGTCCACTGTTCCAATTGGCTGTTTTAGCTCCCCTATAAATCCGGCAATCTTGTGAGATAAAGCCTGTACGTCTACCATTGGAATTTTCATTTGGTCAAATGTCTTTTTAAAGAGTATGTTGCACGAGGCGCCGCTATCAACCAGCAACCTCCTTACAATAGCCGGACCAATACCGATAGAGACAACCAAAGGGTCCTCGGTAGGAGCCTCCACATCAATAAATCCCTGGTTCTGAACATGATATCATCATGAATAGTCTTTTGCTGCTTCAAAGGTGCAGCATCTTCCAAGGCCAAGACACTTTCTTCAGCTGAGGCATACTTCAAAGCTCTAGCATACCTTTCCATCTCACCCCAACTCCTGTCAGCCGGATGGGGTCCTCCTGTGATCACATTGATAATAGGTCTTTCTGTTTCTTGTGCAGTAGGCCTCTCTCCTGAACCAGATGAATGAGTAGGAAGTTGCTGCCCCTGGTTAGATGAAGACGGGTCTTTTCTGTTACTTTTAACGTACTGCTGCAACTTATTCTGTCTTAACAATTCTTCAATCAAGCTTTTCAAGTGGCGGCACTCGTTGGTATCATGGCCTGGTTGGTTATGAAATTGGCAAAATCTTCCGCTTTGAGCAGCATTTTTTCCAACTTTTACTGCTGGTGGCTTCGGATATTCAACAGCATCTTTAGTGGCAACGAAAATATTCTCCGGTGTATCAGTTAGAGGGGTAAGATCTGAGGGCTTGAGAAAGCGGGGTTTTTTGAGGTCCTTCTGCTTTTTCCCACCATTACTATCCCTTTTCTGATTTGCGGATTCTTTTTTGTTCTGAGCCGTAGCATTATTTTCCACCACTGTTGTCACAACTTTAGCTAACGCGGAGAGATTTTCTAGGCGCATGAATTCATCAGCCTTTTTGTAGAACTTTTCGAGCGAATTTGGTTCCTTCATTTTCAACCATTTTCCAAATTCGCTTGTCTTGTCAATAGCCCGCATTAAGTAGGTTAAGACCATCCGCGGTTCTGCGTTATCAACTTCAACTAGGGCTATATTGAAGCGATTCAAGAAGGATTTGATGGGCTCTCCAGGGTTCTGCTCGAGGCTCGAAAGAGACATTATATCCTTTGCTCTTGAAGTGTAAAGTCTGAATTGTTCTTTGAATTTCCGGGTGAGATTGGAAAACTGATCAACAGATCGTACGGGAAGCTTGGTAAACCAAAGTAGCGCCACTCCTTCCAGGTATACCGGGAAATATCGGCATTTAACCTCATCAGTTGCTCTGGCGCCAGTCATGTGCCAATCATATTTGTACAGGAATTGATTTGGGTCACTTGTTCCTTGATAAGCAGGAATGGTAGGAGGAACGAATTTTCTGGGAAACTCAGCTTTTAGAATCCTCTCAGTAAAGGGAGTTTTACTTGGAGCAAATCCCCAATCATTCTCATCTTCATTTCTCTACATGCTTTCTTTCATTATTTGCCAAATCTTGCCGGAGAGATACTCCTCATTGTTTAGCGACTTTGCAGAGCAGACATCGGCCATTTTCTCGGAAGTTTGTCCGAGCAAACGTTCACGGGGAATTGGCGGTGGTCTAGATGCTTCAGCTTGGGGAGGTGCTTCTTCAGCAGCACCTGATGCCCTTTGAGGAATATTTCTCCCTTCGGAGTTGTGAACAACATCAGCAAAGTTTTCTTCATTATTTACTGGCCTTTGACTAGCCCCAAGCAAAGCATTTAACTTCTCCATCATTAGAGTATTCTGAGTTTCAAATTGCTGATACAGCCCAGACACAGCAGCATCTAACTCTTCTCGTGTCACTCCAACGCCTGGAGCTGCCTGACTCGGAGAAGGAGAAGTGGCGGTATTATCACGAGCATCTTCAGATCTAATAGATTTGCGTTTTCTTCCAGGAGCCATTATGTCTGATAGACTTCTGGTTTTGAGAGAAACTTTTTCAACAAACTTTCGTGTAGCAATGATGAACGCTCTCCTGATTTCAGTTCTCAGTGAAAGCACCAAAATGTTAACGCTGAAAATTGAACGCTAACACCCGGTGTGTGTAGTAAAGTTGTGAAAGCACCACCCGTGTGACGGGAACAAAAAGTAAGCAGTAAAATAGTGAAAAAGCGGTAAAAGACAGCAGTTTATAGAGGTTCGGCTTGAGATCAAGCCTACGTCCACTTTGAATTCCTTTATTGCCAATTCTGGTTACAAGATGATACAATGCTCTTTAAAATACAATATATTTCGATTCCTAAACACTTTAGACTATTAGCTCAAGCTTCGATGTCGAAGATCTCCTCAAATTCATGTTATACGCGGTAGATTTCCCTCAAAGCTTGTTGTAATGTCTTGAGTGTTTGAAGTTCTTCGAATGTTGGATGAGTTGTGAATTCTGCAGAGTAACGACGCTTCGGAAAATGATCAACCAAAAGTCCTCTTCATGTTGAAGGTAGTGCTGTATTAATAGAGAAGTCTGGACAGGAATTTTTGCCAAGTCCTAAGTCGTGGCCGACTTATAGTAAGTCGTGGCCGACTCAGCAGGTAACGTTCTAGGTCAAGCGGCATAAGTGTCCAGGCATTGGATTTTAACTCGATAACTTTTAGGTCGTGGACGACTTAAGCTAAGTCGTGGCCGACCTATTGAGTCCAGCTCATGGCTTGGTAGAAGCTTACTTACCCATCTGAATCCATGTTACAAGTCCTAAGTCGTTTACGAGTCATCTTCCTCTGGCATAAGTATTGCGGCAGCAAACTACAACTCTGGCTTTAGGTCGTGGACGACTTAAACTAAGTCGTGAGTCACGACTTAACTGGTAAACGAGCTAGGAGGTAAGTCGTAAGTAGCTTTAGGTCGTAGATAGCCTTAAGTCATAGATAGCCTTAAGTCGTAGATAGCCTTAAGTCGTTGCATATGTTAAGTCGCCAACTGGTTGAGTCAGCCAATATCTTTAAGTCGCCGAAGCCATTGAGCCGTTTACTCCTTAAACCGCTAAGTCATAGATTTCTGAAGTCGTTCAGACCTTAAGTCGTTAAGTCGCCCATTACTCTTTGGTTGCTTCATCCTTTAGATCGTATCATCCTTAAGCCGTTAGCTGTTAGCTTCCTTAGGTCGTAGGTCGTCCACTCCCTTAAGTCGCATAATCCTTAACTCGTTAAGTCGTTGAGCCGCATACCTCTCTTGAGTCGCGTAGTTCTTAAGCCGTAGGAAATTGAGGGTTAACACTTATAGTGCCAAATATTAGTGATCTTCGTAAAGATATTCTAAAAGATTCTCATCGTTCCAAATTTTCCATTCATCCCGGTAGTAGTAAAATGTACGCGGATATGAAGCGGCTTTATTATTGGGAGGGAATGAAATCTGATATTGCTAACTTTGTTAAGTGTTGCATGACTTGCCAACTTGTCAAGGCCGAACATCAAAGGCCCGGGGGGTTATTGCAACCACTGGATATTCCAATTTGGAAGTAGGATCAAATTTCCATGGATTTTATTGATGGCCTTCCCCGTTCTCGTTCGGGTCATAATAGTTTATGGGTGATCATTGACAGACTTACTAAATCTGCCCATTTTATTCCTGTTCGGTCGAACCGAACCGTTCCTCTTCTGGCCAAACTCTTTATCAAAGAAATTGTTAAACTGCATGGAGTTCCTTCTTCCATTGTTATTGATCGTGATCCATTGTTTACTAGTGGATTCTGGAAGAGTCTTCAAAAAGCTTTGGGAACGAAGCTTAATTTTAGCACCGCTTATCACCCCCAGTCCGATGGACAAACTGAGCGTGTGAATCAAACACTTGAAGATCTTCTTCGTGCTTGTGTGCTTGATTTCGGTGGAAGTTGGGAAGATCATATTTCTCTCGTTGAATTTTCCTATAATAATAGCTTCCAATCTACTATTGGTATGGCACCTTTCGAGGCACTCTATGGAAGGCCATGCCGATCTCCTTCTTGTTGGCTTGAGGCCGGTGAGAAGCTGGTTTTAGGTCCAGATTTTATTCGTGATTCCCCAAAAAAGATTGAACTTATTTGACATAGGATGAAAGAAGCTCAGAGTAGACAAAAATCCTATGCCGATAATCGAAGAAGAAAATTAGAATTTTCTGTTGGAGATCATGTATTTATTCGTGTTTCCCCTATGAAGGGTGTTGCATGTTTCAGTCGATCGGGAAAGTTAGCACCTCGATATGTTGGGCCATTTCCTATCACCGAACATATTGGTTCCATGGCTTATCGCCTCTCATTACCGGCTCATTTTTCTGCCATGCATGACGTGTTTCACGTTTCTCAATTACGGAAGTGCCTTCGGGATTCCGATTCTATTCTTGAGCCTGGTGTTGTGGAAGAGATTGAAGTTTCGCCGAATTTAACTTATGAGCAGCATCCTATTCGAATTATTGCTTCGGAGGTCAAACGACTTCGAAATAAAGATGTTCCACTTGTGAAGGTTCAATGGTCCTCGAATCCTAAGGATTGCTCTTGGGAAACTAGAGAATTCATCGAGCGAACACATTCGGACTTACTTTCTCATGCCCTTTGAGGTAAACTTCTTATTTCAAATTTCTTTTGTGTTAATATGCTTTTATGGTCGTTACTTTTTATTTCCATCTTATATATTGCGCGGACGCAATTTCTTTAAGGAGGGGAGTCTATAACAACCCGCATATTCATCGATTTTATATTTAAATATTTCATCGCTAGTAGGATTTTAGTCCAAAAAGCTACTTTTTGCATACGGTCAAATTAAGACTCGAGACCACTTCCATTGAGTTCAAAATGACGTTTGCGATCTTTTTGAGTGTAAACTTCGATATGTTTGGAGATAGTGGAATTTTAGTCACTTTTTGCTTTGAGCTTTGGTTTGGGCTGAACCATTTACTAACTCAGTCCCAACCCCTTCTCCTCTTCATTAATTCACTCTTCATTTTCCTAACACTTAAAGCTTCTTCAAAAATGGTGGAGGGAATGGGAAATTAAAACTCCAAAGCTTCAATCTTCATTGCTAATCCAACATCTACTCCGAATTCAAGTGAAGACATTGATTCAAGCTTGTTATTGCTCTTGTTTTGCTTCAAGCTTCATCTTCATTGATTTTTGGTGCAAAGGTGAGATTTTTATCTCACATTCTTGCCTATAACTATCTTGGATTGTTGGGAATGGTTCCCTATCACTTTAGCATGTTCATTTGCATTCGATTTGGATTGAATTGGCGAAAAACTCCGATTTGTAGCGTTTTTGGCAAAATTACTGGGTTTAGGTCGTTCTGGCTCGGATAAGACGCCCCTGTGCATTTAGCTCGTTCGCTTTTAGGTCGCCCTTGCCTTAGATCGCTCGGCAGTTAGGTCGTTCGGCAGTTGGGTCGCTCGGTAGTTAGGTCGTTCGGCAGTTAGGTCGTTCGAACCCCTAGGTCGTTCTGCCTCCGTTTAGCTCGCCACGAGTTAAGTCACTCGTCCTTGTCTCAGTTAGGTCGTGAGTCTTTAGGTCGCGTACCCTTAGGTCGCTCGGCCTTGTTGAAGACATTAGGTCGCTCGACCCTTTTTACATTTAGATCGCGATTCGTTAGGTCGCGCACCCATTAGGTCGTTCCCCTGCTTAGGTCGCTCGGCCATGGAATAGTAACGTCTGCTTAGGTCGCTCAGCCATTCCATCTCCATAAGTCGCTCACTTGTTAAGTCGCTTGACTTGCCTGCACTCTTTAGCTCGACTCTGATAGGTCGCGCAGCTCTTTAGATGGACCGTGTTAGGTCGCTCACCTCGATAGGTCGCTTGGCCTCTATATTGTTAGGTCGCTCGGCCTTGATTAAGACGTTAGCTCACTACCCTTAGGTCGCATGACCACATTTCCACTAGGTCGCTCGACCTGTCTTTCCTTAGGTCGCTCGACCTGTAGGTCGTTCCAATTGCACTTTAGCTCGGCCTTGTTAGGTCGCTTGGGTATTTCTACTTGATGGTTTTGGAACTGATTTCCTAGGATTTCATTCACGTCTTCGAATGTGAACTTTTGTGATCTGATTTGTTTTCAGCAATCATTTTGGTGGTTTGTCACTTTAAAAACATGAAGGCTTTAATACTAGCAGAAAATAACTAAAACCCTTTCTTCCAAATGATTTCAACACTATTTAAATATGAAGCTCGTTTTCTCAAACCGTTTTCCAATCTACTAGTATATACAAGCCTTTACTTCACTCTGATGAGAAATCGAATTAAACGACTTAGTAAAACGAGTGGTAAGAAACGCTCGCGTTTACTTCATCGGTTAGCTCTTGGACTTGTTCGATTGAACCTTTTGGGACACTTTTCTAGTGAAGATCTACAGTTTGTTCGTAAATATTTAAGTTAAGCAAGTGGTTATGGGACATGAAGCTAAACTCATATATTTACTAGCTTGGTGTGGTTGACACTTCCTGATGATCTTGACGATCATTTTTGTGATTTAGACTAGCAATTGTGCAATGTCTCTTTGTCTACGAGGGAGACTAAACGCCGTTTGTGTGATGTTCACCATCACATATGTGGGGTAGCGCCCCACGGTCTTTGGGCCATTCTTGTGGAGCTTCGGCTCAAAATTAATGGTTAGCTACCATGAGATAGCGTCTCGTCTTGTGTTACACGTGTTGGTGAGTTTTCATACTCCCGTTTTGTGATAGGCCTCCCCCTTCTTGTGATTTCTGGATTTCTTGAGATGATTTCTGGAATTTTGTGCTTCACCAATTTTCGTGATTTCCATTGATAAGTTTTATCAACTTTTGTGCATTGGTGAATTTTTGTATCATTGACTTGTCATAAGTACAAGTTTAGGGTATGATACCCTATTTTATCTTTGAGAAGATTCTTGTGATATTGATTAATCTCTTGTTGATTTTCAATTACATACTTATAGTAGTATGCCATTACTATTACTACATGTTCATGCCATGTCTTTATTTCTATACCATCTCATCTGATATTTATAGCTAGACTGATCCGTTTATTATTTTCTTATAAATAATACTCGGGTCAGACCGAGATGTTACAGGTGCTTCTGCTTGACTTCTCTTTTGGTATTACTCTGACTTTTGGCTAACTACTTAGATTAGCAGTTTTTGTTGTATACATTTGAGATATAGACTCCGTGATGTATACTTATTCTTTTGTGTAGCACTGTAGTTATTCTTTTGTATTATCGTGGATCATTCTGACCACTACTCTGATGAACACTATCATGTGTTATATATATATTCATATCTTTTTCCGCCTATGTGATATGGATGTCTGTGACTGATTGATGTTATGTTTATTTCTATGTTTGTTTCTGAAGATCATATACAGCCACTGTGTGATAGCTTTGAGTTTGTATCGGTATGTCGGATTTCCTCAAATGAAATGCATGCTATATTATCTGACATTTCGGTGCTCGCTCAAAGAAGTTACATGGATGGTCGCTCCTCAACAGCCTTATTCTCCGTGTTAGTTGACAACACTACATCGTAGTGTTCTTGGCTAGCGTGGGTATAGAGGTAGGGCGTCACAGCTTGGTATCAAAGCCAAACTTCGGAACAATGTAGAATAACTTAACAAGGATCATCGTCCTAAGTCCAACTTAGGAGTCGTGCCTTAGGATGTAATTCGAGTCTTTGTACCGATTCATCCTATTTCCTTTTATGCATCCTTGTTTTATCTATCAAGATTTGCTTGATATTTATTTGGAGAATAACTTTTCTTCTTCTCTCTTTCTAAAAGAAGAGAATGTCTAGACCAGGCCGTCCCAGAGCTGGACCATCTACTGTTACTCCCCAGGATGGAGTTTTTATGACTGCTCAACAACTTCTTGATTTAGTAAAGAATGCTCAGGCAGCTGGTCCTAATCAGTAACCTACTCACCCTAAGTCTGGATTTGCGCGCTTGTGCAACGATTATACCAACTTGGGTGGGAAACCATTCAAAGGTTCTGAAACTATTATCGAATCCAGGCTTGGCTACGAACATGCGAACGAATCTTTTCTCGCATGAATCTTATCGATCTTCACCATGTTCAGGTGGCTTCTAGTATGCTCCAAGATAGAGCATTGGACTGGTACGAACTTCTTATTTCCGAAATTAATGAAGCGGATCTCACCTGGGAGCAATTTCGGGAACGCTTCGAATTGAAATTCGTGCCAGAAGCAGAGAAGGTGACATTGGCTCGTCGTTTCATAGACCTTGTTCAAGGTGAATCCTCCGTGACAGATTATGTCACATCCTTCGAGTCACTGTCTAAATATGGGATTGAATACATCAACACCCCATTGAAGAAGAACCAAAGATTTGTCTATGGCTTGAACAAAAATCTCAAGAAGCCATTACTTCTGAAATTAGAAGTTTCTTTTGACCAACTCATCGATATCGCTCTTCGTCTTGAAGAGGCGGATAGGGAAAGCGATGTTGAAGTGGTGCCTTCCAAACCAAACTTCAACAACAAGAAGAGGCCAAACAAATTCAAAGGTCCTTATCCCAACAAAAAGAGGAAACCTGCACCTCTGGCAGCTAAGACTTCTACCCCTGGTAGCGGGCAATGCTATAACTGTGGGTCTAAGGACCATTTTGCAAACAAATGTTCAAAGCCCCGTTCTTGTCGCTATTGTAAGAGCCCGGATCATTATATACATTTATGCCCCAGACTTCAAGGAAAGAAGGAGGGAAAGTTAAACATGGCTCAAGCCCCTGGCAACACATCTCGCGGTCAAGGTATGTCTCATTCTGTTCTTAATGGCATTATTTTATTTCATGATCAACCTATTAGAGTTCTCTTTGATACGGGTGCATCCCATTCTTTTATATCAAAGGAACTTGTCGATATTTTTTCTTTAAGTGTCGTTGCTTTAATGACTTCTTTAAGAATTGCGAATCCGGTTGGTGGATCCGCAACTATTAGTTTACTTTTTAAAGATGTGGAGATTATTTTGTGTGATTTTTTTTCCTAGCCGATTTGCATGTTATGCGTTACTTAGGCTTTGGAATGATTTTGGGTATGGATTGGCTTAACCGTTATGAATCTCATATCCTATGTCCTGAGCGGACTATTTATCTTCGACATCCACTATCTGTTAAGTAGATTTCTATTGTTCTTAAAGACTCGGATTCCATTTTGGTTGCATCTTTATATTCTTTAAATCCTCGTGATGATGATGATGATGACGACGAGGAGGATGTCATTTCTCTTATTCGCGTCGTTCGTGAATTTTCCGACATATTTGAGCCCGTTTTAGGATTACCACCTAAGCGAGCAATTGAGTTCAGAATTAATCTTACTCCTGGAGCTCAACCAATTACTCGTCCTCCTTATCGCATGTCTAATAAGGAAAATGAAGAGATGCACAAACAATTATCCGAATTGGAGACGAAGCAATTTAATCGCTCTAGTTCCTCGCCTTGGGGAGCTTTAACAATTTTCGTGAAGAAATCTGATGGTACACTTAGGCTTTGCGTTGACTACCGCAAGCTTAATGATCTTACTATTAAAAATAAGTATCCTTTACCTCGGATTGATGATCTATTCGATCAGCTTAGTGGTGCTAGAGTCTTTTCACAATTGGACTTGGCTACCAGTTTTCATCAGCTTCGTATTGCAGAGGATAGTGTTCCTTTGACTTCGTTCCGTACTCGTTATGGATCTTACGAATGGCTAGTTATGCCATTTGGTTTAACGAATGCTCCGGCTTATTTCGTTGACCTTATGAATCGAGTTTTCAAAGATTTCCTCGATCGATTTGTTCTCATCTTTATTGATGATATTCTTGTGTATTCTAAAACCGAGGAGGAACATGAAAAGCATCTTCGGATTGTATTGGAAACTCTTAGGAGCAATCAATTAAAAGCAAAATTTTCTAAATGCCATTTTTGGCAATCTAGTGTGAAGTTTCTCGGTCATATTATTTCCGAATCCGGAATATCAGTTGATCCTTCAAAGATTGAAGCGATTCAAAATTGGAAGAGACCGGAGAGCGTGATTGAAATCCATAGCTTTCTTGGATTGGCAGGCTATTACCGCCGTTTGATAAAAGACTTTTCTAAAATTGCCGTGCCTCTTACTGGCTTAACAAAGAAAGGTGTTAAATACATTTGGTCGGACAAATGTGACACTTCTTTTCAGAAATTAAAAGAACTCCTTTCTGATGCTCCTATTCTTGTTATTCCCGAAGGAATCAAGATTTCGTTGTTTATACCGATGCTAGTCACGTTGGTTTGGGTGCCGTTCTTATGCAAAAAGAACGTGTTATTGCTTATGCTTCTAGGCAATTGAAGCCGGTTGAGACTAGATATGCCACACATGATTTAGAACTCGTAGCTATTGTTATCGCCCTTCGAATTTGGCTACATTATCTTTTGGGAGGGAAATTTATACTTTATACTGATCATAAGTCTTTGAAATATTTATTTTCTCAAAAGGAACTTAATTTGCGTCAACAGCGTTGGCTCGAATTCCTTGCTTCTTATGATCTTGATATCCTTTACACTCCCGAAAAGGAAAATCGAGTTGTTGATGCTCTTAGTCGTATGAAACAAGCGGTTGTTTCTATGATGATCTCGGAATGGCATGATCTCGAGGTTTTATCCACTTGTGAGATTAGAGATCGTGTATCCGAATTATGTTCATCTTTTGTTTTATGTAGCCTTGAGGCTCATCCTTCTCTCTTAGACCGCATTCTTGAAGCTCAAAGGCTAGATCCCGAATTGGCTCTTCTTGGCCAAAATATTAAGGATAAAACCGATATTGAAGGTTTGAAAGACTTTGATATTGATTTTCGTGGCGGCATTCGAAAATTTGGTAGACTTATAGTGCCAAATATTAGTGATCTTCGTAAAGATATTCTAGATGATTCTCATCGTTCCAAATTTTCCATTCATCCCGGTAGTAGTAAAATGTACGCGGATATGAAGCGGCTTTAATATTGGGAGGGAATGAAATCTGATATTGCTAACTTTGTTAAGTGTTGCATGACTTGCCAACTTGTCAAGGCCGAACATCAAAGGCCCGGGGGGTTATTACAACCACTGGAAATTCCAATTTGGAAGTGGGATCAAATTTCCATGGATTTTATTGATGGCCTTCCCCATTCTCGTTCGGGTCATAATACTTTATGGGTGATCGTTGACAGACTTACTAAATCTGCCCATTTTATTCCTGTTCGGTCGAACCGAACCATTCATCTTCTGGCTAAACTCTTTATCAAAGAAATTTTTAAACTGCATGGAGTTCCTTCTTCCATTGTTAGTGATCGTGATCCATTGTTACTAGTGGATTCTGGAAGAGTCTTCAAAAAGCTTTGGTAACGAAGCTTAATTTTAGCACCGCTTATCACCCCCAGACCGATGGACAAACTGAGCGTGTGAATCAAACACTTGAAGATCTTCTTCGTGCTTGTGTGCTTGATTTCGGTGGAAGTTGGGAAGATCATATTTCTCTCGTTGAATTTTCCTATAATAATAGCTTCCAATCTACTATTGGTATGGCACCTTTCGAGGCACTCTATGGAAGGCCATGCCGATCTCCTTCTTGTTGGCTTGAGGCCGGTGAGAAGCTAGTTTTAGGTCCAGATTTTATTCGTGATTCCACAAAAAAGATTGAACTTATTTGACATAGGATGAAAGAAGCTCAGAGTAGACAAAAATCCAATGCCGATAATCGAAGAAGGAAATTAGAATTTTCTATTGGAGATCATGTATTTATTCGTGTTTCCCCTATGAAGGGTATTGTATGTTTCAGTCGATCGGGAAAGTTAGCGCCTCGATATGTTGGGCCATTTCCTATCACCGAACGTATTGGTTCCATGGCTTATCGCCTCTCATTACCGGCTCAGTTTTCTGCCATGCATGACGTGTTTCACGTTTCTCAATTACAGAAGTGCCTTCGGGATTCCGATTCTATTCTTGAGCTTGGTGTTGTGGAAGAAATTGAAGTTTCACCGAATTTAACTTATGAGCAGCATCCTATTCGAATTATTGCCTCGAAGGTCAAACGACTTTGAAATAAAGATGTTCCACTTGTGAAGGTTCAATGGTCCTCGAATCCTAAGGATTGCTCTTGGGAAACTAGAGAATTCATTGAGCGAACACATCCGGACTTACTTTCTCATGCCCTTTGAGGTAAACTTCTTATTTCAAATTTCTTTTGTGTTAATATGCTTTTATGGTCGTTACTTTTTATTTCCATCTTATATATTGCGCGGACGCAATTTCTTTAAGGAGGGGAGTCTATAACAACCCGCATATTCATCGATTTTATATTTAAATATTTCATCGCTAGTAGGATTTTAGTCCAAAAAGCTACTTTTTGCATACGGTCAAATTAAGACTCGAGACCACTTCCATTGAGTTCAAAATGACGTTTGCGATCTTTTTGAGTGTAAACTTCGATATGTTTGGAGATAGTGGAATTTTAGTCACTTTTTGCTTTGAGCTTTGGTTTGGGCTGAACCATTTACTAACTCAGTCCCAACCCCTTCTCCTCTTCATTAATTCACTCTTCATTTTCCTAACACTTAAAGCTTCTTCAAAAATGGTGGAGGGAATGGGAAATTAAAACTCCAAAGCTTCAATCTTCATTGCTAATCCAACATCTACTCCGAATTCAAGTGAAGACATTGATTCAAGCTTGTTATTGCTCTTGTTTTGCTTCAAGCTTCATCTTCATTGATTTTTGGTGCAAAGGTGAGATTTTTATCTCACATTCTTGCCTATAACTATCTTGGATTGTTGGGAATGGTTCCCTATCACTTTAGCATGTTCATTTGCATTCGATTTGGATTGAATTGGCAAAAAACTCCGATTTGTAGCGTTTTTGGCAAAATTACTGGGTTTAGGTCGTTCTGGCTCGGAGAAGACGCCCCTGTGCAATAAGCTCGTTCGCTTTTAGGTCGCCCTTGCCTTAGATCGCTCGGCAGTTAGGTCGTTCGGCAGTTGGGTCGCTCGGTAGTTAGGTCGTTCGGCAGTTAGGTCGTTCGAACCCCTAGGTCGTTCTACCTACGTTTAGCTCGCCACGAGTTAAGTCGCTCATCCTTGTCTCAGTTAAGTCGCGAGTCTTTAGGTCGCGAGTCTTTAGGTCGCGTACCCTTAGGTCGCTCGGCCTTGTTGAAGACATTAGGTCGCTCGACCCTTTTTACATTTAGATCGCGATTCGTTAGGTCGCGCACCCATTAGGTCGTTCCCCTACTTAGGTCGCTCGGCCATGGAATAGTCACGTCTGCTTAGGTCGCTCGGCCATTCCATCTCCATAAGTCGCTCGCATGTTAAGTCGCTTTACTTTCCTGCACTCTTTAGCTCGACTCTGATAGGTCGTGCAGCTCTTTAGATCGACCGTGTTAGGTCGCTCACCTCGATAGGTCGCTTGGCCTCTATATTGTTAGGTCGCTCGGCCTTGATTAAGACGTTAGCTCACTACCCTTAGGTCGCATGACCACATTTCCACTAGGTTGCTCGACCTTTCTTTCCGTAGGTCGTTCGACCTGTAGGTCGTTCCAATTGCACTTTAGCTCAGCCTTGTTAGGTCGCTTGGGTATTTCTACTTGATGGTTTTGGAACTGATTTCCTGGGATTTCATTCACGTCTTCGAATGTGAACTTTTGTGATCTGATTTGTTTTCAGCAATCGTTTTGGTGGTTTGTCACTTTAAAAACATGAAGGCTTTAATACTAGTAGAAAATAACTAAAACCCTTTCTTCCGAATGATTTCAACACTATTTAAATATAAAGCTCGTTTTCTCAAACCGTTTTCCAATCTACTAGTATATACAAGCCTTTACTTCACTCGGATGAGAAATCGAATTAAACGACTTAGTAAAATGAGTGGTATGAAACGCTCGCGTTTACTTCATCGGTTAGCTCTTGGACTTGTTCGATTGAACCTTTTGTGACACTTTTCTAGTGAAGATCTATAGTTTGTTCGTAAATATTTAAGTTAAGCAAGTAGTTATGGGACATTAAGCTAAACTCATATATTTACTAGCTTGGTGTGGTTGACACTTCCTGATGATCTTGACGATCATTTTTGTGATTTAGACTAGCAATTGTGCGATGTCTCTTTGTCTACGAGGGAGACTAAACCCCGTTTGTGTGATGTTTCACCATCACATATGTGGGGTAGCGCCCCACGGTCTTCGGGCCATTCTTGTGGAGCTTCGGCTCAAAATTAATGGTTAGCTACCATGAGATAGCGTCTCGTCTTGTGTTACACGTGTTGGTGAGTTTTCATACTCCCGTTTTGTGATAGGCCTCCCCCTTCTTATGATTTCTGGATTTCTTGAGATGATTTCTGGAATTTTTTGCTTCACCAATTTTCGTGATTTCCATTGATAAGTTTTATCAACTTTTGTGCATTGGTGAACTTGTGTGTCATTGACTTGTCATGAGTACAAGTTTAGGGTATGATACCCTATTTTATCTTTGAGAAGATTCTTGTGATATTGATTAATCTTTTGTTGATTTTCAATTACATACTTATAGTAGTATGCCATTACTATTACTACATGTTCATGCTATGTCTTTATTTCTATACCATATCATGTGATATTTATAGCTAGACTGATCCGTTTATTATTTTCTTATAAATAATACTCGGGTCAGACCGAGATGTTACAGGTGCTTCTACTTGAATTCTCTTCTGGGATTACTCTAACTTTTGGCTAACTACTTAGATTAGTAGTTTTTGTTGTATACATTTGAGATATAGACTCCGTGATGTATACTTATTCTTTTGTGTAGCATTGTAGCTATTCTTTTGTATTATCATGGATTATTCTGACCACTACTATGATGAACACTTTCATGTGTTATATATATATTCATATCTTTTTCCGCCTATGTGATATGGATGTCTGTGACTGATTGATGTTATGTTTATTTCTATGTTTGTTTCCGAAGATCATATACAACCACTGTGTGATAGCTTTGAGTTTGTATCGGTATGTCGGATTTCCTCCTTAAATGAAATGCATGCTATATTATCTAACATTTCGGTGCTCGCTCAAAGAAGTTACATGGATGGTCGCTCCTCAACAGCCTTATTCTCCGTGTTAGTTGACAACACTACATCGTAGTGTTCTTGGCTAGCGTGGGTATAGAGGTGGGGCATCACAGCCTTGGTTAAATTCTAGTGATTTCTGTTAGGAAGTATTTAACACTTTAGAGTTGTATTCTTTTGGTGGTCGGTGGGACCTATAGATCGTTAAGGGAATATAGTTCGGTGGGACCAATAGCTTCTAGTTAATACTTGAATTTCACCAGAAGGTATGAGACATTTTGGTTAAATTCTAGCGATTACTAAAAGTGATAGTATTTGGCACTTTAGAATATATTTTCTTTTGGTGTTCGGTCGGATCGATAGATCCTTAAGAGGTATACTCGTAGATTTTGTAACGACCCGGAATTTCACTGTTGTGATTTGCGAATATTTAATTAGTTTTAAATATTCAAATAATAAATATTATAATGAAAATAAAATCTTTTAAATAATAATTAATGATGGTGAAATAATTTTCAAGCTATTTTTACAAAAATATTTAGTGCGAAGAAAAATCGAAATTGTGACCAGAATCCGTTTTCCGAATTTTCGACTTTTCGTCGGCTAAAAGTTATCGGAAACGCGGTGAACTCTTTAGGATAAGTATACATTTGTAAATTAGTTATTATATATACATATATCTAAGTGTGTATTAGTGTCTGTATATATGTATTTATGCTTATGTATATAAAGTTTAAAACAGAATTAAAAAAATTATGCCACATCATAGGTAGACACACTAGGGTACTAAAACATTTTCAAACATGTTTCTCATGGCATGAAAGGGGGGAGACTATCGGATGGGCGGAATTTTGATGAGGTGGAAGTGAGGGTGAGGTGGCGCAAGAAGGAAGGGGGCAAAGTATGAAGGTCGTTTTGGTAATTTCACATGTTAACATTATATAAAACTAATTTTTATCAATTTTATTTTCACTTTTACCATTCTCTTCTTCATTTTCAAAAACATCCTAAAGCCTTTGAGAGATTTCCATGGCTTCCTAATATCATTCCAAGTAATAAAATCAAATTATTTCTACTTTAAATCTCTTAGAAATTTTCTAAAACACTCTACCTTCACTACTTCACTTGCTCTTCAAAATTAAAGCACCCATCCACCTTAAAAACTCAAGGACGAGCATATATAGCCTAAGGCTGAACCATATTCTTCACCTAAGGCCACCAAAAACATCATCTTTCCTTAGGCAAAGCATAGTTTTAGCTTACGTTCAAGTGGTAGCTTAGTTTGGTCTTGTTTGGATAACATTTGATGAGTAAAACTCCTTAACTTTTGGAAAGATTGCAATTTTATATGTTGTAATGTTGAATATTATTTTATTGTTGTGTATCCATATTGATTTAGTAAATCATTGTTGGATTTGATTGATTTTGATTATGCTTTGTTATATGCTTGTGTGCTTGATTTCGGCGACGACTTAAGAGATAGGTCGTAGGTCTTTAAGTCGAAGATTTCTTTAGGTCGGAGCCCCTCCTTATCCCGCGAACTGCTAAGTCGGAAGCCTTCGTAACTTGCTAACCGGTTAAGTCAAACTACTCCTTAACTCGTACACTGTTATGTCGGAGCATTACTTAACTCAGAATCCTTCTTAACTCGGTCTCAGCTCTTGAGTCACTTGAGAAGGAGGAACGGCAGCTGAAGGAGGAAGAATTGGTGCAGTTTCCGGCACGACTGCTGCATAATAAAAGAAATCAAAATCAGTATTCTCCGAGAAAAAAAGAAGACCGTGAATCGTCAAGGTTACCTGGAGAAGCCGGTTTGGCGAGATCAATCTCAAATTCCCGAGCCTGAAAATCCTTCATTGCCTCTTCTTCTGTAGGAGTGGTCACAACTGGATGTGAAGGATGAGAGCTGGAATCTATAATGTTTGCATCAGCCGAAGTGGAAGTATGAACAGGGGCAGTTAAAAGAGCTTCCTCTTTTGAGAGCTCTTCTCCCAGTGATTCAGCCCGTGCTTTAGCAAGCTGCTCCTTCCCTCTAACCAGAGCGGCGCGAGCCTCATCATCAAGATAGCGAGCCTCAAATTTTGCTTCCTCAAATTTTGCTTCATCATAGCCGGCACCTTTAAACATATCAAGTGCAGCCTCCCACACTTCCGCCAGAGTGATTTCATAATCTGGACCCAGAAAAGCAAGGCTCCCGCGACCCAGAACGCAGTGTAAATAAAAGTCGAATAAGGTAGAACTGATGTTTGCTTTCGTTGCCTCATGTGATTGTTCAGCCGCTTCTTTTTCGGCAACGGCAACAACCCTACCAGTAATGGCCTCATCACGAGCTGCCTCAGCTTTAGCGAGTCGAGACTTTAATAACTCAATCTCCACGTTCTGGGAGGTGACTTTTTCCCGCAGTTCGGCGTTTTCTGCGCGATACTTCTCATTAACATGCTGTTCGGCGGCAAGCTTCATTTCTACATCTCTTTGTGCAGCATGTGCATCCCGCACTTGCTTCTGAAAAACTTCTTCTTTTTGAGTATATGATGCAGAAGAAGAAGCGAGATTTTCCTTAAGCTGCTTAACTTCAGACGCAAGCCTTGTATTGTCGTCTGCAATACTCGTCATCTCCGCGTCATGCTGCTTACGCCATTTGTCCCACTCAGATTTATCATTCTCCATGGTCATCATCGCCTCAAGGTTCATATGGTTGACCCTTTGAAGTTCATCAACCAACTTCTGCCATCCAGACATTCTTTCAATATCAAGCTTGACAGCATCGACATTTCTCAGCATTGCCTGCTTATCAATAGGAACCAAATCTAAGTCGAAACGGACTCCTCTTAGACACCAATTCGGAAATCGGCTCTGAAGTGTTGGAGGGCCGTCTTTAACTTGATATTTTGGCCTGTTAATGATGGTTTGAATATCAGATCCCTTTAGAGGAGGAGAACTGTCCGGAATGTCAGAAGTAATGGGAGCGTTGGTCTTCTCAGAAATAGCAGACGCGTCACTTGGCTTAGATCGTTTGCTCGATTCATCAGTAATTTGAGTCTTCCCTTTGTCATCATAAGACTTTCGCTTATGAGAATCGTGAGTTCTGTAAGAAGAATCATATCGATCAGCATCTCTTCTTCTCTGTCGCTGCTCATAATCCCATTTTTCTTGAGCCTTCCTTTCGGCCCGTTCCTCATTTGTCTCTCTCTGGCCACCAAGATATTTCCCGAAGTCATAGGATCCACGTCCTCCATGACGCTGAAATGAGTCATAATATGAGCCGGAGCGTCCCATTGTAGAACCTAAAATTGGAAAAGAAAGGCAAGTCTTAGAAATTTTCAAATTAAGGGAGCTAAGTGCATATAAGTGCTAAAATCCTAAGTGTGTGTGGCGTGTGGGCTATGCGCGTCGGACTACAAACCACTTTTTTGTGTGGAAATGGTGACAGCTTGTATAGAAGGCGTTGTGGTTTGTTGCAAGGAAGAAGTTGCTTCGATAACAGGAGGGACCACTTTAGAAACTTCATCTTTAAAGAGCTCCTGAGAGGTTATCATAATGTCGCTCAGACTGTCAAAAGTATCATCGCCATGGTGCATGGGAGAATTATCTTTTTCAACTTCCACCTCAGCCGTCTTTTCAAGAGTGTGAAGATTTTCCTCCTCTTCAACAACCGGGGCAAGTGCTAACTTACTGGACGATCCAGCAATATCGGTAGGAGTAGAACACTTTACCAATGAAGTCTCAGCGGTAAGTTCTTGCGGTAAAAGTTCTTTAGCAGGAACAGGGGCATCTGACTCCTCAGCAGGAGAATCAGGGACTTCATGCGGCTGAGTGGAACGGGAAGGATGTAAGAGTCCAAATTCGTGGAGGAACTCATCTCTCAATAGAAATTGAACACTCCTCTCCTCGACCGGCACGGCCATAAGCCTCTCGAAGGTATTTTTGTGACGAGTTTCCCTAGAGGGGGGAGGGAGCGCTGAAACAGTAGAGAAAGAAGTTAACATTTGACAATTTGGGCTTCAAAGAATTTTAGAAAACACAGGGAAAAGATAGATAGACTTACTTCCCACTCTCCAAATGGCGTAAAATCCCGAGGGACAACGAACAAAGAAAAACTGGCTTAGAAACCCAGGAACGCTTTCAGGAAGACCAATAATCAGTTTACGATTCCTGGCACTCCTTACAACTGTGATAGAGGGATGGTCTTTGGTCTTTGTAAATGAGCATAGAAAGCAAATTTCTCCAAAACTGGGAAAACGGTCCAGCATTCTCCTAAAAAGCACACACAGTCCCAGCAGGATGGCGTAGCCATTAGGATGAAGTTGGAAAGGGGAGATAGATAATCGAAGGAGAAGTTCTCAGAGACAGTCATTAAACGGGGGAATCGCTCCACTCAAGCACATTTGGCGGTTCACTGCGACAAAGCCGTGGGGCGGCCTATCAGCAGTGTCATTTACTCCAGGGAGCAAAGCGTCAGATTCAGCAATGCCAAACTGGGTGCATAGTTGACGGAAGACTTTATAACTCAGAGTGGTAGGAGTCCTTTCCGGGGGATCATTCAACGGAGTAGCAATTGGAAAAGCTTCTCCACTTGGTTCCAAGTCTTCTTGATGAGATGCCATTCTACACAATCAGCTGAATGTTCAAAAGTGAAGGTGCACGTTTCCTAAAAGTGTGAAGTGCTGTGCAAAACTAATGAAAACAAGAAAAAACAAGTATAACTGGAATTAAACTAACTGACAATCAGGCAAATACGAGATTTCAGAACTTGTTAATACTCAAGTGTAGTGTTGATGCAGACAAATCAGTTTTAGTTTACCATTACGATTTTGCTTTAATACTTCACTTGAGTTGGTTATTGTGTAGCATTTCACTCATACAGTTCATTTAATTTAATTTTCTCTTTATCAACTAATCTTTCATTCGATGTGGGCAGTCAGTGGCAGTATATTCCTCCCAGTATTCTGTGAATGTCGTGTTAAGCAGGTTATTAGCATTAAAGTCAAGACAGTGTGAGAGGTAACACAACACAGTTCAAATTCAAGAGTTCAGCCAACTTCTGTGCAAAATCATCTAAGTCTTGAGTCGTTAAACGACCTATCATGAGTCGGGGCTTTTAAGTCGTATTAGGCGAGTCAAGATGCTCAAGGCATGTTCTCTTAAGTCAGGTCATTCAAGTCCAAGAATTCGAAGTCATAGAGTTCAAGTTCTTAAGTCGTTCGGATGGGTTCGCGAGTTACGAGTTAAGGGCTATCTCATCCACGACCTAGTCATTCAGATGTGCTTGCAAGGTTAAACCTTAAGTGCTAACTCGACGACGACCTAAGAAAGATTCCCTATGAGTTAAGTCATTGGTCGGCTAATTGTTCGAATCATCAGCCATAACACTCAGAGATATGAAGCCTCGGTTTGAAACAACACATCAGCTAACTCGTCCACGACCTAAGGGACAAGCTATGAGTTAAATCAAGTCGTCGGTCCTTAAGTTGCACTGCAAGGAAAAGTTTCAAGTCTGGATGCAAAAATGCATTGTCCTAGGTCGTTACCGACCTACGACCTACGACCTACTTAAGGTCGTCAAAAATTAAGTCGCGATTTCTGTTCAAAGGTGTTAAGGCGTTCATTCTCCCCAGTACATCAATTCGCCGAACTCCTAACCCGTTAACCCATTAGCCTCTCCTTCAACCAAAACTCTCGTCCCCTCAACGCATTCAATCATCTCGAAATCACCATACACCTAGTATAATGATATTCCATCACAAATCGGTCAAACTGAATCGCCGCAATCCATCGTCTTGTTCACACAAGACTGTCCAAGGCTAAGACAAATCATCTTGAATCCATCAATGATCAATTAAAACAAGGATTGCAGAGAATTACGGCATGAGAAAAGGGGGGTCAATGGTGAAAATGGGATTCGTAATTGGGTGATAATCGAGGAATGAATAGCAATCGAATCCACTTACGCAATACGAAATCGAAGATGTCTGGCGGTCGAGTAATTGAGTTTGTCTGAGAAGAACTTGAATGCTTGCAAATGACGGAATGAAACAGGTAAAGGAGAAGAAGGAACGACCTAAGCTATTTATGCCCTGGGACAGTGAAAGATGAATCGACACATCCGGCTTACGACTTATACTAAGTCGTTCACGACCTACGACTCATCTTAAATCGATCGAGATCTAGCACACTCATCAAGAAGCGAGCAAAGGAAATCGAAGCACACGACTTACGACTTAAGACGTATACTTCGAGGGGCAAATGTTAACTCCCTTTTAGCAACGACTTACGAGTTAAAAAAGCTTAAAGCCTATGTACTCAACGACTCACGACTTAGTTGCTAAGAAGGAATCTACGGCTTGAACGACTTACGACCTACCGGGTTAAGCAGCTTGCGACCTAGAGGAACTTCGCGACTTAACTACTCATCAAGTTAACTCTTCTATGACTTAAGAGACTCAGCGACTTAACTGGCCTAGCGACCTAACTATCTTGAAGGCCTTAAGTCGTCTACGACTCATGGTTTGCTATAAGTCGTCTACGACTCATGGTTTGCTATAAGTCGTCTACGGCTTAAGAGCTTCATGACTCAACGAGACAAGCTTTCTACGACTCATGGTCCAGGCGGTTCAACGAGTCAAGAAGATTTACAACTCATGAGGTCTTACGACTCATCAGGCTTACGACTCATCAGGCTTACGACTCATCAGGCTTACGACTCATAGGCAAATGTTAACCCTCTTTCAGTTCATAACCTAATGAGTTAAAAGCGCCACCGACTCAAGACAAAGACCGACCTAACAAATCTGATTTAAAGCAACATTCGACCTAAGCTACAGGACCGACTTAACAGTAGCCGACTCAAGGAAGACGCCGACTTAAGACATGTGCCGACTCAACAGGTCACGACTTAAGATAATTTGTGACTCAAGAGCTGAGACCGAGTTAAGAAGGATTCTGAGTTAAGTAATGCTCCGACATAACAGTGTACGAGTTAAGGAGTAGTTTGACTTAACCGGTTAGCAAGTTACGAAGGCTTCCGAGTTAGCAGTTCGCGGGATAAGGAGGGGCTCCGACCTAAAGAAATCTTCGACTTAAAGACCTACGACCTATCTCTTAAGTCGTCGCCGACCTACGACTTATACTGAGTCGTATGTAATCTCAGAACACCTTACATCTTTACCCCGTCACCGACTTACCTTAGATCTTCGACGAATTAGGACTTGAGCGTAAAACCAGAAAAGGAGACGAACTACTATGGAAGTGTTGATGAGCTGGCTGCGACCTACCATAAGTCGGCCGCGACTTATACTAAGTCGCCGGTGACTTAGGACTTAGGGAAATTTCCAGAGTCCAAATCAGCTCCTATAAATACCCCACCACTTTCAACATGGGTGGGACTTTTGGCAATTCATTTCTCCAAGCGCCGTTACGCTGTCGAAGCCTCCTCTCATTCAGCAATCAAAGATCCTCAAGCATTCGAGACACTACAACAATCTTCGAGAAGAGCTCCTAACATCCTACACGGATTCGTCGAGTTTCATCATCAAAGATTGAGCTAGTAATCAAGAGTGCTTTCATGATCAAGTTGTATTGTATTTTGAAGGATATTGTATCAAATTGTAACCGAATCAGCAATAAAAGACTATAAAGTGGACGTAGGCTCAATTACGGGCCGAACCACTATAAATCTGTTGTTCATTTACTGCTTTTTCTGCTATTTTTAGCTTATATTCTGTTCCCGTACCAACGGGTGGTGCTTTCACAATTCTATTACACACACCGGGTGTTAGCGTTCACTTTTTACCGTTAACATGAAATAAATATATATAGAGAAATACAAGAAAAATATCAAGTAAATACAATTGCTTGAAATTTAACAACATATTAAAATAGGAACTTTTTTATATTACAAAGCCATAAGGAAAAAGAAGAAGTATAAACAAAAATTTATAAGAACTTATATACAAACAAATACAAATACAAGTATGCAAACAAGTAAACGAGTAAGAAAGAAATAAAGACAAGTTAATAAATGCAAGCCACTAATATCTCCATCCGAAATCAAATTAGCATAGTCAAAGCAAACAAAACATATGTACCAACTACCATCATTTCAGCCAAAACAAAGTACATAAGCATAGGCTGTAAAAGAAAAAAATGGGAAGTAAGCCAAAGAAATTAATGCATTACATGTTTACACCTCTAGCAATTAATGCAACATGCCTCCAATACATTTCAGCCATGCTTATTGAATAAACAAAGGGTATCACACTGTACAAACAAAGACATCACTCTGTACACTTTTCTTTTATATACATCAGGTTCTTCTCCTCAGTTTCATTTCTAAAAGCTGAGCAAAATCTAAAGTAAATAAGCAAATCTGAAAACAAAGATTATCAACAATTTCAACTTCAACAAAACAAGGACCTGATCAACTCAGAGCAAGGGACATCAAGCAAATAAAACAAGAAATAAAGTCAGATCAGTTTTCAAACTTAGATATCATTTCCAGTTTTAAATTCAAGCCTGTGGTCTCTGTTCTTCAATCATGACAGGTGAGCAAACTCACTTGAACCCATCTATATGTTTTGATATCTGAATTGATACTTGAAGTTTTGTTGTGAAAAATGTTTGTTAGTTGTTAATTATGTCTACATGCTAGTAGATATATGTGAAAATATATATGTGTGCATGTAGAAACATGCTTCTGTTCCAGATTTCAGGTTTCAAACCTGTTCAAAATTTAAGATCTCACCCCACAATTCTTTTTAGGCTTGGAAGTTTAAACAAAACAGGTTTAACATCATCATAGCTTAATTTTAAAAATATATTTTTAATATAATATGGAATGGTTTTGTTTGAAAGAAGAGATACAGTAAAAATCCAAGATTTGTCCAAATTTCGAATTGCATGAATTCCAGATTTGATTACATCACCTAAAACTATTTCGAAAATAATGATTTTTAAAATAAAAATCATAGTTTTTAGTTTCGAATTGAGGTGGCATTTGCGAGATGAACGAGATATGGGTTTGGGGGAAAATCTAGTGATCGGCGTAATAATGTTTGGTGAAATTTGGCATGGAGGTGCTGGAGTGATCAATAATCATAGGAAAAATGCGAGTGGATTTTCTTATTGGCCGAGGTGATCGGAATTGAATGTAGTAGGGTTTAACACCCTGAGTTTGATGTCGAAGTTCTACTTGAATTTGCGGCGACGAGGAGCAATCGGAGGCGATCACGTGTTGTGCCGTGGGTGCTAGAGGTCGTGACAAAGCTTCGGAGAGATTGGCGTGGTGTCTCGAATGTTGGATCATCGGCGGCGAACTATTTTCTGTTGGTTTGGTTCAGGCAGTTTGGGACTTGAGGTCAAATTTTGATGCTCGATCGAATCGTGATTTCTGGGTGTCGCGAGTAGTTGCCATGGTCGAGAGTGATGTGTGGGAGGCAGGAGTGAAGTTCATCGATGCTCAGCGTCGTGGTGCACGTGCACACGTTGAAGTTCGTGCATCAGGGAATACTATGGGAAGAGGAAGAAGAAAGGGGCTCGGGGTCGAGTGCGTGAGAACGAGGAATGGACTCAAAGCAGAAGTTAATTTGAAAAGCTCGGGGTCGAGCATGGGTGAAACAAGCATTTACTCGGGTCTGAAGAAAAAAAAATTGATATAGAAACAGTTTTAACTTTTAAAGTTTTAGAAGAAGCATAACCAGATTTTCAACAGATAATTTAAAAATCAGATTTTAAACAAGTTTCTCAAAGATTTAATCTTTTAAGTGAATGTTAAAAATTGTTTATTTTAAAGTAATAATGATGATAGGTTAATTTATTAATAAAGTGATTAAGTGAATTAATTAAGTAATGATTAAAGGGTAATTTATTACTTAAAGATAATTACTAAGTGAAAGTAATTAAGGATGGATAATTTATGATTAAAGATTGATTAATCCAAGTGTTTAAAAGTTAATTAATTTAAAGAATAATTAATTAATGTGATTAATTAATTAAGGTAATTTAATTTAAGAATAATCAATTAAAGGTTAATTAATTAATGAAGGTGATTTAGGAATGATAATTAATTGAGGAGTAATTAATTAAAGATAATTAATTAAATGGTGAATTAAATAATTAAAGGTTAATTATTTAATAATTAAAGGTTGATGAATTATAATTAAAGGTTAATCAATTTATTATTAATGATTAATTAATAAATGATTGAAGGATAATTGATCAGAATGATTTGTAATTAATTAATGTTAATTAACCAAGATTTGTAGTTTATTCATAAGTAATTAATCTGGTATAAATTAATTATAATCGGATATTAATTGATTCTACTTATGGATGTTTGGATTTCGTTGAATGGTTGAATTGTTTGATATCCCTGATATATGATGCTTTGTGATACATCCTGATTTATGTTGTGATCTGTAATTTACTTATCTGTGATATATATCCGTGATCTGTGAATGAACGATAAGCGTGATAGTTAATACCGCTCATCAATTACATTTCTGTATTTGATCTATGATGATTGAATGTTGTTGCACTATTGTGTGTGAAACCCCTGGACTACACCTTTACACACACAAATATGGATTTCACGTGGAAATCGGTTAAGTCACAGATTATTTAAATTTGATGTTTTTGAAATTGAAATTTTAAATTTCAATTGATTTTGAAATTGGAAACTTGGGTTTAAAGTGAAAAGCTTTTGAAATGGAATTTCAAAGATAAAACTTATTTTGAATAACTTAATAAAGTTTTCCAATTTAAACAATTTAATTTGAATTTGAATTCAGAATTTGGAATTGAATTCCATGTTTGGAAATTTTGATTAAAGATGATATAAATGTGTTTATATGAAGTTAAACCATTTTAAAAGTATAATTTTGAGAATTTGAATTTAACCCAAGAACCCTAACTCGTATAAATGAATCAGATTTTCCGAAATGAAAACTAATTGTTTTAAAAGAATAAAAGCTTTCAGATAAGAAATGAAATTCCAGTTTAATTAAAGGAATTTCAAGATTGAATTGAAAAATGGTTTTCTAAGTTATGAATGAATTCTTTTAGAAAGCTATGAATTAAATCTGTTTATTTTTAACAGATTTAAAATGATGATTTGTTTAAACTATTTGAAATGTAATTGTTTGAAAGCTATAAGTTAAATCTTTGTGTTAAAGATTTAACTAGTTAATCCAATTGAAATGGAAATTAATTTGGAAAATCTATGAATGAATCTTTTGTTTAAAAGATTAAAGTGTGGAAATTGTTTAACCGTTGAAGGTTGTTAAAGGGAATCCTTTTGTTTTAAAAGATTGAAAATGGTAATGTGTTTAAACCATTTGAAAGAAAGTTTTGGATAACCAGTTGTGACTTAACTGAAATTCCATTATCCATATGTTTTTAAATATCGCGCACATTATTCGGTTCAGCCGGGAGAGGACCTTTGTGTCACATAACCCATTCCGAATAATGATACGTCGTATATGGATCAAGACCGGTGGTGAAGACCGGGTATTTGCGAGAACGATAGGATGATTTATCGATTGCCACTGCACTGAGTCGCGCCGGTATAGAGATTTCCTAAGTGATGGGAAATCCGATCGGGATTATGAATACCCGGATTACAAGGGCTTCTTTGGAAGTACCTTCGGTTCTGTTCGAACCCGGAACAGACTTGTATGGTTACATGTCTGACATTACACTTTGAGATATAAAGCCGATTTCTTTCAAATACATTTCTATTTGGTGGCGGAGAATTTATTCTCTTAGCTTAACACCCTTCTCTGAGACGTACGAGCTCAGAGGTTATGTAGTTGAAGGTTATCAGCGATATACTCCCAACTTGGTAATGTGGCATGCTGAGTGTTGCTCTGTGTTGATCATTTATTAATCATTTGTGATCAAAGCGTGGCTTTGTGAAAAGCATAGCTTTGTGGACGAGACCTCTTCGAACCTCACAAGCCGGAAATGGTCGAAACAGGAATATGCGGCAAGGTTATGAGGGTCGCGCCCTTTAGGGTATGTCATTTCCTTCAAGAAAAGGGTGGTATCAGGTATGGAGCCCTGGTATTTAACCTATGTGGATACTCCGATCTCATTTATTGTGATTGTGTGTTTGATCGAGGCGCCTCGGATAAAGGTCCTAAAGGACTGGGGGATGGCATATTCGTGAGTTACCTAGTTACAGGGGTAACCCGGCCTTGTGTTGGCAGAGAGCAGTTTGTCTCTCGGGATGTCCAGCCAAAGGCGATCCCATGTGGCGGTAGGAAGTTCCTTAGCCTGACCATTTGTTGGAAATCCATCTTCCAATACGAACCTTGTACGGTATTAGTTGTAGAACCTACTATTTAACATAGCAGCTATAGTAGGCATAATATAATGGTACCTATGCCGGCTAAGATTAATATTGTATTTTCAAAACAATTTTGTACACTATGCACTAGTAATAATATCAAAAGAATTTTTCTTGCGTAGTAAGCATATTTGACTATCATAAGAAGAAATCTCCTCCAATTCTGCGTTTGCATTGTGTGTGTGGCGGGAGGTCTTATGGTAGTCTCATTTTCCAAATGCATTGCGAATTGACTTTAAAATTCTCTGCTATTTGTTTTTAAAGATAAACTGTTTTTGTTGCTCACACCAGTCCCATGACTGATCCGGAGTTTATTGTTTCTTTCCTAAACTCTGGGTGCTCAAAATTTTCTACACGGGCAGTCTAGAGTTGGTTTTTTTCAGATAGTCAGATTAGTAGATTTTCTGGAGCTAGTTCAGTCTTTGGATATGGACTGCACTTGCTTATCTTTGTGCATCGTTATTGGGAGTTCGAGTTATTTCTGGATTAGTGCTTTGGAGATGGAGATTTTCCGTTGCTGATGTTATCGTTTTCTTTTTCGCTGCTATTTCTTGTATCATATCTCTGATGTATATAGATATTCATTGTATCATCATTGTATTTGGATATTGTATCAGATGTTGTATATCTATATTCTTTTTTTCTTTTCCGCTGTGTTGTTTACTTAATTATGTTATAAGCTCCGGTGACTCGGATTTGAACGGTTGAATCTATGGCATTCGAGTACGATGTAAAGTATGGATGTCGATTTTCGAACGCGAAAAATCCTACTCGTTACAAATATGAACTTGAAAATTTAAGTGTAAACTAGTTGTTAAGTTAGTAAAGTAAACTTGTTAGTTGTTGTAAACTAAATAAGTTAGTTGTTAGTAAACAAAACTAGTGCAAGGTTAGTAAGACAAAGGTTAGTAAACTAATATGTTAGTAAGCCAAACTAGTTGTTAAGTTGGTAAGCTAACTTGAGAAGTTAGGTTAGAAAAGGAAACTAATTTGTTAATTGGTAAATAAAACAAATTAGTGAAGATTTAGTAAACTAGTAAGTGTAGACTAGTAAGTAAAACAAATCAGTGAAGAGTTGTAAACAAATTAGCGAGTGAGATTAGCAAGGGAAGTTGGTAAGTAAAATTACAGGTCATATAGCAATAGTCACTACAAATGCAGTTTCGCTTAAAATTCTGATTTTTGCAAAATTTGGTGTTTATAATTAAAAGTGTTTTGAGAAAATTTATAAACTTAGTAATGATGTTTTAGAAGTTAATTAGGAATTTAATTATTTATTTTTTTAAAATACTTAAGGTTAGTTATTAATAATTAATTTAGATTAAACAAGGTTTATTAACTTTAATTAAGTGGAGATTAGTATTAATTAATTATTTTTTAAAAACAAGATTAAAAGTTAATTAATTATTGATTAAGCAAGACTAATTTTTTAATTAATTATGAGTTAAGTATATAATTTATTTTAATTAATTATTATTTACATATATGGTTAATTATTATTTATTTATTTAATCAAGTGTTTAATTATTTTTAATTATAAATTAATTAAGGTTTTAATTTATAATAAATTATTTATTAAAGGTTTAATTTATTATTTAAATTTTAATTGAAAATTATTTCGTTAAATATTTGAGATTAATTAATATTTAATTATTAATGAGGGTTTAAATTATTATTTAATAATTAATAAAGTATTAATTAGGGTTTAATTATTTAAATAATTGTTAGTTACTATTAAATTATTTATTTAAGGTTTAATTATTTATTAATTTATAATTAAATTAAGTCCAAATTTAATAAAGATTAATTATGATTTAATAAAGAGTTTAACTTGTAATTAATCATTTTAAAAGGGAGTTTTAAGTTTTAAATCTTTTGTTTTGAGAATCAAACTGTTTTGAAGGTACTTCTTTCCCAAAGATGGTTTTGAACACAAAGGATTCAAATATCGATACCATTAAGTAAACAAACATTTGTGAATGAGTTATATAAATGGTTTGAGTGTGGATATGTGTTACCAGAATAAATCCCCGTTCTACTATAAGTTGATTGTTTGGACATTGAATTGTAGAATAAATCCCTGTTTTGCTATAATTGTAGAATAAATCGCTGTTCTACTATAATTGTTTGGACATTGAATTGTAGAATAAGTCTATTGTGTGGACATATGTTTAGTAGAATAAATTCTCATTTTGCTATAAGTAGTGAATTGTTTGGACATCTATTTAGCAGGATAAATCACCATCCTACTATTATGTTATTTGGACATGTATATGCTAGTTGAGTTGTATTGACATGTTATCCCCATATAGGGATATGAATTGCATTTACATATACGTTGACTTATGTGAATAAATGGTTAAGTGACTTATAACGACCCGCTATTTTGGACAATTCGCATCCATTATAAGTGTATAGGTAGACACTCATGCCAGAGTTGAATTGCTCAAAATACCGCGTTGTTAATTTAAATTGGCAAAACTGAACATATATAGTAAATAAATATAATCACAGATCACAGATCACAGACACAGAGTAATAAATGCAGCGGAAATAAAAGGGATAGTAGTTCATGAAGCTACTATATAAATGTATAAGTTACATCAGAGTTAAACCAGATACAACGGAAGAGTAATACAATACATCAGATACAAATCAGAATACATCACTGGAATCATCGAATACTGAAAGCAGAATAGATGGCTGGATCTTCAAGCAAAGCTCCAACTTCAAAGGTGAGTCTCGAATACTGGTACACTCAGTCTAACCCGAGCGTAAAGCAAAAAACAAAACACTCGAGTCAGGATTAACATTCTTATATTAATAAATCCAACTCAAGTGAAATTGCAATTGAAATACGAGTAACTCAAAGGATGTTTGGAATAACCATCCTTTAAGGACCCGTTAAACTATCTACTATGTAGTAGTGTACGATAAGTAGATAATGTCTATCAGTAATATAAGATATCAAAATAGTGTTAAGGCGTTACCATTATCCCCCTCAACACATTTTATACAAGCGTTATAGACTATACAGCACTGTAAACTCCACCGTAAACTAGTGGGCTATCAGGGAGTACTCCATAGGTATAACACAAAACAAATTCGTAGTGGTCGCGTATATGGGAATACAAGTATGACAAGGCACATGAGGCAATACCCAAGGTAGTGACACTACCGTTTGCCTGATCCGGACTGGTGAGAACGCATCGTCGCAGCGATCGCAACACCGCGAAACAACACTCCCAAATCAAGGGTGCACCAATCGACAACAAGTAATGAGTAGTTCGAAGAAGTGTGTTCGCTTGAGGTAGCTGACCTCCATTGGCCCGACACGGCTCCTGTTTTAGTCATTTCCAATTTGACACAAGTGTCAAGGCTATCCATCATCGTTCTCTTTCTTCAGTCATCGCGAACATCATTCCAACCACTTCATTCTGGATCACACTCCGCGTATAGTTATTAAAGTGGTTTCGGTTTAGACAGAGAGTATGTCCCTAACCGATTCCGGTCTCTTTAATAACTTTCGTCATTATTTCACCGATTGGTCGTTTATATATTTCAAAAACCAAATCAATTACAATTTCAATTAGAATTTGTAAACCAACATTTCATTTCTCTTTCTAAATCAATTTCCACAATTTACGTTTCACAACTTCCAAATCATAATTTCAAATCTTATAATTCAATTTCAATTTCTATTTAAAACAATTCGAATATTGATTCAAGTTCACATATAAGTTTCATTTCGAAAACATTTAAATTTATTTAATTAACATTCAAATCAATTTAACTTCATTGATTAATTTCATTCAATATTCGTTAAGTCAATTTATATTCAAATAATTTCTATTAAATTTCCAATTCACTAAAATCCATTATTTAAATTCAACTTCATTATATCAAAACTTACAAATTGAATTAATTTAAATTCATCAAATCAAATTCTTTAAATTTCAAGTCTTACATTAATTTCAATAAATCACATTTTATTTCTTGTTAAAGAAATTCAATTTCACTTATTTTCTTACTTAAAATAATTTTCCAAAAACTTACTTAATAAAGAAAACTCAATTTCAATTATTTACGAAGTAAAATTCACTTATTTCAAAAGTTCAAATTTTTTTATTATTAAAGGATTCAATTCAATTTAATCATTAAATAATTCAATCTTATTTAAGTATTAAATAATTCAAAACTTAATTATTAAATAATTTCTAAGTTTAATAATTTCAACTTAATTATAATTTCAAACTTAATTATTCAATCATTTCAAACTTAATTCAATCATTTCTCAAATTAAACAACATTCTTTCATTAATTACATTGTTAATATTTTGTTTCAGATTATTAAATATTTACATTTCCTTTCATTAAAAATTCAAATTTCAACTTCATTTCAAAACAATATTATTTATTCAAATAAAAATCTTCGTTTTATTTTTAAATCAAATTATTGATCAATCGGGTTTTTATTTAATTCTCTATCCAAAGTCAAAGTTTAATTTGGGTATTTATCATTTCAACCCGATTCCAATTCAATTCAAAATCAAAACATAGCAAAGGGAACTTGCAGTGTGATAACTGGGATGGTGTCAAAGTAAATAAACAAGCAATAACAACAATCAATAACAATCCAATAATTAATTCAAATAATCCCGAAATAATCGTATTAATTCACATTGTTGTTTGTGCAAATTAATATAATTATTTTTAGAATCTACACTATCATTTCATGTAGATTAAAGATTATTACATTACAGTTCTTCACTTGTCATCTATTTACAATTTCATACATCATCAATTTAACAACATACATTCAGTGGTTCAAGGTGTAATAAAACAAATCCTACGTGTCAATAAATTTAACAGTTAAATGGGTCATATTATACAAATGTCATTTAATCAAATTTAACATTTAACTATCCTATATCAAGTTCAATTGCATACTATTTATCATTTTAACCTTAACAATTTAACGTCCAACATAAACATCAACAATCAATCAATTACCAGTTAAACTGTATTATCATCGCATAAATAATTAACAGATAATGGTGTCAGATGTCACAGGTGAACAGATACAGGTAATAGCATATATAAAAGTGTAATTTAATAACAGCGGCATATTTCAATTGTCGTTTCAATTGAAATCAGATTTAATAAATAAAAGAACATTAATCATGAGTGATTGCTCACCTTTCGAGGCTAGATAGATTTGACAGAGGTTTGAGCTACGAATTCCAAAACAACGCAAGATAGAACCTGAATCGACGAACGAAGCTGATAATGAGGAATCGACGAAAAATAAATTGAATCAGTTTCGATATAAACTGAAAGGTATATATATATTGTTATTATATTACATATATACATTGTTTGTTTTTTTTAAATAAATTTCAAAACATATATTTCAAATCTTGTTGGGTGTGTTTCCAACCCCATCGAACCAAAAGAAAAGAGGGAGCCAAGCCTCTCCTCCTCGATGCCGAACCAAGGGCAAAGCCATTGCCATCGATCCAGAACACCACCATTCAAGCACCGGTTCGGCCTCACTACCGGTCCAATCATCACGTCTCCATACCAAACCAACTTACTCCCGGACCGAACCATGCCGAACCACGACTCCAACAACCCACTGCCGAACCATCCATCACCGGACCAAACTCTGCTTAGCAACCACCGATCCAACCCACTGCCGAACCATCCATCACCGGACCAAACTCCGCTTAGCAACCACCGATCCAACCTCTACCGAACCAACCACTCCAAGCACGGCCGAACCAAGCTCCGCCGAACTAGATGTGCCAGGCCAGATTGCTTCAGCCCAGGCCCACCAGCAGCTATATACATCCAAGACCCCTGCCCCCAACCTCAGTCTATAAATAGAGGGGCAGGGGTACAACAATGGCAGACAGGTTTGAGAGCTCAAGCACGGAAGGAACTCTTCAAACAACTTTCTTTTACTTACACCAAAGCTTTGTACTTGTAATCATAACAAAAGAAGAGAAATAACATATAAAGTGGACGTAGGCACATTCTGGCTGAACCACTATAAATCTGCGTGTCTTTTTACATTTTAGCCCCTGTTTTTTACGTATTTGCATAAGTCGCTCAAATTACTAAGAATAACATAAGATCTACTAAATCATACAACTTTGAGGTGTTTGTCCATTTTTTGTGCAAACATTTTTGGTGCTTTCACTGAGAGGTAGAAGCTCGAAGCTTCAGCTTCATCTACTTAACGAGTTTTCCTAACAGCATCGTCCGCCACTTGGAAAACATGCCTCCCAAACAGAGAAAAGATGTTAACAAAGGAAAAAAACATCGCATCCAGCAGTCTTCCTGATCCAGCTGTCGCGAATCAAGTAAATCGTCCTCCTCCAGCAACGGTAACAAATGAAGGACAGGCTAACCCAACCACTCCTGCCACAGAACAGCCTGCAGCAATTACTAGGGCAGATTTGGACTGAGTTGTTGTTGAAGTAACTAACCGCTTCACGTCCCAGCAGGAAGCCTTGGTGGACCATCTCATGTCACGCTTGAGGGACGCTGAAGAATCCAACCGCAACACTGAATCATAGGGCGAGTCCCAGTCTGGAGGATCTCAGAGACAGCAAAGATCTTCCCTCTTCGAAGGAGCTAACGGCAGAAGTAGCCGTGGTAGGAGCCGAGACCGAGCACAGCCCGAAGTTAGGCCTGAGGAAACGTTTGGTACCGAACCCAACAGGGAAGGTACCGGACGAAGGTCGACTGTAGCTGAGCCTGTCATGCTGCCTAACCACAGAAACACCAGTGAACGGGGCCGAGCTAGAGTTCAGCCCGAAGTTGGACCCGAGGAAGTGCTTAGATCAGAACCCAACAGGGGAAGATCAAGGCAAGGGCCAACTGTAGCTGACCCAAGCATGCTCCCAGAAGATCAAAGGCAGCCACTGGAAAATATGAGGAATGATAGACGATACCATCCCTACAGGTTGTCTGGACGGAATCAATCCCACAGAACAGAACCAAACTCATTTCTATCTGCTCCAAGTTCTGATGAAAGGATGGCACGCTTATTCAGAGAGTGTGTCCAACGGGAGCAAAGAGATCGAGGGATAGGCGCTAGGGTAACCAGCCCTTTCGCCCGCAATATCGAAATTGCTATCACCCCCCGAGAATGGAAGATGCCAACAATGGAACCCTACAAAGGAACCTCCGATCCCGTTGTACACTTACAGAGGTACACGCAGCATATGCTCATGAGTGGAGCAACAGAGGGAGTACTGTGCAAATGCTTTCCGCTCTTCTTAGCAGATCTTGCTACCTCCTGGTTCTGTCATCTACCCCAAGGATCCATCAGCTCATGGGAAATGTTGAAAGAAAAATTTATCAGTCAGTTCCGCATTCATGTGGAGCAACCTAAGGACGCTTATTCCTTATCCAGCGTCAAACAGAAACCTGGAGAAAAGCTGCAGCAATATCTAACCAGATTCAACGCCGCAGCAGCCGTAGTTCAAGATGCCGATGAGAAGCTTATCCTAATGGCCCTCTGCAGTGGGGTGCATCCAGACACTAAATTTGCTAGAAGATTGACAAAAGAAAAACCAGCTACTTTACCCGATTTCTTCCATGAAGCCGGGAAATACATGAGGCTTGAGGATGCTGCCATTGAGGGACAGTCAGCACAGCAAAGTAAGACGACCCATGGCAACATCCCTGCTGTGGCGAGGGACGTTCGAAGAAATGATTCCAGAGACAATGCTGGGGGCAAGAAGGTAGAAAAACGCCTATATCGGCCAGGACCAAGATTCGACTCTTACACCCCTTTGAACGAGACCGTCGAAAATATCTTCCTTGCCACCCAAGGCGAAGTTAGATACAAACGCCCACCATACAAGAAGGAATCAGATAACGCACAGAAGTCTGGAAAATTCTGCCGCTTCCACGAATCTTACGGACATGATACCAATGAATGCCATCATCTTCGAGATCTGATTGAGGAACACATCAGAAGGAAGAAACTGGAACGTTATGTAAAAAGTCAAGACAGGACTCCAGCTCCTGCCAATGAAAACCCAAGGCTACCCTCACCAGGGACCGACAGAGGAAACCGCAACGCTAGCAGCTCTAGTCAAGAGAAGATAGTGGTCCATACCATCTCAGGAGGTCCGCACATCGCAGACAGAAGTTGGAGAGAGATGGAAAGATATGGGAAGTCGCTTAGAGACAATAGAGACTGTGTCAATACGGTTATAGAAGAGCGCCACCCAAAGCGGAAAGAAAGTGATGACATCACATTCAGTAAACGCGACCTAGAAGGAAGACAGTACCCTCACATGGATCCCATGGTTATCTCTGCTCGACTCGGTCCCGCCGAAGTTTACCGAATCCTGGTAGACACTGGAAGCTCTGTAAATATCCTGTTCAAACACGCATTCGACAAAATGAAGCTATCAATGAAGGATGTATCTCCCTGCGATAAACCACTACACGGTTTCACTGGAGATGCAAAGATGCCCATCGGGCAGCTGGACCTCTTTGTTGAGATTGGAAGCCATCCCCGCTCCGTTGTAAGGAAATAGACGTTTGTGCTGATAGAAAACCATTCGGCCTACAACGCCTTCCTAGGAAGACCAGCCTTATCTGACTTCCAGATTGTCCTAGCCCCATGGTGCCTGAAAATGAAATTTCCAACAGACAATGGGGTAGGGGAAGTGGAAGGAGACCAGGATATTGCACGAGACAGCTATGTAACCGAACTTCGCAACAACCACAGGAAAGATAAAGGGAAAGGTGCAGAGATTGCCCTCTGCACAAAAAGCCTTGAAGCATAGCAACTAAAGAAAGCCCCTCCTCTTCGATACACCAGCGACCCTTTCAATGAATTAGACCCTAGGGACAAAGAGGAGGAGGCCACCGCCGAGCCTGCAGAGGCTATGGAGTTTATATCTGTAGACAAGCAGGACCCAAGTAGGCTACTGAAAATTGGGTCCCAGCTGAAAGCTGAATTGAAGGAACAACTCATTGATTTCCTCCGCCACAACCTGGATGTATTCGCTTGGTCACACGCTGACATGACCAGAATCTCCCCCGACATAGCATGCCACGTATTAAACATTGATCCTACCAAGGCACCTGTAAAGAAAAAAAAGAGAAGTATGGGGGCAGAGCGATCAGCAGCCCTCGATGAAGAAGTAAAGAATCTACTCGCCAATGACTTCATACGAGAAGCTGTTTACCCAGAATGGATCGCCAACCCGGTACTAGTAAAGAAGGCTAATGGGAAGTGGCGGACCTGCATTGACTTCTCCAACCTAAACGACGCCTGCCCAAAGGATTGCTTCCCGCTTCCCAGAATCGACCAACTTGTAGACAGCACAGCCGGGCACGAACTCCTATCTTTTATGGATGCATACTCAGGATATAACCAAATTCCTATGCATGCTCCCGACCAAGACCACACTAGTTTCATCACCGACCGGGGTTTATACTGCTACAAAGTGATGCCCTTCGGACTTAAAAATGCAGGAGCCACCTACCAGCGCCTCGTCAACAAGATGTTTGCAGGGCTAATAGGACAAACTATGGAAGTATATGTGGACGACATGCTGGTGAAATCACGAAAAGCCGAAGATCACGTAAGCCACCTAGGCGGAATGTTCCAGGTACTTCGATAGTATGGAATGAAGTTGAATCCACTAAAGTGCTCCTTCGGAGTGTCATCGGGAAAAATTCTTAGGGTTCATCGTCCATGCTCGAGGGATTGAAGCAAACCCTGAACAAGTCCGAGCATTAAGGGACATCAAGATACCTTCCACCCGAAAGGAGATGCAAAGCCTAAATGGAAAAGTGGCCGCCCTAAGCCGATTCATCTCCAAAGCAACGGACAAGTGCGTCCCCTTTTTCGAAGCTCTAAAGAAAGATAAAGGAAAGTTCGAATGGACGGACGAATGCTTAACCGCTTTCCTTAACCTAATCGAACACCTCCAGAAACCACCGGTACTCTCGACCCCAAGCGAAGGCGAAGAATTATACCTATACCTTGCTGTGTCGTCTCACGCTTTAAGCGCTGCCTTGGTAAGGGAAGACAACCGCACGCAACGACCAGTTTACTTCGTCAGTAAAAGGTTTACTGGGGCAGAAGTCAGATATCCTAAACTTGAAAAGTTAGCATACTGTTTACTAATCACTTCACGAAAACTACGTCACTACTTCCAATCCCATTCCATCAAAGTTCTGACCGATCAACCACTGAGGCAGGTACTCCATCGTCCCGACACTTCCGGGCGACTACTTAAATGGTGTATTGAGCTGAGTCAATATGATATCACCTATCACCCTCGCACCCCCATCAAGGGACAAGCCATGGCTGATTTCATTGCAGAATTCACTACCAACGAGGATAAGGAGCAACTGGAAATAACGGAAGATATCAAGTGGAATCTCTTTGTGGACGGTGCATCTAACGAACAAGGCTCGGGGGCAGGTGTGGTAATAATCACTCCCAGGGGAAATAAACTGCACTATGCTATAAGGTTGGAGTTCGCTGCCACCAACAACGATGCAGAATATGAAGCAGTGATAGCTGGACTAGAAATTGCCATAGAAATCGGAGCCAGTTCTTTGTGTCTTCACAGCGATTCTCAACTTATTGTTAATCAAATACTAGGAGAATTCCAAGCTCGAGAGGAACGACTCATAGCATATCTAAAGAAGACCAAGTTGCTTCTCAGCCGATTGGATCAGTACTTAGTCAAACACATCCCTCGGGAAGAGAACCAAGAGGCCGACGAATTGGCAAAGCAAGCGAGTATGAGA
Organism: Allium fistulosum; assembly: GCA_030737815.1. Taxonomy (NCBI): domain Eukaryota; kingdom Viridiplantae; phylum Streptophyta; class Magnoliopsida; order Asparagales; family Amaryllidaceae; genus Allium; species Allium fistulosum. The sequence continues at coordinate 514,417,400 of CM060908.1, read as the reverse complement.
GACATCGCCATCTTCGGGGCAGTAACCATCTCAAAGCAAAAGGTCCCAAGTTTTGAGCAAGTGAATCTGATAGCCGCAGCCGAAGAAGCAACTTGGATGACTCCCATCCGAGACTACCTACAAAGTGGCGCACTACCCAACGGGCGTAATGAAGTCAAGAAAATCTTGAGGAAAGCGTCCCGCTATACAATACAAGAAGACATCCTCTATCGGCGCGGTTTCTCTAACCCATTATTAAGGTGTGTCGCCGGAAGGGAAGCCAAGGAAATCTTATCCAACATCCATCAGGGGAGCTGTGGAGATCACACCGGGGGGCAAACATTAGCAAAAAAGATACTCCGATACGGATATTTCTGGCCTACCTTAAGCAAGGACGCCTTAGATTTCGTCAAGAAGTGTAACAGATGCCAAAAATTTGCTAAGATCCCTCGGCTACCAACAACCGAGATTACTCAGATGACCAGCCCTTGGCCCTTCGCGATATGGGGAATTGACTTAATCGGCGAGCTACCAATGGGCCGAGGCGGGGCCAAATATGCTATAGTGGCAGTTGATTATTTCACCAAATGGGTGGAAGCGGAACCTCTAAATAAAGTATCTTCAGCAAAAGTTATTAACTTCTTGATCAAAAATGTTCTATGCAGGTACGGAGTCCCACTCAAAATCATATCAGACAATGGACTTCAATTTGACAGCGAGGAATTCGCCAACTGGTGCCAAGAACACAGAATTCATAAAAGCTTCTCATCCGTAGCATATCCCCAGGCAAACGGACAAGTCGAAGCAGTCAATAAAATTCTGAAAACTCTAATCAAAAAGAAGCTCGAAAAGTCAAAGGGCGCTTGGGTGGATGAACTTCCTACGGCACTATGGGCCTATCGCACATCTTTCAGAACATCGACAGGGCACACTCCTTTCTCTTTGGCATACGGATCGGAGGCTATGCTCCCAGTTGAAACTATTGTGCCTTCCCATCGTCGGATCCACTATAACCCAGAAGAGAACGAAGAACTCCTTCACATGTCTTTGGATCTAATCGAGGAGAGAAGAAACGATGCAATCCTCAAAACAGCAGCCCACAAGCAAAAAGTGGCAGCACAATACAACTCCAAAGTCAGGCATCGTACCTTGCAGGAAGGGGATCTTGTCCTCAAGCGAATCTTCCCTCGCCTCGGAGCACTAGACCCAATCTGGGATGGACCATATGTAATTCATAAAGATCTCCACAACGGAGCCTATATTTTGTCAACAGTGGACGGAGAGGTGTTCCAGAGGGCATGGAACATCCAACACCTCCGTCGATACATTTCTTAACTTGTATTGCCCATATGAGGTGAATTAACAAAGAGAATCAGTGGACGTAGGCATTTTCGTGCCGAACCACTTTAAAAAACCTTGTCTCCTTTTTAACTTGTTCCTTTGTATCTTGGCTGCTTGTTAACTTTATCCTTTTCTGTTGAACAAAATCCTGAGTATATAGCATTTCTATTCAAAGCACTCCACAATGCAACTTCACGTGGACAAGACCCAACAGGTACTATGCGAATCTATGCCCTCGCCAATGAGACACTTTCGCTCCAGCATCCCTCTGCTGCGGGTTAACTCATTGCTCGCGACGGCCCTTAAAGCCAACTGTAATGAGCCGATTATAAGCCACCGAGAAGGCCGACTATAGCCGAGGCAGCTCATTACGGCGTTAGGCTCGCCGGCAACTGTGAACCGACTATAAGCCCCAACATAAGGTGTGGCCAGCCAGGGGCAGTTCATAGTTGACGATCGGCACCCACGCTAGCCGGCCACAGTAAATCGAATAATACCCACGATTACGGGCCATAATGGCCCGGGTAGTTACTGTGCGCGATCTCGTCTCCGATGTGTCTTAAGTGCGGCTGTGGTAAAAAAGAATTAACTCCCCGCGGAGGCGTAAGATGGGTGACAAATGTCTCCAAGACCCACAGCTAGGGAAAGTGACTACAAAACCCGTTTGCCACGAACTTAAGCACATCGAAGGCCTTCCGTGATTGGAAGTTTTACTATTTCACGTATTTCAATTTTACTTAAAAAGCTTTTTTTCCTATCCCCTATAACAATCCCTAAAGTACATGATACAGAGTAGGAGATACTCGCCAATGGGTGTGGGGACTCACAGTGGCAGGACATTCGGCTACATTCCATGCTCGGTTCTACAAGATATTCAAGACTGCCATCTACGATTAAAACATGAAAGGCGGTATTTTCTTCTTTTATGTACAAATACATGACTATAATTTGTTCACACCACACGCTAATATTGCAAGTCATAAAATTATGGTTTAGAACCAGAGTCTGACATCAAACACAATTTAATTACAAGAATATACATAGCTAACATTTCTCATACGATATGTCGAAATAACAACAAATATTCAAGAAACGACAAAATTAGCTTAAGTTAAAAAAAAAAAAAATTTACACGTCAAGCATAATGTTGATTGTCACAAGTAGCAAGAATTACAACTTAGAAGTTACTCTACTGTCTTAAGACTAACATATACAACCATGCCAAGCCTACAAAAAGAATTTTCCAGGTCTAATCAGGGAGCCGGTTGCGTCGGAGTCTTGTCCTTGCTCTGTTGCCCGCCTGTCCGGTCATAAAAAGGATTCATTAGTAATAAGCAACCAAGTTAATCGGGAAGCTGAAAAGGAAAACTTACCAGCATAAGCTTACTGGCCACTCTGGTCGTCATCATCCACTTGCACCCCTGCCTCCTCAGCAGCGAGCAACCGCATACCCTCCTTCACTGCCGCCTTCTCCCACTTGGCAAACTGGGCAGTGACCGCATCCATGCTGAAGGCCACGCCACCATCTTTATCCGCGTCGGCCTTGGACTCTTCCAAAGCCCGAAGATAGATCTTAGCCATGACCCTGGGATAATCATCCATCCAAGAGAGATTTCCCTGCTTCCAAGTTCGTAAATACATATCCTGGAGCATGTCATCCATCATTCCCTCATTCTCCTCAAACTCCCTCATCCGGGCCTCGGAAGCCGACAACCTTCCGACGGCAGCATCTCTCTCCAATCTGTATCTCGAGCAATCAGCCTGAAGGGACCTCCGCATCACCTCCATCTCTTCCCTCAACTTAGCTTGAGCAAGCTCTGCAGCCTCAAGTTTCTCGGACAATTCCTCCACCTGCTCGAGATCCGCTTTCCGAACCTCATCCACCGTGGCAATAGCCATGTCAATCCGCTCTTTGCAAGTAGATTCCATTTTCCGCAATTCGGCCCGACTGGCCTCTTCCATGGTTTTCCTTAGGCGCCCAGTAGCAGCCTCATGCTGAGAAATCTGAATAGTCTGATCCGCAAGCTGTTTGGCCTGATCCGAAACCACCAATCGAAGTCGGATATTGGCGCTCCCAATCTCCTCTCCGGCCTTAACCAGCCGAGCATGATGCCCCATCAGCCTCTTGGTCTCCTCTACCACCCGATCAATATTAGCCTTGGCCTCATCTCCCATAGTGACTATACGAGTAGTGAGTAAATCGAGATCTAAGGACTTGGCTTCATCAAGTACTCGTACCATGGGGTTACGGGGGAGAAGGTGTTCACCAGTGACTTCGTCAAAAGTAATATCATGAGAGCTTGGATCCAGATCAGGATGACCCGCAAATGGATTACGAGCCAAGTCGGGACGGTCGATATGAATAACAGAAGGGTTTCCGGACGGGTGCGGAGAAGGTGCAAACTCGCTACCCTCCTCAGTAATATCATGAAGAGGCTGAGCCGGAGGCTGAGGACCGGGCGAAGTTTCGGATAAAGAATGACTCCTCTTCCTCTGCTGAATACCCTCTTCGATGACCCTAAGAAGAGGACGGTAGCCGACTACATCCCCGGAGCGTTGGGTTGAGGGCTTCGGCTTAGCAGAAATTTTGGAAAGTTTATATTGCTCAATCCTGTGTCGAAGGTCTGAAGCTTTGGACGTCTTGCCTGCTCCTGATATAAAGAACAAGTGCCACAAACTTACATTACTATACGATTCGAGAAACGCGGTAAATTACAAGTTAAAAAAGGAAAAGAAACACAGCTGTGGTTGTACAAACCCTGGGGAGGAGTGGGATACTGCAATAAGTCCTGGATTTCATTCCAGGACGGGAGCGGGTCATAAAACATTCCTAAGTCCCTATCATTAATGAAGCATGCAGGAGTCAAGAGTTCACCTTGAGTCGTCGGAGCCACCTTGGCTGGAATGGTCGGAGAAGACTCACTTGCACCAGTCCCGGCTTTGTCCGCCTTCCCGGTCTTCTCTGCCAAAGCCGGATCCTCATCCAACCCCTCAAAAGCCTGGTGGAACGCATCATCCGTCCACTCCTGAATCTCGCCCGCTTGCCCAGGAAGTAGGGCCCCGATGCCATCGCCACCTTTGTCACCATCCCGACCATCTCCACCCTCGCCTCTTTCCTCCTCTATGTCTTCCTCCTACCGGGTAAGTGGACAATTGCTGGGGGAGGGACCGTCCGATTTCTTGAGTTTCTTACCTCCGACAGCTGGAGGTTTTGTGAAAGGTTTCCTCTTGCTACCCTCTGCCGTAACACCTTCCTTGGTCTGAGCAGCCGCCCTCTCCTCCGCCGTTTCCCTTAACTTAACTACAGACTGCTGCGGAAGGATTAAGTTATATTCCAGAAGAATCGCATTTCTAATCAAGAAGGCAGATGATCTATATTTCCCAAGAATGGCTTCTATCTCAGCCGCCGTCTGAACCAGGCGGTCAGTCTCCACAACCGGAAAGCCACCTGTCGCTAGCAAAAATGAGAAAGTATGAGAAGAAGCACCGCAATCGGAATAGAAATTATAAGTAAAAGCATCAACTTACATCCAGAGGTAAAGCGCCGGATTGAAACGGAGTCGTCCCTAACAAAGAACCACTCTTTCTTGAACATGCTGAATTTAGAGTACAGATCCAAGACCGGTTTGAAGGTCACGGCTGACTCCAAGCTAATGTATGGGGATCCTTTCTTGTAGCTTCTCAAATTATATAAGTACCGGATCTCCCGGTTGGAAGGAGGGCGCCCGTACTTCCTCTGAAAGATGACGAAAAGGCTCGCCAGTATGGCATAAGAGTTGGGCTGAAGCTGGAATGGGGCCACCTTTAGATACGTGAGGAAGCTGACTACCCAAGCATTGAGAGGCGGGATAGCACCACACATACAATGGTACCTACTATAAGCAAAGTACCCTTCGGGAGGATTGTATGGCATGACTCCTGGGCCCGGCAACAGCATGAGGGCTCTATCGATCCCAAAGGAACGAGATATAACATCGAGCTGCTCCTCTTTGAGAGAGCTAGGAAAGCAGTCAGGCGGGGAATCCAGCAGCTCCTGGGGACCATGTCCATCCACTAATGACCTTGGGGCGGGCCCATGACGCTCCGATCCTGATTGAGCTGGGGGCACGGCCGAGGACTCTCCTTCGCCCCCAGACTTCTTCTTATCTGACCTGGTTTCAACTCTTCGAGACATTTATCTGCGGCACAAGAAAAGCACACTATTAGAACGAGAGGTACAGAAATATAAGCAAGCAAGTGTGTAAAGCGATCAAGCATGTACAAGCCAGAAATTTCTCTCATGATTCAAAAATAAATGCCCATTCGATATTAAAGGTGCAAAGCTCCATTTGGCATTCATGTTCATTCGGTATTCGAACCCTCTATTTCATTCGGTAGCCCAACATAGAGTCGTTCGGCACGCCGAATATGAGGAAACATTCGGCATTAAAAACCTTTCGGGTTCATTCGGCAAGAGAAGACATACCTGATTCGGCACAAGATTGATTCGGCAAGAGGTTGATTCGGTACAAGAGATTGATTCGGCAAGAGGTTGATTCGGTACAAGGGGTTGATTCGGTACAAGGGGTTGATTCGGTACAAGGTTGATTCGACGCTCAAACTGATTCAGTAAGGGATAACAAAGGGAATATAGCCCCTATTTATAGACGTGCACAGGATAGCCGGACCAATCGGTCCAGCACCCGAAACCGAATGAAGCTATACCCAATCAAAGAAAAAACAAAGCGCGACATACGCCGACATATGCCCCACTTTGGGGGGCAAATGTTGGGTGTGTTTCCAACCCCATCGAACCAAAAGAAAAGAGGGAGCCAAGCCTCTCCTCCTCGATGCCGAACCAAGGGCAAAGCCATTGCCACCGATCCAGAACACCACCATTCAAGCACCGGTTCGGCCTCACTACCGGTCCAATCATCACGTCTCCATACCGAACCAACTTACTCCCGGACCGAACCATGCCGAACCACGACTCCAACAACCCACTGCCGAACCATCCATCACCGGACCAAACTCTGCTTAGCAACCACCGATCCAACCCACTGCCGAACCATCCATCACCGGACCAAACTCCGCTTAGCAACCACCGATCCAACCTCTACCGAACCAACCACTCCAAGCACGGCCGAACCAAGCTCCGCCGAACCAGATGTGCCAGGCCAGATTGCTTCAGCCCAGGCCCACCAGCAGCTATATACATCCAAGACCCCTGCCCCCAACCTCACTCTATAAATAGAGGGGCAGGGGTACAACAATGGCAGACAGGTTTGAGAGCTCAAGCACGGAAGGAACTCTTCAAACAACTTTCTTTTACTTACACCAAAGCTTTGTACTTGTAATCATAACAAAAGAAGAGAAATAACATATAAAGTGGACGTAGGCACATTCTGGCTGAACCACTATAAATCTGCGTGTCTTTTTACATTTTAGCCCCTGTTTTTTACGTATTTGCATAAGTCGCTCAAATTACTAAGAATAACATAAGATCTACTAAATCATACAACTTTGAGATGTTTGTCCATTTTTTGTGCAAACAAATCCATATTATATTCCAAAATTTTAAATTTAAACATAACACATGTTATATATTTATCACAAATTAAATACAAAATATTAATATAAATTTGAAAATATTTAAACACAATGAATGAATACCTGAACATATGGGTTACTATGATAGACATTCACATTTCTTAACATTACTAATTTACATTATAAATATAACAGACACAACAATTATTACCTAACTTATAATTTTTATAACTTACCTATACTCAACAGATTTATATAAATCTACACAACAGATAACTCATACAACATATTATATATATACAACATTACTTTATTTTTCTTTTTACTGTAGAACAGATTATCTAAAACTCAAGTAAACATATATACGTATGCATACAACTCATTTAACACTTCAACTAACAGATTTATATGAACTATATATAATATATATATAACCGTAGCCAAAATGTACACAGTAGGTTGAATAGCTTATGCATTCTAACAAATAAATACATATATACTTGTATATAACTAATATAGAATATATATATATAGGTGCAAACTGATGTTCATACTTTGACAGACGCCGCTAATATAAATTATCTACTGTACCCCTTTTACCAATATTAAGACACATATACTTGTACTACAAACCATATTATATATAGTACTGGGATACTATTGTAAAAATGTATAAATATAGATATAAAACAGTTAAATTTTATGTAACGAATGCGGATTTTGCCCGCTCGAAAATCGACATCCATACTTTACATCGTACTTGAATGCCGTAAATTCGACCGTTCAAATCCGAGTCGCCGGAGCTTATAACACAATTAAGTAAATAACACAGCGGAATAAATGAATAATATATTGGTATACAACACTGATACAATATCTGATACAACAGAGTGATACAATGAATATCAATATACATCAGAGATATGATACAAGAACAGCAGCGGAACAGAAACAATAACATCAGCAACGGATAATCTCCGTCTTCAAAACGCCAATCCAGATATAGCTCGAACTCCCAATAACGATGCACAAAGATAAGCAAGTGCAGTCTGATCCAAAGACTGAACTAGCTCCAGATAATCTACTCAACCTGAATATCTGAGAAACCCAACTCTAGACTGCCCGTGTGGAAAATAATGGACACCCAGAGTTTAGGAAGGGAACAATAAACTCCGAATCAGTCATGGGACTGGTGTGAGCAACAAAAACAATTTATCTCTAAAAACGAATAGCAGAGAGTTTAAAGTCAATTCACAATGCTTTAGGAAAATGAAACTACCATAAGACCTCCCACCACACACACAATGCAAATGCAGAATTGGAGGAGATTTCTTCTTATGATAGTCAAAGATGCTTACTACGCAAAAATCAAATCATTTTTGATATTATTATTAGTGCATAGAGGAAAACATTTCGAAAGTAGAATATAAATCTTAGCCAGCATAGACATTTCGAACTATGCCTACTATAGCTACCATCCAAACAGTGGGGCACCACCATAAGTAGATGGCAGGTACTACAACTAAAACTGTACACAGTTCGTATTGGAAGATGGATTTCCAACAAATGGTCAGGCTAAGGAACTTCCTATGCCACGAAGGAACGCCTCTGGAATGACGTCCCGAGAACCTAACCGGATCTCTGCCAACACAAGGCCGGGTTACCTCTGCAAAAATAGGTAACTACTGACACGCGTATGCCATCCCCCGATCGTAACCGATCTTCCCGAGGATCCTCGATTTCCAACAACTACATCAGAATAATAATGCAGTAACCACATAGGTTAAGTATCTGGGCTCCATACCATGATACCACCTCTATCCAGAAGGAATGACATACACTAAGGGGCGCTACTCCCTAGAACCTTGCCGCATCTTTCCTGTTTTGACCATTTTCGGGGTGTGAGGCTCGACGAAGTCTCGTCCACAAAGCTACGCTTTGTCACAAAGCCATGCTTCGGGTCAAACAAATGATCAAAGAAATGATCACAAAGATATAAGATCAAACAAATGATCATATCGCAAATGATCAAACAATGATCATCACACAGCAACACTCAGCATGTCACATTACCAAATTGGGAATATATCGCTGATAAATTTCAACTACATAACCTCTGAGCTCGTACGTCTTAGAGAAGGGTGTTAAGCTAAGAGAATAAATTCTCCGCCACCAACAGAAATGTATTTGAAAGAAATCGACTTTATATCTCAAAGTGTAATGTCAGACATACAATCCATACAAGTCTGTTCCGGGTTCGAACAGAACCGAAGGCACTTCTCACGAAGCCCTTGCAAATCCGGATAATTTCCAATCACTTCCGGACTTCCCGTCACTAAGGATGATAAAACCTCTATATCGGGGATCAGCCGATGCAGAGTAACTCGACGGTAATCCTTCCATTTTCAAAAATATCCGGTCTTCAACACCGATCATCAAATGCCATCCATTACGACGTATCACATATTCGGAATGGGTTATACGACCCAAAGGTCCTTTCTCGACTAACCCGAATAGTGAGCGAAATATTTAAAAATATATGGATATGAGATTTCAATTAAGTCACAACTTAAAACCCAAAATTTTTCATTCGAATGGTTAAAACAAATTACCATTTCAAATCTTTTGAACAAAAAGATTCAATTTACAAAGTTAACCCTATTCACAAAGATTCATTCATATATTTCGAAACAATTTCCATTTCACTTGGATTAACTTGTTAAATCTTTAAATTAAAGATTTAACTTATAGCTTTCAAACTGTTTCATAACTTGGAAATTATCTTCATTTTCAAACTAGAAATCATTTCAACACAAATTGGAAATTCATTTCTTATGTGAAAGCTTTTGTTATTTGAAAACAGGTAGTTTTCGTTTCAGAAAAATTCAATTTTATTTATACGAGTTACAGCCTTTGAATTTAAATTCAAATTCCCCAAATCAAAACCTTTAAAATAGTTCAACCTATGTATAACTGGTATAACATCTTTAATCCCTAGTTTCGAATCATAGAATTTAATTTGAACTTAAGTTTAAAAACAAATTATTTAAACTTCAAACTTTATCAAGGTATTCAAAATAAATTCCATCTTTGAAATTCCATTTCAAAGCTTTTCACTTTAAACCCGAAATTTCTAATTTCAAAATCAATTGAAATTAAAATTTCAATTTCAAAAACATCAGATTTAAATTATCTGTGACTTAACCGATTTCCACGTGAAATCCATATTTGTGTGTGTATGGTGTAGTCCAGGGGTTTTACACATAATAGTGCAACATCAATCATCACAGATATATCGATAAGCGGTATAATCGATAACGCTTATCTTCATTCACAGATTCATAGATAAAATAAATTTATCTGTCATAAAGATTCACAATTATAATTCGATGTGGGTTTCGGATAACCAACTGGAATCCGACTCCCTGTCACATCGAAATTCAAATGCCGTTTTACGGGCCAAGGGGTTTCATATTAATATAACAATATATCACATAAACAGAAATCACAGATCATGACATAAATCAGGACGTATCACAAAGCATCATATATCAGGGATATCAAACAATTCCTATCATTCAACAGAATCCAAACATTCATAAGTAAGATCAAATAATTTATCTGATTAATTTAAATCAGATTTATTACTTATGAATAAATTACTAATCCTGGTTAATCAACATTAATTAATTACAAATCATCCTGATTAATTATCCTTTAATCATTTAATTAATCAATTTAACTATTTAATTACTTTTAATTAAGTAATTATCTTCACGCAATTAATTACCTTAATTTATCAATTAACCTTAATCATGTAATTAACTTAAACTTAATCATTGATTAACCTTTAATCATTTATTAATTATCCTATAATTATTAATTAAGAAATTGATTTAATTATTCTTTAATTACTATCATTAAGTAATTAACTCTCAACAAATTAATAAATCCTTAACTAATACATAATTAACTTTTAATTAAGTAATTATCAATAAATCTCAAATTAATGATCTTTTAAATCTTAAGATAAACCATTTATCTTAATTACTTATTTAATCACATCATCAATTTTTATTTGGAAACACTTAAGAATTTTCTTTTCCTTTTTTATTTATTTATAAGCATTCCAATATAATTATAATTTGAAAATCAGATCTTTGGAAACTTGACTTAAATCTTGCTTATAAATTAAATTCGAAACTGGGTTTATTTTTTTCTTTGAAACTTATTCTTAAATTTAAAACCTTAAAACATGTTCCCTTTTAAACTCTGGAAATCTGGTATTCAAATTAACAAAACCCGAGTTAATTCAAATTCTTCCCGAGCAACTACTCGAGTAACCCGCATCTTCTTCTTGCTTCGAGCCAATCCTCAACTTACTCGAGACAAACCCGAGTAACTCTGCTTCTTCCCTAACCCTTCTTCCCACTTCCAGTTCGATGCACACGCGTGCACGGTGCACACGATCCAGATCGCCACCGATCAACTCTCCGACCATGGACAGAACCGAGATGACCTCGCCTACCCCCTCGACCATCTACCTTGACGTTGCCTCCGACCAATCAAATTTCGCATTTCGAACCCACCTGAAATGCTACCATCGATCGAAAAATGGTACTGGCCACCATCTCCGATAACTGGAACCTCCACCGTCCTTCCTAAAGTCGCTCCACTCTCCGACGAACCCAACCCCCTAATATCACGAAGCTCGATCAAACCGTGAAGACGAACTCGTCTCGTTTTCCGGCCGTATCACAATCGAGCCTTAAACCCTAAATTGGATTCGTTCAACCAATTCACGTATTAGAAAATTTATTCAACAATTTTTCTAAAATCCTAGGTGTTCAAACCTGCTTCCAGCATAACCTTATCATTTAAAATCAATTTGATCATCAGGAAATGGTTTAAATGCAAGAACTGTTCAACTACGAACTACTCTAAGCACACTCGACTAAAAATCACCATTCGAGTCTTAAAAATCATATTTTGTGTTGAGGATTCAATTTACATCCCTGAACTTAAAAATTAAAAGATTTAAATTTTGACTAATTTAAAAGTTTTGCTCAGTTCTTTAATTACCAGAGACATTGAGAAGTTGTTTAACTTTAATAATTTTCTTTCTTAAACTTAGATGATCATCAAACAAACAACTTTTGTTTTAACTGTAAGTCTTAATAGCAGGTAGAATAAGAGGAAGTGTTTTCTTGAAGTTGTTACAGAGGCATATGCATGCAGACATACATCATCAATTCTGCATACATACATACACATAAATATGCATTCAAACAAGTTACAACTTTTTCCATCACATTCATCATCACTGAACACAAATAAAATAGAAGATGGAGTTTTAAAGAAAGATTGCTCACCTTGTATGAAGAGCAGAGGATACAGGGAAGCTTTTGTTCCCAGGCTTGAAATGTTTTTTTGAAAAATTTGACATTGCTTCAGGCTTTTAAATTTAGCTTTAGCTCAGTTGAATCTGATCATCCACATGCTTGACTAAGGTGCATTTGCATGTCTTAGATCAGTATCAGGTTGAAGAACTTGCTTTGTTTGATCTTCTTATTAGAATTGATTTAGTTGCTTCTTTTTTTTGAAACTGCAGTTGCTTTTCTTCTTTGTTTTAAATCTTTGTTTCTTGTTTTGAGTTGAAAATAAGCTTCATTTGAAATACACTTACTGGTAGGCTAAGTTGTTTGATGTTTTCTCAGTTGTAATCGAATGAAACAGAGATGTAGAAAATGATGTATATAACAAAAGGTTTACAGGTTGTTTTATATTGTTCGTACAAAAGAGGTATTTTCTAGTGTAAGCTTTCTTTATTGGTCAGAGATTTTTATCTCAAATTGGAGGCTGAGATGAAATGTTGTACAAGATGATACACTAGCATTTATTAGCTTGTACCAGGTCATATTTTCTCCTCCTTCTTTAGTTCGGTTGAGAGTATCTTGTATTAATTGCTTTGTACCATCATGTTTATTTATATACTTTTTTTCTTTGTATTGACTTCGGCTGCATAATATATGAGATGTTGTATGTAGTTAGAGATGCAACCCTTTAATGCATATGTACCTTTATACTTATCATATGCTTTCTTTTCGGCTGAAGATATTAACATTGCCTTGTTTGATAAGCTACAACCTTATGTTCTCTTTTGTTCATGCTTATGTATAATATTATTATTATCTTGCTTGATTCTAATTTACAAGCTTTTGTATTTGAGCTTTGTATTTGTTTTCTAAGTCTACTTATCTTATTTTTCTTGTACATGAATACACATATCTTTGCTTTGGTCACATTGCTTTGTAATACTATTGAATGTATTATTATCTTCATATTTATCTACATTTATTCATATTTATTGCCTTATATTATTTTATTTTACTTATATATTTATTTCTATTTTTAAACCATTTATTTACAATTTAAACACAAATCAAATATATATTATATTATTTCAAATTTAGTCAGATATGTTCAAATACAGATATATATATTCTCATATATACACATGTATACAATATTTTAATTTTAAATGATTTATACAGAATATATATGGATTCGGGGAAACTCGCATCACTTAATCAATTTTCTAATTAAATTTACAAATTTTTTATCCAAAAATTTATTTAATCACTCAATTTAATTCAAGAATTCAATAAATTATTAATTTAAATTAAATTAAAATCTAGGGTCGTTACAAACTTCCCCCCTTAAAAGAATTTCGTCCTCGAAATTGCCAAGGAGACAAAAAGACAGATGAAGAATATTTCACCAACTCAAACTGAACATCTATTCTGCATTTGGCTTACCAAATCAGAATATCAATAACAGATACAAGAACAAATCTGTTTGACACTTCACAAAATACTCGGGTTATCCAAATCTACGAAATATACAAGGGCATCGGTCAGTTCGAAGGGATAACTAACCATTCGTAGAATGTATTGGGACCCAAAGGATAGATAGATATATGGATACAATTTTAAAACTTTCAGTCTAGAACTAAAGTATACCTATCAACCATAGCAAACAAAACAACCAATACATCCAAACAAACAACTTGGCCTATCTGGAGTTTATGTCCCATATTAATATATCGAATTTTTTTCTTCCTGGATTTACCAGAAATTATCGAAGAATTGAGAAAAGATGTTGAACAAAAGAGATTGATAGAGAAATCTATTTCCACTGTTACAGGGTATTGACCATTTACAGTCGTACTTCCCTGTCCCCTATCTCGTCCTCTTCTTGCACTCATATCTACTATCAGTGGATAGTGAGAGAATTTACTGAGACGTTCAGACTGATATCTTAGGGATACACTCATTCTAGAGTTTACTTCACTCTATCTCTAATGAGCTACTTAACGTGTTATACTCCTGAGCTAAAGTTCAACCTTAGCTCTGATACCAAATGTAACGAATGCGGATTTTGCCCGCTCGAAAATCGACATCCATACTTTACATCGTACTTGAATACCGTAAATTCGACCGTTCAAATCCGAGTCGTCGGAGCTTATAACACAATTAAGTAAATAACACAGCGGAATAAATGAATAATATATTGATATACAACACTGATACAATATCTGGTACAACAGAGTGATATAATGAATATCAATATACATCAGAGATATGATACAAAAACAGCAGCGGAACAGAAACAATAACATCAGCAACGGATAATCTCCGTCTTCAAAACGCCAATCCAGATATAGCTCGAACTCCCAATAACGATGCACAAAGATAAGCAAGTGCAGTCTGATCCAAAGACTGAACTAGCTACAGCTAATCTACTCAACCTGAATATCTGAGAAACCCAACTCTAGACTGCCCGTGTGGAAAATAGTGGGCACCCAGAGTTTAGGAAGGGAACAATAAACTCCGGAACAGTCATGGGACTGGTGTGAGCAACAAAAACAATTTATCTCTAAAAACGAATAGCAGAGAGTTTAAAGTCAATTCGTAATGCTTTAGGAAAATGAAACTACCATAAGACCTCCCACCACACACACAATGCAAACGCAGAATTGGAGGAGATTTCTTCTTATGATAGTCAAAGATGCTTACTACGCAAAAATCAAATCATTTTTGATATTATTATTAGTGCATAGTGGAAAACATTTCGAAAGTAGAATATAAATCTTAGCCAGCATAGACATTTCGAACTATGCCTACTATAGCTACCATCCAAACAGTGGGGCGCCACCATAAGTAGATGGCAGGTTCTACAACTAAAACCATACACAGTTCGTATTGGAAGATGGATTTCCAACAAATGGTCAGGCTAAGGAACTTCCTATTCCACGAAGGAATGCCTTTGGAATGACGTCCCGAGAACCTAACCGGATCTCTGCCAACACAAGGCCGGGTTACCTCTGCAAAAATAGGTAACTACTGACACGCGTATGCCATCCCCCGATCGTAACCGATCTTCCCGAGGATCCTCGATTTCCAACAACTACATCAAAATAATAATGCAGTAACCACATAGGTTAAGTATCTGGGCTCCATACCATGATACCACCTCTATCCAGAAGGAATGACATACACTAAGGGGTGCTACTCCTTAGAACCTTGCCGCATCTTTCCTGTTTTGACCATTTACGGGGTGTGAGGCTCGACGAAGTCTCGTCCACAAAGCTACGCTTTGTCACAAAGCCATGCTTCGGGTCAAACAAATGATCAAAGAAATGATCACAAAGATATAAGATCAAACAAATGATCATATCGCAAATGATCAAACAATGATCATCACACAGCAACACTCAGCATGTCACATTACCAAATTGGGAATATATCGCTGATAAATTTCAACTACATAACCTCTGAGCTCGTACGTCTCAGAGAAGGGTGTTAAGCTAAGAGAATAAATTCTCCGCCACCAACAGAAATGTATTTGAAAGAAATCGGCTTTATATCTCAAAGTGTAATGTCAGACATACAATCCATACAAGTCTGTTCCGGGTTCGAATAGAACCGAAGGCACTTCTCACGAAGCCCTTGTAAATCCGGATAATTTCCAATCACGTCCGGACTTCCCGTCACTAAGGATGATAAAACCTCTATATCGGGGATCAGCCGATGCAGAGTAACTCGACGGTAATCCTTCCATTTTCAAAAATATCCGGTCTTCAACACCGGTCATCAAATGCCATCCATTACGACGTATCACATATTCGGAATGGGTTATACGACCCAAAGGTCCTTTCTCGGCTAACCCGAATAGTGAGCGAAATATTTAAAAATATATGGATATGGGATTTCAATTAAGTCACAACTTAAAACCCAAATTTTTTCATTCGAATGGTTAAAACAAATTACCATTTCAAATCTTTTGAACAAAAAGATTCAATTTACAAAGTTAACCCTATTCACAAAGATTCATTCATATATTTCAAAACAATTTCCATTTCACTTGGATTAACTCGTTAAATCTTTAAATTAAAGGTTTAAATTATAGCTTTCAAACTGCTTCATAACTTGGAAATTATCTTCATTTTCAAACTAGAAATCATTTCAACACAAATTGCAAATTCATTTCTTATGTGAAAGCTTTTGTTATTTGAAAACAGGTAGTTTTCGTTTCAGAAAAATTCAATTTTATTTATACGAGTTACAGCCTTTGAATTTAAATTCAAATTCCCCAAATCAAAACCTTTAAAATAGTTCAACCTATGTATAACTGGTATAACATCTTTAATCCCTAGTTTCGAATCATAGAATTTAATTTGAACTTAAGTTTAAAAACAAATTATTTAAACTTCAAACTTTATCAAGGTATTCAAAATAAATTCCATCTTTGAAATTCCATTTCAAAGCTTTTCACTTTAAACCCGAAATTTCTAATTTCAAAATCAATTGAAATTAAAATTTCAATTTCAAAAACATCAGATTTAAATTATCTGTGACTTAACCGATTTCCACGTGAAATCCATATTTGTGTGTGTATGGTGTAGTCCAGGGGTTTTACACATAATAGTGCAACATCAATCATCACAGATATATCGATAAGCGGTATAATCGATAACGCTTATCTTCATTCACAGATTCATAGATAAAATAAATTTATCTGTCACAAAGATTCACAATTATAATTCGATGTGGGTTTCGGATAACCAACTGGAATCCGACTCCCTGTCGCATCGAAATTCAAATGCCGTTTTACGGGCCAAGGGGTTTCATATTAATATAACAATATATCACAGAAACAGAAATCACAGATCATGACATAAATCAGGACGTATCACAAAGCGTCATATATTAGGGATATCAAACAATTCCTATCATTCAACAGAATCCAAACATTCATAAGTAAGATCAAAGAATTTATCTGATTAATTTAAATCAGATTTATTACTTATGAATAAATTACTAATCCTGGTTAATCAACATTAATTAATTACAAATCATCCTGATTAATTATCCTTTAATCATTTAATTAATCAATTTTAACTATTTAATTACTTTTAATTAAGTAATTATCTTCACGTAATTAATTACCTTAATTTATCAATTAACCTTAATCATGTAATTAACTTAAACTTAATCATTGATTAACCTTTAATCATTTATTAATTATCCTTTAATTATTAATTAAGAAATTGATTTAATTATTCTTTAATTACCATCATTAAGTAATTAACTCTCAACAAATTAATAAATCCTTAACTAATACTTAATTAACTTTTAATTAAGTAATTATCAATAAATCTCAAATTAATGATCTTTTAAATCTTAAGATAAACCATTTATCTTAATTACTTATTTAATCACATCATCAATTTCTATTTGGAAACACTTAAGAATTTTCTTTTCCTTTTTTTTATTTATAAGCATTCCAATATAATTATAATTTGAAAATCAGATCTTTGGAAACTTGACTTAAATCTTGCTTATAAATTAAATTTGAAACTGGGTTTATTTTTTTCTTTGAAACTTATTCTTAAATTTAAAACCTTAAAACATGTTCCCTTTTAAACTCTGGAAATCTGGTATTCAAATTAACAAAACCTGAGTTAATTCAAATTCTTCCCGAGCAACTACTCGAGTAACCCGCATCTTCTTCTTGCTTCGAGCCAATCCTCAACTTACTCGAGACAAACCCGAGTAACTCTGCTTCTTCCCCAACCCTTCTTCCCACTTCCAGTTCGATGCACACGCGTGCACGGTGCACATGATCCAGATCGCCACCGATCAACTCTCCAACCATGGACAGAACCGAGATGACCTCGCCTACCCCCTCGACCATCTGCCTTGACGTTGCCTCCGACCAATCAAAATTTCGCAATTCGAACCCACCTGAAATGCTACCATCGATCGAAAAATGGTACTGGCCACCATCTCCGATAACTGGAACCTCCACCGTCCTTCCTAAAGTCGCTCCACTCTCCGACGAACCCAACCCCCTAATATCACGAAGCTCGATCAAACCGTGAAGACGAACTCGTCTCGTTTTCCGGCCGTATCACAATCGAGCCTTAAACCCTAAATTGGATTCGTTCAACCAATTCACGTATTAGAAAATTTATTCAACAATTTTTCTAAAATCCTAGGTGTTCAAACCTGCTTCCAGCATAACCTTATCATTTAAAATCAATTTGATCATCAGGAAATGGTTTAAATGCAAGAACTATTCAACTACGAACTGCTCTAAGCACACTCGACTAAAAATCACCATTCGAGTCTTAAAAATCATATTTTGTGTTGAGGATTCAATTTACATCCCTGAACTTAAAAATTAAAAGATTTAAATTTTGACTAATTTAAAAGTTTTGCTCAGTTCTTTAATTAACAGAGACATTGAGAAGTTGTTTGACTTTAATAATTTTCTTTCTTAAACTTAGATGATCATCAAACAAACAACTTTTGTTTTAACTGTAAGTCTTAATAGCAGGTAGAATAAGAGGAAGTGTTTTCTTGAAGTTGTTACAGAGGCATATGCATGCAGACATACATCATCAATTCTGCATACATACATACACATAAATATGCATTCAAACAAGTTACAACTTTTTCCATCACATTCATCATCACTGAACACAAATAAAATAGAAGATGGAGTTTTAAAGAAAGATTGCTCACCTTGTATGAAGAGCAGAGGATACAGGGAAGCTTTTGTTCCCAGGCTTGAAATGTTTTTTTGAAAAATTTGACATTGCTTCAGGCTTTTAAATTTACCTTTAGCTCAGTTGAATCTGATCATCCACATGCTTGACTAAGGTGCATTTGCATGTCTTAGATCAGTATCAGGTTGAAGAACTTGATTTGTTTGATCTTCTTATTAGAATTGATTTAGTTGCTTCTTTGTTTTTGAAACTGCAGTTGCTTTTCTTCTTTGTTTTAAATCTTTGTTTCTTGTTTTGAGTTGAAAATAAGCTTCATTTGAAATACACTTACTGGTAGGCTAAGTTGTTTGATGTTTTCTCAGTTGTAATCGAACGAAACAGAGATGTAGAAAATGATGTATATAACAAAAGGTTTACAGGTTGTTTTATATTGTTTGTACAAAAGAGGTATTTTCTAGTGTAAGCTTTCTTTATTGGTCAGAGATTTTTATCTCAAATTGGAGGCTGAGATGAAATGTTGTACAAGATGATACACTAGCATTTATTAGCTTGTACCAGGTCATATTTTCTCCTCCTTCTTTAGTTCGACTGAGAGTATCTTGTATTAATTGCTTTGTACCATCATGTTTATTTATATACTTTTTTTCTTTGTATTGACTTCGGCTGCATAATATATGAGATGTTGTATGTAGTTAGAGATGCAACCCTTTAATGCATATGTACCTTTATACTTATCATATGCTTTCTTTTCGGCTGAAGATATTAACATTTCCTTGTTTGATAAGCTACAGCCTTATCTTCTCTTTTGTTCATGCTTATGTATAATATTATTATTATCTTGCTTGATTCTAATTTACAAGCTTTTGTATTTGAGCTTTGTATTTGTTTTCTAAGTCTACTTATCTTATTTTTCTTGTACATGAATACACATATCTTTGCTTTGGTCACATTGCTTTGTAATACTATTGAATGTATTATTATCTTCATATTTGTCTACATTTATTCATATTTATTGCCTTATATTATTTTATTTTACTTATATATTTATTTCTATTTTTAAACCATTTATTTACAATTTAAACACAAATCAAATATATATTATATTATTTCAAATTTAGTCAGATATGTTCAAATACAGATATATATATTCTCATATATACACATGTATACAATATTTTAATTTTAAATGATTTATACAGAATATATATGGATTCGGGGAAACTCGCATCACTTAATCAATTTTCTAATTAAATTTACAAATTTTTTATCCAAATATTTATTTAATCACTCAATTTAATTCAAGAATTCAATAAATTATTAATTTAAATTAAATTAAAATCTAGGGTCGTTACATTATATATAAAGTACTTACTGCTCCTATGTAAACAAAATCTTTAACAGATGCATATGAGTTACCCAAAACATTTACACATACGAAAACAAATATACATGTTTTGTTTAAACGTGTAAATGCAGACTAAACTTACATATTACACTTTACCTAACCAATGCATGCTAACCCTTATATAAATTATACTACTGTATGTTACTGATATAACATATATAAAACTAGAGATCAGATTATCAAGATATAAAACCAATATACTTTTAAGCATATAAACATAGACATAACTAGCGTTAATATAAAACAACAAATAGAACCATATTTTCACACTTTACTAATACTTAAACCTATATATACCACTATTATAAACTGATATATATATAAAATATATGAAGAATCAAACTAGACAGTATAAATAACTGGCATATACAAACACTTACAGCCTATACAAATAAATAAACTTATGAAATTTGTAAATATGAATTTTAACAGATAATATGTATAAGTCATAATATATATATATATTAAAATAGATTCTTACCCATATATATTATAAAACACGCGAGTGGAGGAGCTATCGGAATGAGGGATGCTGTGCTTATAAAGCACACAAGTGACGAATTGGAGGTTGATGGGGCGGAGATGGATGCGGTTATGGGCGAGAAGAAGAAGGAGGCGAGGCGGTGGTAGAGGAAGGGTCGGCAACGGTGGTGGAGATGAGATGCCGAGTGTCGGGGGAAGGTGGAGGGGAGCAGCGAGGCTGAGTTGGCTTCGGGCGATCGGCAAGAGGAGGGAAAGGGCGGATCCAGGTTGGAGATGGCGGACGCGATGCGGGTTTGGTTTCTTGGCGCGCTCGAGTTGGTTGGGGAAGGGAAATGTTTGGAAGAAGTTTTGGGCTGAAAGATGCTTGGTGGAGATAGGCTCGCTTGGGTGGCAGTGGAGAAAGCATGCGGGAGAGAGAAAAGAATGGCTCTGACATATTTTCATTAAAGAAGAATGGAGTAGAGGAGCAAAACAGAAGAAGATAAAACAACATATCTCTATTATTATTCTTATGTACAGAAACGAACGAAAATGGGGAAAAGTAATGGTCACGAATTCTGAATTCAGTGAATGATAACGTAAGTGTAACGACCCGCCATTTTTGACCATTCAAGTCGACAATAATCCACACATGTCCAACTCAAACCATTCAAAAAGGCAGATGGTTATTGGGGTTTAATAAGAAAAGAAAGGAAAGAACAGAAACAACTCAGAATCTCGCAGCGGAAGGAACAAGATATAATAATAAAATAACAGTTCATGAAGCTGTTAAATAAATAAATTTGATTGTTATTATACATCATAAATCAGAGTTACATACATATCAGAGATAATACAATAATGCAGCGGAAAAAAATAATATGGTAGTAGAATACAAATGATGTAATACCAAACTCCGTCTTCGTCCTCCAGAATAGATCTTCAACCTTATCTGAAATGCTCAGGCTGACCCGAGCGTAATGAAAAGACAAAACACTCGAGTCAGGACTAAAATATCTCATGTAAGTTAAATCGAATAAGTAAATATGAGTGTGACGGCATCAGAGATGTTTACGGGGTTTGACGTCTCCAATCCAGTGTCAACGTGAGTGCAATAACTTTAGAGATGTTACGGGATTTTCCATTTCTCAAGGATCAGTTAAACTATCTACTATGTAGTACAATACGCTATTATAATATGTCTACATTAAAGTAAAAGTATTAAAATAGCGTTAAGCCATGGCCCATTCCACCCTTAACACAGTTTATATTTCCAAGAGCATATACAAGACCGTAGTTTCCCCAAAACCGGAAGTCACCAGAGGGCAATCCATATACTAAAGGTACAAATCAAAATCGTAGTGGTCGCGAATAGGATAATCAGTATGACAAGGTACATGAGGCAATACCAACTAGGATACTAGTAGTTGCGTGATCCGGACTGATGTTGGGCATAGCAGCTACTACCCCAACACCGTGAAACAACACTCCCAAAATCGAGGGGTGCACCCAAATCGAATCACAAAAGCAATAGACATGGTAACGAAGAAGTGTGTCCGCTAGAGGTGGCGAACCTCAATGGCCCGGCGCGGCTCCTGTTTTAGTCATGTCAGGGGTCATCCAAAATCGTTCTCTTTCTTCAAATCAACACGTTCACCAAAACCATCCACTTCATTCTGGATCAACACTCCACGTGTATTAGTTATTAAAGTGGTTTTCGGTATCGACAGAGAGTATGTCCATATCCGATCCCGGTCTCTTTAATAACTACGTTATATTTTTCACACCGGTTCGATCTTTTACATTTTCAAATCGATTCATAATTGATATCAAAATATCATATTCGCTTCAGAATCAAATCCATTTCAAATATCATCATATCTATTCAAGATGTAAGACTCCGTTTCAAAATCATTTTTCGCCTCAATATCTCATTTCGATTTCAAAATCATTTTTCGCCTCAAAATCTCATTTCGATTTCAAAATCACTTTTCGCCACAAAATCTCATTTTGATTTAAAAATCACTTTTCGCCTCAAAATCTCATTTCGATTTCAAAATCACTTTTCGCCTCAAAATCTCATTTCGATTTCACATAAACTCGAATTCCAAAATTTAAAATTTAATCAAATCTCAAATCATCAATTTCAACTCGATTCAGCTTCTCAATAAACCATTTCAAATTATCAATTTCAAATACATATTTGAACCACAAAATAAACAATTTTACTTCCAATATATTTCGAAACTTTAAATATTTCACATTTCAAAATAGTTCATATATTTATATAAGAATATAAGATTCGCTTTAAAACCATTTCGTATTCAAATTAGAATATTCTTCAAATTAAACATCCGTATTAAGTAGTTTACTTAATTTCAGGAACAATTCCAATTCAATAAACTTAGATTAACATTCGGATTTCAAGAATTCATTTAAGTATTACATTCCAAATCAATTTCAGTTCAAATCCTATTCAAATCAATTTTATCTTCAAATTTAATTCAATAGTTTCAATTTAGTCCAATTCACAAATTTCTTTGAATTTCAATTAAATTCCAAATTATTTAAATCTCAATTTCAAATCAATTTTCAATTCCAAACTCCACTTGAAATATCATTTCATATAAATTTTCTTAGAAATATTCAGAGTTCGATTAAAAGTCCAATCTTTTAAAACAAATCAATCTTTCGAAAATTTACGCCGTATTTCAACTTTTTCTTTAAAATCTAAACTTCGAATAATTAAACAAATTCATTTACCAAGTTTAAATTCCAACATCTCGATCTTCAACTCAAAATAATTCAATTTCCATAAATTGGATTTTATTCTTAAAATCAATTCATTTAAATAATTTCAAACAACTTTTAAAATCATTTAATTTAACCAACCCGGTGTCCGTATATAGTTTTCTATCCTATGGCCAAGTGATTAGTTATTTCAATTAAATGTCAAGGATGAATATATATCACTTAAACCAAATCACAGTGTCATATGTATGTATAATAGGATATATATAAGCAAATAAACATCCAAACATCTAAATATCAACCAATAGCATCCATCGAAATACATCATCCAATAGACAATACAATTCACGACAATTTCATAGTTATCAATGTCAGGTAATTTAATCGCAATTCAATTTTTAATTTCAATTTGACTGTCAATTTAATTTTCAACGGTGAATTCAAATGACAATCTATATGACAATTAAATTTTATCAAACAACGACAAAAAAATTCATATCACTTCATAATGTCATATTTAACTACCATAAATTATTTTAGTCAATTGTGAGCGTATAAACACTCACCTTGATTTTCTGTTGTCGCCGAGACGTTCCGGTTTGGAACTAAAACTAGACGACGCCCAACTTTAGCTAAAATTTCCACCGTCTCCAAATTCATTCAAACTAGTTTCATTTCGAAGCTCTCGTCATTACGATCGCAACGCAAAAAGTTTCGTTCCAATCGGACCTGGTATGAAAAAGTTATGCTATTTTAAAGTT
Organism: Allium fistulosum; assembly: GCA_030737815.1. Lineage (NCBI taxonomy): Eukaryota > Viridiplantae > Streptophyta > Magnoliopsida > Asparagales > Amaryllidaceae > Allium > Allium fistulosum. The sequence goes on along the minus strand of CM060908.1, from coordinate 514,393,096 downwards.
TACACGAATTTAAATAAACAATTTCAGCTTTTAATTTAAATTTCAAACCCTAGATTCGATCCTAGCCCTTGATTCCATCTGCACCAGATCTGGGCCGTGCCCCTCTCCTTCTTCCCAACGTGAAATTCACGTCCATCCAAACCCATCAGCCGCCACTCTTTCATCAATTCTTGCCACCACCACCGACCACTACACGACGATCAGGCACCACCGTTCCAAAGCCTTCGACGAAAGCTACCCACGCCTGGAACCCTAGCAAGCTCGGCCACCCCCTCTGCCTCGAAATGCGTGAAAAACGCAGCAGCTTCAAGCATGATTTCCCGTTGATCCGTTGCTCCGTTTTCGATCATCTCCGTATGGATTTGAAGCTCTCATCGTCCTCTACAACTTTGTAGTTGACGACTTTTGCTAATTCTTTATGGATTGGAAGATATTAGAGGAGAAAGAAGATGCATTTCTGGCCATTGATAAGAAAGTGGCGGCTAAGGGCTGAAACCCTAGTTCTTTTGCAAAATGAAATAAGTGAGGGGCTTTTTATAGAAAAATACGCGACACTATTCACCCGAAATTTTCCGAACACCAAACGAAGCGTGCCGGCTGGCGTTTCTAAGGTTTACCCCACGTTCCGAACACAATGGAACATGTTTCGGAGGCTAATTCGGTCATCTGTGCGAGTTACGGAGAAAACGACCAGTTTTAAATTAAACCGATTTAAACCGATTTCGATGCGTTTTGGCTTGCCTCGGACAAACGGTAACTCCGATTGACACGAAATTTGAAACCATACAATAATATCACATTACGGATCCGATGAAACTAGTTTCGTCGAAATCCGAGACTTTTTGAAAAATGGCTATTTTTCAGTCGATAATTAAATATTAAAAATATTCAATTTTCACAAATTAACTTTAAATTCAATTTTAAAAGTTCTATAACATTACTATAACTCCAATATGATAAGATAAAATTTTACAAATCATTTTCAATCATATTCACTCGATTTACAATTATTTCTGAAATTTAACTTATTAATTATCGATTTAATTGTCTAATTAAATCCAATATTCGAAAAATAAATTATTCGACTGTTTAATTTCAATATAAAATTCCCAATTTAAATTATTAACTTTTAAATCAAATTTCAATTGTTCACAAATCCCATTTTTAATTTCACAGTAATTAACAATCTTCTACAATGCAGTTTTCCATTATAAATCCAATATAAAAGATTATATTAGATTCAGCGTTCAATTATATTGTAATTCAAATTCAAGTTACTTAATTCCAAATGAATTCTTTTATTTCGATTTACACTTTCATTATTGAATCAACCATTTACTTATACATTATTATCAATAGTTTATAATTCATTTACTTTCATTTTCTTCAGCTATCATCTTATTTAAATTCATAGTAATATTAAATTACATTCATTTATGTTGATTTCCATATTATAACTTCAATATTAAATGTAACATTTTATTTATTTCGTTGTTTACAATCAAATTCAATTCAATTCAATTACTTGTTACATTCAAATTTAAATTTTTACTTACGTTCAATTGCAAGTTAACATCTTTATCGAATTACAGTTTCAGTTATTATCTGCTTTCAATCAACTGTAATATTAAGTTACATTTATTTATATTAGTTTCAATAACATAAACTTCCATTATTAAATCTACCATTTTATTTATTCTTTGTTTACAATCATCACCAATTTGGTTTACAATCAAATTTAATTCATTATTTACATTCAATACAAGTTAACATCCATATTTAATTTACAAATAAGTTATTTCAGAATTCAGTTTTGTATTTTAACTTGAAATTCACATTTAACAACACAAAATTTTATTTTCTTCGGATTTTTATCCAAAATTTTCATTTTAATTCGTATTTTTAAAGTGTTAAAAATACGGGTCGTTACATTCTCCCCCACTTAAAACTTTTCGTCCTCGAAAAGGAACGGAGAAGGGGAAACCATCATTTAGATATAATTCATTCAAAATATTCTACTTATTTGCAAAATTTAGTTATAGGATTTTTTTTTCACAAAATTTTCTAACTCCCGGATTTTTGAAAAATTTCGGCAGCACCTCCTTTGCGCGGCTAGGACCGAAAAATTTCACAGTAGTAATAATTGCATGATATACATCTCATTACAAGAATGAGGCATCCCAAAACATGGGGAACACAATAATATACCACAACATAAACTGTAATCCGAGAACATACCTTTTATTTAGCGTTTATTAGCATTTTAACTTACATTTTGCATTAAGCGCAGAAGCGAGCTCCACAAGCGAAGCGCAACCCTTTTGCTACCTACTAAAATGCTCAATAACCAAGTTAGAACCATGTATATAAAGATAGATCGATATACTTATCATAAAAACACACATATAACATGTTTAGCTTCAAAACTGAAATTCCAATTCCAGGACAGCAAACGAATCTCAGTTTTTGGTCACATTAACTATAAAATTTGACAATGGAATCTAAACAAAAGTTGTTGCATTCGTTTCAGGCTTTCCGGAATATCCAAAATCATTGAATTCGGACCTTCCGTTCAAAAGTTACGACCATTTTACTAAATAGGAACGCCTCAGCCTGGCAATGAATTGCGCAGGTTAGCAACCAATATTGGTGTTTTAAGCCTAGTGGATGAAAGTATTTATCAAAACATTCTAAACAGAAGATGTAGCACAGTTTCTAGGCTTTCCGGAAAGTCTAAGATCGTCGAATTTCGTCCATCCATTTAAAAGTTATGGTTGTTTTCGTTTCAGCATATATTGGACAATTTTGGATTTATTTTTTTCAAAAATTTGCTTTTATTATTTCAAAGTACAAACCATCAAACTTCAAATCTTCTAAAGAAACAATCATAAACACAAAGTCATTTATTTTCTTATTTATCAATGAAATAAGTTTACATTCGATTTTTTTCCGATTTATTCAAGTTTGTTTCATTCATAATTTAAATTCAAGTCAATTTGCTTCAATTTAATTTGAATTCAATTATATTTAATTTCACTTTGCTTCAAATTTGAATTTAATTATTTGAAATTTTTATTCCGTTTATTCAATTCCATTTACACTACTGAATTTTATTTAATCAATTACCATCCAACTAACAACCAATGCATATCAACATTAACATCCATCCAAAATCTACACTAAATCAATTATACATTTCCAAGTCAAAATTTTAATTTCATGCACTTCCAAGTTTATTGACATTTAGTTTCATTCAAATCTAATTAGTTTTTCATTTACTAATTTTATATTTTATTAATTTTAAATTTAATTCATTTTACAACTTAAATTTCCTTTATATTTACAACTATCAATAGATCTTCACATTTTATTATTCGCAATCACACTTGTATATTATTCATTTACTTATCCATATTAGCATTTTAAACTTTTTAAGTATTTGGTAAGTTATAGCTATGCAAATAGAATGTAGTTAAACAATATACAACTTCTTTTCATTCAATTTGAGTGTTATACCTATTAAATAAATTTTCAATTTATTATTTTCCAAATTAAGGGTTACTCCTACAATTTTTTTTTAATACTTAAATTCAATTTCACCTTTTTCAATTCATAAGTTTCTAACAATTCAAGATTTACTTTAGTTTAATAATTAAAATCATTCCTTATTGGAGAACTTAAGAATTTCAACACCGGATCCGATTAAACCTTTTTTTTTTAAATATATATATATATATATATACTAATATCTTTTTATATCTCAAATCATACTTTTAGAAGAATTTTAATCAGCATTGAAATATATATATATACTTATTTTCATTACATACTTTAGAAAATTTCAATTCAATTTCTATTTAATCCAAAAGAGTACAGTTTCTAGTTTATTTCAATAGTTTAAAGTCATTAAATATTAAAGAACTTAAGAATTTCAACTCCGGTTTCATTTCAAATCAAGTTTGAAATAATATATACTTATATTAATATATATCAAGTCATACTATAGAGAATACAAAATAAAATTCAATTTTAATCAAAACAGGGTTTAGAAAAACTATTAAGTGATCTCCCCCACTTGGACTCTCGAAAATAAAGTCGATGATGCGTGCACTCATCACCGGAATCATTTTCTAGTGTCAAGAGGGGAGTATAACACTTACTTCATTTGAAAATCCTTTAAAAACAATTTCTAATCGAATATACTATCATATAATACTTATATTATACATTTCAAATTTTTGACAATAAATTTTCAAAACACCGGAATTTAAATTCTCCATCTTAATTTAAATTGATTTTTATTTTATTTTATTTACCATTTATATTCATTGTCAGTCATATTTTCAAGTTTCATTCCTTAAAATCATCCATTAGTCAATAGTTAGAAATATTGACTAATCAACAATAAACGATGATAATCTAATATTATCATCTCCTAACAACCAATACAATCAAAATTTATAAATTTTCAAGATAATTCTTTTATATATATAAAATATAATCTAAAACAATATTATGTCAATCTGTCCTATTCGAGTGTTTAGAAATTCCTATCGATGCCTTGGCGTCCCAAGTACCAACCAGAATTCATAAATACTCAACGGAACAAATTAACACAATATAAAATCATTTTTTTATATCAAAATTACAAATACGCTCTCTCATATACACTCAAACTCATTCATAAGGTTTCACCCTATTTCAATGAGTTATTTCCCACTAGAGCCAAGGTAATCTAAACCAAAGCTCTGATACCAACTGTAACGACCCGCCATTTTTGACCATTCAAGTCGACAATAATCCACACATGTCCAACTCAAACCATTCAAAAAGGCAGATGGTTATTGGGGTTTAATAAGAAAAGAAAGGAAAGAACAGAAACAACTCAGAATCTCGCAGCGGAAGGAACAAGATATAATAATAAAATAACAGTTCATGAAGCTGTTAAATAAATAAATTTGATTGTTATTATACATCATAAATCAGAGTTACATACATATCAGAGATAATACAATAATGCAGCGGAAAAAAATAATATGGTAGTAGAATACAAATGATGTAATACCAAACTCCGTCTTCGTCCTCCAGAATAGATCTTCAACCTTATCTGAAATGCTCAGGCTGACCCGAGCGTAATGAAAAGACAAAACACTCAAGTCAGGACTAAAATATCTCATGTAAGTTAAATCGAATAAGTAAATATGAGTGTGACGGCATCAGAGATGTTTACGGGGTTTGACGTCTCCTATCCAGTGTCAACGTGAGTGCAATAACTTAAGAGATGTTACGGGATTTTCCATCTCTCAAGGATCAGTTAAACTATCTACTATGTAGTACAATATGCTATTATAATATGTCTACATTAAAGTAAAAGTATTAAAATAGCGTTAAGCCATGGCCCATTCCACCCTTAACACAGTTTATATTTCCAAGAGCATATACAAGACCGTAGTTTCCCCAAAACCGGAAGTCACCAGAGGGCAATCCATATACTAAAGGTACAAATCAAAATCGTAGTGGTCGCGAATAGGATAATCAGTATGACAAGGTACATGAGGCAATACCAACTAGGATACTAGTAGTTGCGTGATCCGGACTGATGTTGGGCATAGCAGCTACTACCCCAACACCGTGAAACAACACTCCCAAAATCGAGGGGTGCACCCAAATCGAATCACAAAAGCAATAGACATGGTAACGAAGAAGTGTGTCCGCTAGAGGTGGCGAACCTCAATGGCCCGGCGCGGCTCCTGTTTTAGTCATGTCAGGGGTCATCCAAAATAGTTCTCTTTCTTCAAATCAACACGTTCACCAAAACCATCCACTTCATTCTGGATCAACACTCCACGTGTATTAGTTATTAAAGTGGTTTTCGGTATCGACAGAGAGTATGTCCATATCCGATCCCGGTCTCTTTAATAACTACGTTATATTTTTCACACCGGTTCGATCTTTTACATTTTCAAATCGATTCATAATTGATATCAAAATATCATATTCGCTTCAGAATCAAATCCATTTCAAATATCATCATATCTATTCAAGATGTAAGACTCCGTTTCAAAATCATTTTTCGCCTCAATATCTCATTTCGATTTCAAAATCATTTTTCGCCTCAAAATCTCATTTCGATTTCAAAATCACTTTTCGCCACAAAATCTCATTTTGATTTAAAAATCACTTTTCGCCTCAAAATCTCATTTCGATTTCAAAATCACTTTTCGCCTCAAAATCTCATTTCGATTTCACATAAACTCGAATTCCAAAATTTAAAATTTAATCAAATCTCAAATCATCAATTTCAACTCGATTCAGCTTCTCAATAAACCATTTCAAATTATCAATTTCAAATACATATTTGAACCACAAAATAAACAATTTTACTTCCAATATATTTCGAAACTTTAAATATTTCACATTTCAAAATAGTTCATATATTTATATAAGAATATAAGATTCGCTTTAAAACCATTTCGTATTCAAATTAGAATATTCTTCAAATTAAACATCCGTATTAAGTAGTTTACTTAATTTCAGGAACAATTCCAATTCAATAAACTTAGATTAACATTCGGATTTCAAGAATTCATTTAAGTATTACATTCCAAATCAATTTCAGTTCAAATCCTATTCAAATCAATTTTATCTTCAAATTTAATTCAATAGTTTCAATTTAGTCCAATTCACAAATTTCTTTGAATTTCAATTAAATTCCAAATTATTTAAATCTCAATTTCAAATCAATTTTCAATTCCAAACTCCACTTGAAATATCATTTCATATAAATTTTCTTAGAAATATTCAGAGTTCGATTAAAAGTCCAATCTTTTAAAACAAATCAATCTTTCGAAAATTTACGCCGTATTTCAACTTTTTCTTTAAAATCTAAACTTCGAATAATTAAACAAATTCATTTACCAAGTTTAAATTCCAACATCTCGATCTTCAACTCAAAATAATTCAATTTCCATAAATTGGATTTTATTCTTAAAATCAATTCATTTAAATAATTTCAAACAACTTTTAAAATCATTTAATTTAACCAACCCGGTGTCCGTATATAGTTTTCTATCCTATGGCCAAGTGATTAGTTATTTCAATTAAATGTCAAGGATGAATATATATCACTTAAACCAAATCACAGTGTCATATGTATGTATAATAGGATATATATAAGCAAATAAACATCCAAACATCTAAATATCAACCAATAGCATCCATCGAAATACATCATCCAATAGACAATACAATTCACGACAATTTCATAGTTATCAATGTCAGGTAATTTAATCGCAATTCAATTTTTAATTTCAATTTGACTGTCAATTTAATTTTCAACGGTGAATTCAAATGACAATCTATATGACAATTAAATTTTATCAAACAATGACAAAAAAATTCATATCACTTCATAATGTCATATTTAACTACCATAAATTATTTTAGTCAATTGTGAGCGTATAAACACTCACCTTGATTTTCTGTTGTCGCCGAGACGTTCCGGTTTGGAACTAAAACTAGACGACGCCCAACTTTAGCTAAAATTTCCACCGTCTCCAAATCCATTCAAACTAGTTTCATTTCGAAGCTCTCGTCATTACGATCGCAACGCAAAAAGTTTCGTTCCAATCGGACCTGGTATGAAAAAGTTATGCTATTTTAAAGTTTACACGAATTTAAATAAACAATTTCAGCTTTTAATTTAAATTTCAAACCCTAGATTCGATCCTAGCCCTTGATTCCATCTGCACCAGATCTGGGCCGTGCCCCTCTCCTTCTTCCCAACGTGAAATTCACGTCCATCCAAACCCATCAGCCGCCACTCTTTCATCAATTCTTGCCACCACCACCGACCACTACACGACGATCAGGCACCACCGTTCCAAAGCCTTCGACGAAAGCTACCCATGCCTGGAACCCTAGCAAGCTCGGCCACCCCCTCTGCCTCGAAATGCGTGAAAAACGCAGCAGCTTCAAGCATGATTTCCCGTTGATCCGTTGCTCCGTTTTCGATCATCTCCGTATGGATTTGAAGCTCTCATCGTCCTCTACAACTTTGTAGTTGACGACTTTTGCTAATTCTTTATGGATTGGAAGATATTAGAGGAAAAAGAAGATGCATTTCTGGCCATTGATAAGAAAGTGGCGGCTAAGGGCTGAAACCCTAGTTCTTTTGCAAAATGAAATAAGTGAGGGGCTTTTTATAGAAAAATACGCGACACTATTCACCCGAAATTTTCCGAACTCCAAACGAAGCGTGCCGGCTGGCGTTTCTAAGGTTTACCCCACGTTCCGAACGCAATGGAACATGTTTCGGAGGCTAATTCGGTCATCTGTGCGAGTTACGGAGAAAACGACTAGTTTTAAATTAAACCGATTTAAACCGATTTCGATGCGTTTTGGCTTGCCTCGGACAAACGGTAACTCCGATTGACACGAAATTTGAAACCATACAATAATATCACATTACGGATCCGATGAAACTAGTTTCGTCGAAATCCGAGACTTTTTGAAAAATGGCTATTTTTCAGTCGATAATTAAATATTAAAAATATTCAATTTTCACAAATTAACTTTAAATTCAATTTTAAAAGTTCTATAACATTACTATAACTCCAATATGATAAGATAAAATTTTACAAATCATTTTCAATCATATTCACTCGATTTACAATTATTTCTGAAATTTAACTTATTAATTATCGATTTAATTGTCTAATTAAATCCAATATTCGAAAAATAAATTATTCGACTGTTTAATTTCAATATAAAATTCCCAATTTAAATTATTAACTTTTAAATCAAATTTCAATTGTTCACAAATCCCATTTTTAATTTCACAGTAATTAACAATCTTCTACAATGCAGTTTTCCATTATAAATCCAATATAAAAGATTATATTAGATTCAGCGTTCAATTATATTGTAATTCAAATTCAAGTTACTTAATTCCAAATGAATTCTTTTATTTCGATTTACACTTTCATTATTGAATCAACCATTTACTTATACATTATTATCAATAGTTTATAATTCATTTACTTTCATTTTCTTCAGCTATCATCTTATTTAAATTCATAGTAATATTAAATTACATTCATTTATGTTGATTTCCATATTATAACTTCAATATTAAATGTAACATTTTATTTATTTCGTTGTTTACAATCAAATTCAATTCAATTCAATTACTTGTTACATTCAAATTTAAATTTTTACTTACGTTCAATTGCAAGTTAACATCTTTATCGAATTACAGTTTCAGTTATTATCTGCTTTCAATCAACTGTAATATTAAGTTACATTTATTTATATTAGTTTCAATAACATAAACTTCCATTATTAAATCTACCATTTTATTTATTCTTTGTTTACAATCATCACCAATTTGGTTTACAATCAAATTCAATTCATTATTTACATTCAATACAAGTTAACATCCATATTTAATTTACAAATAAGTTATTTCAGAATTCAGTTTTGTATTTTAACTTGAAATTCACATTTAACAACACAAAATTTTATTTCCTTCGGATTTTTATCCAAAATTTTCATTTTAATTCGTATTTTTAAAGTGTTAAAAATACGGGTCGTTACAGTAAGTGGCTATTGACTGTTGGTTTACCAGGGGATACGAATCAACAAAGAATTCAAAAGGTTCAATAATATGGAACCGGTACAGAAACCGTTCCGTAGATTTCGTTGTCTTCCCGACTTCGAAATTTACAATTTAATATACCATAGAGATCAGCACGACGAGACGATCACCACGGTATACAGATATCAGTGGTACAATCGAATTATAAAAATTCGAATTTTCTACCAGCGGAAAATGCAAGAAAAACGGTGAAAAATAAGATCGACGGAGCCAAAGGTGTCCGAATTTGGAAAAACGACAAACTGACATCTTACTCAGAAGATGGTTTAGAATTTTTCTATGAAAAAATATTTAGGTTTCGGAAAAATTTTATTTTCATCGCTTTTTAACTGATTAAATTGAAGTAATTTACGCGCGAAATAAACTTTCATATTTTCGGACGAAAATTTACCAGTTGCAATGTTTAACTAGACGCATTACAAATATCAAATTTATATTTCAAAATTTTATCGTTTAAAATTTCGCAAAATTTCAACTAATTACGTTATTAAAACAGTTAAATTTTACGGGTCGTTACACTCTCCCCCACTCAAAACTTTTCGTCCCCAAAAAGGAACGAGGTAGGAGAATAGAAACAACCAGAAAGAAAAACAGATTTGAAATACAAAATAACAATTAATTTAAACCATATAAATTCAAATTTAAATTAATTGGTATTCAATACTTGATTTAATCCCTTTGATTTCACTAAAATCAATCTCAACTATTTCTAAATTCATTATCTTATTATCCAATTATCTTCAATTTACAATTTCTAAAACCATAAATTTGAATAGTCTTTTATTATAACCATATTTTTTTCAGCAATTTAAATTCTTCTTTATTCCAAATTATTGTTAAGTTTATTTCACTTAATATATCTTATTACATATATTTAAACCATATAAATTAATTTAAACCATATAAATTTCAATTTAAATTAATTTATATTCATTAATTGATTTTAAATTCAAGGTATTTCCATAAGTTGATCTAATTTCAATTTATTAATTAACCTTCAAAACAAAATATATTTTCAATTATCTTATTGTTCTATTTATCTCTATTAGCATAATTAAAATTCAAGTGTATAAAAATTGTTATAACCACTCAAATTTTATTTATAAATTCAATTTATATTATATATATTATCCAATTACATATTCAACTCTGAATGATTTAGGTAAGTTGTATTAGAATGCAGTTGAACAATATACAAATAAAAATTTTCTCAATTCAATTATTCAAGTTTAAATATTTATTCCAAATTTTGGTTTTATTTATAATTAAAATCATCTTTTAACAAAATTTAAGAATTAGGTTTCCGATTAACTTTAAACTATTTAGAGATAAATATATTATATATATATCAAATCAATTTAAATTTTAAAATAAGATACCTATATATATGTAAATCAAAATATATTGAAGAAATTCAAATCAAATTTTTTTTTTCAAAACAAAACCGTAACAAAGCTACAAAATGGTTTCTCCACTTCGAAACTCGAAAATGAATGTTGATGATGCGGCCGCCATCACCGAAATTTATTTTCCAGCGACAAAGAGAAGAGCACTGATTTCAATATTTAAAATTCTTTGAAAACGGTTTCTATTTGAAAAATACGTTCAATAATATACATTTTAAAATTTTAAAAACCAAAGTTCGAAATCACCGGAAACTAATAAATTCTCAAATTTCTGAATTAAATTCATTTGAATTCCAAATTAAAATTTTAAACCATGTTCTATAATTTCATTTATTTATCATATTAGAATAATCAATGGTTTTCCAAACAATAAATGAAAATCAAATATTATCATTTTGACAATAGATTCATTAACAATTTAATTTCATAATATAATCATACAAAACTTTATTTTATTTACCAAAGTTGAAAACGAAATTGTGTCAGTTTGCTCTGCTCAAGTGTTTTGGAAATCCTATCGATAGCGTTGATCAGACGAATCGATCGGAAACCCCAAATCAACATCAACAACTCAAACAACACAATATATTTTAAAACATTTTAAATATTAATTTACAAATACACTTCCTCGCTCGACTATATAAGAATAGATTTCAAAGCAAAGACAGAGATTCAAATTTGATGGACTCAAATCAAAGAGAATTTTGATTCGAAAATAAGTTTGAAACAGAAGATAAGATAATTCGATTACCACAATCGGGAGATGGATGAGTTTATTTAATTCACGGGCAACCTTAACCGGGTCGTCCGTAACTTCAAGAATAAGATCGATGCTGAATTCCGAGGTAAATCAACATTCGATCTCAAGAAATAAAATTTAGGTATAGCAGGAGATAGATAGCATCGTAAACCGAGGATACAGAAATCTCCGGTAAATCAATGCCTATTGTAAAGGAGTTTTGCTCCTTTACGAATCATTCGAAGATTGGCGAGACCGCCGATCTATTATAGATATCATTCAAAGTGGAGTTATGGGTGCTCCAGAATTGAAAGAAGATGAATAGTGAAGGACACGAATGAATTTCGGAACCGAGGGGAACGTTCCAAAATTCAAAGGAATTGAGACAAAAGGAAGAGATTGAAACTCGAATGAGAGTGATTCTGTAAATACATTTACCCTATATGTTAAGTTTTGACTAGAGCTACCAAAGCTCTGATACCAACTATAACGACCCGCTATTTTGGACCATTCGCATCCATTATGAGTGTATAGGTAGACACTCATGTCGGAGTTGAATTGCTCAAAATACCACGTTGTTAATTTAAATTGGCAAAACTGAACATATACAGTAAATAAATATAATCACAGATCACAAACACAGAGTAATAAATGCAGCGGAAATAAAAGAGATAGTAGTTCATGAAGCTACTATATAAATGTATAAGTTACATCAAAGTTAAACCAGATACAACGGAAGAGTAATACAATACATCAGATACAAATCAGAATACATCACTGGAATCATCGAATACTGAAAGCAGAATAGATGGCTGGATCTTCAAGCAAAGCTCCAACTTCAAAGGTGAGTCTCGAATACTGGTACACTCAGTCTGACCCGAGCATAAAGCAAAAAACAAAACACTCGAGTCAGGATTAACATTCTTATATTAATAAATCCAACTCAAGTGAAATAGCAATTGAAATACGAGTAACTCAAAGGATGTTTGGAATAACCTTCCTTTAAGGACCCGTTAAACTATCTACTATGTAGTAGTGTACGATAAGTAGATAATGTCTATCAGTAATATAAGATATCAAAATAGTGTTAAGGCGTTACCATTATCCCCCTTAACACATTTTATACAAGCGTTATAGACTATACAACACTGTAAACTCCACCGTAAACTAGTGGGCTATCAGGGAGTACTCCATAGGTATAACACAAAACAAATTCGTAGTGGTCGCGTATATGGGAATACAAGTATGACAAGGCACATGAGGCAATACCCAAGGTAGTGACACTACCGTTTGCCTGATCCGGACTGGTGAGAACGCATCGCCGCAACGATCGCAACACCGCGAAACAACACTCCCAAATCAAGGGTGCACCAATCGACAACAAGTAATGAGTAGTTCGAAGAAGTGTGTTCGCTTGAGGTAGCTGACCTCCATTGGCCCGGCACGGCTCCTGTTTTAGTCATTTCCAATTTGACACAAGTGTCAAGGCTATCCATCATCGTTCTCTTTCTTCAGTCATCGCGAACATCATTCCAACCACTTCATTCTGGATCACACTCCGCGTATAGTTATTAAAGTGGTTTCGGTTTAGACAGAGAGTATGTCCCTAACCGATTCCGGTCTCTTTAATAACTTTCGTCATTATTTCACCGATTGGTCGTTTATATATTTCAAAAACCAAATCAATTACAATTTCAATTAGAATTTGTAAACCAACATTTCATTTCTCTTTCTAAATCAATTTCCACAATTTACGTTTCACAACTTCCAAATCATAATTTCAAATTTTATAATTCAATTTCAATTTCTATTTAAAACAATTCGAATATTGATTCAAGTTCACATATAAGTTTCATTTCAAAAACATTTAAATTTATTTAATTAACATTCAAATCAATTTAATTTCATTGATCAATTTCATTCAATATTCGTTAAGTCAATTTATATTCAAACAATTTCTATTAAATTTCTAATTCACTAAAATCCATTATTTAAATTCAACTTCATTATATAAAAACTTACAAATTGAATTAATTTAAATTCATCAAATCAAATTCTTTAAATTTCAAGTCTTACATTAATTTCAATAAATCACATTTTATTTCTTGTTAAAGAAATTCAATTTCACTTATTTTCTTACTTAAATAATTTTCCAAAAACTTACTTAATAAAGAAAACTCAATTTCAATTATTTACGAAGTAAAATTCACTTATTCCAAAACTTCAAATTTTTTTCTTATTAAAGGATTCAATTCAATTTAATCATTAAATAATTCAATCTTATTTAAGTATTAAATAATTCAAAACTTGATTATTAAATAATTTCTAAGTTTAATAATTTCAACTTAGTTATAATTTCAAACTTAATTATTAAATCATTTCAAACTTAATTCAATCATTTCTCAAATTAAACAACATTCTTTCATTAATTACATTGTTAATATTTTGTTTCAGATTATTAAATATTGACATTTCCTTTCATTAAAAATTCAAATTTCAACTTCATTTCAAAACCATATTATTTATTCAAATAAAAATCTTCGTTTTATTTTTATATCAAATTATTGACCAATCGGGTTTTTATTTAATTCTCTATCCAAAGTCAAAGTTTAATTTGGGTATTTATCATTTCAACCCGATTCCAATTCAATTCAAAATCAAAACATAGCAAAGGGAACTTGCAGTGTGATAACTGGGATGGTGTCAAAGTAAATAAACAAGCAATAACAACAATCAATAACAATCCAATAATTAATTCAAATAATCCCGAAATAATCGTATTAATTCACATTGTTGTTTGTGCAAATTAATATAATTATTTTTAGAATCTACACTATCATTTCATGTAGATTAAAGATTATTACATTACAGTTCTTCACTTGTCATCTATTTACAATTTCATACATCATCAATTTAACAACATACATTCAGTGGTTCAAGGTGTAATAAAACAAATCCTACGTGTCAATAAATTTAACAGTTAAAGGGGTCATATTATACAAATGTCATTTAATCAATTTAACATTTAACTATCCTATATCATGTTCAATTGCATACTATTTATCATTTTAACCTTAACAATTTAACGTCCAACATAAACATCAACAATCAATCAATTACCAGTTAAACTGTATTATCATCGCATAAATAATTAATAGATAATGGTGTCAGATGTCACAGGTGAACTGATACAGGTAATAGCATATATAAAAGTGTAATTTAATAACAGCGGCATATTTCAATTGTCGTTTCAATTGAAATCAGATTTAATAAATAAAAGAACATTAATTGTGAGTGATTGCTCACCTTTCGAGGCTAGATAGATTTGACAGAGGTTTGAGCTACGAATTTCAAAACAACGCAAGATAGAACCCGAATCGACGAACGAAGCTGATAATGAGGAATCGACGAAAAACAAATTGAATCAGTTTCGATATAAACTGAAAGGTATATATATTGTTATTATATTACATATATACATTGTTTGTTTTTTTTAAATAAATTTCAAAACATATATTTCAAATCCATATTATATTCCAAAATTTTAAATTTAAACATAACACATGTTATATATTTATCACAAATTAAATACAAAATATTAATATAAATTTGAAAATATTTAAACACAATGAATGAATACTTGAACATATGGGTTACTATGATAGACATTCACATTTCTTAACATTATTAATTTACATTATAAATATAACAGACACAACAATTATTACCTAACTTATAATTTTTATAACTTACCTATACTCAACAGATTTATATAAATCTACACAACAGATAACTCATACAACATATTATATATATACAACATTACTTTATTTTTCTTTTTACTGTAGAACAGATTATCTAAAACTCAAGTAAACATATATACGTATGCATACAACTCATTTAACACTTCAACTAACAGATTTATATGAACTATATATAATATATATATAACCGTAGCCAAAATGTACACAGTAGTTTGAAAAGCTTATGCATTCTAACAAATAAATACATATATACTTGTATATAACTAATATAGAATATATATATATAGGTGCAAACTGATGTTCATACTTTGACAGACGCCGCTAATATAAATTATCTACTGTACCCCTTTTACCAATATTAAGACACATATACTTGTACTACAAACCATATTATATATAGTACTGGGATACTATTGTAAAAATGTATAAATATAGATATAAAACTGTTGAATTATATATAAAGTACTTAGTGCTCCTATGTAAACAAAATCTTTAACAGATGCATATGAGTTACCCAAAACCTTTACACATACGAAAACAAATATACATGTTTTGTTTAAACGTGTAAATGCAGACTAAACTTACATATTACACTTTACCTAACCAATGCATGCTAACCCTTATATAAATTATACTACTGTATGTTACTAATATAACATATATAAAACTAGAGATCAGATTATCAAGATATAAAACCAATATACTTTTAAGCATATATAAACATAGACATAACTACCGTTAATATAAAATAGCAAATAGAACCATATTTTCACACTTTACTAATACTTAAACCTATATATACCACTATTATAAACTGATATATATATAAAATATATGAAGAATAAAACTAGACAGTATAAATAACTGGCATATACAAACACTTACAGCCTATACAAATAAATAAACTTATGAAATTTGTAAATATGAATTTTAACAGATAATATGTATAAGTCATAATATATATATATATTAAAATAGATTCTTACCCATATATATTATAAAACACGCGAGTGGAGGAGCTATCGGCATGAGGGATGCTGTGCTTATAAAGCACACAAGTGACGAATTGGAGGTTGATGGGGCGGAGATGGATGCGGTTATGGGCGAGAAGAAGAAGGAGGCGAGGCGGTGGTAGAGGAAAGGTCGGCAACGGTGGTGGAGATGAGATGCCGAGTGTCGGGGGAAGGTGGAGGGGAGCAGCGAGGCTGAGTTGGCTTCGGGCGATCGGCAAGAGGAGGGAAAGGGCGGATCCAGGTTGGAGATGACGGACGCGATGCAGGTTTGGTTTGTTGGCGCGCTCGAGTTGGTTGGGGAAGGGAAATGTTTGGAAGAAATTTTGGGCTGAAAGATGCTTGGTGGAGATAGGGTCGCTTGGGTGGCAGTGGGGAAAGCATGTGGGAGAGAGAAAAGAATGGCTCTGACATATTTTCATTAAAGAAGAATGGAGTAGAGGAGCAAAACAGAAGAAGATAAAACAACATATCTCTATTATTATTCTTATGTACAAAAACGAACGAAAATGGGGAAAAGTAATGGTCACGAATTCTGAATTCAGTGAATGATAACGTAAGTGGCTATTGACTGTTGGTTTACCAGGGGATACGAATCAACAAAGAATTCAAAAGGTTCAATAATATGGAACCGGTACAGAAACCGTTCCTTAGATTTCGTTGTCTTCCCGACTTCGAAATTTACAATATACCATAGAGATCAGCACGACGAGACGATCACCACGGTATACAGATATCAGTGGTACAATCGAATTATAAAAATTCGAATTTTCTACCAGCGGAAAATGCAAGAAAAACGGTGAAAAATAAGATCGATGGAGCCAAAGATATCCGAATTTGGAAAAACGACAAACTGACATCTTACTCAGAAGATGGTTTAGAATTTTTCTATGAAAAAATATTTAGGTTTCGGAAACATTTTATTTTCATCGCTTTTTAACTGATTAAATTGAAGTAATTTACGTGTGAAATAAACTTTCATATTTTCGGACGAAAATTTACCAGTTGCAATGTTTAACTAGACACATTACAAATATCAAATTTATATTTCAAAATTTTATCGTTTAAAATTTCGCAAAATTTCAACTAATTACGTTATTAAAACAGTTAAATTTTACGGGTCGTTACATGACTTGAAAGTGAAATTGATGTTAAATGGTAACTTAAATTACTACCATTGAGATTGCTAAACCTCCTTTTGAAATTATAAAGTATGGTTTTGAATTAATTTCATTTCTTTAATCAATTTGGGGCTAAGGTTTATAAATGATTTTTCAAGTTATATTATTATTTTATAAAGGTATTTAAAGATAATAACTTGTTTATTAAAATGGGTTTTATTAAGTAGAAAGGTTTATTTAAAGTGATTTAAAAGGATGAGTTGCAAAAGATATTTGGTAAAGGATTTTTCTTAAAGAAGATTTATCAAAGGATTTTTAACAGGGAAATGTTTTATAAATGATTCTAGAGGTTTGTAAAGAGGTTTTTTAAATTGGCTTGTAGACTTATAAAAGTGTTTTATAAATTGATTTTAGAAATTTATAAAGGTATTTAAATATGAAGTGCGCTTTTAAAAGGAAACTTTTTATAAAGGATTAGTGGATCTGTTTATAGTAAGTAATGTTTTCAAAAAGGAATTTAAAAGGAGGAATTTTCCAAATGTTTTGATAATATACTTTGTCCACTATGATAAGTATAAATGTTTTCCAAGTAAAAAGAGGAAGTAAGGGTTTTGGAAATAGTGTTGTGTAAAGATCTTTCGATCAAGTTTTATGAAGTAATTTTATTAATTAAAGATTAATTAATAAAGGTTTAGTGGATCCCATATGGAATTAAATCAATGTTTGAATGATTGTTTATTTGATAGTTAAATAACCGACTATCAAACCTGGACCAAAACGCAACTTTGGAAATATCTAGAAGAAACACGTGAGTTATATGGCATAGTCATCCCCAATGATGCTATACTGTGCATATAAATCTCGTTTTGTTCTTCTAGGATAAATGATAAGGAAATCCGTCCACTAACGGTTGGGAGGTGACCTTTGCTCTTATATTTGTATGTTTATTTCCAAAAGAATGGGGGTTGAGTTTATCGGAAACTATCAAAAGTTGTTACGAAGAGATCGGGATCAGATATGTTATCCGTAAACCACTTTGATCAAACTCAAGCATTTTGAACTAAAGATGTCTTGAAGAGCACAGAATCGAAGACAGAGTTTTGAAGTGCAAGGGCTATTTCTATTAATCCCGAGGGTGATTACAAAATGGATTTAGTCGAATTAGTGCCTTCGGTTTCGTTCAGTCCTAGAACGAACTTATATGAAGGAATGCTAATGTTGCAATGATGCTTGGAGGGCAGTGTTAGCATTCCAAGTGGGTTTGCGAATAAAAAGGTAAAGACATGACCTCACAAGCTTCACAAATCGAAAAAATGGCAAAAACAGGGTATGCAGCAGAGCCATGTGGTTAGCTACCACTAGGAGCCATCATCCCATTCTATATTGTCCCTATTCGGAGTTTGTTTGCGACCATGGTAGTATAAGGCCTTGGTGTCAAAAAGGGGATGAGGTAATCCGGTATGCAATGTTAAATGGGCAGTCAGTTTTGTGTTGGCATCGGTTCATTTTCAAGGGACGTACCATCGGAAGGTAGTCCCTACACTTGCCATAGTATGGAATCCAATCTCCAATACGTGCCTTACGGTTTTGATTGTAGAGCCTAGTATAATGGAATTTAATAATGTTAACAATTTCAGTTATTTAATATATTTACTTGAACCGTTAGACATTATTATAATATCATTGGATATTTTATATAAAATTGTTTTGGTTATCGTAAGGTAAAAAAGCTCATCCGTGTTTATGTGCGGTGTGGTCTTACGAGATACCCTTGTTTTTAAAAGAGTTTAGATGTAATAATTCAAGTTATTTGATTTACTCACACCAGACCCATGTCTAACCCAGAGTTTTATTTTCTTTCACTAAAACTCTTGGGTGCTCCAATTTTTATGAGAAGCCAAGTAGTTTAGGTTTCCCATCGATGCATTTTGAAGGAGCTGGGAGCAGGAGGCTTCATCGATAGTTAGTTGTTATCTTATTTCCCATGTTTATGTGTATACTGTATCAATTAGGTAGGGACAGGCTGTTATAACTGTCCTAGGATAGAATTTTTATTAGTACGGCTTTGATATATCATTTTAGAAATGACTTTGTAAAGAATTATGTTGATTAATATATGTTATTCCGTTGTGTTGTGAGATTCTATGATTGTTTAGTTTATTCTTATCTTCTACCTTCTTTTTTTCCCAAAACAATCGGTCTTTCCGGCACTTGAATGCTTAACATGCAATAAAGTTGATGTATTAGTGTCGGTATTCAAGGGTCGAAAGGCCCATTCATTACATTTGGTATCAGAGCTCAAGGTTAAGTGAAAACCTTGGCCCTGGTGGGTTAAACTCATTTGAGATTAGGTAAGTGAGACCCTAGAATGAGTATGAGTGTATTATATATAAGAGCGCGTATTTGTTAGTGAATACAAAATGTTTTATATTATATTGATTCATCTATTGAGTGGCTTAAGAACTCTGGTCAAAACGTGGGATGCCATGATGTTGATAGGGGTTCCTAAACACTTGAACAAGGCAAACTGACACAATATTGTTTTGAAATTGGGTAAATGAAATAATTTTGCCCAGGATATATTTTACATATAAAGAATGATTTTCAAAAATAGTATAATATAATATTTTAAGGTAATATTGTTAGGAAATGATAATATTTTATTATTACCATTTAGGGTTTGTTTAGTCATGCTCATCTAGTTGAGCATTGATTATTGTTAGGGTGTATAGGTAGCTTCCCTTAAGTTTTGGGTTGGGTAAACAGAAATAGGGAAAACATTGAAATGAGCATCTTGTGAATTAAGTTTCACAATTTGACTATAAGGTGTTCGATTTTAATATTGGGATAAAAATTTGATTTAATAAAGGATGTTTATTAAAGGTTAGAATTTCTCTGCAATAAATATTTGGAAGATGATTTTATAAAAGTTGATTTATAAAATGAATTTATAAGAAGGTGTCTTTTAATTAAAAGAATTTAAGTTGAAAACTTGAGAACTTAAATCCCGGGGCTTTTGGAAAATGTTTCAAGGTTTTGAAAAATAATAATAGTATTATTTGAAGCAATTTTGGTTCAAGAATAGAAATTTTGGGAATGAAAATTTTAAGTAAGATGTATTTTCTTTGGATTGGTTCGGAAGAATGAGTCTTGATTGTTTTGTGATAATCGGAATAATCTTCTAAGCGACGATCAGATGTTTGCTTAGATGAACGTTGTGGTGCACTTAGTAAATTATTCTCTTCATCATTGTATTTTGTTGGAAAAATGAAAAGTATTGTTTCAAAAATGAGATTTTGAAATAAAAGTAATATTTTTTGAGTTAACTAGTTCGAGTGACCCAAAAATAACTTAAAATTGGGGAAGAGATGTGTTCGGATGGTAAACACTTCTCTTGAGTATTACCCTTCTTAGTAAGGGAGTGTATGATACTGTTTGATAATGCCTAGTTCATTAGCATCATTTTGGAGTTACTCAGGCTATATATATTTTCTATGATTAAAATATATTGTTTCAATTCAAAAAAAAAGTTTTTGAAATAAGACCGGATATTTGGATCTTGAGTTTTCTTAGGGAAATAAATGCAAAATGGAATAGTTAAATCCAATAGGGGTATATACTCTTAGGATGTAGTGGAGTAGTCTCCAAGTGAACCTAAGTTTAGTTTTATGAAATGTTTTCATAAATAATATAGTGGCTGTTATTAGGGGGAACCAATTAAAAAAGTACGTAGGTTAGACATAGATCATCTCCCACTTCCATATAGTTTGATCTAAGATTCGAGTACATGGCTTTGAGGTATTTACACCATTCCAAATAAGGATCGATTACTTGATTTTTGACAGTGAGCACTTGATGAGGATTTTTGGTATGGGGCCAGTGTTTTCTAGCATGGTTACAGCTATGTAAGGAGAATAGAGGTTCCAAATCAAGGAACCTGATCGGAGTTCGCACTAGAGAATCGGGTGAGTGACACTAGTTCGGAAGTGAAGTTATGTATTCGAGTAGCGATCGAATCAAATTTTTTATATGGATGATCTATAAACATCATGCAGACTTATGAATAATCTTAGGTGAGTATGAGGTGAAATTTCAAGGACAAAATTCTTTTAAGGGGGAAGAGTGTAACGACGCAGAATTTTAGTACTTTGATTTGCGAATATTCAATTAATTTTCAATATTCAAATAATAGATATTAGAATGAAAATAATCTTTTAAATAATAACTAGTGATGGTGAAATCATTTTTAATTTTTTTTACAAAAATGTTAGTTCGAAGAAAAATCGAAAATGTGACCGAAATTCTTTTTCCCAATTTTCGACTTTTCGTCGGCTAAAAGTTATCGGAAATGTTGTGAACTCTTTAGCATAAGTATACATTTGTAAATTAGTTAGTATATACATATACATATTTCTGTATGTGTATTAGTGTATGTATATATGTATTTACACTTAAGTATATAAAGTTTAAAATAAAATAAAATAAATTATATGTCACATCATAGGCATACGTAGGTACACTAGGGTACAAAAACATGTTCAAGCATGTTTCTTATGGCATGAAAGAGGGAGAACATAGGAGGGCATAATTTCGATGAGGCGGAGGTGAGCGTGAGGTGGTGCAAGGAGAAAGGAGGGCAAAGTACGAAACGCGTTTTGGTAATTTCACATGTTAACATTATATAAAACTAATGTTTATCAATTTTATTTTCACTTTTATCATTCTCTTCTTCATTTTTCAAAAACTTCCTAAAGCCTTTGAGAGGTTTCCATGGCTTCCTAATATCATTCCAAGTTATAAAATCAAATTATTTCTACTTTAAATCTCTTAGAAATTTGCTAAAACACTTCTACCTCCACTACTTTACTTGCTCTTCAAAATTAAAGAACCCATCCACCTTAAAAACTCAAGGACGAGCATATATAGACGAAGGCCGAACCATATTCTTCACTTAAGGCCACCAAAAACTCATCATTCCTAAGGCAAAGCATAGTTCTAGATTACGTTCAAGTGGTAGCTTAGTTTGGTCTTGTTTGGATAACATTTGGTAAGTAAAACTCCTTAACTTTTGGAAAGAAGCAACTTTATATGTTGTAATGTTGAATATTATTTGATTGTTGTATATTCATATTGATTTAGTAAATCATAGTTGGATTTGGTTGATTCTGATTATGCTTTGTTATATGCTTGTGTGGTTTGGATGTAATATGAACTTGAAAATGTAAGTGTAAACTAGTTGTTAAGTTATTAAAGTAAACTTGTTAGTTGTTGTAAACTAAATAAGTTAGTTGTTAGTATACAAAACTAGTGGAAGGTTAGTAAACTAATAACAGAGTAAGCTAAACTAGTTGTTAAGTTAGTAAGCTAACTTGAGAAGTTAAGTTAGTAAAGGAAACTAATTTGTTAATTTGTAAATAAAACTAATTAGTGAAGAGTTAGTAAACTAGTAAGTGTAGACTAGTAAGTAAAACTAATTAGTGAAGAGTTGTAAACAAATTAGTGAGTGAGATTAGTAAGGGAAGTTGGTAAGTAAAATTACAGGTCATATAGTGATAGTCGCTATAAATGCAGTTTTGCTTAAAAATTTGATTTTTGCAAAATTCAAATTTTATAATTAAAAGTGCTTTGAAAATGTTTATAAACTTAGTAATGATGTTATAGAAGTTAATTAAGAATTTAAGAATTTTTTTTAAAACTAATTAAGGTTAGCAATTAATTATTAATTTAGATTAAACAAGGTTTATTAACTTTAATTAAGTGAATGTTAGTTTTAATTAATTATCTTTTAAATACAAGTTTAAAATTTAATTAATTATTGATTAAGAAAGATTTATTTTTTAATTAATTATGAGTTATGTATATAATTTATTTTAATTAATTATTATTTAAATATAGGGTTAATTATTATTTATTTAATTAATCAAGTGTTTAATTATTTTTAGTTATAAATTAATTAAGGTTTTAATTTATAATAAATTATTTATTAAATGTTTAATTTACTATTTAAGTTTAAAAAAAATATTTTTTCATTAAATATTTGAGATTAATTAATATTTAATTATTAGTGAGGGTTTAAATTATTATTTAATAATTAATAAAGGATTAATTAGGGTTTAATTATTTATATAATTGTTAATTGTTGTTAAATCATTTATTTAAGGTTTAATTATTTATTAATTGATAATTAAATTAAGTTCAAGTTTAATAAAGATTAATTATGATTTAATAAAGAGTTTAACTTGTAATTAACCATTTTAAAAGGGAGTTTTAAGTTTTAAATCCTTTGTTTTGAGAATCAAATTGTTTTGAAGATACTTCTTTCCCA
Organism: Allium fistulosum; assembly: GCA_030737815.1. Classification (NCBI taxonomy): domain Eukaryota; kingdom Viridiplantae; phylum Streptophyta; class Magnoliopsida; order Asparagales; family Amaryllidaceae; genus Allium; species Allium fistulosum. The sequence continues at coordinate 514,369,073 of CM060908.1, read as the reverse complement.
AAGATGGTTTTGAACACAAGTGATTCAAATGTCGATACCATTAAGTAGACAAACAATTGTGAATGAGTTATGTAAATGGCTTGATTGTGTGGACATGTGTTAGCAAAATAAATCCCTATTCTTCTATAAGTTGATTGTTTGGACATCTGATAGTAGAATAAATTCCCGTTCTACTATAATATAATTGTTTATTGTGTGGACATATGTTTAGTAGAATAAATTCCCATTTTGATATAAGTAGTGAATTGTTTGGACATCCATTTAGCAGGACAAATCACCATCCTACTACTATGTTATTTGGACATGTATATGCTAGTTGAGTTGTATTGACATGTTATCCCCTGATTTGGATATGAATTGCATTTACATTTATGTTGACTTATGTAAATAAATGGTTAAGTGACTTGAAAGTGAAATTGATGTTAAATGGTAACTTAAATTACTACCATTGAGATTGCTAAGCCTCCTTTTGAAATTATAAAGTATGGTTTTGAATTAATTTCAGTTCCTTAATTAATTTAGGGTTAAGGTTTATAAATGGTTTTTAAAGTTATATTATTATTTTATAAAGGTATTTATAAATAATAACTTGTTTATTAAAATGGGTTTTACTAAGTAAAAAATGTTTATTTAAAGTGATTTAAAAGGATGAGTTGCAAAAGATATTTTGTAAAGGATTTTTCTTAAAGAAGATTTATCAAAAGATTTTTAATGGGGAAATGTTTTATGAACGATTTTAGAGGTTTGTAAAGAGGTTTTGTAAATTGGCTTGTAGACTTATAAAAGTGTTTTATAAATTAATTTTGGAAATTTATAAAGGTATTTAAATATGAAGTGAGCTTTTAAATGGTAACTTTTTATAAAAGGATTAGTGGATTGGTTTATAGTAAGTAATGTTTTCAAAAAGAAATTTGAAAGGAGAATTTGCCAAATGTTTTGATAATATACATTCACCAGTAAGATAAGTATAAATGTTTTCCAAGTAAAAAAGGGAAGTAAGGGTTTTCGAAATAGTGTTGCGTAAAGATCTTTTGATCAAGTTTTATAAAGTGATTTTATTAATTAAAGATTAATTAATAAAGGCTTAGTGGATCCCATAGGGAATTAAATCAATGTTTGAATGATTGTTTACTTGATAGTTAAATAACCGACTATAAAACTTGGACCAAATAGTAGCGTTGGAAATATCTAGAAGAAACACGTGAGTTATATGGCACAGTCATCCCCAATGATGTTGTACTGTGCATATAAATCTCGTTTTGTTCTTATATGATAAATGATAAGAAAATTCATCCACTAACGGTTAGGAGGTAATCTTCGCTCTTACCTTTTTCTGTTTATTTCCTAAATAACCGGGGTTGAGTTTATCGGAAATTATTGAATGTTGTTTCGAAGAGATCGGGATTGGATATGTTATTCAAAAACCACTTTGATCCAACTCAAACGTTTCGAACTAAAGACATCTTGAAAAGCACAGAATCGAAGTCGGAGTTTTGAAGTGCAAGGGCTATTTCTATTAATCTTGAGGGTGATTCCAAAATGGATTTAGTAGAAGTAGTGCCTTCGGCTTCGTTCTATCCTAGAATGCACTTTTATGAAGGAATGCCAATGTTGAAATGATGCTTGGAGGGCAGTGTTAGCATTCCAAGTGGGTTTGTAAATAAAAAGGTAAAGACGTGACCTCACAAGCTTCACAAATCGGGAAAAATGGCAAAAACATGGTATGCAGCAGAGCCATGTGGTTAGCTACTAGCCGACATCCTATTCTAGATTGTCCCTATTCACAGTTGGTTTGCGCGCAAACACCGTGGTATTATAAGGCCTCAGTGTCAAAAAGGGGATGAGCTAATCCAGTATGCCATGTTAAAGGGGCAGCCAGTTCTGTGTTGGCATCAGTGCATTTTCTAGGGGTGTACCATTGGAAGGTAGTCCCTTACCTTGCCATAGTATGGAGTCCAATCTCCAAATTTTTAGGTGCTAAATTTTTATGGGCATCAAAGTAGTTCAAGTTTTCCCCGGATGCATCTTGGAAGAGCTTGGAGCATGAGGCTTCATCGATAGTTAGTAATTATCTTGTTTCTGCTGTTTATATGTATATTGTATAAGTTAGGTAGGGACAGGCTGTTATAACTATTCTAGGGTAGAATTTGTATTAGTATGACTCTGATATATCATTTTGGAAATGACTTTGTAAACAATTATGTTGATTAATATATGTTATTCCGTTACGCTTTGAGATTCTGTGATTGTTTAGTTTCTTTTTATCTTCTATCTTCTTTCTTTCCCATAACGATCGGTCTTTCCAGGACTTGAATGCTCAGCACGCAATACAATAGACGTATTAGTGTCAATTTTCGAGGGTCAAAATGCGTTTGTTACAGATTTCTTTACAATCATAAATATATAATAATAATGAATAATCTAGAATCTTCGAGTTATGGTTGCTACGATCCTTGAGATCGATTATGATTCTATTTCACGGTATGGACGACCCTTGGTATCAGATCGGTATGAATGATACCCACATTTGTTTGCCATGGTATTGACAATCATTAAGATTGGTATGGATGATTCACGTGATCGGTATGGAATTGGTTTCTTTGTATTAGGAATATTGTGCTTTATTTTGCAATTATGTTTTTTGCAACTAATATTTGTTTGTGACCTAAATATATATATTTCCCTGTGCCTTAAGATATATTCTTAGTTAAAGTAATTCTGTGACTTGTTATATTTTGGATATCCGTATTTACTTATATGTCATTTATTCTTATGTTATATGTTGTTCTCACCCTTTTGGATATTTATAGATAGTTTAACCCTGGTGTTATTTTAATGCTTGGGGTTATGTTGGGACTTTTTAGGTTGCAAGACAGTTAGACCTTTAGATGGTTGGGCTAGCAGAGAAAGATAAATCATTTTGACCTTTAGTTTATCTCATGTAGGATTTTGTGTTTGTATTTGAGATGTATATTTGAGTTAGTGATTTGTAACACATTATATTATGTGGGTCTAGTATTTTATTTTGTAGACTCATCGTTTGTATATGTATATGAGATTTATTATTCCCTATGATTTATGATTACTATTTTATATGATATACTGTTCTAATTTTTAGAAACCAATATGTTTATTAGTTTGAACTGAGACCATACAGGTCAAATTTTATTCCAGGTAAGTAAACCGTAAGTATGACGTATCGACGTTAATTTAAAGATATATTCACATTCTGTAGTCCTTAACAAGTCATGTTGTCTGTATTATAAGACGACATTATTTATAATGTTCTTTAATAATATGGGTATAGCGATGGTGTCATTACACTAATTGCCAGAGTTTGGCACTTCAACAATTACTTTACGTTCATGAGAATAACAAAAAGCCGATAAATTAGAGAACTGGCTAAGGATTTAGTCCGATAATAATCACTAAAAGGAATATAACACAAGTACATTAAATGGAAAGTGCATTTCTAAAACAACTTAGGCAAATTCACACAAAGATTTGATGAAACAAAAAGTCTTTGTTATTAACATTCAAAATGGAACATGGAAAGCTAAGTACAAGTTTTATTTACACCTTAAACAAAAAGCAAAAAAGGGGGCCGAACCCACTCAAAGCCGGCCAAAAACCCAATATAGACTACTACTATTATTGCAGACTAAAAGTGGGTCTATCTGCACCAAGCAAACTGACAACTACTTTTTCGACTTATGCTTCCTCTTCTTGGTGCCGAAAGACACGTCAATTGAGCTTTCACCCTTCCTCTTACCTCCTCTTCCTTTGCCCTTTGGAGGTGAGCTAAGTAGTGGGATGGTAAATTCACTATGTGTGCTCCTAAGCGGAGGAAGGGAGGCTAGAGTGCTTTGCGAAGATAACACAAGTGTGCTTTGAGCGCTCCCAAGTGAAGGAATATAGACCGGAGCGAAGATAGTTTGGCCAGGCAGGGCTAGGACAAAGGAAGAGGGATGTTCTCTATCTTCTCTATCTTGATTTCTATGTCTCGAAGATGTTCCTGCTCGAGTGTACTCATGGTGCGACCCGGTAGGGACTCAGAAACTCTAATAACCACGACATCATCATCGTTCTGAGCACCTTGGGTTCCATTACTCCCCTCATCCAACAAAGCATCGATCATTTGCTCATCAAGTCTGAGAGTCTATTTAACTGGGATGGTTTGGACCCTCGTTGAAGCTGTAATGGTTACTGAATTTTTTGCAAGCACTTGTTGTCCCGGCCGAGAGTCCTTATAGGGAAGCAGGACGATTTGGGGCCAACCTAAAACTTGAGAGATATAAAAAGATAGATTAGTACATCGATCGACGACATATATGTTGGAACTGGGTTAGTCCACAACGGAAGATATGGGTGAATTTCTATTTTTTACCCTATTGGATCATTATCGGACCTATGAAATCTTATTTATTTAGAACATTTCTAAATTTAGTTTAAATAAAATCATGTATTTTATTTAAATTTATAAATTGCAGTATGAAATTTATTTGAATTTGATTTTACTTAATATATAAATATATATACATGTATCATATACATACATACATACATACATACATACATATACATACATATATATGTAAAAACACACACACACACACACACACACACATATATATATATATATATGTGTGTGTGTGTGTATGCGTAACATAATAATCTATGCAGGGTATAACATGTATGTATATAGATGTTGGGATTTACATCGTAACAGAAACATTAGCTTATTTTATACGTACTGTATGTTGTCCGATTCTATGTATGTACAAGTAGTTATAAATTCCAAATGATTATATATATGTATGTATATGTATATAGTATTATGTATTTATATAATTATATATTATATTATAAGTAACAATTAATATGTATATATATTTATTTATTTAATAAAGTGATTTTTAAATACTATAAATTAAAATAAATTATTTATTTAAATTATATATATATATAGTTTATACAATGATTAATGGTAAATTATTTCATAATATTATATATATAAATATACACATATATATATATATATGTGTATATATATACAAAATAATCTTTTTGACTTTCCAGTTCGAAATCATCTCAGATTTAAAGTTATTATGAATTTAATATTTTAATATACAATAAATTAATTGATAGTTTCGGCCTTAGTTAATTAATAAAAAATAATTGCATACCAGAAATTTCAAATTTTTCCAAAATCTTAGATCACATTTTAGGTGTACGAAAAATTCCCAAATTTTTCTGAATTTTAATAATTTTTTTATTAAATAATTATTAAACATTCGAAATTTAAACTAAACTAAAAAATTATAAAAATAAGTTTAAAAATTTTGAATTTTTTTCATAGCTTTAGACATGATGAATTAATTTTAAAAATTATAAAATTGAATTTTTTAAACATTATTAATATTATATAAATTTATTTAATCATATATTCATTAAATATTGATAATTAATATATATAATAATAATATAAAAATTATTTTCGGCACTTATAATTCATAATAAACATAAACATGTATTGGAAAATTTTAGATCAATATTATATAGTATGTATAAAAATATATGCTTTAATACAAATTGTGTATGTATATTAATTCATGAATTAATATATAGGTATAACATTGAATTATAAGTTATTTAACCTATAATTCATATTACAAATAAATTATGAATATGAACATTAAATTTTATAGACATAACCAATCTCCATTGGGGAAACCACATCACATATAAAAATCTCACCTAACGAATTAAATAATAATAATATGTATAAATATGCAGGTGTACATGATTAGCATATTATAAAAGCATGATAATATACTTAATATATAAATAAATGTTACCTACTACAGATGCCCTTAAGTCCACGTTGAAATAGTGAATTCTCTTCCTTTGAATGTTCCTTGATCTGACAGCTTGCTATTTTGGAATCACCGACCTTTCACTATTGAATAACCTTATTTTATACTTGAATTTGATTTAAGTATTTAGGGATTGTTTTAGAGATAGATTTCAACTGGGAAGAAGAAAGGATATGGCGGCCAAAAGAAGTGAAAAATTAGGGTTTGAGATCATTATGTAAATGGTTGAATAAGAGAGAAAATAGGTAACTATCTAATACTCCTTCTCACTTAATCTTAACCACACATCTCCAAGCCTATAACCCTTTTTTTAGCCACCCCTAACCCATGCTAAACCAACCGAATTTTCTCTCAAAACATCATGGGCCATTAGCCCATTTTAACCCAAATTAAATATGTACGATTATATTAAATATGTTATCGATATCTCAGATTGATCGATATATTTATAACTATTATAAATATACACACACACACATAACAATGTTTATTTCTCAAGTCATATTCAAAATTTATAATTAATATTTCATAAATATTAATTAATTTATAACAATTACAAACTAATTAAATCGTTTGGTCGAAAAATAATTCATCATTTCGGTTGTGTGACTCTTAGGTGTAAATTCGGTCAGTGATTAACATCGAACTATTCGAATGTCAATGTTCACATGTCACTTAGTAGGTAATGTGACATTATGGCCAAATTTATTGCTTACTCAGTTTCGATAAAATCCAATTTTTGTTTAATAAGTGTTACCCGTGACATTTATTTACACCAATTTTCTTCGTCAAAACTATCACTTTGGACTTATGGAATTTGATAGTGGTCAAAATTCCAATATCATCCATATTCAACTCTATAGTCTAAACACAAAGTCCTTGGTTCAATAATAATAATTATTACAAACCGAAATGCTCTAGCTAGAGACTTTGAGTTGACTTTAGTTGACCATGATACTAACCCCATATAACGAGGAGACGAATCCTCCGTTGAATAGTGCTTCACTTCCAATACCTCCACTCGACTCAACTATAGTCACCCGATGGAATGCCATGCCATGAATTGACTAGAATTAAAGTGAAGCTTTCATATTAAAGATTAACTATATTCTCAAGTCGAGAGAACTGTGTAAATTAGTCACATTGATATTTTCTTTTTGATCTTAGTTATATTTACCAACAGAAAACTATCGAGTGAGTCGTTCCATAGTTATCCAATAACTATCAGTACATAACCTCTAGGTGCCTCCAACAGCCATGGGCAATGCACTGCCCAATATTTGGAGAGCGTTACATACTCTAGTCTCAATGGATACATCGATATTCAGTCTCGATGCATCTTGACTAGGAACATTTAAAATGATATATTTATTTTATCGTGATAAATTACTCATGGTTACAACACTTTGTAACTACTATCACAAAACATATTATTTATGGATTTTCTATTAAATATACTTTTAATTAATATAAACACATTTTTACATCAAGTATATAATAGAAAGAAAGTACCTTTGATTTCAAAAAGATTGGTCATTGAGTTAGATATATGTAACAAATTACATAATTGCCCCTAGGGCATATCCCTAACTCTATCAATCTCCCACTTGCACTTGGGGTCAATTATAGCATCTTATTTTAACTTTTCCAATTGGTTTCCTTAAAACCAATTGGGTCAATCCCTTAGTAAATGGGTATGTTATTATGTTTTAATCATTTACTCTATCGATTAACTCTCTCCGACGCTGATAAACACCTTTGTTATGTGGAACAATTCGGAGTATGTCTCTCGACTTCTAGTGAGCTCTAAGTTCTATTACGAACTATGTCGGGACATTGCTATCATATAACAATGTTATGGGATTCTCAACATTTGGAACCATCCTCTGCTCAGTTGTGCATTTATATTTATATACATTGCTTTTATTGTGGCACTATTCAAGTCAATGAATCAACCACAATCTCTTCTATTTAAAACATTTCCAACTTAATGATTCTTAATATATTATTGATATGTTATACTCAATATCACTTATGAAATTTGAGTCCGAACACTTCTTCATAATGAGTTTGTTGTTTCTATAAACAATTCTCTAGTATTCAATAAATACGTGTGAACTCCTCAAACAACCATTTAGTGATATCAATTTGGATTTGATATTTGCTTCATGTATCAAATACATAGAAAAATCATGATGTCAAAGACAACATAACATGTACAATAATTCCTATTGCTAGTGCATAAGGAATCCATCTTACATGTTATGTACTAAACATACGAGAGCGAGTTAGGTTCAAGGAGTAAGGACACAAGCCAAGTGCTAAGTAGTGACATGAAGTGCATATATGCGTTAATGTCCTAGTGTCTTCCCGACGAACCGTGCACAGGAGCTTAGCTCATCGGAGTGATCTTCCCATACTGGTAGGGATGGTGTCCTTATCGAAGCGAATAGGGGAATCGATGCCCTCGCGACTAATGTTATCAACATCGAAGGAGCCAAACTCGGTAGGAATTGGCCCTAAGCCAGCAAATGTGCCTATTGAGGGAAGAGTTGGAGTTTTCTCCACTATTGTAGAAGTCTGTGCCTTGGAAATCTTCACAATTAGCCTCTTCTTCGGGACAGGCTGTTGGTCATCCTTAGATTGATCGACGAAAGACTCATGGCCCACATCCAATGTCATCATGGCCAGCCTCATTATTTCCACCTACAATTTTTCCTTCCTTGGCATGTTCTTCCCTTTCTTCTACATTATCTTCTACCCTAACCCCTGGATTTGGGACTAAGGTCACATCTGGATCAACCTCGCCTCCTCCTAGCGATTTATTGTCGTTATCGTCATCATTAGCAGCTACTTGGACTTGACCTGTGCTATGGCTCGCTTCCAACAAATTATGGTTGAGGAGATTTTCATTTGAAAGGAGAATTCTTATATATCTATCTTTTGCTAGATGTGCCATAAGAGCCTTAACGGCATCTAAAAGTGTCGTGCTACTGGGTCTCATTAGGACATCTAGATCGTAAAACAAGATATGAGTGAAGTCCGTAGACTATAAGGCAAATTAATATAATGCACATGGATTAGGACTTACATCCAAACAACCATCTATGTGCGAATATAGGCGAACAATGGACATAGAACCACTCATTTTTGTAATAGCTCAACTTGATTCCGTGTGCCGAAGACTACTCTACAACCCTTGGTCGGTTCTAGGTAGGATAATGACGGACTTTCTCTATTTGGCTCTTGATGTTGTATATGTGTCGAATCTCCTTGTCGTTGGGCGCTCGGTGTAAGTGTTCAGTGAAGATAATGTATGTGTTGCGTAGGAAGGCGTAGCTATCCGAATGCAGTTGTGTTGGAGCCAATCTCATGAAATTCAGGACTTGCGGATGAATTGATTGAATGGTGGGACACAACCCGCCGGACACATGTACCTATTGCAAGCAGTATATCCTTCTAGAGGATTATGAGATTTTTGATGGCAGGAAGGGACTAGAATTTCCTTAAATGGAATTCCATGCTTGTTACAATTCTATAAAGTGATCGTTCATTGATTTTAGAAGCGATGAAATTGACGTGATCATCTAAAAGAATGGCATCTTCGAGAGTATCAAGTGCATGATCTATAGCTGGCTCTTCTACGGGTTCTACTAGGTTTTCAGGAACCTGTTATTCAGCCTAAGGATTCTCTTGTTGCTGTACGTGCTGTACTAAATTTTTTTGTGCAATCAGAGTCATGGTTGAGCTTGACTCAATATCAGATTCAGCATATCTGGAAGTGGATGGACCATGGCTTGAGCGGCAAGACGTTTGGAACGTTTCCGATCCATTTCTATAATAAAAACTCGATGGATAATCAATGTTAGATTAATTATAAGCTATACCCCATGCTAAAGTGAATCCTAGTATGGTCTCATGTAGTTCAAATTTCCGATATTATATAACTGTTCGTTTTAAAAAGTTTGGATTTCGCCCGAAGTAACCATCATCGCTGGCCGTCCTTACAAGCTTTATGTTATCGACCATGTTTTGGAAATGCTTTGAGATCAAGGAGGGACTCAACACAAGTCTATAAGACAAAGCTCACTTGCAAACTTGGTTTTTGTAACGTTCCGAATTTTCGACGCTCGAAAGTCGACATTAATACGTCCACTGTATCAAATGCCTCGCAATCAAATGCCGGAAAACCGAACCATTAGGGTTAAAAAGAAGAGGTAGAAGAAGACAGAAAGAAAGAAAGAAAAAGAAACAGAAACAATATCAGAATCTCACATTTCGCAGCGGAACAACATATAATAGATAAATGAACAATCTTTAATTCAAAGAACTATATCATTTATATATTACATCATCATCAGAGTTTACAACAATAATATACAACACTACTGGACAGTTATATAAACTTGTCCTCATACAGAATACACAGCGGAATAATAATATCATATACAAGTGATACGCCTCGCCATCCAGCTCGCCACTGAGCTCCACAGCATCTCCTGAATCCAGAATGACCTGATAACCTGACTCTAGGCTGCCCGTGTGGAAAATGATGGGCACCCAAAGTTTAGGAAAGGAACAATAAACTCCAGGTCAGTCATGGTGACTGGTGTAAGAACTAAAAACAGTTATTTTCACAAAGAAAATAAAACAGATTCGCAATGCTTTTGGAAAATGAAACTACCATAAGACATCCCGCCACACACACAATGCAAACCTAGAATTGGAGGAGATTTCTTCTTATGATAGTCAAACATGCTTACTACGCAAAATCATTGGATATTATTATTAATGTCTAGTGTGGAAAACATTTCGAAAGTATAATATTAATCTTAGCCAGCATAGACATTCCGAACTATGCCTACTACAGCTACCATCTAAACAGTGGTGACAACCATAAGTAAATGGCAGGATTTACAACTAAAACCGTACAGAGCGCGTATTGTTTCTTTGGATTTCCAACAAATGGTCAGGCAAAGGAATTTCCTTACACCGAAATGGAAACGCCTTTGAAAAGACGCCCCGAGAACCTAACCGGATCTCTGCAAACACAAGGCCGACGCTACCTCACGCTGTACAGCTGTAACTAGGTAGCTAACACACGAGCTATGCCATCCCCCGGTCGTCACCGACCTTTATCCGAGTATCCTCAACCACAAAGCAACAACCACAAAGTATAATAAATTTGCAGCTTCAACATAGGTAAAATATCTGGGCTCCATACAATGATATCACCTTTTATCCAGAAGGAAATGACATACCCTAGGGGCACGACCCCTAAAAACCTTTGCCGCAACATTCCTGTTTCGACCATAACCGAGTTGTGAGGCTTGACGAAGTCTCGTCCACAAAGCCACGCTTATTCACAAAGCCACGCTTTTTCACAAAGCCACGCTTTTTCACAAAGCCACGCTTTGATCAACAAATGATCAACAGCACTTCGTATGCCACATTACCAAATTGGGAATGTATCACTAGTAACCATCAACTACATAACCTCTGAGCTCGTATGTCTCAGAGAAGGGTGTTAAGCTAATAGAATAAATTCTCTGCCACCAACATAAATGTATTTGATAGAAACCAGCTATACATCTCAAAGTGTAATGTCAGACACACATCCATACAAGTCCGTTCCGGGATCGAACGGAACCGAAGGCACTTCCAAAGAAGCCCTTGCAATCCGGGTATTCACTAATCACGTCCGGACTTCCCATCACAAAAAGAGTGATATAAATCTCTATACCGGAGCAACTCGGTGCAGAGACATTCGACAGCTTGTCCTTTCATTTTCGAAAATACTCGGTATTCACACCAGTCTTCAAATAATGTCCATTCACGACGTATCACTATTCGGAATGGGTTATATGGCACAAAGTCCTCTCCCGGCTTAACCGAATAATGAGCGTTTGTTTTAAAAAACAAATCAAGTGCCATTTCAAAGGCAAATATTGATAGTCGGTTATTTATCTATCAACAACATCCACAACAATCAACCAATTTAAATAATTTTTCCCAAATTATTAAATTTCAAAATATCTTTGCAAGATATATAATTTCCACACTTCAACATTTGAAAACCAATTTCAAATCACATTTTCCACACTTCATCACTTTGAAAACAAATTTCAAATCAATTTCCCTACACGGGATATATTTCCAAATATTTATTTATTCTCACGGGAAATCTGCCGAGTTCAAATATTTTAAAATGATTTATATCACTATCCAAAAATATTTTTGGAAAACATTTTCTCCGAAATATTCCTTTCAAAAACCAACTTTAGAACCTTAAATTTATATTTTAAAAGCTACTTTGGAAATATACTCGGCTTTATAGTGAGAATACACTTTCACTTCAAAATGGTCCATTTAAACCAATTTAATAAATCCTTATCAATTTATTTCAAATTTACATTCCAAATCTGTAAATGTATTTCCATACTTTAAAAATAAATCAGTGTTTATTTTTAAAACAAAATTTCACTTTCCTTTATAAATTCCGTTTTGAGTTTACATTCTCAAATATTCATTTTCAATTCCAAATCAAATTTTAAATTGATTTCCAAACTTATTTCAAAACCCAAATTGATTTTCCAAACATTTATTTCAAACACCAAATTGATTTCAAAATTCATTTCAACACAAATCAATTTTTTTCATTCAACATCAAACAAATTTTCAAATCGATTTCCCAAAGATTTATTTTCAAATACCAAATCAATTATAAATTGATTTCTAGAAATTAATCACCTTTTAAAACAAATTCATTTATCTCTTCCAAACCATTTAAAATTCCATTCTAAATAAATTTTCCAACTTTCGAATAATACTATTCAAAATCCATTTATAAAAATCTTTTACCATATTTTAGAAATAATTCGATAAGATTTCGAAAATCAACTCTATGCTTTTAAAATTCCTTCTTTTAAATTCACCCAATTCTTTCAAAAAGAATTTACTTAAAATTTCATACTTTAATTTCAAAAATCCAATTTTATTTATTTCTGGTATCCAATGATACCAAAAATACATTCGGCTAAATTATAGCCTTCAACAAATTCAATCACAGATATAATCATACACAGATTATAAATAAATTATCATACAGCATATGAAACAAATTCATACAACATATGAAACAAATTCATATAATTTGAGGAATCCAGTTGGATCCCTCCAACCTATTTCCCTGCATCCACAGATGTTACCACAATACCAATTCCACTTCGAGGTGGAATATCGCGGTATATGGGATTTATAAAAATATCATCCGCTATTATGCGGGGCAATAGGGTCTCATCCGCTATATAATGCGGGAAATCAACTCCAAATACATATATAATACCAATTCCACTTCACGGTGGAATTATCGCGGTATATGTTTTTAATAAATAACCTCCGCTTAATATGCGGCGTATAGGGTCTATTTCAACATAATAGATAACAATCATCATCCAATTCGCACAATCAAGCAATTTTAAATTTAACTATTTTAAATTTAAATCGAAACAAATATTCGATTGAGTGAGGAGTTCTCACCTTGCTTCCAATAACAGTTACAGTGCTTTATTTCAAATAAAATTAAACACGCGTTTAATTTTACCCAAAATTTACACTAGCTCTAATTGACTCCAATCCAGCTCCATTGCGTAGTGCTCGACAAAACGAACCTGACGCAAGTCGTTTCGTGCGAAACGGACCTCGCATCAAAAAGTTATCACGTTTATAAGTTCGTACGAATTTATATAAATCAATTTACATTTCATTTTTTTTATTTTCAAACCCTACATCATCATCACCGTTCATTCCTTTGCCCTAGATCTTGGCCGCACGCGCACATCTTCTTCCACGCGTGAACACTACCAGGCTAAAGTCGAACGCGAGAACCCATCTGGCCGCCTCTTCCACCTAATTTTCGCGACCAACTCCTTGATCGAGACAACGATCCAAAGCCATCGTTTCGAAGCTCGTCTCATGCTCCTCCTTTGGTCGAAGACCGGTCGTGTGCGGTGGCCCCTTCGCGTGGAAAAACATGCTTGAACGCACGACTTTGAGCCTCGATTTCGATCACCACGAAGCACCAATGATGATCACAACCGTATGGATGTGAAGCCCTCGTCGAGTTCTCTGATTCTCTAGTTGATGGTTTTTCAAAATGATGCGTGGATTGGAAGAGATTAATGGAAGAAAACAAGCTAATTTCGACCATTGAAATGTTTGCTGGCGGCTATGAAACCCTAGCTCGTTTTTGTGAAAAATGAAAATTATGGTGGCCTTTTATAGAAAATTCCAAATTACTATGCACTCGAAAATTTTTCGAACTCGAAATCAAGCGTGCCGGCTGGCGTTTCTAAGGTTTTACCCATGTTACGAACACAATGGAACGTGTTTCGGGAGCTAATTCGATCGTATGTGAGAGTTACGAAAATAAACGATCAATTTAAAATTAAATCGATTAAAAGAGATTTCTATGCGTTTCAGCTTGCCCCGGACAAACTACAACTCCGATTGACACGAAATTTGAAATCTTACAATAATTTAACATTACGGATCCGACGAAACTGGTTTCGTCGAAATCCGAGACTGTTTGAAAAATGGCTATTTTTAGTCGTCAATTAAATATTAAAATATTCAATTTCTACAATTTAACTTTTAATTCAATTTTAAAAGTTCACAAACATCATTCTAACTCCAATAAGATTTAATATAACTTTATAAATCATTTTCATTCACATTAAACCCAAATTCCAATTATTTCTGGAATTTTAAATATTAAATTATCGATTAAATTAAACAATTAATCTCTATATTCGAATTAAAATTCATTCGACTTACAAATCTTACTTGTTAATATTTAAAATCAATTAAATATACAAATTTCAAATGACAGAAATTCTGGGTCCTTACAGACTTCCCCCCTTAAAAGAATTTCGTCCTCGAAATTGCAAAGTAAGAAAAATGCCCCAAATTCACTAACTTTTCAAACAATTCGTTCAAATTAGATTTCAAAATCACTTAAGTGTACAACTTCCCCAAAATCCAATAGTTAAACTCTTTCAAAACTTTACTAAGTTTTTCAAATCTATACTTAGTTATACTTTTCAAAACAAATTATATCGTTTAACTTTCAACTCCAAATCCAAAATTTAGTTTTCACAAATTTTCCAAAATTTCCCGAAAATTTTCTAACGCCTTAAATTTTCAGAAAAATTTGCCATACCTCCTTTGCGCGGTTCAATCATAGTAGGATCACAATAGACATAAATATATATACATCGACCCACATGGTCGGAAAAGTAGAAAAACAGTTCATATTTCCTATTTTTATTGCGTAGGCGTACCTTTTTAGCATTTTTAAGCAAAGCAGTTATTTATTAAGCATTTTAGCGCAACCAAATCAGCCGAACGGCAGCCCCGGTACCTGTACTTACTCAGTTTAAATATGTAAGTGCCACATATATGAAGTTATTAACATTTTACTCTTTTAAACAACTACATCACATGCATATTAAAAGAAATGCATACTAAACAAGGTTTATAAGCAACTTATATAATTTTGACATCATTTGTAATTGTTTACAACCAATTCATATACAACGACATTCAATTATTCATTTTCAATTAGTTTACATCCACTAATTTAAATTCAAGTTGGTTCACTTTCAATTTGGATTCAATTACATAGCTTTCAATTTCACTAATTTAATTTCATTAACACTTAATGAATTATACTATATACAATCATATAACAACCAAAGTATATTCAACACAACCAAATTATTAAATTTACATTCAATTTGGTTCAACACTTTCAATTTAGCTTTAATGAATTAACACTTACATCCATTATTCCATATCAATTCATTTACATTAGATTGATTAACAATCAATCCATTTATTAATTCAATTGCTAATTCATTTTACAAATAAAGTTGAATTTCATTTATATAACTCAAGCTCAAATTCATTTAATGACTTCATTCATTGATTCATTTTGATACCAAAGTCAATTTCAAATAACATTACTTAAGTTATATTCCAATTAAACATCATTTGTTTAACTTAACTTAAATTTCCTCTTATAAATCCAATTCAGATTCCAATTCTGAAGTAAATTCTATTTAACTTTTACCAAAGTCAAATTTCATCAATTATTCAAATTCATATCTCATTTTGCTTAACAAAATTGTTTAACCGCTTTAATAATTGGTTTCACTTACATTTACCCATTCTATAAGTTATACAACTTATATATTTAAACTTCCAAATTCATATTATAAGTTCAAAACTCACTTCTACTTATATTTATCAATTTCAACTTGGATTTTAATTTCAAATCTGTTTATCACAACAAAACTTCAATTTTCAATTTATTATGGTAGCAAATCCATCACACAGAAACTCAAAAATGATACTGATGATGATGCAGTCATCACCCTTATTATTTCCCAGCAACAGTAGTGAATTCAGTGCTTTAAATTCTTTCAAAATTTCCCTTTTTATTTATAAATCACATTTATAAATCCTTTTTCTCATATAATTTCACTATTCAACTTTACTTATACAAGATTATTTCACAATTGCAAATCATATTAATTATAATTCCATACTTATACAATTGTTGCTTTTATTTAGATTATTCAAACAACTTTT
The DNA here is from genome assembly GCA_030737815.1 of Allium fistulosum. Taxonomy (NCBI): domain Eukaryota; kingdom Viridiplantae; phylum Streptophyta; class Magnoliopsida; order Asparagales; family Amaryllidaceae; genus Allium; species Allium fistulosum. The sequence goes on along the minus strand of CM060908.1, from coordinate 514,352,544 downwards.
ATTAACTCATATATATTCTTACATTTTCAACAACCAAACAATTAATTTTATATACACTTTAATAATTCTGAAAAATTATTTCCTTTATATACAAAATATAATCGAGGTAAAATTATTTCATTTACCCAATTTAAAATGATATTGTGTCGGTTCATCTTGTTTAAGAGTTTAGAAACCCCTATCGATACAGTTAGCTAGACTGCACCGACCAGAATCTATAAACAATCAACCGATAAGTCAACACAATACAAAACAAATTTCATATTCACTAACAAATACGTGCCCATATCTATTATTACACTCACACTCATTCTAGAGTACTACTGACTCTATCTCTAATGAGTAACACCCAACAGAGCCAGGGTTGTCGCTTAACCAACAGCTCTGATACCACATGTAACGTTCCGAATTTTCGACACTCGAAAGTCGACATTAATACGTCCACTGTATCAAATGCCATGCAATCGAATGCCGGAAAACCGAACCATTAGGGTTAAAAAGAAGAGGTAGAAGAAGACAGAAAGAAAAAGAAACAGAAACAATATCAGAATCTCACATTTCGCAGCGGAACAAGATATAATAGATAAATGAATAATCTTTAATTCAAAGAACAATATCATTTATACATTACATCATCATCAGAGTTTACAACAATAATATACAACACTACTGGACAATTATATAAACTTGTCCTCATACAGAATACACTGCGGAATAATAATATCATATACAAGTGATACGCCTCGCCATTCAGCTCGCCACTGAGCTCCACAGCATCTCCTGAATCTAGAATGACCTGATAACCTGACTCTAGGCTGCCCTTGTGGAAAATGATGGGCACCCAGAGTTTAGGAAAGGAACAATAAACTACAGGTCAGTCATGGTGACTGGTGTGAGAACTAAAAACAATTATTTTCACAAAGAAAATAAAACAGATTCGCAATGCTTTTGGAAAATGAAACTACCATAAGACCTCCCGCCACACACATAATGCAAACGTAGAATTGGAGGAGATTTCTTCTTATGATAGTCAAACATGCTTACTATGCAAAATCATTGGATATTATTTTTAATGTCTAGTGTGGAAAACATTTCAAAAGTATAATATTAATCTTAGCCAGCATAGACATTCCGAACTATGCCTACTATAGCTACCATCTAAACGGTGGTGACCACCATAAGTAAATGGCAGGTTTTACAACTAAAACCGTACAGAGCACGTATTGTTTCTTTGGATTTCCAAAAAATGGTCAGGCAAAGGAACTTCCTTACACCGAAATGGAAACTCCTCTGGAAAGACGCCCCGAGAACCTAACCAGATCTCTGAAAATACAAGGCCGACGCTACCTCACGCTGTACAGCTGTAACTAGGTAGCTAACACACGAGCTATGCCATCCCCCGGTCGTCACCGACCTTTATCCGAGGATCCTCAACCACAAAGCAACAACCACAAAGTATAATAAATTTGCAGCATCAACATAGGTAAAATATCTAGGCTCCATACCATGATATCACCTTTTATCCAGAAAGAAATGACATACCCTAGGGGCGCGACCCCTAAAAACCTTTGCCGCAACATTCCTGTTTCGACCATTACCGGGTTGTGAGGCTCAACGAAGTCTCGTCCACAAAGCCACGCTTTTTCACAAAGCCACACTTTTTCACAAAGCCACGCTTTTTCACAAAGCCACGCTTTTTCACAAAGCCACACTTTGATCAACAAATGTTCAATAGCACTTCGTATGCCACATTACCAAATTGGGAATGTATCACTAGTAACCATCAACTACATAACCTCTGAGCTCGTACGTCTCAGAGAAGGGTGTTAAGCTAAGAGAATAAATTCTCCGCCGCCAACAGAAATGTATTTGATAGAAACCAGCTTTACATCTCAAAGTGTAACGTCAGACACACATCCATACAAGTCCGTTCCGGGATCGAACGAAACCGAAGGCACTTCCAAAGAAGCCCTTGCAATCCGGGTATTCACTAATCACGTCCGGACTTCCCATCACAAAAAGAGTGATATAAATCTCTATACCGGAGCAACTCGGTGCAGAGACATTCGATAGGTTGTCCTTTCATTTTCGAAAATACCCGGTCTTCACACCGGTCTTCAAATAATGTCCATTCACGACGTATCACTATTCGCAATGGGTTATATGGCACAAAGTCCTCTCCCGGCTTAACCGAATAATGAGCGTTTGTTTTAAAAAAAAAATCAAGTGCCATTTCAAAGGCAAATATTGATAGTCGGTTATTTAACTATCAACAACATCCACAACAATCAACCAATTTAAATAATTTTTCCCAAATTATTAAATTTCAAAATATCTTCGCAAGATATATAATTTCCACACTTCAACATTTGAAAACAAATTTCAAATCACATTTTCCACACTTCATCACTTTGAAAACAAATTTCAAATCAATTTCCCTACACGGGATATATTTCCAAATATTTATTTATTCTCACGGGAAATCTACCGAGTTCAAATATTTTAAAATGATTTATATCACTATCCAAAAATATTTTTGGAAAACATTTTCTCCGAAATATTCCTTTCAAATACCAACTTTAGAACCTTAAATTTATATTTTAAAAGCTACTTTGGAAATATACTCTGCTTTATAGTGAGAATACACTTTCACTTCAAAATGGTCCATTTAAACCAATTTAATAAATCCTTATCGATTTATTTCAAATTTACATTCCAAATCTGTAAATGTATTTCCATACTTTAAAAATAAATCAGTGTTTATTTTTAAAACAAAATTTCCCTTTCCTATATAAATTCCGTTTTGAGTTTACATTCTCAAATATTCACTTTCAATTCCAAATCAATTTTTAAATTGATTTCCAAACTTATTTCAAAACCCAAATTGATTTTCCAAACATTTATTTCAAACACCAAATCAAATTCTAAATTGATTTCAAAATTCATTTCAACACAAATCAATTTTTTTCATTCAACATCAAATAAATTTTCATATCGATTTCACAAAGATTTATTTTCAAATACCAAATCAATTATAAATTGATTTCTAGAAATTAATCACCTTTTAAAACAAATTCATTTATCTCTTCCAAGCCATTTAAAATTCCATTTTAAATAAATTTTCCAACTTTCGAATAATACTATTCAAAATCCATTTATAAAAATCTTTTACCATGTTTTAGAAATAATTCGATAAGATTTCGAAAATCAACTCTATGCTTTTAAAATTCCTTCTTTTAAATTCACCCAATTCTTTCAAAAGAATTTACTTAAAATTTCATACTTTAATTTCAAAAATCCAATTTTATTTATTTCTGGTATCCAATGATACCAAAAATACATTTGGCTAAATTATAGCCTTCAACAAATTCAATCACAGATATAATCATACACTGAATATACATAAATTATCACACATCATATGAAACAAATTCATACAACATATGAAACAAATTCATATAATTTGAGGAATCCAGTTGGATCCCTCCAACCTGTTTTCCTGCATCCACAGATGTTAGCACAATACCAATTCCACTTCGAGGTGGAATATCGCGATATATGGGATTTATAAAAATATCATCCGCTATTATGCGGCGCAATAGGGTCTCATCTGCTATATAACGCGAGAAATCAACTCTAAATACATATATAATACCAATTCCACTTCACGGTGGAATTATCGCGGTATATGTTTTTAATAAATAACCTCCGCTTACTATGGGCGTATAGGGTCTATTTCAACACAATAGATAACAATCATCATCCAATTTGCACAATCAAGCAATTTTAAATTTAACTATTTAAAATTTAAATCGAAACAAATATTCGATTGAGTGAGGAGTTCTCACCTTGCTTCCAATAACAGTTATAGTGCTTTATTTCAAATAAAATTAAACACGCGTTTAATTTTACCCAAAATTTACACTAGCTCCAATCGACTCCAATCCAGCTCCATTGCGTAGTGCTCGACAAAATGAACCCGATGCAAGTCGTTTCGTGCAAAATGGACCTCGCATCAAAAAGTTATCACGTTTAGAAGTTCGTACGTATTTATATAAATCAATTTACATTTCATTTTTTTTATTTTCAAACCCTACATCATCATCACCGTTCATTCCTTTGCCCTAGATCCTGGCCGCACGCGCACATCTTCTTCGACGCGTGAACACTACCATGCTAAAGTCGAACGCGAGAACCCATTTGGCCGCCTCTTCCATCGAATTTTCGCGACCAACTCCTTGATCGAGACAACGATCCAAAGCCATCGTTTCGAAGCTCGTCTCGTGCTCCTCCTTTGGTCGAAGACTGGTCGTGTGCGGTGGCCCCTGCACGTGGAAAAACGTGCTTGAACGCACGGCTTTGAGCCTCGATTTCGATCACCACGAAGCACCGATGATGATCACAACCGTATGGATGTGAAGCCCTCGTCGAGTTCTTTGATTCTCTAGTTGATGGTTTTTCAAAATGATGCATGGATTGGAAGAGATTAATGGAAGAAAACTAGCTAATTTCGACCATTGAAATGTTTGCTGGCGGCTATGAAACCCTAGCTCATTTTTGTGAAAAATGAAAATTATGGTGGCCTTTTATAGAAAATTCCAAATTACTATTCACTCTAAAATTTTTCAAACTCGAAATCAAGCGTGCCGGCTGGCGTTTCTAAGGTTTTACCTGCGTTACGAACACAATGGAACGTGTTTCTGGAGCTAATTCGATCGTATGTGAGAGTTACGAAAATAAACGATCAATTTAAAATTAAATCGATTAAAACGATTTCTATGCGTTTCAGCTTGCCCCGGAGAAACGACAACTCCGATTGACACGAAATTTGAAATCTTACAATAATTTAACATTACGGATCCGATGAAACTAGTTTCGTCGAAATCCGAGACTGTTTGAAAAATGGCTATTTTTAGTCGTCAATTAAATATTAAAATATTCAATTTCTACAATTTAACTTTTAATTCAATTTTAAAAGTTCACAAACATCATTCTAACTCCAATATGATTTAATATAACTTTATAAATCATTTTCATTCACATTAAACCCAAATTCCAATTATTTCTGGAATTTTAAATATTAAATTATCGATTAAATTAAACAATTAACTCTCTATATTCGAATTAAAATTCATTCGACTTACAAATCTTACTTGTTAATATTTAAAATCATTCAAATATATGGATTTCAAATGACAGAAATTCTGGTTCGTTACAATTTTCGTGGAACTTTACCAAGTGTTGGAGTCATACCAACCCAACTCCAAAGGAGAATTGCATCCTCCTCCTTCTAGCTTACAACTCCAAATCATAACCAGCCACGATGATCTCACCTACGTCTAACTCCATCACCTTCACCTACCTATTGGAATGAACTAAGAATGGGTTTGGGTATGGAATGGTAAAGCCAAGAGGCGATTCTCCTAGGTCTCGAGTCAGTGAGGAAATGGGTTGGATCTATGGTGGTGGCTCGAGTTCAACCATGGCGAAGGTAGGCACACATGTGAGGGAGAGGCGGCGTCGGTCCTATGCTCAAGTGGTGAGACTAAGTTCAACTTGGAAACTAAGTTTGGTAATGGCAGAAGCTCAAGCTGATGAATTAGCAAAGTGAAAATAAGGAAATGAAGTAGGAAGGAATGGGTTTTATAACCCTTGGGACCCGATGTTTAGGTATAGATATTGGGAAATTCTCCCAAGTTTCGGGTCGGTACCGACCCGAGAGTTTGGCTCGGTAACGAGTCTTAAGTTTTTTTTAAAAAAACATAAATATGTAGATATATATACATGCATGAGCATGCCAAAACTTGTTAAAGAACGTGCATGTATATACGTGTACGAGTACATATCCAGAAAATACTATGACTAGGTCAAAAGGTTATCCATGGAAGAAGTCAGTTTGAAACATCAAGCTTATAATGATAGATCATGAGGATACGTTCCAGATTTATAATCCCGGATATTAGTAGAGCATCGCGACGAATGCCTGTGGACATAACCTTTCACGGAAATGATTCACATGAAGGATAACGACCATTCGAAGTATAGAGTGGAGTCCTTCACAACAATCCCGACTTGTCTCGATTAAAAGCACATCACGTTTGAAATGAGATGTACTTTGGAGAGCAAGTGTTATCCAGCCTTTTGACTAGTCAATATTTGGACAGGCTGGATGAGTCGATCTTGGAGTTATTAAGGTAGGAAGCCCAAAGAGATAGCCCAAGAGTCTAGAAACCAAGCATAAACAAAGCCATGGGACAAAAAAAAGCCAACATAAGAGTTTGGAGAAGCCAATCCAACAAAATGTTGGATCGGTACCGATCCAACACCATGAGTCGGTACTGATCGAAGAAACCATCCTTAAATTTGCCCATCTTCTGCCTACATACTCTACTTCATGCTAGAAGCCTATACCAAGTGTTGTTTTGTTGGACCAATGCAATTCTTTATTGATCTCCACGAACACTTGAATCGGCAACTCTGTTTCTCCACGGATCCATCGTTTAGACTCCGAAACAAGCTATTAGTGGTAAAAACAACTATGGAATCATGAAGCTACCTACAAGACGAGCCAAAGCAAGGAGTTCAAAACACTTTCCCAAGCGTTGTTATGGGTCGGTACCAATCCAACTCCTTGGGTCGGCATCGATCCACGAACCTTGCTGAGGTGTCCTCTTATTCTCTTGGGAAAACAGTCTAAATCTTATGGCTCTTGTTCTTCTTACACTAATTTCTTGTAATCTCTGTCGGAGTTGTACCAACCCATAAGAACTTCTGCCTCCAAGTCAGAATATAAGAAATAAAATCATTAACTGGACGTAGGCCTTGATTTGTCAAACCACTATAAATTGTTGTGTGTTCTTTCTTACTCGTTTTCATTTAATCTTCTTCACTTTTTATTCTCTACTTAGTCTTCTGGGTGTTTGCGCCATTTTAGTTCAATCAATAAGGTGATATAATAGATAATGTCTAGGGTAATGAATATAAATTGAAAAGTAGCTATGATGCTTGCATTGATCTGACCACAATAATATTGGAGTACATTCAAAACCGCTAAGGGTACACACGTGTAATGGATTTTCCACTGAGATCTCTCCAGATCAAGCTGGATCCAAACTCATGCACAAGGATCAAAAATCACCTTCTGAGCATTGTATATCTCTAAAAATATACCATAAGGTAAACATAAGTGGCCCAACGTCCAAACAAATAGAACTACGTGGAGCCAAGTTTCAACCACTCCCCCACGCAACATATCAATAAGCATACTCTAAATATGAAGTTGATATACCCTCATGGGTTAGCCAAACCTAAGATTGTGCATCCTACTTTATCTTTATCCATTTCCAATGTCGAGATCATGTTCTGCTGCTCTCACATGAGCATCACTTGAACATAACACGAATTCCTAAGTGGATTCCAATCTCTTGAACAGATCTCGAATCTTCATATAGATTCCTACATAAGTCCTCTGATAAATGCTAACGCTGACCTCTCCTTTGGACTTAACTTTACAATAGACAATTCAACTCTATAGCACTTCACATTATAGTTGCTTCCATAACAAAGAACCCATATACCAGTTTTCAAGTGGTATTCGATAAGTAAAACACTTACCGATCCTTATCTCTTCAAAACTAAATCGATGAATTTTCGGTAAACTCCATTCTGGTCCTTTAAGAAGTTAGCAAATAATATATAAAGTGGAGTCCTCGAGGGATCTCGTATATATAAGTTCTTAAAGCTAGAGACGTTTCATACTAATGCTCCTCGTTCTTAAATGGTATGAAACCATGAAACTTTTAGATACTTCCTAAGTTAATTTGGTCAAGTTCGATAGTTGAGTAGTCGACTATCATGTTCAAAATAGGTGATCGTATATGAAAACAAACTCTTGTATATTTATCACATTTTCAAACTTTTCAACTTACACTATCCCTCAATCAAGAGTGAAGCCACATAAGTTAGAGCACCGGTTGCATCAAAGTCTTGCCTAGACACTTTGTTCTTAACTCTCACAGATGGACAAGCCTACTTCATCGGCTTTTAATGCTAAGTACATGACTAAATACTTTCCACAAATGAGTAAACACACAAAGCATGATTAAGTCACACAAATCAAGATTAAGTCACATAAGCGACTTCTAATCCCCTTTTTATTTAATTAATACTTTTATTAATTAAAACCACTTTTAGTTGTAAAACTTCTTTTATCTAATAAAACTTTGTTTATCACTTTCTACTATTCATTTGTACTCTTTCGATACTTCAAAAAGTGTTTATCTACTTATCTCAAATGGTATAAATATATTTACAAATTATTAACAAGATTTCTTACATTAAACCTTTACTTATTCTATCTTTTTTAAAAGATTCCATACTTATTATTACCTTTGAAAAATTTAAAAGGTCCAATTACCTTCACAAATCTATTTCAAAAGGTTTAAGACAAATGTTACTTAAACATTGTCACTACAAATCCCAAACCATTTCACTTATGCTTTATCCTTAAAACATTCTTTTTAACGGTCTATTTACATTCATAAGTATAATAAAAATGGGTTAAAGGCAAATGTTGTTAACACATTGTCACAAGAAACCCAAAACCATTTCATACTTGTCATTACCTTTAAAACATTTTTTTAAGATCTAAGTATACTTATTAACAAGATAATATACTTTTACATAACTTGACAAAATTGTTAATTATAACATAAGCGTTATAATTCAAAACTTCCTTTGTTCTTTTATAAAGCACTTAACTCAGTTTTCCTAACTTATATATGTACACTTAAAAAAATACTTATAAATAGGTTATAAATATCTATATAAAATATTACTTGAAAATAACGGATTTATAATATGATGAAAATAAATAAAAACATGTTTTATATTATAGAACACATTTACCTTAAAAATTTATAAAAAATTATCAAAAATATATTTAAACCTCAAACCAACAATAAAATATTAAAAAAATGTTAGAAAACATCCCTAAAAGATTAGATAAAGTACTAAACTTAAATATCATTTTTAGACACTTAAAACCTCAAGTAACCTACTATGACATTTATAAATACTATTAAAAGTCTTCTACAAAGAACAACATAGAAAAACATGAATTTTGCGACTAGTTTTTACCACATAAACAAATGATTTAAGAATTTAATTTTTTATGGTAAGTAGTAGACTTAGGATAAAAAATTATGGAAAGAAACCTCTAGGAATAATTTCTAATTTATTTATAAAAATTCTTGAAAACAAGGTATATTTCATAGTGTATTTATAACCGCCTTTTTGCTCTAATTATTGCCCTTTTGTTTGACCAGTTCCAAATTCTAAACTTTGATTTTTTTCTCCAATAATAAGTACACATATAATACTTATTAAAAATGCAAGGAAACCCCTAGGGATGTCTTTCAATTTAATTACAAAAATTTCCAAAAACAAGGCATTTCAAAGTGCTCATATAATGACTTTCTCTCCCTATAAAATTTGCAACTTTGTTCTACAAGTTAATGAATGATTTAAACTTCCAAATTTTTCCTGTAATAATTAATCATATAGTACTTAATGAAATTGCAAAGAAACCCCTAGGATGTCTCTCAAAGTTGACTTTGAAAATCACTAAACACAAGGCATTTTTAAAGTGCATCCATAGCGAACTTTTCGCTTCTAATTATTACAACTTTGTTCACAATTTATATTACTTTCCAAACCAATTATTTACTATCCCATACACCAAAATTTGTGTAGAGAACAACCAAATCAAATTATCCTAAGTTAATTTCATAAATCATCCGCTTACACAAGTTAAAGTTAAGTGAATCGAAGTGTACTTATAACGACTATGCTCACTTCAAACGCTTTCAAACATACTTCAGTTCAACACACAATACAAAAAACCATTTGAACATCATGTCAAGGCTACGCCACATGTTATAGAAGGTAATATGAGTGATGTTATACAATATAAAGTTGTCATTTGCTTTCAAAAGCAAGAGGGTCCAAAGTTTATAACTTTGATTAGTTAATGTCGCTTTAACTTTATATTGCGCACATATACACACACAATAAATACATAGAAGATAGTGAGATAAATCACCCAAATCCAAGTCTACAACAAGCTCAAACACATAAGAATCAAAGAACTCCTACCATCACCAAACTTCAAAAGACACCATCTTTAGCTCCAAAATCACAACACCAAGCTCCCTTCCTCCAAAATAGCTCATGGCCCAAGATGGAAACCACATTTTCACTTCATTTATTCCACTTTTGACTAGATCCATGTTTTCTATGGTGTTCTAAGGTGTCGGTGAAAGTTTTGTGGAGTTTGGAGATTTTTGTGGAGTTTGGAGAAGATTTGAACTATTTAGAGAAAGATTAGTGAAGAACAAAGTGGATTAGTGCTAATCCAGCTCCACCATTTTTATTCTTTTTGATATTTTCAAGCTTTAGAATTTTATGAAGTGTCTAAGGACCCTAAGACCACCCTTTGGCCAACCAAGAGAGCCCCACCATGTCTGTTGCATGTTTTAACTTTACACATCATTTTTCCTTAGCAAATTACACTTTTACCCTTACAAACAAAATGTCATCCCATGACATCATCATAATTTATTTTCCATAAATGGTAAAATATTTTTATTTCATATTAATTATTTCCTAAGTGTTTTAGCATATGTAAAAAAAATTTAGTACAACTTCTGATAAGTAAAAATCTGTTTATCGATAAAACGATTTTTGATCACATTATCAATATTTCTTCAAAATATATATTTTTGTAAACATTTTTCAAAAAAAAAAGTTTACTGTCATTAGTTATTACTTAAAAGGGGTTTAACAAGATTATTAAATCACTTTAATCATATTTAATCCGTAATTCAAATATTTAAATAATGTTGAGATTTAAATACGAAGTGTTTGAAATTCCAGGTCGTTACAATGAATATGGAAAGAGTTAATGCATGTGTTAGATTTAAGACCTCTCATTTTTAAGAATAAATTTATAACGAGTATGAAGAACAAATATTATTACAAGAATGCGTATTACATGCTATTGCAAGTCCATGAAACGAAGGTTACTGCATGTAAAAGATTGCTTATTGCTGTAGGTATAAGAAACTAGTTCTCACATTTTCAAAAACTAAACACCGTTTAACATGTGCCAATAGAAAAATATTACTTGGATTGTAAATTTTGAGTTGTGTTAACTCTTTCAGTTCAGCGACCTAAAACTCTACGACCTAAGGAAGTGCTGCGACCTAAGGATGCTGCGACCTAAGGAAATGCTGCGACCTAAGGATGCTGCGACCTAAGGATGAGCTGCGACCTAACTTCTTTGCGACCTAAGGTCCAGAAGACCTCGCGACCTAAGGGGGCAGGAAAGCTTCGCGACCTAAGGCTGCAGAAGATCCCGCGACCTAAGGAGGCAGAAAGGATTGCGACCTATGGAACTCAACGACCTAAGGTAGCTAGCGACCTTAAGGGCTTAACAACCTAAGGTAGTTAGCGACCTAAGGAACTTGACGACTTAAATAGGTTAGCGACCTAACTATTAAAGGAAGTTCAGCGCCCTACGACCTAGAGCCCCCACAGCTATTCTGTAACTCGCGTGCGACCTATTACTTGATCAAATGAAGACAAGCACAGTAACTCGTGGAACCGCAAGGTGACAGCGACCTAGCTTAGGTCGTTCGCGACCTACGACCTAACTAAGGTCGTGCGCGACCTAAGACTTAGGCAAATTTTCTACCCAGAAATCTGCTTCTATAAATAGGACATCACTTCCAACTTGAGGGGGACTTTGGGCAAATCATTTCTACAGCGCTGTTACTCCGTCGAACTCTTCATTCATTCAGTAATCAAGGATCCTTCAAGCATTCACGACACTACAACAAGCTTCGAGAGAAATTCCTTACATCCGAGATGGATTCATCGAGTTTCATCATCGAAGATTGAGCTAGTAGTCTAGATTGTTTCTTGTGATCGAATTGTACTGTTTCTTGAGGAGATTTGTATCAAATTGTAACCGAATCAGCAATAAGAGACTATAAAGTGGACGTAGGCTCAATTACGGGCCGAACCACTATAAACCTGTTGTTCATTTACTACATTTCTGCTATTTTCCTGCTTAACTTCTGTTCCCGTCACACGAGTGGTGCTTTCACGATTTTATTACACACACCGGGTGTTATCGTTCATATTTTGACGTTAACATTTTGGTGCTTTCACTGAGAGCCCAACTCAGGCTACCATTCCATCATTGCTTCACACAAGTTTGTTGAAAAGATTTCCTACAGAACTAGAAGTCTATCAGACATAATGGCTCCTGGAAGGAAACGAAAGGTTGTCAGATCTAAAAATGTTCATGATGATACCGCCACCTCTGCTTCACCAAGTCAAGCAGCTCCAAGCGTCGGGGTGACGCGAGAGGAGCTAGACGCTGCTGTATCCGGACTATACCAGCAGATTGAGACTCAAAACAATCTGATGATGGAAAAACTGAACGCTCTGCTTGGTGCCAACCAAAGACCAGTGGGTAATGAAGAAAACACCGCTGATGCTCTTCGCAACTCCGAAGGGAGGAATATTCCTCAGGGGGGATCAGGTGCTGCTGAAGGGGCACCCCTCCGAGCTGAAGGATCTAGACCATCGCCAATTTTCCACGAAAATCTGCCCGGGCAAACATCTGAGAAAATGGCAGAAGTCTACTCCGCAAAATCTTTGAACAATGAGGAATATCTTTCTGGCATGATCAAGCAAATAATGAAAGAAAGCATGCAGAGAGGTGAAGATGAAAGTGAATGGGGATTCGCGCCAAGGAAGACTCCATTTACCGAGAAGATTCTAAAGGCTGAATTTCCTAGAAAATTTGTTCCCCCCACCATTCCTGCTTATCGGGGAACAAGTGATCCAAACCAATTCTTGTATAAGTATGATTGGCACATGACCGGTGCGAGAGCAACTGATGAAATCAAATGCCGGTATTTCCCAGTATATTTGGAAGGAGTGGCACTTCTCTGGTTCACCAAACTCCCTGTCCGATCAGTAGATCAGTTTTCCGATCTGACTAGAAAGTTTAAAGAGCAATTCAGGCTATATGCTTCAAAGGCAAAGGACATAATGTCATTATCCAGTCTTGAACAGAATCCGGGAGAACCTATTAAATCATTCCTGAACCGTTTCAATATAGCTCTGGCGGAAGTTGATAACGCAGAGCCACGGATGATCTTGACCTATTTGATGCGTGCTATCGACAAATCGAGCGAATTTGGAAAATGGCTGAAGATGAAAGAGCCAAATTCTCTCGAGAAATTCTACAAGAAAGCCGATGAATTCATACGCTTGGAAAATCTTCCAGCATCAACAAAGGTGGAAAATAATACTGCCGCTTCGGAAAAGAAAGATTCCGGAGGTCAGAAAAGGGAAAATCACGAGGGGAAGAAACAAAAGGATTTAAAGAAACCTCGCTTCTTCAAACCCTCAGATTTCACTCCATTGACCGACACTCTGGAAAATATCTTCTTCGCCACCAAAGATGATGTGGATTATCCCAAACCGGCCGAGATAAAACCAGGAAAGGGCGCTATGAGAAATGGAAAGTTCTGTCGTTTTCACAACCAACCTGGTCATGATACCAATGACTGTCGTCACTTAAAGAGCTTAATTGAAGAATTATTGAGAGAAAACAAGCTGCAACAATATGTCAAGAAAAACAGAAGTGATCCATCTTCATCTACTCAGAAACAACAACCCTCTAATCAGCCGTCAGGCTCAGGCAAAGGTGCTGCGGCACAAGAATCTGAGAGGCCCGTTATCAACGTCATTTCAGGGGGCCCACACCCAGCAGGCAAAAGCTGGGGTGAGATGGAACGATATGCTCACGCTTTGAAGTATGTCCCGGCAGAAGAAGATGTTTTTGCTGTAGAAAACACAGTACCCCTAAAACAGCAAAAGATTTCAGATAATGATATTTTGTTCAAGGCTAGGGATTCTATTGGTATTGAAGCTCCAACCATAGACCCCTTGGTTATATCTGCAGGAATTGGGCCAGCAATAGTAAGACGAGTACTCATCGATTGCGGTGCTTCCTGCAATATACTTTTCAAGAAAACGTTTGACCAGATGAAAATCCCAATGACCGACGTTCAGGCTTCATCACAAAAGATCGTTGGTTTCACTGGGGAACCACAGCAACCAATCGGAACTGTCGACTTGTTCGTGGAACTTGGTGAAGGGCAGAAAAGGGTAACTCGAAAACAAACCTTTGTGATTGTCGATGGATTTTTTGCCTACAATGCTTTCCTAGGCAGGCCAGCTCTAGCTGCATTCAAGGCCATTTTGGCCCCGTGGTGCTTAACTATGAAGTTTCCTACAGAAAATGGTGTTGGTGTCATCAAGGGAGATCAAAATGCTGGACGTGAATGTTATCTTATAGAGCTTCGAGAAGCCAGAAAGAGAGAGATGGGTAAAGATGCGGCAGCTCCCCTTCGCATCAAGACCCCAACCTTATAGCAAATACAGGGTGGCCCCTGCACTGGTGAGCATAGTGGTGCAAGGCGGGAAATGGACCCCAGAAAATTCAGTGCAGAGGAAAATAGAGTGGTGCCTGTGGAAGTTACGGTACCAATACCTGTCGACTCCAAAGACCCAAACAAAGTGCTTAATGTGGGTTCGCAACTAAGTACAACAGTTCAAAATACACTGATATCATTTCTAAAAGCAAATCTGGACGTGTTCGCTTGGTGTCATGCTGATATGTGCGGAATCTCTCCAACAATTGCTGTTCATACTTTGAATGTTGATCCGAAATTCACACCGATAAAACAGAAAAGAAGAACTCAAGGTCCAGAAAGATCAGCAGCTTTAAAGGAAGAAGTAGACCGCCTCTTAGAGAATAATTTCATCAAAGAATCCACTTATCCAAATTGGGTTTCGAATCCAGTACTGGTTAAGAAGGCAAATGGAAAGTGGAGAGTATGCATTGATTTCTCAGATCTGAACAAAGCTTGCCCCAAAGACTGCTTCCCGTTGCCCAGAATCGATCAACTAGTAGATGGGACGGCTGGACATGAGTTGTTATCTTTTATGGATGCCTATTCCGGATACAATCAGATTATGATGAACGGACCAGATCAGGAGGACACAAGCTTTATTACAGATGTGGGACTCTACTGTTACAAAGTCATGCCATTCGGGTTAAAGAATGCAGGGGCAACATACCAAAGACTTGTCAACGCTATGTTCAAGCCACAGATCGGCAAAACAATGGAAGTCTATGTTGATGATATGTTAGTAAAGTCAAAGAAAGCAGTAGACCACATGGATCACTTGGCAGAGATGTTCTCAATTCTTCGGAAGTACGGAATGAAGCTCAATCCATTGAAATGTTCATTCGGAGTAGAGTCTGGGAAATTCCTGGGTTTCATTGTGAGCGCTAGGGGCATCGAGGCCAATCCTGCTCAAATCACAGCTCTAAGAGAAGTTAAAGCCCCTAGAACAAAGAAAGAACTGCAGAGTCTCAATGGAAAGGTTGCCGCTCTTAGTCGCTTCATTTCCAAGGCCACAGACAAATGCATTCCCTTCTTTGATGCTCTAAAGAAAGGAAAGAAAAATTTCGAATGGACTCCTGAATGTCAGAATGCTTTCGATCAACTAATTCATCATATGAGAACTCCTCCAGTCCTCTCCAAGCCTAGTAATGGTGAAGACCTCTTCATCTACTTAGCAATTTCATCCCATGCTTTAAGTGTAGCACTTGTACGAGAAGATATGAAAATACAACGTCCAGTTTACTACATCAGCAAACGGTTCGCTGGAGCTGAAATGAATTATTCAAAGATAGAAAAACTTGCTTATTGCCTGCTAATCGCTTCCAGGAAGTTGAGACCTTATTTTCAATCTCATCCTATCAAGGTCCTGACTGATCAACCTTTGAAGCAAGTCCTGTATCGTCCTGAAACTTCGGGTCGTCTCTTGAAGTGGAACATAGAGCTCAGCCAATATGACATCACTTATCATCCCCGAAGAGCGATTAACGGACAAGCTTTAGCAGAATTCATTGCAGAATCCACTGACAAAGGTGACAGTAAGGAAGAAACAACTGACTGCATTCCGATACAGTGGTAGTTGTATGTTGATGGCTCGAGAAATGACTATTGTTCTGGGGCAGGAGTTGTGCTCGAAACTCCCGAAGGACGATCACTATGTTATGCATTGAGACTGGAATTTCCTTCGACAAACAATGAAGCAGAATATGAAGCCCTTATTGCCGGATTGAAAATCGCCAAGGAATTGAATATTAAAGTGATACAGATTTTCAGTGATTCTCAGCTTATTGTCTACCAGGTGAAGAAGGAATTCCAAGCCAAAGGAGGGAATTTGCCTGCATATTTGACAAAAACTTCCGAACTCCTCAATGATTTAGATCACTACTCAATAAGCCACATACCCCGAGAGGAAAATATGAAGGCGGATTCTTTAGCAAAGTACTCAAGTTCCGGAGAAGCTCAATTGCTGGGATTAGTTCCCGTAGAAGTTCTGTCAGCTCCAAGCATTGATGAAATGGATATTGATTGGATCATGACTACGTCTCAAGAGCATGAATCGTGGATGAGTCCAATCAAAGAATACTTACTCAGTGGTTCTCTGCCAGAAGATTCTAAGGAACGTCGAAAATTATTGAGAAAAGCGTCAAGATATGTAATTCAAGATGGCCGATTATACAGGCGAGGATTTTCAATCCCACTACTCCGATGTGTAACTAAAGAAGAAGCCAAGACAATCTTAGCAGAGGTGCACGGAGGAGAATGTGGAGACCATTCAGGCGGTCAAACACTTGCAAAGAAAATTCTCCGATATGGGTATTTCTGGCCGGATATTAATCGAGATGCTGCAGCTTACTCCAGGAAGTGTGACAAATGCCAAAGATTTGCGAAAATCCCAAGAGCACCTTCCACCGAACTCACACAAATGGTCAGTCCATGGCCATTTGCCATCTGGGGGATAGACCTAATTGGACCATTACCTATCGCCAAATCAGGGATTAAATATGCTATTGTCGCCGTTGACTATTTCACCAAATGGGCTGAAGCTGAACCTTTGGCCACCATCACTTCTAAAAAGATGATAAATTTTGTAACAAAGAATATCATTTGCAGATATGGTGTGCCACAGAAGATAATCACCGACAATGGCACTCAATTTGAAAGTGAAGAGTTCCAGGATTTTTGCAAACGATTCAGAATTCGAAAAAGCTTCTCAGCAGTGGCTCATCCGCAGGCAAATGGGCAAGTGGAAGCAGTTAACAAGATCATCAAGTCAACTATCAAAAAGCAACTTGAAAAAGCTAAAGGTGGTTGGGTTGATAAGCTTCCATTAGCACTATGGGCGTACAGAACTACTCACAAAACTGCGACTGGGCACACTCCATTTTCACTGGCGTACGGATCCGAGGCAATGATTCCGGTAGAAGTAGAAGTTCCTTCACATAGAAGAGTTCATTTCAATGAGACTGAAAATGAAAAACTGCAACTTGAAGCGCTTGATTTTCTTGATGAGAAAAGAGAGGAAGCTAGGCTCAGAGTTTCAGCTCATCAGCAGAGAATAGCCAGGCATTTCAATTCCAAAGTTCGCCAACGCAGCTTTGAAATCGGAGACTTGGTTTTGAAAAGGATCATGACAGCAACTGGTGTGTTTGGGCCAAGCTGGGAAGGACCATATGTCATAGGCACTAAACTTCTTGATGGCACTTTCAAACTCATAACTGTTGAAGGAGATCCAATTCCAAGGGCCTGGAACAGCAACCATTTGCGTCCTTACTTTACTTGAAAAAGAGCTCTGCTCAAAATTGTAAAATGATGATGAATGTATCAGTTGTATTGTGAAGCATTGTAAATCAGTATAAATGAATGAAAAGCTATAAAGTGGATGTAGGCCCGATTCTTGGCCGAACCACTATAAATCTTGTGTTCTTTACTATTTCATAATGCCTATTTTATTTCGATATATAAATACTTTAAATGTATCACTAAAATATCGATTCAAAATTGCAGGACATGATAACAAGGCTTGCTCATCACAAAACTAAGCGACCTTTATAAATCAGCTATTGCACAAAAAATTCCAAACTCAAATCCTACGCAAGGAAAACTTCACATAAAGAGTTGGCAACTTCACTGGGACAAACCTTTGTTCACTAGTTGAGATTGTCGTTATGAACAGGCATCCAACTAGATAACTCGCGTTTGTCTCGTGAAGTCATTCAACAGTGAAGTTTACTTCTTCAAATAAAGCAATTTACTTGCAAAAGAAAGGAACACGCGCTTGGAAAAGATGATAAAGGATCGCAGATTGACGGATGATGATACAACGTGAGCGGGTGAACAAAGAAGCAGATAAAGGGAGGTATGCCTCTCAACAGGAAGGCCGAGAGATCCACTAAAGGGACGCCTTCCCAACCGGAAGGAACAAGACCCTCGCTAACTGGTCGTGATGCATCCGACCAGATAGCGTATGTCCGCCCCGTGGATCCACTCGCCCCTGAGACGCAACCTACCTGGCACACCAACCAACCAAAGCCCTCTAACGAGGAACGCCAATAAATGGAAGTGCTTTACTCAATCAAAAAGATCGATGGGGCTACCAAAGGGGCACCTTGTTAGTTAATTGCGATCGTTTCTGCAAACAAACATCCAATCAAACAACTTGCGTTCGCCCGTAGACCTCTGACCATGAGAAAGTAACTTTCAGGCAATCACAAGCCCTTTTCGGAGGCACAAGCCCTCTTCGGAGGCACAAGCCCTCTTCGGAGGCACAAGCCCTCTTCGGAGGCACAAGCCCTCTTCGGAGGCACAAGCCATCTTCGGAGGTAAAAGCCCTTTTCGGAGGCACATTTCACCAGGGTAAAAGTGCAAAATGCTTCTCTTCGGAGACCCACTTCACCCGAGTAGAAATACAAAAATTGCTTCTCTTCGGAGACCAAAATCAAGACTTCTTTGGAAGCACAAGACCTCTCCGGAGGCACAACAATAATCCACAAAGCATAATGCTACTCTTCGGAGTCCACATGCTACTCCTCAAAAAATACCGAAATAAAGCCCTCCTTAGAGGCACACTTCGATTCTTTCGCTTCACCGCGTAGGAGAATTCACTTCTCAAAAGTATGAAATGAACATTTCCGAAGGTTGAAGCGTAAAAGCTTATCCGAAAATGAGACACACTCCGTTTAAGTAGAATAATCATTCCCTCAAGAACGGAATAGCTATTCTATGGAAAATAAGAGTACAAGTCTCGCTAAAAGCGAAAGATATTGTTATGCACTTGTGGTATAGGGGCAATGTCATATGATACGGCTACAACAATAAAAAGCAGTATTCAAGCAACATACCACAAACACATAACGATATCACGCGAAACAGATGTGGAATAAATGCATTCTCAAACGCAGACAAAAAGTTTGCACAAGTAAGAAGAATCGTTTGTTCTACACTTAAAATAAAAGATAGATCATTCTCACATACACAAGAGTTTGTACAAGTAAAATAATTGTTTTATTTAGTACTGTGAAAATTCTTTACATGTGCAGATATCTCAAAAAGCAAAAGCGGGGACCGGTACCCGCACAATCCCCGGTCAATACATGCAAAGAGCAAAAATAATAAGTAGAAAATCCAGCTTGATTATTCCTTCTTCTCACCACCCTTGGAGCTCTTTCCCGGCCTAATGATTAGCTTTTGAAGCCGTTGAGAACGGGCAGGGACAGAAGGAGAAAGCGGTACAGTCGGATCAACTACTGCTTCCTCTTCAGTGGAAGTCTTCTTCTTTTTCCTTACAGCACGCTTCCCCTTCCTTTTTGAAGAAGACTCACTCCCCGGAGTAGTCAGCAATGTTGAAAGCTTTGTATCGTCGTCAAGAGACCGCTCCGGGGTCTTCTCGATGTCTTCAAAATCCTCCGCCTTCTGTTCCTGAGAAGCAGCCGGATCATCCAAGCCTTGAAGAGCTTCGATTTTCTCTACCTGTGATCCCGGTTGAGAAGCAGAGGGAGGAGTAATTTGGGAAGACAGAGGAACGGCAATCGAAGGAGTGAAAGCTTGTGTAGTGCTTGGTGCCTCCGCTGTAGAAGAAAAGAAGTTAAAATCAGCATCCCCCGAAAATAAAGAAGGCATCGGTTCATCAAAGTTTAAGTAACAAGTAAGAAGGTCATCGAATTCGGCTAAGTCAAACGACTGGTTCATTAGACCCGAGATGACACCAAGAGTACCCGGAGGAGTTGGCTTTACAAGATCCACCTCGAACTTCTCAGCTTCAATATCATCCAGTGCCTCATCTTCAGTAGGAGTAGTTGCAGTCTCCTGGGCAACTTTAGCTAAATGTAGAGAATGAGGGCTGGAATCTATAATATTAACGTCGGCTGAAGTGGAAGTTTGAACGGGGGCAGTTAAAGGGGCTTCTTCTTTTGGAGGCTCTTCTCCCGCTGTTTCGGCTCGTACTTTGGCAAGTAGCTCCTTCCCCTTAACAAGAGCGGCGCGATCCTCATCATTGAGATAGCGCTCCTCAAGTTCCAGCTCATTATAGCCAGCCCCGCCAAGCATATCCATCGCGACTTCCCACACTTCGGCCAATGTAATTTCATAATCGGGACCAAGAAAAGAGAGGCTCCCACGACCCAGAACGCTGTGTAAATAAAAGTCAAATAAGGTAGAGCTGACGTCTGCTTTCGTCGCCTCATGTGATTGCTCAGCCGCTTCCTTTTCGGCAACGGCAGCAACCCGGCCAGCGGTAGCCTCATCACGCTCTGCCTCAACTTTAGCAAGTCGAGACTTTAGTAACTCAATCTCTACGTTCTGAGAGGTGACCTTTTCCCGCAAATCGGCGTTTTCTGTGCGGTATTTCTCAGTAATATGCTGTTCAGCGGCAAGCTTCATTTCAACATCTCTCTGTGCAGCATGGGCATCCCGCACTTGTTTTTGAAAGACCTCTTCTTTTTGGATATGAGATGCAGAAGAAGAGGCAAGATCTTCCTTAAGTTTTTTAACCTCGGACTCAAGTTTTGCGTAACCATCAGCAATATTTGTCATCTCGAGATTATGCTGTTTGCAAACTTTGTCCCACTCCGCCTTGTCGTTTTCCATAGTCAGCATTGCCTCAAGGTTTGCACGATTAACCCTTTGGAGTTCATCGACCAGCTTCTGCCACTGCGACATCCTCTCGATATTAAGCCTGACTGCGTCAAGACTGCTAAGCATGTCTGATTTATCGATCGGAACTATGTCCAAGTCAAAACGTACCCCTTTTAGGCACCAATTCGGGAAACGACTTTGAAGTGTTGGGGGGCCGTCCTTGACTTGATATTGCGGTCTGTTAATGATAGTCTGAATGTCAGATTTCTTCAGAGGAGGAGAGCAAGCCAAAATATCAGAAGGAATGGGAGCGTCAGTCTTTTCGGAAATTTCAGACGTGTCAATCGGTTTAGATCGTTTGCTCGGTTCATCGGCAATCTGAGTTTTTCCCTTATCATCATAAGACTTCCGCTTATGAGAGTAGTCACTCCTGTGCGAAGAGTCGTATCGCTCGGCATCTTTCCTTCTTTGCCACTGATCGTAATCCCGCTTCTCCTGGGCTTTCCTTCGAGCCCTCTCTTCATCTGTTTCCTTTGGAGTATCAAGGTACTTCCTAAAGTCATAGGTGCCGCGGCCTCCACGGTACTTGAATGAGTCATAATATGAACCTGTACGTCCCATTGGAGAACCTGAAAGCAAAAAAGGAGTAAAGTTTAGAAATTTCTAGGGAAAAGAGGATAAATGTTTATAAGTGCTGGAAAATCCTAAGTGTGTGTGGCGTGCAAGCTACATGCGTCAAGCTACAGACCACGCTTTAGTGTGGAAACAGAGACGACTGGCGTAGTAGGCGTCTGGGTTTGTTTAAAGGTGGAAGTCGCCTCGACAACGGGAGAAGTTGCTTTTGGATTGTTATCCCCAAAAAGCTCTTGGGAAGTTATCATGATATCACTCAAGCCGTCAAAGGCGTCATCTAGGAGTTCAGCAGACTTCTCTTTTTCAACCTCTGTATCAATGGATTTCTCAGGAACTTGAGGATTCTCTTCCTCTTCGGTAATTGGGGTAAGCGCCGACTTGCTGACTAACCCTGCGACATCGATGGATGCGGAACATTTTACCAAGGCAGCCTCCATGACGGGTGCTTCTGATGCAGTTTCTTCTACAGAAGCTGGGGCATTCGAGGCCTCTGCTTGGGAATCTGAAGCAATTAACGTTTCCGCCTCAGAGCTAGAAACTTCATGAATCTGAGTCGATCTAGAAGAATGTAAAAGGCCAAACTGGTGCAGAAATTCATCTTTCAACAAGAATTTGGCACTCCTCTCTTCAGCGTCAACAGCATTCAAAGTATCTAAAATTGACTTACGGCTGGTATCTCGAAGAAGAGAAGGAAGTGCTGCACGAAGAAAGAATGGAATTAAGCATTTGATGGTTCGAATTATGAGAAATTTAGAAAAAATGAATTGGTAAGAGGTAATCTTACTTCCGACTCTCCAAATAGCATAAAACCCCGGAGGACAGCGAACATAGAAGAATTGAGTCAAGAATCCGTGGGCACTTTCAGGCAAGTCCAGAATTAGTTTGCGATTCCTAGCACTCCTCACAAGTATGATAGAAGGATGGTCCTTGTTCTTTGCAAATGTGCACAAGAAGCGAATTTCATCAAAAGAGGGAAAACGGTTCAACGTTCTCCTGAAAAGCACACACAATCCCAGCAGGATGGAGTATCCGTTAGGGTGTAGTTGAAAGGGAGAAATAGTTAGCCGAAGGAGGAGTTCCCGAAGACAATCATTAAATGGAGGGATGGCTCCACTTGAACACATCTGCCGGTTCACAGCAACGAAACCAAGAGGCGGCCTGTCAGCAGTATCGCTTGGCCCAGGAAGTAAAGCATCTGCTTCGGCAATGCCGAATTGGATGCACAGTTGTCGGAAGACTTTATGACTTAAAGTAGTAGAAGTCCTTTCCGGAGGGTCGATTAGTGGAGTAGCAATTGGAAAAGATTCTCCGGCTATTTCCAAGTCTTCTTGTTGAGATTCCATTCTACACAAGGAACTGGACGATCAAATATTAAGGTGCACGTTTCCTAAAAAGAGTGAAGTGTTGTGCAAAACTAATACAATAATGAGGAAATGTAAATGAAATTAAACTAATTGATACTTGTCAATTAAAAAGTTTCGGGGCTTAATATTTTAAGTCCAGGAATAGTGTTGCGTTAATGCAAATAAATCAGCTTTAGTTGATCACTTCAATTTTGCCTTAATACTTCACTTAGATTTGTTAGTTCACAACATTTCATTCACGAAGTTCATTTAAGTTTGGTTTTCTTTGACAACTAATCTGCTGTTTGATGTGGGCAATCAATAGCAGTATATTCGTCCCATTTTTTCTACGAATGTTGCTTATAAACAGGTTATTAGCATTAAAGTCGAGGCAATCCGAGAAGAAGTGCAAAACCTAAAATGATTCAAGTCCAGAAAGTCAGTCAAAAGCTGTTCAAAGTTCTAAGTGTTAGGTCGCTTACAACCTAACACAGGTTGCAATGTTCTTGTGCCATGTTGTTCAGGTTGAAAGTTCAAGACTGTGAAAAATTGCTAAGTCTTAGGTCGTTCAGCGACCTATCATAAGTCAGGATTTCTGTAGGTCGCGTGTTGCAGCTGAATGGATTAAGGCGAGGCAATTCTCTTAAGTCCTAGGTCGAGCACAATTGTTTTTAGGTTGGAGATACTCTAGGTCGTAAATGTCGTCAGATCGCAAAGGCTAAGGTCGTTAAACATTCCCACGTGACCTAACTCTTAGGGCGTTCGAATCTGATAGGTTGATGACTTCTTCTCCAAGCAACATCATATTGGGTCCAATAACCCAATACCACCAGTTCAAAAAAGGAATCATCATCCCCTTCATCCCACCTCAACCTATCACCGATTGACTAGAGAATCAATGGCAAATCCTACAGATCCATAGCAAAACCTTCCGTATGATCGAAAATCATCCCAACACGTCAAACGACGAACGAAAGTCGATTAAGACTACCGTACAAAAAAGCGTGATGCATGGAATTGGGCTTAGGTCGAGCGACAACGATTCATGTTCAAAACAGTGACTATGGGCAAGTATAAGCTGATCCACTTACGAATTATGATCGGCGAGGAAGAATCGTTGGCTGATTAAGTCAAATTTGTCTCTGGAAGATCGAAGGAACTGTTAATGGCGATGGAGGCTCAGGATAGTAGGGTAAGAAGGAAGATGTGACCTAACCAATTTATATGGGACTGAAGAAGGGAGGTGAACAGGCGTGCAAGTTTTAAGTCGATTCGCGACCTAGCCAAGTTGAGTCGAAGCATACGACCTAGAGTATAGTCATATACTTCGAGGGGCAAATGTTAACTCTTTCAGTTCAGCGACCTAAAACTCTACGACCTAAGGAAGTGCTGCGACCTAAGGATGCTGCGACCTAAGGAAATGCTGCGACCTAAGGATGCTGCGACCTAAGGATGAGCTGCGACCTAACTTCTTTGCGACCTAAGGTCCAGAAGACCTCGCGACCTAAGGGGGCAGGAAAGCTTCGCGACCTAAGGCTGCAGAAGATCCCGCGACCTAAGGAGGCAGAAAGGATTGCGACCTATGGAACTCAACGACCTAAGGTAGCTAGCGACCTTAAGGGCTTAACAACCTAAGGTAGTTAGCGACCTAAGGAACTTGACGACTTAAATAGGTTAGTGACCTAACTATTAAAGGAAGTTCAGCGTCCTATGACCTAGAGCCCCCACAGCTATTCTGTAATTCGCGTGCGACCTATTACTTGATCAAATGAAGACAAGCACAGTAACTCGTGGAACCGCAAGGTGACAGCGACCTAGCTTAGGTCGTTCGCGACCTACGACCTAACTAAGGTCGTGCGCGACCTAAGACTTAGGCAAATTTTCTACCCAGAAATCAGCTTCTATAAATAGGACATCACTTCCAACTTGAGGGGGACTTTGGGCAAATCATTTCTACAGCGCTGTTACTCCGTCGAACTCTTCATTCATTCAGTAATCAAGGATCCTTCAAGCATTCACGACACTACAACAAGCTTCGAGAGAAATTCCTTACATCCGAGATGGATTCATCGAGTTTCATCATCGAAGATTGAGCTAGTAGTCTAGATTGTTTCTTGTGATCGAATTGTACTGTTTCTTGAGGAGATTTGTATCAAATTGTAACCGAATCAGCAATAAGAGACTATAAAGTGGACGTAGGCTCAATTACGGGCCGAACCACTATAAACCTGTTGTTCATTTACTGCATTTTTGCTATTTTCCTACTTAACTTCTGTTCCCGTCACACAGGTGGTGCTTTCACGATTTTATTACACACACCGGGTGTTATCGTTCATATTTTGACGTTAACAAGTTGAATAGTATTACAATGGTATAAGTTCAAATAAAGAAATTTAAACTAACATAGAACAAAGATATTGAAATAAGATACCTCGATCGTTGAGAGAACTAGGAAGCAAATCGTCGACAATTCAAACCCTAACTGATGAACCCTAGCAATTCATCGATTTCGCCTTAGAATTCGAGCCCTAGCTTTTCACAGCCTTGGAATTGGCCTACAAGCTCGAATTGAGTTTGGAAATGAACGCGTGCCCTAATTACAAGAAAGGGAAAGGAAACAAAAGTGTGATTAAGTGTGGTGGTAAAAAGGGAATGAAACGAAGCATGATTAAGTGCAGTGGTATAAAAAGTAGAGGGAAATAATTTATTTTCATTGCCTAGTGAATTTTTTTTAGGGATATTATTTTAAGTATTTAACCAAATGTCTACTAATTAAAATTATAACGTATATAGTTAGGTACTAATAACCAGCCATGGAAAGCAAAATTAAGTTTGTTGCAGCACTGATTAAATCATCCTGCACCATCTAACATAATCACAGATAACGATGGTTGGTTATGAGTGACCTCGGAAGAATATAGCTATTATTATGGTTATTCGTTCAATGCGGTCAATGTGTCAACCCGATGAATGTTGTTTACATCAATGAAATTGGTTAAATATTCACTATTAGTTTAAATCTTTTTTACCGTTTGTTGGAGTTCTTTATTTAAATCTTTGATTTGTTAAAAAAGCCAAACCTATGAAGTTTTATAAAAATAATTTCCATATTTTATAAATATTACACTCAAATTTAAGGAAGTCTCCTTTTTCTCTCTTTTACATTTCTTCAATTTTTCGCATGAATTATAAATATGAACACTATATATCCAAGCGAGAACTTTTGTGTTAACACATATTTTTTAATTAACAATGTTTACTTAAACATAATTGCACAATTACTTAAAACTTATGAGTAAGACAATGATTATAAATAAATATTATAAAGGTTGGCCTTTTTGATCCCTCAATGTCGACATTAATACATCCATGCTATTCACGTACCGAGACCTAAATGCCAAAAAGACAGAATGTTATGGTAAAAGAGAAAGAATAAGAAATAGAACAAGAAAGAATAACATAATATCAGAATCTCACATGCGGAACGATAATATATAATATCTCAAAAGGTCTTTACTAAAAAGAAAACTTTGGTATACATCAATCAGAGTAAACTAATCTTTTGGACAGTTATATCCTTTCCTCACAAATGTTGATAGATAGAAAACAAGTAATGCAGTGTTGACCATGATATAACTTGATAGAAGGTTTTTTTAATGTTGTCCCAAGGTTTCACTCCAAATTTAAGTTGATTTGGATGATTTTTGCGACTATTTTCTTTGGAACTTTTGAAAAGAAGAAGATATGGAAGAAAGCTTGTTTTAGCTTTGCGAATTTGTGATTATTATACAAGGGTATGCCTCTCCTTATACAGGCTTTAAGATGCTGCTCCTTAGCCTTGTTCTCATCCTCCTTTCATGTCATGGAAGGCTCATCCCTCCACTTGCCCTATCACTTCTCTTTTACATCACTTCCTTTAGCAAATGTCCACTTTACCCTTAATAAATTCATATCTTTTATCTGTATGGAAGCTTCTAGAACCTTCCTTTTTATTTATAATCAAAGTGTTAATTAATTGTTAATGTGTTCATTTGATCATTAGACAAGTGCACAAGAGTTTGAACAACTTATATCGGTCAAAAAGATGTTTGCTGATAAACTAATTTGTCACATTATCGAATTTTTCTTCAAAGAATATGTTTTTGTAAATAAATTTCAAAAATAAGTTTCTTATCATTATTCATTAATTAAATGACGTTTAATAAGGTTATAAAATCTTATTTATAACACTTATATATATTTCAAAACGTTTGATATTCGAAGACGAAGTGTTCGAATTTCAGGGTCGCTACAAAAGTGATACTATAAACCCTTCCTTCTCAATGCTGGTAGACTCATCATGTGAGTCGAGGGAGAACAAACCCGTACACTTGCACAGAAATGTCCGTCCCGATAGACAATATCAACAAACACGTTATCTATGCATTACACTAGTGCGGCTAGAGCTCAACGTTGGAAGTGATAATGATGACCCACTAGACCCGTGCATCGGTGACATTAATCCAGATGGCGGCCTAGCCACAAAGCCTGAAACAATAATCTTAGGTAGCGATTATTCAAGCTGAACAATCTAAATTGGAAAAAAATTAGATCTAGCGGTGATGACAGAGTTAATAGACTTTCTTAGGAAAAGCACAGATGTGTTTGCATGGGGCATACAAATATGACTAGCATGGACCCCTCTTTCATATATCATGCTTTGAATATTGACCCAATAGCTCACCCAGTCCATCATAAGAGGAGAATGCTCAATCCTGAAAAGTAAAAGACTTTAAAAGAAGTAGTAGATAAGCACCTCAACAATGGTTCATTAGAGAATCTACATATCTATATGGGTGGCCAAACCAATGTTGGTATGAAAACCTAATGAGACATAGAGAACAAGCACTAATTTCTCTGATCTCAACAAAGCTTAGCCGAGAGATAACTTCCCTCTTTCATGCATTGATCAACTCATCAACGCAACCAGTAGACTCAAACTGTTGGCGTGCATGGATGTTTATTTTGGGTATAATTAGATTGCAATGCACGAACCCAATAGTCAACATACTTAAATTTTACCATTGCGGGATTATATTGCAATAAAGTGATGCCTTTTGATCTTCAGAATGTAAGGGTAACCTATCAAAGGCTTGCGAATAAAATGTTTGTTGAGTAGACTGGAAGGTCAGTAGAAGCTTATGTTGTGAGATGTTGGAAAAATATGAAAAGGTGGAGGGATGATTGAGGCATTTATAAAGACTTGCTGTGATCTTTTGCATCCTCTGCAAATATAATGAAGTCAAATCCTAAGATGTGCTTCTTTAATGTTTATTCTAGAACATTTTCAGGGTACGTGGTAAGTGCTAAAGGGATCGAGGTCGATACTAATAGAATTCAAGTGCTACCTCCAATAAAATTCAAGCGCTACAAGACATGCATATCCCCCTCACCATCAAACGCGTAAAAATATGATTGGGATGGTCATCGCTCTCATCCCTTCGTATCCCAGGAAATTTATATATGCATTCCTTTCTTTGACAACTAAAAAGGATAATACTTCACATGGACAACATTGGAGCCTTTGAAGATTTGAAGAATCATTTGGAAACACCCCCAATCCTCATAATGCCAATAGAAAAGGACGAACTCAACCTCACAGTCATTAACCATGAAATAGACCTACCTTAGTATGAGACAAAGAGTGCATTCAACAACCAGTCTATTATGTGAGCAAAAGGTTGATATGCCCAAAGACAAGATATGCCGAACTGAGGAAATTAACATACCACTTTTTCATTGCTAGTCATAAACTCTACCCATATTTTTAGTGTCACCCTGTCAAAGCCCTCACAAATCAACCCATGTAGCAAGTTTTGAGCCAACCCCACAAAGTAGGTCGCTTTTTCAAGTGGGCGGTGGAACTTGGCCAACACCATATCCGCACCACTATTTAAGGCTAGGCTTTGGCTAACTTCATTATGGAATGTTCTAGCTTGGACAATGGTAAGGAAGAGACACCACCAAACAATTCTCCTGACATTTGTATGTTGACGAGGCATTTAATGAGAAGGGTGTAGCGGTCGACGTGGTCCTCGTCACCCCAAATGGACACAACATTTGCTTTGCTGTAAGATTAGGCTTCATAGCAACCAATGGTGAAGCCAAGTAAATAGCCATCCTAGCTAGCTATGGATGTTGAAAGAGCTTAAAACCGAATCAATCAAAATATACAATGACTCTTTCCTTATGGTCAATCAAATTAGTAATCGATTTCAAGTGAAGGGTAAAGCACTAGCTTTGTATGTTGTTGAGGCCAAGAAACTCATCAGCACCTTCTTCGATTTCAAGCTTAAACAAATACCAAGGGAGAAGAGTGCCAAGGCCAACCAATTGGCCAAGATGGAAAGTAACCCAAAGGAGACCAACCCTTATGTCCTGTTAGAAATTCAAAGTGCCACATGCATTGGAAAAAGGGGAGACCACCATGGAAATCAGTGACAAGCAGCAACGTAGTTGGTTTATTTCGCTCCTGAAATTCTTGGTGAATAGAGAGCTTCCCAATGAGTGCAAAGAGGCTAGTAGAACTCTTTTTCGATCACCCAGCGACATATTCATGGATGAAAACTTATACTAAAGGGGTTACTCCAACATTTTATCGCTCGAGCAGAAGCCGAGCTAGTCCTTGAAGAACTACATGAAGATTTATACAAGTATCATGCTGGGGGGAAAACCTTATTAAGAAGGATGCACAGCTTATGTACAATTTGCCAACCATAATTAACGACTAAGTAGACTATGTCTTGAGATGCGATCACTATTGACGATTTGCCAAAGTCCCTTATTTAATCCATTTTATTAACTCCAATGACCAGCCCATGTCCATTCAACAATTGGGGATCGATCTAATTGGGAAGTTCTTAAATGTGAAGGGAGGACATAACCAAGCCATAGTATCCATTGACTACTTCAACAATATGTTAGGGTGGAGCCCCCTCACCGGTGTTACCGTGCCTTATGTCCTTATCTTTGTTGTCAAAAATATCATCTACCGATTTAGTTTACTAAAGATGATCATCATTGATAATGACATCTGGTTTGAAAGTGATCAGTTTCTTGAGCTATGAGAAAGAAATGGGATTGAGAAATGATTCTCCTCCATTACCTACCCTCAACCAAACAATAAGTGGAGGTGGTCATCAAGTTAACTCTGAAGAAGCTCTTAACCTACGTCAAAGGAAACCAGGCTGAAGATCTCCCACTCTTCCTTCGGTCATATAAAACCTCTCTCCAGACATCAAAGGGACATTCACCTTTTTCCTTAGTTTATCAGTATGAAGCAATGTTTCCTGTAGAGGTAGATTTCCCCTTTACCGAGGTTCCTCACCCATAATTCCGAGCAGAATGAAGAATTATTACGACTAGTCTCGATGCCCTAGGTAAACAAAGAATGGATGCAAAGATCTAGACCGAATCCTATAATGGGAAGGTCATGAAATACTACAACTACAAGGTCAAGCAAAGGAACTTCATTATGAGTGAACTCTTCCTAAAGCTTTGCAATAATAAACTTGATTTATTTAGTTCTTGGACCAAACTAGGATTGGCCATATGTGTTTAGTGTTTCCCTAACCAAAATAACATAACGCCTTACCCACACTAATGGTACCAACATCCCTCGTACCTAGATTCCAAAGCATCTCTAAGCTTATTAATTATGTGTAAATATTCCTCTAAGCCTATGCCATAATGCTATTTTAAATATTTTTGTAAACCAAACTATTAGTAGACCAATACTTATATGGAACGCACATTAAATAGAAAGATTCCCCCCCAAGAATCTGTTGCATACCACCAATGAAACCGTGTGAAATAAAAGTCCATGGTAAAAAAATGCTCCCAAAGGTTAGCATCGCCTACAAGCAACCACTTATTGGTGGCACCAAAGCATAGATGGCATGACCATCCAAGAGTGGTCCCGATTCATGCATTCGTAGTGTATTTGCCCATTCTCCAAAGACGGAACAAGGTAGTGGCAAACTAATGGTGCAACCATCCATGTTATGGCCATGATTCCTTCATATGTAATCCTATCTGCTACCATCAATATTCACTTCAACCTTGTCGAAACCATAAAGAATATAAAAGAGGAGTTCACAAGGAATGATAGCATTAGCATAACCTTTCGAAAGAGTCGAAGATATGCTTCTACAAAAGTTGGACGTGCTATGAGCTTTCGAAAAGGTCGAAAGGGGTCAAAAGCACCCTTTCGCTTCAATTGTTTCCTTTCGAAATAGATGCTTCCGCATGCATGAAGACGTTTTGAATGAGTTGACGAGTACCTTTCAAAGGTAACAGATTACAAGTTTTCATGTGTGCACCAAACTTTTCGAAACTTAGAGTCATTTTTCAGGATTTCAAATTTGACATTGAAACCAACATTATTGCGCCTGATTCATTTTTTTTCTAATTCGTGCAGTATTTTGATTTGCCTTGTTTAGAGTTCATATGAAGGAATTATGAGAGAAATGGTATCAATTGAATGGGTGCCAAAAGTTGGGTTTGAAATTTAAATTTTGAAATTGAGAGGACAACTTTTCCCTTCTTAGTTAAATTGAAAAGTCACTTACCCCATTTCTGAAAAAAAACCAACCGAGTACTCTATCACCTCTTCCACCCTCTTCCCTCTTGGGTTACCTAAGATAAAAATGTAATATCTCTCCCATATCTTAACTCCTATATAATATATATCCGATAGAAAATATAAGTACACTCTCTTAATCCATTCCCAGTTTCTCTCCTAATTTCAACCTAGCTCTAATACCAAATGAAATAACCCGCCCTTTCCGACCCCAATCCAACACTTAAACCGATGTTGACAACCCGAGAACCGAAAGGACGAGTCGTTGGGGTTGAGATTAAATAATCATATACAGGCATAGTTAGATACAAGATATCAGATACAGTTCTAACTATCACTATCTACTTTCAGAGTCCTATAGCGGAAGAAAATAAATATAATACACAAACAAATATCATAGTCACACCAACATAACATTATCCACAATATTGAGTACATATGTTTGAATAGTACAGATACAACCCAATCGACATACATAGTCAACTCCAAGTCACAACGCATATGTACATCATATACGCAACATACAAATGAATCTCTAGCCTAATACCATCTCATCTCCAAACTCCACTAACCTGGATACAAACACACACATACACACACACACACACATATGTACATACACACACAAACACACACAGAAATATATATATATAGAAATAGGAGAGGGTCAAACATAAGTCTAGTGAGTGAGTCATACTCTACTATACATATACTGTAAAAATAATACTATAAAACGATATGAGTCTTTCGCTCGACCACCACACATTTTGTAGCCACGTCATACCTAACCGTCATATATGTCAAACCATATCGTATCACGTCTATGCGAACTCGCTTCCCCAGGCTTGCCTTGTGCGCTATAGGGTGGCCTATTGTCCATTGTTACGTCAATCGCGTATAGGACTCACGTCCTAGACTAGCCTCATGTCCTATATGGTAGCCTGTTGTCCTCGTGCTATCTAATTGGATTCACGCCCTGAACTAACCTCATGCCCTATAGGATCGCTTAACATCCACTGGCTCGAAATAGCACCTGAGGGTAGCAAATAATCATGCCTAAAGCACCCACTACTGTCACAAGACCGTGTTTGTATCTGCATACACTCTAGGCTGTCTATCCTATGCCCCAAACTCGTTCACATACGCATTCATCGCCCCTGTATCATAATTTTATACACACACACACACCTGTGTGTGTACACACATTTACTTCAATTAACAACCAATCATCACATGCATTTGTTTACTTCATAGCACAATCATTCGCATCGTCACTAGCCTCAAAGCTTCTTCCAAACAAAAGAGAAACAAGACTTAAATCGCTCGTTATTTATTTATGTAGACCATTCTGGGTCCAGGTTTAACCTGTGCCTAGACACGACCATTGATGCATCGGTCCAAGCCAATCGGAGGACTGATGTGCGTATACTTTTGAAATTTCAAGCTAAGAATTTTACCATTTCATCGTCATTTCTGCCTCCGACCGTCTCAGTTTTGCCTCTGGGCAATTGAGAACGTACCTATACCCTAGCCTTAAGTTCCTAAGTCAGATTTTATCATTTATTCTAATAACTCAAGTGTGATTCATCAAATTAAACTAGTTCATGTAAAACATAGTTCTAACTTCAGTGTTTATATACATATCCCACCTAATTCCCATTTTAATCCAAATTTAATCATCTAAAAATGTTTATCTACTCCATTATAGCTACTATATGTCATGATTAGAGGATTATAATTGCATTATATGAAGAAAAGAGCACGAATACTCATCAAAACTCCAAAGTTGCTCCAACCTTCGACGTTCCTTCATTTTTGGCAAGAACCTTCATTTTTCACCCCCATCTCCATTTCCAGATCATAGTCCTCATCCATACTGTCATTTCGAGGGGTGGATTGTTGAATTCTATTAAGAAACGAAGGAGATAAGTCATTTTGAAATTTGAAGTTGAATTCTGAAAATGGGTTATGGGATTTGAACCATTAACCCTTGATGTCCAGCCTATTACGCTCTCATACCCAAGATTTTCGCCTACCAATCAAGTTTGTAGTCCTCTTCAATAGCTTCGCAGCGCCATCAGAATGGTGAATTTTCATTTAGATATGAGAGGGATGTTACTATTTTGATCTTAGGTATATCAAGTGGGTGGAAAGAATTAGAAAGAGAAGAGAGAGTAGTCGATTGGATTTTATTTTTGGAATGGGATACGTGACTTTTCATTTTTAATTAAGGAGGGAAAATTTGTCTGCTCAATTTCAAAATTTAAATTGCAGACCTAAATGTAACGCCCCACCCCGAGACCCACATTAACAAAGAGAATCACATAATAATTCCGTCTGCTAATGCGAAGAATAGGGCTGGCTAAGGGCGACCAACTATAACCTTGTCTTAATTATCTACTGAACATGTCGACAAATGCTATCTATTTTTTTCCAACTCGAATGGGTCTACATATTCAATAAATAATCAATACAAAGCTATAGATGGCTATGGATCTATCAGAACAAAACACCATAACTAAATGAATAACTCATCACAGAACAGTAACAGATATACATATACATACATATACAATGATACATCAAATACAATACAAATATTACATCAATGTGGTATGACGACCACTCAATAAATACAAGTCAAGGGATAACAACTCAAATGCTACACAAAGGAACAAATCATCTAAAGATGGAGACTCAAGATCCATGGGGAAGCGTCAAGCAATAGCAAGTCCAATAAAGAAGACTAAACCTGTAACAAACTCGGTCTGACCCGAGTGAAAACGCACATTCAACTCGATACCATTTCACCCATAGTTACCTCATACAAACTCCAAACGAGATAAACCAAAATACTACGCTAATCAAAAATACGAGACGACCACGATAGCACTGGTTTCATCATCAAATTTCAAAGTTTGAAAAATGACCATTTTGCCCCCTCCTTATTTTTAAATTACTTAATTAATTCATCAATTCCATTATCTTCATATATCACATTACCAATACTTATTTAAAATATTTACTATATTTTCAAGGTATTACATTCTCCCTCCTAAAGGAATTCATCTCCGAAATTCTCAAGGGACAAAGAATGCACTGCACTCTCTCGTATCACTCAAATACATAAGTATATAAAATAAATCATCCAACCATCCAAACAATCATCCACACAACATAGAAACCAATCAAACCAAGCATCCATACACAGCATAAAACATTTGATATTGTAAAATTTGAAGATATAGTTGAAATCTGTGCAGTTAATGCCCCGCTATACCCCCACTATAACTCCGATATATCTTATAGCGGATTCCTACCGCTACGATTTTTCCATATATCCCCAACATATAGCCTTTCCGCTTTAATCCCCGCTATTTCCGCTATATCCCGTTATTTCTGCTATATTCCGCTATTTCCGCTATATCTTCTATAAAAAATTGGATTGAAAAATGATATTTATACGCTATAAAAATTATGAGATTAGTTAATTTCATTGAATTTTTTATATATGTTTAGAAATGATAATACTCTAATATTCTACTAAATTAAATTAAGTTATATAACAGTTTTACGTTCATTTACAATACATTTGCACATATTTTTATTTAAAATTATTTTTGTATTAATTATAATTCAATTGAATGTTAATTTTTCACATAATTACTATCTATATATTTGTAAAAACAACAAGTATGGGATTTATATGCTATTTTAGAGTAATCCGATATATCCCGCTATATCTTCGCTACATCCCCGCTATGACTTTTTGCACCTCTACCGCATTGAATCCACCGAGCTCTTTAACTGCACAGGTTGAAATAAAATTTCATTCGGAAAGCTGGTAGGTGAAAAAAGTGTAAAAGGTATTGGAGTTTCAAATAATTGGATCTCATTATCCAATTGATTTAAAATATTTTAAGTCGTAGACAAAGATTTAGTTTGAAGTTCTAGATTTTTTTTTTGGGATAGGGCACCGATGACCCAATGATGCAACCATATGATCTGACTCGATGATCGGTGCATAAATGAAATGATTGACATTCACATTATTTTATTCTTTATCATTGTGGTAATGGTCGAAGATTGATGCAAATGATACTTAGGATGTATTGTTGTTTGATATCGTTATAGAGGTAGCTTATCGGAGTTGACCTGTGGATAGGTGTTATAGAGCTGATGTGGTAGGTAATGTTACACCATTTGTGTTATATGGCTCGGATGGATGTTGTTCTCCAAGAAAATGATTGTTGTCTTGCTATATATATGTTTTGAGGCGATAGTTATAAGTGTTGATACTTTAGTAATGATTGTAACTGCAAATATATGGTTTAGATTAGATATGACATGAGTTTAATGAAATGTTCGCTATGCTAGGACATCATCCCTTTTGTCGATGTTCCTAGATAGATTATGAGGTAAGATGTTACTATTATTATCGAGTATTTTATTTATTTGATTTATATAGTGAGACGCTAACCTTACTGAGTTGTCTCGTCCATTGTATGAAAGAATAGTAAGTTGATGAAATGATATATGAGAAAGGAAACAATTTATTTCAGATGATATAAGCTTGGACTTTTGATTTTGAAGGGTATTAGTGAATGGAATGAACTCTTTGTAGTTGTATAAATAGATATGATCGAGAGAGTAAAGAATTGTGGAAGGTTGAAACTTTTGTTTATAAAAGACTTTAAGCTAATTAGATAAACTGGCTTGGGAAATTGAAGAAAAATTATATGAAAAGATTAAGGAATGAGTATTATGGTTAGCATGCATAAGGTATATGGAGGCAATTTTATGAAAAATGGAAGTTCGAAATATTCAGATGTGACTTTAAAATAAGACAAGGTAGATTATTTTCGAATTGCAGAGAAACTCTCGAAGAAAACTCTTTTGGAGTAGCGACTTAAAGGTGCAAAGTTTACATTGCATGTGAGGTACATGTAAACATTTATTATATAGTCGATTCTTTTTACTCTATCACTATCTTAGTTTAGATTTCACTTAGATTTAGAATTTTTGGTTTCTATAGTTGTATTGGTAGAATAGAATATGATTTATTTTATTTGGATCTGGCTTGGTTTCTTCTATTTTAGCATTTAGGATTGGAATGTTAGGAAAGCTGAGGACGTAATACTTTGAGTGTCGAACTTGTTGGATATTTAAAGAAGTAATATCATAAGTGTAGTGATACCACTTTAGTTAGATCGGAAGTTCAGGTGGAAGATATGTTACCAGGTTAAGACATCGATCATTTTGAACGCTTTTAGGTGAAGAAGGGATAGTATTGTTATTCAAGCTGTATAGATTTATTTGGGTAAGACACCATCCACTTTGATTACCTTGCCTTAGCAATCAGAAAAACGAATTGCAAAAACTACCCCTTGATGATTTAGGTGTTAGGAATGTGCATTTAGGAATGGTATGAGAGAGTGCAATTTTTTTTGTTACATTAGTGTTTAGGCTACATGTGTTATGCATTGTGGTGCCTTTTATTTGAGATGGTAGCATGAATTACGAAAGTTGTAGACATGCACATACATTTGAGGTTAGTACTCCGGGATGAGTTATGCCAGTAGCAAAGTTTATTAGATATGTAGAAAAGAACAATTTGGTCAAGGATAATTGGAAAGTGGATTAGTATATCCGATCTTTTCAATTTGATTCCTTACCAAAGTGTTCTCCAACTGCTTGATTTTTAGTAAAGTTATATTCTAGATTTGATTTAATAATTGCTTAGATTGATTGTTGTTCTATTTATGTATGGGTTATGCTATATTATGATGTGTATATGCTTTGATTTTCTATGATTTATCATGTATATATTCAACATATGTTATGTTAATGTGATTAGTTATGCATATAAAAATAATTTATATGTCCACCCAAGGATGCTTGCATACATGCCCTATATGTCATATCACCTCATTCGTATAAAAGGCCCCAAAATGTTAATTATTTGCATATATATGTATGTGTGTGTGTGGATGTATATATGTGTGTGCGTATAAAATCATCTGCATACATATTATGGTACTATGCTATTGGTTGCATTTAATAAAAGTACACAAACCTCATTTATGTATGCTAATGGAACAAGTATATATATTTTACCAATTTGATTTCAAAATTTTATATGTTGTGTACGGATGCTTGATTTGATTGGTTGCTTTGTTGTGTAGATAATTGTTTGGAAGGACGGTTGGATGATTTTTTATAGTATTTGCACATATATGTATATGTATATATGTATGTATATATATATGCATGTATGTATGTATATGTGTGTATGTATATGTGTGTGTGTAATCAATCATCTGCATACATATTATGGTACCATGTTATTGGCTGCATTTAATAAAAGTACACAAACCTCATTTTTGTATGCTAATGGAACACGTATATATATTTTACCAATTTGATTTCAAAATTTTATATGCTGTGTACGGATGCTTGATTTGATTGGTTGCTTTGTTGTGTAGATAATTGTTTGGAAGAACGGTTGAATGATTTTTTATAGTATTTGCACATATATTTATATATGTATATGTGTATATATATGTATGTATGTATGTATGTATATGTGTGTATATATGTGTGTATGTATGTATATGTGTGTATATATGTGTGTGTAATCATCTGCATACATATTACGGTACCATGCTATTGGTTGCATTTAATAGAAGTACACAAACCTCATTTATGTATGCTACTATTGGTTGCATTTAATAAAAGTACACAAACCTCATTTATGTATGCTAATGGAACATGCATATATATTTTACCAATTTGATTTCAAAATTTTGTATGCTGCATACGGATCTAGATTTGATTGGTTGCTTTGTTGTGTAGATAATTATTTGGAAGAACGGTTGGATGATTTTTTATATATACTTATTTATCAGAGCAATACGATAGTGCAAATAATTCTGTGACCCTTGGAAAATCCAAAAACGAAATTCTTTTAAAGAGGTAGAATGTAATACCCCTCAAGAAATTTTTTTATTCATTCGGTATTTTGATTTGGCTCGTTTGGAGCTCGTATGAAGGAATTATAGATGGAATGATATCTGATTGAACGAACACCAAAAGTCGGGCTTGAAAATTAATTTAGTAAATTATAAAATTGAGCGGACAACTTGTCCCACATTAGTAAACTAAAAAGTCATGTATCCCATTTCATTAAAAAAACAACCGACTACATTCCATGTGCATTCCGCTAATGTACAAATAAGTATTGACTGAATTTAGACAAACATTCCATGTGCATTGCAAAAATTAATGGCACAAGACAGTAAAACACAGAAAATGCATTACTCTGATCTATTAATAACATGGTAATATGAAAAAATTCGCATCCTTCAACAAAAAATTATATTGCTCGAAGGATTTGGAAAAATAAGAGGTACCTATACAATCTTCCAACAGCAAGGCTCAAATAAACGAAGACGATCCCAAAGAGACAAACAGAGTACATGATCGTAAGAAACTTTTACTATTATATTAAAAACCTAATTAAAGATTAAAAAGATTTTCACAGAACTTCATATTAAAAAGCTCCTCAAAATCAACGTGTTTATTTTCTCATGGCAGAAATGAAATTACAAAACAATCTTACAGAGTAGTAGATATGTTCCAAAACAAAGTTTTGATATTTTAGATTATCTTACGGACTAGTAGAATCTGAGTCTTGGTTCTTGCTTGCGAAAAGCGTACCCTAAATTTCCAAGTCTCTTATTTTCACTTAACTCATTTCATTTCTTATTAAAAAACTGTTTCCTTTACTTGAATGGACAATTAACATATATACCTTGCCTCCTTTTTGATTGTGTGAATGAACTTGCCTCCTTTCCTACTCCTCGGTCATATTGCATCCTTACTGAATGGACAAAACAAGACTCTTTGTTCCCTCAACTATGGTGAGTCAATCCTAGCTTATGCATAACACGGTTTCATAATGGTCACTGAGATGGGAATTAGCATAACATATCTATGTATATCTAAATGCAAGCAAGGACAGTTTCGCTAAAAATTGTACAAAATTTCATCAGTTAGTAATTATACAGATTCTGTTATCAAACAGATTTATTTTGACACAACTAAATGATTCAACGCATGGCTGTTGTACACAATTTCAGTTTTTATGAATAAACAAGTTTGTGCTGGAAAACTTGAATTGTTAAAATTAGCATCCGCCCCTTATTTTCAAACTTAATTCCTAAAAATCCCTCCTCAAAAACAAGTTACGAAATACTTCTATCAAAGTTTAAACTGCAAACTATATATTTAGTATTTGTAACATATGTTGTTGTTATATCATCGGCTTTGTGCAATAATTTGTTCCGATGCCATTTGGTATTTCAAAAATATTTGTATCTCTTTGTTAAAAAATATTGATGACTTTGGTTTTGACGCTTACAAGGATTTTGGTGGAACAATTTTTAAATGGAAAAAATATTCTGATGCTCCTAAAATGCCCTTACCTTTATTTTTTTAATCAGTAACCTTTTACATAATGTTTTGAACTGTTTACAACAAACATCTTTTGTTATAACCATTTCCTGGTCTAATGGCATATACTGTTTCTACTAAAATTCTCAAGTTTTTTTTAACAAAAGGCAACTTTAAGTTGTCGCAAATTATCTATATCAGTTTATAGTAATTAACAATTTATGATTACCGCTAGTATCCTGAGATATGGCAATGAAATGCGTCCAAGTAACACAAATATACTAGAGAAACCATCAATTAAACTAGTAATTGGATAAGAATTGTATCAATTTTGATCTGGTGTGAAGACTTTCTTATTGGCAGCAATGGATAGCTTTTGAATTTAATTACGTCATATATTAGGATAATGTGCAAATCCAAAATATATCATCGTCCATGTCCCTACAAAATCATTTTCCGACATAGAATTTAGATCAAGATTAACGAGATAATGGGCTTACATGACAGTTTTACGGTCTCCCATTGCGAAAAAAGTAATTAAGTTATTGCTGGAAAAAAGTAAGTGAGTAGGCTTAAGAACTTCATACAACGCGTTTGTAATCAAAGTCCGATAGACCTACATTAACCAATCCGCTAATAATTAATATGGCTCTAACAGTAGAACAATCGTAGAACAATATTCAAACGTAGAACAATAGACCTATATTCAAATGGCTCTAACAGTAGAACAATGATAGAAAATTATAAGGATAGCGTTTAAGGTATGAATATGGTAACCTCTTAAATGGTTCCAATATATCTTATAGTGCACCTGTATATTAACGTAAAATAATTTCTTTACAGGATATAAAAATTGACAAAATCAAATAAAATTACTAGGTTGTTTTCAGTTTTAGTGAAGTGGAGTACAAGATAAAGATATTTATTTTAAATTGCAATTTGGAGCTTTTTAATCCTTCCAAACATCATTCTGCCATAATTCAACCAGAGTGGCTGTGTAGCCAGGGTCAATTTGCTCATGGCGACTTCCCACCATGGTCTATCAACCCTAGTCGAATTCAGGCAGCATTAGTACAAATTTGTGGTTCTCTA
Source organism: Allium fistulosum (assembly GCA_030737815.1). Lineage (NCBI taxonomy): Eukaryota > Viridiplantae > Streptophyta > Magnoliopsida > Asparagales > Amaryllidaceae > Allium > Allium fistulosum. The sequence continues at coordinate 514,311,280 of CM060908.1, read as the reverse complement.
AGTACTGCTACTTGAGATCATACCAACTCCTGTCTCACTTCATCAAATTTGGAGTTTTAGAATCATGGGTTCATCATCAACTTGTATATTGTTTTTCATGCCATATTTATTTGATTTCTATTGATCCACTAACAAAAGTTTGCAACATGATCAATTAGTTTCAACTTTGCTAACTAATCACCTAATATCATGAATTAATCAACAATGCATCATCAATTCTCTTGCCAAGAATTTAAACAAGCATAATTCATTTTGTTATAGTTGAGAATCAAATTAACATTCTATGTTACTAGAATTTGATTGAAATACTCACAAAAGTTCACTGCTAAAACCACCCAACGACATTCAAATTCCACCTCTGCCTTAGCAGCTCCAAGTCCCAACGTCACGTGCCTCAACCTCGTCGCCACCAGCCTCAAGTCGTATGGCCCAGCCCCTCAGTCATGCGGTCCTGACGTCGTCGCTTCGTGAGCTAGCCATCGTGTATTAATTTTCTTTTTCGTCCTTGCTTTCGAGAAATTTAGGGCTAAGGGAGATCAAAAGGCGTAGCGTGCTTGGCCTGGGTAATGAAGATAACGATAAGAATGAAGAGATAAGCGTTGGTTGAATAAGTATTGGGCTTAGGAATATATTAGGCCCAATAACAACACCATTTTTAAGTCAAAACAAATCGTTTAATCCCTTTTAAAATTCTATTCAAGTCGTCACAGAAGGTTTCAAAATCTTAGTCTTCCGCAAAATAAATTTTCAATTAACAAGGCATGGTCTTTCGGTTTTAAACAACTTTAAAACAACTCTTTTATTTTTCAAAACAATTTCAGATTTTTCCAAATATCTTTTACTTTGCCAAAGTAAAATTTCAGTCATCCTTTTAAAACACAGTTCATTCATGCTAAAGAGTGTACTATAACAGTCCATTCACACTATCAATCAACTAATGCAACAATTGCAACCATATTAATCAAATGCATTGACAAACATTCATTCCAATAACATACATAATATTTTTCATTGCGCTACCGCTGCACCACTCTAATAAGACTCATATATAATCTATACCACTAATTTTTAATTTACTTCATCAAAAAAATCATACATAATAGAAGTAAACACCAAATTTTATTCAAATGTATCACACGTCACCAATAATTAATATACTAATACCTTTCAAATTTTCTTTTGAATTTTTTTCTTAAATTTCAAGACTATCCTGACAATCTAGTTATACTTTCGTTACCTGATGTAGACTCTTCATCATTTACGTTTATTTTCAACTATAGTAAGTCAACCTTAAATCCAAGTTCACCCTCGATAATGGGGTTTTAAGTGGGAAATGTTGGTTGTTTCAACTATACAGCCTACCCTCGATAACGGGGTTTTAAGTTGGAAATGTTGGTCGTTTCAACTACAAAGGTTGAATACATCGCCTTGATTATTGTTGCAATGAAAGAGTTATATTTGCATGCAAGTTTATAAGAAAGTTAAGAATGGTTCCGACCACTGAGAATTTAATAACATATTGTGATGACAATATTGCAATATAGATCACAAAAATGTCAAAACTCAACATTCTTTAAAGTTATAGCCTATTTGGAATCTATTTGGCTAAGAATATGATATTTTTACGATCCATCTGATAAGTAAAAATGTGTGGAGAATGTGGATCATTACATCTCCTTTATGAATTTAGCCATAGAAATTCCATTCAAACCATGACATAACCAAAAAAATATCAAGCACGATAACCATTAATCAAATATTGCAATCAGATAAGCATAACAAACAACCAAACTACGCCAACACCCTAGCATGCAAGATACTATCTAAGCAACATAAACTACCATCTACCATCTGTGAAAGTAAATGCGACATGGAATCTCACCAAGCATAAAGCTCCGGATAAGTGATCATCAAGCTCTTCTCGGTCTCCCAAGCGTTGTTGTCTTTGCTTTCATTCCATTAAACCTTTGCCAACTTTACCATCTTCTTTCTAAGTTGTCTCGTACTTTGCTTAATTATACGAATAGAAGTGCGGGGTCTTGATGCTTCAGGTTCAACTTCAATATCATTCAGCTGATCTGACACAACAATCACGTCTGAGTCATGCACAAAGTTCCAAAGGTATGAAACATGTAACGACCCAGAATTGCTGTCAATTAAAAATTCGAATATTTAATTAATTTTGAATATTAATAAGTGAAATTTATAAGTCGAATAATTTATTTTTCGAATAATTGAATTTAATTGGATAATTAAATCGATAATTTAATATTTGAAATTATAGAAATAATTGAAATCTGGATTAAATGTGAATGAAAATGATTTATAAAGTTATATTAAGTCATATTGAAGTTATAGTGATGTTATAGAACTTTTAAAATTGAATTAAAAGTTAATTTGTGAAAATTGAATATTTTAATATTTAATCGACTAGTGAAATTAGCCATTTTTCGAACAGTCTTAGAATTGGACGAAACTAGTTCCATCGGATCCATAATGTGATATTATTGTAGGGTTTCAAATTTCGTGTCAATCGGATGTACGGTTTGTCCGGAGCAAGCGAAAACGCATCGAAATCGGTTTAAATCGGTTTAATTTAAATTTGATCATTTAATTCCGTAACTCGCACAGATTACCGAATTAGCTCCCGAAACACGTTCCATTGTGTTCGGAATGCGGGGTAAACCTTAGAAACGTCAGCCGGCACGCTCGATTTGGAGTTCGGAAAATTTCGGATGAATAGTGTTTTTGGAAATTTTCTATAAAAGCACCCATTGTTTTCATTTTGCAAAAGAAAATAATCAACCCTAGGGTTTTGTTTCCAGCCGCCACTAATTTTTTCGATGGCCAAAAATTATCCACTTTCTCCCCCTCCGATCTCTCAATCCGTAAAGAATTAGCCTTCGAGTTCTAAAGCAAAGGTGTAGAGGACATCAAGATCTATCCATCAACGGTGGAGATTGGATATGGAGGCTCGACGTGGGGGCTAGGGGGCCGCGATTGCCTGCAGTACGTGCATGAATTACAAGGTAGAATGGAGGCTGAGCTCCACCATATTGCAGCCGAGTGTAGTGCTTGACGTTGGCTTCGTGGTGGAATTGCTCGATCGACGTGGAAGTGCACGTGGAGGCCGTGGAAATTAGGGGTGGAGAGGCGGCTTTGGGTTCTCATGAACGTGAAAATGAATGAGAGAAGGAAGAAGGGGGGGGCGGCTCAGATCTGGTGGGAAGGAAATCAACGGCCAGATGTTAGCTGAGGTTCAAAATTATAAAAGAAAATTGTAAATATTTATAATATAAATTCGTGTTAACTTCAAAAATGTATAACTTTTTGCTACGAGGTCAAAAACGCACGAAACAAATTGCGACGGGTTCGTATTGACGAGCACTACGCATTGGAGCTGGATTAGAATTTATTTGAGCTAGTGAAATTTTTGGATAAAATTAAACGCACGTTTAATTTTATTCGAAATAAAACGCTAGAACGGAATTGAAATCAAGGTGAGAACTTCTCACTCAATCGAAATTGTTTCGATTTATATTTTAAATAGTTAGATTTAAAATTGTTGATTGTATGCCTAAATGATGATTGTTATCTGTTGTTGATTGAAATAGACATTATACGCCGTTATTAAGCGGAGGTTATTTATTAAAAACATATACCACGAATATTTCACATTGAAGTGAAATTGGTATTATATATGTATATAGCAATATATATATATTGGAATATGTATATATTGGAGTTGATTTCCCGCATTTTATAGTGGATGAGACTGTGACGCCCCACCTCTATACCCACGCTAGACAAGAACACTATGGTGTAATGCTGTCGACTAGCACGGAGAATAAGGCTGTTGAGGAGCGACCATCCATGTGACTTCTTTGTGCGAGCACCGATATGTCAGATCGTAAAGCATGCATTTCATTTAAAGAGGAAATCCGACATACCGATACAAACTCAAAGCTATCACATGGTGGCTGTATATAATCTTCTGAAACAAACATAGAAATAATCATAACATAAATCAGTCACAGACATCCATATCACAAAGGCGGAAAAAGATATGAATAAATATATAACACATAAAGGTGTACATCAGAGAAGTGGTCAGAAAGATCCACGATAATACAAAAGAATAGCAACACGTGCTATACAAAAGAATAAGTACACAACATAGAGTCTATATCTCAAATGTGGACATCCAAAAACTACTAATCTAAGTAGTTAGCTAAAAGTCAGAATAATCCTGAAGAGAAGTCAAGCAGAAGCACCAGTAACATCTCGGTCTGACCTGAGTATTATTTATAAGAAAATAATAAACAGATCAGTCTAGCTATAAATATCAGATGATAAGGTATAGAATTGATAACATGACATAAACATGTAATAACAGTAAAGGGCATACTACTATAAGTATGTAAATGATAATCAACAAGATTAATCAATATCACAAGAATCTTCTCAAAGATAAAATAGGGTATCATACCCTAAACTTGTATTCATAACAAGTCAATAACACATGAATTCACCAATGCATAAAAGCTGATATCATATCAATGAAAATCATGAAAATTGGTGAAGCACAAATTCCAGAAATCAACACAAGAAATCCAGAAAACACATAAAAAGAGGGGGAGGCCTAACACATGAACGGGAGCATGAAAACTCACCAACGCGTATAACACATGACGAGAAGCTATCTCATGGAAGCTATCCACTAAATTTTCACATAGGAATGGCCCGAAGACCATGGGGTGCTACCCCATATATGTGATGGCGAAACATCACAAAAGCGGGGTCTAGTCTCCCTCGCAGACAAAGAGACATCGCTCAATCGCTAGTCTAAATCATAGAAATGATCATCATGATCATAAGGAAGTGTCAATTACACTAAGCTAGTAAATATATGAGTTTAGCTTCATGTACCCTAACCACTAGCTTAACTTAAATATTTACGAACAAACTGTAGATCTTCACTAGGAAATTGTCACAAAATGTTCAGTCGAACAAGTCCAAAAATTAACCGACGAAGTAAACGCAAGCGTTTCATACCACCTGTTTTGCTAAGCCGTTTAATTAGATTTCTCATCCGAGTGAAGTAAAGGCTTGTATATACTAATAGATTGGAAAACGGTTTAGGAAAAAGAGCTTTGTAATAAAATAGAGTTGAAATCGTTTTGATGAAGTTTTGATATTTACTACTAGTATTGAAACCTTTATATTTTTGAAGTGACAAATCACAAAAACGATTGTAGAAACAATCAATCATCAAAATTCACATACGATGACGTGAATCTAATCCAAAGAAATCGATACTAAATCCATCAAAATGGATATTCATATAAAATCCATAGAAAGAAGTCATCAAAGTCGGTAAAAGTGATAACGTCTAATCGGATCGACAAAACTCGATTAACATTGGAAGTTTTACTCAAAATAGGGCAGATAGGCAAAACTGGGAATCTCTAGACGTCTGAGGGGTTGGTCCAGACGTCTGGACTTAGTCTCTGGAAATATTCCAAAAAACGATCCAAACGTCTGAAACCTAGAATCAGACGTCTGAAAGCATTCAGACGTCTGGGGAAAAGTCCAGACGCCTGGATTTGGTTTCTGGGAATCTCCCAGAAAACCAACCAGACGTCTGAAAACATAAATCAGACGTCTGACATCTTTTCAGACGTCTGGAACAATAGTTCAGACGTCTGAAATTAGTCACTGCCCTTTTTATTTTTCTGTCGTATGTTATTTTTCACCAGGAGGCAAAACCAGACGTCTGGCATTGACCTTCAGACGTCTGAACACCCGATCTGGGCAGAAATTTGCCTAGGCCAAGATGGCCAAAACGTTCTCGGAAGCGATTGAGCAAGCAATGACAACTAAGGATTTATGTCTAGCGACAACCCGGTCTTAAAGGCGCTTTGATACACCCCAAACAACATATCCAAACATCCATTGAAGGATTTTCACAAGAATTGGACTTCAAAAACCAAGAAATAAGGATATGCACCAATTCAATCACAAACAAAAGGAAATGTACATAAATAAGTGTCAGGAATTCATATCCAATCACAAAGATAGATATAGACAAAGATGTGAGATAAAAATCTCACCTTTATACACGAAAACAATGAATGAGAAGTTTGAAGACAAAGGAAGATCAACCACACTTCAATCTCAACACAAGAAGCTTGAATCTAAGCTTAAAAGATAAACATTTCCTAAATTAGGTTTAGAAAATTTCTGAAATTGATAAGAGAATGAGTTGGAGAAGAAGGAGATGATACATACCAATGCTTCTCTTTGAGTTTGGAGCAAAGACTTGATTTGCAAATGGAAACTAGGGTTTAGGATTTTAATTCTTTTTCTCTTCCTCCATTATTCTCTTTAGAACTGAAAAGATAAAGAAATGGAAGTGGATGAAGTGAAGTGTTTCAGTTTGGGGTATTATGTGGACTAGAGGGCTGAACCCAAACCCAAAGTGAAAATGCCAAAATTCGACTTACTCCAAATATATCGATGTTTATACTTAGAAGAGTCGCAAACGCCATTTTGGACTCAATGGAAGTGGTCTCGAGTCTCAATTCAACTGTTTGCAAAAAGTAGATTTTCGGACTAATCCGACGAATGATGAAATATATAAACAAAATATTTAAATATAAAATCGACAAATATGCGGGTTGTTACAGACTCCCCTCCTTAAAGAAATTGCGTCCTTGCAATATATAAGATGGAAATAAAAAGTAACAATCATAAAAGCATATTAACATAAAAGAAATTTGAAATAAGAAGTTCACCTTAAAGAGCATGAGAAAGTAAGTCCGGATGTGTACGCTTGATGAATTCTCTAGATTCCTAAGAGCAATCCTTAGGATTTGAGGACCATTGAACCTTAACAAGTGGAACATCTTTATTTCGAAGTCGTTTGACTTCTGAAGCAATAATACGAACATGATGTTGCTCATAAGTTAAATTAGGCGAAACTTCAATCCCTTCCACAACACCGGGCTCAAGAATGGAATCGGAATCCCCAAGGCACTTCCATAATTGAGAAACATGAAACACGTCATGCATGGCAGAAAACTAAGCCGGTAATGAAAGGCGATAAGCCAAGGAACCAATACGTTCAGTGATAGGAAACAGCCCAATATATCGAGGCGCTAACTTTTCCGATCGACTGAAACGTACAACACCCTTCATAGGGGAAACACGAATAAATACAAGATCTCCAACAGAAAATTCTAATCTTCTTCTTCGGTTATCGGCATAGGATTTTTGTCTACTCTGTGCTTCTTTCATCCTATGTCGAATAAGTTCAATCTTTTCTGTGGAATCTCGAATAAAATCTGGACCTAAGGCCAGACTCTCACCGGCCTCAAGCCAACAAGAAGGAGATCGGCATGGCCTCCCATAGAGTGCCTCGAAAGGTGCCATACCAATACTAGCTTGGAAGCTGTTATTATAGGAAAATTCAACAAGTGAAATATGATCTTCCCAACTTCCACCAAAGTCGAGGACACAAGAACGAAGAAGATCTTCAAGAGTTTGATTCACATGCTCCGTTTGTCCATCGGACTAGGGGTGATAAGCGGTGCTAAAATTAAGCTTCGTTCCCAAAGCTTTTTGAAGACTCTTCCAGAATCCACTAGTGAACAATGGATCACGATCGCTGACAATTGAAGTAGGAACTCCATGTAATTTAACAATTTCTTTGATAAAGAGTTTGGCCAGAAGAGGAACGGTTTTGTTCGACCGAACGGGAATAAAATGGGCGGATTTAGTAAGTCTATCAACAATCACCCATATGCTATCATGGCCCGAACGAGAACGGGGAAGGCCATCAATAAAATCCATGGAAATTTGATCCCACTTCCAAATTGGAATTTCCAATGGTTGCAATAACCCACCGGGCCATTGATGTTCGGCCTTGACAAGTTGGCAAGCCATGCAACACTTAACAAATTTAGCAATATCAAATTTCATTCCCTCCCAGTAATAAAGTCGCTTCATATCCGCGTACATTTTACTACTACCGGGATGAATGGAATATTTGGAACGATGAGAATCTTCTAAAATATCTTTATGAAGATCACTAATATTGGGTACGATAAGTCTACCAAATTTTCGAATGCCGCCATGAGAATCAATATCAAAGTCTTTCATACCTTCAATATCCACTTTATCCTTAATATTTTGGCCAAGAAGAGCCAACTTGGGATCTAGCCTTTGAGCTTCAAGAGTGTGGTCTAAAAGAGAAGGACGAGCCTCAAGGCTACATAAAACAAGAGATGAACATAAATCGGAAACACGATCTCGAATTTCACAAGTGGATAAAACCTCGAGATCATTCCACTCGGATACCATCATGTAAACAACCGCTTGTTGTTTGCGACTAAGTGCATCGGCGACACGATTCCCCTTTCCTGGAGTATAAAGGATATCAAGATCATAAGAGGCAAGGAATTCGAGCCCACGCTGGTGACGCAAATTAAGTTCCTTTTGAGAAAATAGATATTTCAAAGACTTATGATCAGTATAAAGTATAAACTTTTCTCCCAAAAGATAATGTCGCCAAATACGAAGGGCGAACACGATAGCCGCGAGTTCTAAATCATGAGTGGCATATCTAGTCTCAGCCGGCTTCAATTGCCTAGAAGCATAAGCAATAACACGTTCTTTCTGCATAAGAACGGCACCCAAACCAACGCGACTAGCATCGGTATAAACGACAAAATCTTGATTCCCTTTGGGAATAATAAGAATAGGAGCATCAGAAAGGAGTTCTTTTAATTTCTAAAAAGAAGTTTCACATTTGTCCGACCAAATGTATTTAACACCTTTCTTTGTTAAGCTAGTAAGAGGTACGGAAATTTTAGAAAAGTCTTTGATAAAACGACGGTAATAACCCGCCAATCCAAGGAAGCTACGGATTTCCGTTACACTCTCCGGTCTCTTCCAATTTTGAATCGCTTCAATCTTTGAAGGATCCACTGATATTCCAGATTCGGAAATAATATGACCGAGAAACTTCACACTAGATTGCCAAAAGTGGCATTTAGAAAATTTTGCTTTTAATTGATTGCTCCTAAGAGTTTCCAATACGATCCGAAGATGCGTTTCATGTTCCTCCTCGGTTTTAGAATACACAAGAATATCATCAATAAAGATGAGAACAAACCGATCGAGAAAATCTTTGAAAACTCGATTCATGAGATCAACGAAATAAGCCGAGGCATTCGTTAAACCGAATGGCATAACTAGCCATTCATAAGACCCATAACGAGTACGGAATGATGTCAAAGGAATACTATCCTCTGCAATACGAAGCTGATGAAAACCGGTAGCCAAGTCCAATTGTGAAAAGACTCTAGCACCACTAAGTTGATCAAACAGATCATCAATCCGAGGTAAAGGATATTTATTCTTAATAGTAAGATCATTAAGCTTGTGGTAGTCGACGCAAAGCCTAAGTGTACCATCGGACTTACTTACGAAAATAGCTGAAGCTCCCCAAGGCGAGGAACTAGATCGAATAAGTTGCTTCGTCTCCAATTCGGATAATTGTTTGCGCATCTCTTCATTCTCCTTATTGGACATGCGATAAGGAGGACGGGTAATAGGTTGAGCTCCAGGTATAAGATTAATTTTGAACTCAATTGCTCGCTTAGGTGGTAATCCTAAGACGGGCTTGAATATGTCAGAAAATTCACGAACGATGCGAATAAGAGAAATGACATCCTCCTCATCATCATTGTCATCATCACGAGGATTTAAAGAATATAAAGATGCAACCAAAGCGGAATCCGAATCTTTAAGAATAATAGAAATCTGATTAACAGATTGCGGATGTCGGAGATAAATAGTCCTTTCAGGACATAGGATATGAGCTTCATAACGATTAAGCCAATCCATACCCAAAATCATTCCAAAGCCTAAATAACGCATGACATGCAAGTCGGCTAGGAAAATCAGACAAAATAATCTCCACATCTTTACAAAGCAAACTAAGAGTTGCAGATCCACCAACCGGATTCGAAATTCTTAAAGAAGCAAGGTTTTAAATCTCGCTCATCTCGGCCGAGATCTCGGCCGAGATCTCGTTTTCAAGCCTGGGCGATTCGAAACAGGTTATTTCGTTTGAATCTCGCCTGACCCAAATCTCGGACGATATTTCGGTATCTCGTTCGATATCTCGGACGAGATTTAATAGCGAGATATCGGCCGAGTTGTTGAATTTTGGAAAAAATCAACTATTCTTCCGTATTGAGTTGGCTCATCCTTTACCTTAATTTAAGCCTTCTTAATTGTACTTTTTTTAACCCTTATTTCTTGTATAAATCTCATTTAATATTCGTCTCTTATTTTACGGCAGTGACGAATGTAAGAAGATGATAAAATCTACATCGATTATGGTAAGTATTTCACTTTATGGTTTTCATTTAGGTTTCTGATCTAAATTAATTTACATCCGATTTCAATGTTCTTTTTTCGACACTTTCTTGAGTTTTTTTCCTAACCCTATTTTTTTGTGGCTATAAATTTTAAGCTTCACTTATTTAACTTTATGTTCCAAATGGATTCCCAATTTGATTTCATTTAGTCTTTGCTGCTATAATTTTTTTCCTCAAGGCTTATTTTTAAGTAATAAAAGAATTCTATTTCATATATTAATTTCATTTGATGATTACATGTTCATTCGTACATCATTTTTTTGCTTTTCTTATAATATTACTAAATGTTTGAAAATTGTTTGTACTATATATGCTATTTTCTACGTTTGTTTGAAATTTCTATGTTATTAGTTGCTTAATGAGATTTTGTTTGCTAATAATTAAATACTATAATCAAACTAGAATATTTTAATTCTACTTGTAGACATTTGTATTTGAAGTTATAAAATTAAGATTTCCCTTGTAGCACTATAAATCATAAAAGGTAGAAATGAGACATTATATTGTGTAGAAAAGTTAAGTGAATGATCAAACAAAGTAAATGTGCATATATTATGGCTTGTTTCTTGTCTACTTTATCTTATATGACATTATATTGAACATTATTCATGAAATCAAGTTATTTGTTTATTTTACATGATACAAGTGATATTTTTCCATACTAAATTACTAATGATAAGCATGTGATATATTCAAGGTAAGTGCATAGTGTTTTCCTTAAGGTAGTGAATAGTATTATAAATTTAGGTGTATGAAAATTAATTTTCGACATGAAATATACTCCGAGATAACTCCGAAATGAATTTTAGAAACCGAGATGTAAATCCGAGATGGACGACCGAGATGCACTCATCTCGTTCGAGATCTCACCCGATACGAGATGAGCTCTCTAAATTCCTCAAGACGAGACGTGACCGAAATCCGAGATTTAAAACCTTGTAAAGAAGTCATTAAAGCAACAACACTTAAAGAAAAAGTGTCTACTAGTTCTTTTGATATAAAAGAATGGGATGCACCCGTATCAAAGAGAACTCTTATAGGTTGATCATGAAATATAATAATGCCATCAAGGACAGAATGAGACATACCTTGACCGCGAGATGTGTTGCCAGGGGCTTGAGCAACGTTTAACGTTCCCTCCTTGCCTTGAAGCCTAGGGCATAGATGCATAAAATGATCTGGACTTTTACAATAGCGACAAGAGCGGGGCTTTGGACACTTGTTCGAAAAATGGCCCTTAGCACCACAGTTGAAGCATTTCCTATCACTAGGGGAAAATGCCTTTGCAGTAGGAGTTGCTTGCTTACCCTTTTTGTTGGGATAAGGACCTTTGAATTTATTTGGCCTCTTCTTGTTGTTGAAGTTTGGTTTGGAAGCCACCACTTCAACATCACTGTCCTTATCAGCCTCTTCAAGACGAAGAGCGATATCAATAAGTTGATCGAAAGGAACTTCTAACTTTTGAAGTAATGGCTTCTTGAGATTCTTGTTTAAGCCATAGACAAATCTTTGATTCTTCTTCAACGGGGTGTTGATGTATTCAACCCCATATTTGGACAGTGACTCGAAGGATGCGACATAATCTGTCATAGAGGATTCACCTTGGACAAGGTCTATAAAACGTCGAGCCAATGTCACCTTCTCTGCTTCTGGTACGAATTTCAACTCGAAGCGTTCCCGGAATTGCTCCCAGCTGAGATCTGCTTCATTAATCTCAGAAATAAGAAGTTCGTACCAGTCCAATGCTCTTTCTTGGAGCATACTGGAAGCCACCTGAACTCGGTGAAGATCGATAAGGTTCATGCGAGAAAATATTTGATCACATGTTCGTAGCCAAGCCTGGACTTCAATAATGGTTTCCGAACCTTTGAATGGCTTCCCACCCAAGTTGGTATAATCGCTGCACAAGCATGCAAACCCAGACTTAGGATGGGTAGGTTCCAGAGTAGTTCCAGCTGCTTGAGCATTTGTTACCAAATCAAGAAGTTGCTGGGTAGTCATAAAAACTCCATCCTGGGGAGCAGCACTAGATGATCCAGCTCTGGGACGGCCTGGTCTAGACATTCTCTTCTTTAAGAAAGAGAGAAGAAGAAAATTTATTCTCCAAATAAATATCAAGCACATCTTGATAGATTAAAACAAGGAATATAAAAGGAAATAGGATGAATTGGTTCGAAGAATCGAACTAGATCCTGAAACACAACTCCTAAGGTGGACTTAGGACGATGATCCTTGTTAGGTTATTCTATATTGTTCCGAAGTTTGGCTTTGATACCAAGCTGTGACGCCCCACCTCTATACTCATGCTAGACAAGAACACTACGGTGTAATGCTGTCGACTAGCACGGAGAATAAGGCTGTTGAGGAGCGACCATCCATGTGACTTCTTTGTGCGAGCACCGATATGTCAGATCGTAAAGCATGCATTTCATTTAAAGAGGAAATCCGACATACCGATACAAACTCAAAGCTATCACACGGTGGCTGTATATAATCTTTGGAAACAAACATAGAAATAATCATAACACAAATCAGTCATAGACATCCATATCACAAAGGCGGAAAAAGATATGAATAAATATATAACACATAAAGGTGTACATAAGAGAAGTGGTCAGAAAGATCCACGATAATACAAAAGAATAGCAACACGTGCTATACAAAAGAATAAGTACACAACATAGAGTCTATATCCCAAATGTGGACATCCAAAAACTACTAATCTAAGTAGTTAGCTAAAAGTCAGAATAATCCTGAAGAGAAGTCAAGCAGAAGCACCTGTAACGTCTCGGTCTGACCCGAGTATTATTTATAAGAAAATAATAAACGGATCAGTCTAGCTATAAATATCAAATGATAAGGTATAGAATGGATAACATGACATAAACATGTAATAACAGTAAAGGGCATACTACTATAAGTATGTAAATGATAATCAACAAGAGATTAATCAATATCACAAGAATCTTCTCAAAGATAAAATAGGGTATCATACCCTAAACTTGTATTCATAACATGTCAATAACACATGAATTCACCAATGCATAAAAACTGATATCATATCAATGAAAATCATGAAAATTGGTGAAGCAGAAATTCCAGAAATCAACACAAGAAATCCAGAAAACACATAAAAAGGGGGGAGGCCTAACACATGAACGGGAGCATGAAAACTCACCAACGCGTATAACACATGACGAGAAGCTCTCTCATGGAAGCTATCCATTAAATTTTCACACAGGAATGGCCCGAAGACCATGGGGTGCTACCCCATATATGTGATGGCGAAACATCACAAAAGCGGGGTCTAGTCTCCCTCGCAGACAAAGAGACATCGCTCAATCGCTAGTCTAAATCATAGAAATGATCGTCATGATCATAAGGAAGTGTCAATTACACTAAGCTAGTAAATATATGAGTTTAGCTTCATGTCCCATAACCACTAGCTTAACTTAAATATTTATGAACAAACTGTAGATCTTCACTAGGAAATTGTCACAAAATGTTCAATCGAACAAGTCCAAGAATTAACCGACGAAGTAAACGCAAGCGTTTCATACCACCTGTTTTGCTAAGCCGTTTAATTAGATTTCTCATCCGAGTGAAGTAAAGGCTTGTATATACTAATAGATCGGAAAACGGTTTAGGAAAAAGAGCTTTGTAATAAAATAGAGTTGAAATCGTTTTGATGAAGTTTTGATATTTACTACTAGTATTGAAACCTTTATATTTTTGAAGTGACAAATCACAAAAACGATTGTAGAAACAATCAATCATCAAAGTTCACATACGATGACGTGAATCTAATCCAAAGAAATCGATACTAAATCCATCAAAATGGATATTCATATAAAATCCATAGAAAGAAGTCATCAAAGTCGGTAAAAGTGATAACGTCTAATCGGATCGACAAAACTCGATTAACATTGGAAGTTTTACTCAAAATAGGGCAGATAGGCAAAACTGGGAATCTCTAGACTTCTGAGGGGTTGGTCCAAACGTCTGGACTTAGTCTCTGGAAATATTCCAGAAAACGATCCAGACGTCTGAAACCTAGAATCAGACGTTTGAAAGCATTCAGACGTCTGGGGAAAAGTCCAGACGTCTGGATTTGGTTTCTGGGAATATCCCAGAAAACCAACCAGACGTCTGAAAACATAAATCAGACGTCTGACATCTTTTCAAATGTCTGGATCAATAGTTCAGACGTCTGAAATTAGTCACTGCCCTTTTTATTTTTCTGCCGTATGTTATTTTTCACCAGGAGGCAAAACCAGACGTCTGGCATTGACCTCCAAACGTCTGAACACCCAATCTGGGTAGAAATTTGCCTAGGCCAAGATGGCCAAAACATTCTCGGAAGCGATCGAGCAAGCAATGACAACTAAGGATTTACGTCTAGCGACAACCCGGTCTTAAAGGCGCTTTGATACACCCCAAACAACATATCCAAACATCCATTGAAGGATTTTCACAAGAATTGGACTTCAAAAACCAAGAAATAAGGATATTCACCAATTCAATCACAAACAAAAGGAAATGTACATAAATAAGTGTTAGGAATTCATATCCAATCACAAAGATAGATATAGACAAAGATGTGAGATAAAAATCTCACCTTTATACACGAAAACAATGAATGAGAAGTTTGAAGACAAAGGAAGATCAACCACACTTCAATCTCAACACAAGAAGCTTGAATCTAAGCTTAAAAGAGAAACATTTCCTAAATTAGGTTTAGGAAATTTCTGAAATTGATAAGGGAATGAGTTGGAGAAGAAGGAGATGATACATACCAATGCTTCTCTTTGAGTTTGGAGCAAAAGACTTGATTTGCAAATGGAAACTAGGTTTTAGGATTTTAATTCTTTTTCTCTTCCTCCATTATTCTCTTTAGAACTGAAAAGATAAAGAAATGGAAGTGGATGAAGAGAAGTGTTTCAGTTTGGGGTATTATGTGGACTAGAGGGCTGAACCCAAACCCAAACCCAAAGTGAAAATGCCATAATTCGACTTACTCCAAATATATCGATGTTTATACTTAGAAGAGTCGCAAACGCCATTTTGGACTCAATGGAAGTGGTCTCGAGTCTCAATTCGATTGTTTGCAAAAAGTAGCTTTTCGGACCAAAATCCGACGAACGATGAAATATTTAAACAAAATATTTAAATATAAAATCGATAAATATGCGGGTTGTTACAGAGACCCTATTTCGTCGCATAGTAGCGGATAATATTTTATAAATCCCATATATCGTGATATTCCGTATTGGAACGGAATTGGTATTGTGCTAACATCTGTGGATGCAGGGAAGCGGGTTGGAGGGATCCAACTGGATTCCTCACCAATATTTATTTGATTTAAGATATTGTGATATTTGTTGATTATCATATGATGATATATGATGTTTGATTGTCGTGATTGATGATTGGTGTTGTTGCATCATCGGATCCATTTTTGAAGTTTAAAAATAACGATATTGATTTATAAAGGATTTTTAAAGTGATTTTTGAAAATATACGTTTTATTGAATTTTGGAATTGATTCATTTTAAATAAATAAATGTTATAATTTTTATGTTATGAAAATTATGAGATTTGTGAAATATAACCAAAGTGTGATTTTTGAAATAAATAGTTGATTGATTTATAAAATGGTTTAAATTGGGAGTTTTGAATTATTATGAACGATTTATATAAAAGATGTATAAAATTGATATTTTATAAATTTAGAATACTGGAATTATAAAACGAGTTTTTATAAGTGTTAAAATGGAAAAAATGGATTTCATAAGTGAACGAAATTTATAGACTTATAATTTGTGAAGTTATAAAATGAATAGATGTTGTAAATAAATGGATTATAAGTTCTTAACTTATAATAAAGACTTTCGGTATATAATTGAGTTATATAAATTGAATTGGATAATAATGGAGATTTATAAATCGAAGTTTTATAAATAGAAATGGGATTTATAAACATTGTTTTATAAATCCAAAACCAATTGAATTTGATAAATTAAACATAGAAGTTTAATAAAGGAGATATATTCGTGATTTTGGACAACAAATTATCCTTTAAGTTAAATGTTGTAATAATAAGAGTTTGGTTGGGAATTTTATCCACGATTTTGGACAGTGGATAATCTTTTAAGCAAAATGTGTAGAAACGTTAAATGTGTTAACGAAGTATATTTACGATTTTGGACAGTAAATATATTATTAAATTAAATGGATATGTTTTGGAGAAGTGATACTACGAAATGAATTTAATTGTTTTAACGATGTATTAAATTGTGTTAAGTATCGAAGACATAGATTTCAACATTCATTGTTGGAATAGACGTTTTTCGAGAAATAAGGAAATGGTGGACTATAACACTGTTGTTATAGTAAATGGTTTCCAAAAGGAAATGTTTTATATAGTATTGGGATTTATATATCTATCTAAATTTCGAATCCCTATACTAGTGATTTTGGGTTGTCGTAACGATGTTTTACGTAACATTCATTTTGACTCAAATAAATGTGTTTAAGAAAATGATTTCCTTAAAGAATGAAATATATACTTAATTTTGATTTAAGTATATTGAATATTTTCAAATGTTGAAAATAAATAAGATTTGTGAATTACTTATTATTAAATAAGTATGGAAATGTTTTTCCCAATATGAAATGAAAGGTTTGAGATTTTATCTTTTAAAGATAAATTGAAAAATGAATATTTGAAATTTGTTTTCGAATGGTTGAAGTGTGGAAATTATATATCTTGTAAAGATATTTTTGGAAGATAAATAATTTGGAATCTGATGATGCTGTGCAGACCAATTGATAGTTAAATAACCGACTATCAAATAATTACCTTGAATGGGTATTTGTTGTGAATTGGATGAATTTGAATGCCACACTTATTTTTGAATAAGCGCTCACTATTCGGGTTAGCCGGGAAAGGACCTTTGGGTCGTATAACCCATTCAGAATATGTGATACGTCGTAATGGATTGCATTTGATGACCGGTGTTGAAGACCGGATATTTTTGAAAATGGAAGGATTACTGTCGAGTTACTCTGCATCGGCTGATCTCCGATATAAAGGTTTTATCACCTTTAGTGACGGGAAGTCCGGACGTGATTAGGAAATTATCCGGATTTGCAAGGGCTTCGTAAGAAGTGCCTTCGGTTCTGCTCGATCCCGGAACTGACTTGTATGGTTGTATGTCTAACGTTACAAATTGAGATATAAAGCTGGTTTCTTTCAAATACATATCTGTTGGTGGCGGAGAATTTATTCTCTTAGCTTAACACCCTTCTCTGAGACGTACGAGCTCAGAGGTTATGTAGTTGAAGGTTATCAGTGATATACTCCCAATTTGGTAACGTGGCATGCTGAGTGTTGCTGTGAAATGATCATTGTTTGATCATTTTTGATATGATCATTTGTTTGATCATTTATCTTTGTGATCATTTCTTTGATCATTTGTTGACCCAAAGCACAGCTTTTGTATAAAGCATGGTTTTGTGGACGAGACTTCGTCGAACCTCACACCCCGGAAATGGTCAAAACAGGAAGGATGCGGCAAGGTTATTAAGGGGTAGCACCCCTTTAGTGTATGTCATTCCTTCTGGATAGAGGTGGTATCATGGTATGGAGCCCAGATATTTAACCTATGTTGTTGCTGCAAATTTATTTCTTTGTGGTTGTTGGAATCGAGGATCCTCGGGAAGATCGGTTATGATCGGGGGATGACATATTTGTGTCAGTAGTTACCCAGTTAGGGGTAACCCGGCCTTGTGTTGGCAGAGATCTAACCGTAATGTTAGGTTATTTCTCGGGTTGTCTTTCCAGAGGCGTACCTATGTGGCAATGGGAAGTTCCTTGGCCTGACCATTTGTTGGAAATCCAAACTCCAATACGAAACCCTGTACGGTTTTAGTTGTAGAACCTGCCATTTACTTATGGTGGCGCCCCACTATTTAGATGGTAGCTATAGTAGGCATAGTTCGAAATGTCTATGTTGGATAAGATTAATATTATACTTTTGAAATGTTTTCCACTATGCACTAATGATAATATCCAATGATTTAATTTTGCGTAGTAAGCATTTTTTACTATCATAAGGAGAAATCTCCTCCAATTCTGCGTTTGCATTGTGTGTGTGCGGGAGGCCTTATGGTAGTTTCATTTTCCAAAAGCATTGTGAAATAGACTTTAAAATCTTCCTGTTGTTTGTTTTAAAGGTAAACTGTTTTAAGTTCTCACACCAGTCACCATGACTGACCTGGAGTTTATTGTTTCCTTCCTAAACTCTGGGTGCTCACCAATTTTCACACGGGCAGTCTAGAGTTAGGTTATCAGGTCATTCTGGATTCGGGATGCTGTGGAGCTTAGTGGCGAGCTGGATGGCGAGACGTACCACTTGTATATGATATTATTTATTCCGCTGTGTATTCTATATGAGGACAAGTTTATACAACTGTCCAGTGTTGTATTGTTGTTGTAAACTCTAATGATGATGTAATGTATGAAATGATATAGTTCTTTGTTTAAAGATTATTCATTTATCTATTATATGTTGTTCCGCTGCGAATGTGAGATTCTGATATTGTTTCTGTTTCTGTGTTTCTGTTGTTTCTTCTTTCTTTTTCTTCTGTCTTCTCTCCTACCTCTTCTTTCTTAAATCCTAAGTATTCGGTTTTCCGGCATTCGATGGTTCGGCAGTCGATACAGTGGACGTATTGATGTCGATATTCGGAAGTCGAAGAATCGGGTCCTTACAAAACATGGAAAACATTGTACACACCAGCCATCTTTTGAGGCAAATCGGTTTTATATACAAGGTTACTGATATTCTCGAGTACTAACAAATGAGCTACAATTCTTGGTATCAACAGCTCCTTACTATCGAATCGAAATGTATTCTTCGACGAAGAAATTTAGAAAGACTACATGTTCTCAACATAGAACTAGATCATGTCTTCTTTTATCACCGCAGCTCTTCTGTCTGCCTTGTGCAGCTTTCATCCATTATCGAATACAAAGTGAACTTTAGATTTTATTAGACGAGTTAAATCATACTTTACATTGAGTTATCATCGTTCTTTCTTTTTATCTATATCAATTTTTTATAATTTTAAAACTAATTAATGTAGAAAAGAATATACTCTTATATCTATACTCAGTGCGAGAATTTTGGAGCATATGGACATATCATGTATTGTCATATGAAGGATGGTTATGGTCTGGTGTAAATAAGCAAAAGTACTTACAAATTGAATGAGGTTTTACAAAAAGATTACAGATTCTGCCTAAATAACAAAAATTATACATGAATAAACCACATTCTTTTTTTGTTAAATTATCAGTAAAATAAGTAATTTGTCTATGCAAATTAGAAGAGGTTTTACAAGTCTAAATTTGCACATGCATGAATATACTAACGCTTTTTCTATTGATTTGACGGCTAGCATGTATGGTATGTTTGTATCCAAGGCCTAATTAGGCTTTAGTGTTAACAAAAAAGCAATTTAAATTTGGACTTTCCTTTGTTTCTTTTCCATTATCTTTGTACACTAAAAAATACGACAAATGAACTCATTTCAAATCATTCTAACTCAATAGCAAAAATTATTACATGGTATGAAAAATAATAATTTACAAAATCTAACAATTACATTTAAATTTTGTATGGTAACATAAACCAAGATATAATCAAATTTGTCAAGGCCAAAAAGCACCAAAAACCGCAAGGTCAGCCCCGAACGCTTTTTCGGGCACTTTGAACATGACTTTTTCCATTTTCATTATATAAAACTGCACTTTAAAATTGATATTAAAATTGAATTTCGGATATTTGTATGAGTGAGATATTGGTACACGAAGATTTGGGTTAAATGGATCGAATTAGGGCTCAATTTTAGGCTAAAAAACTTGAAGTAAAGTATTTTATATCCTTCAAATCGATCAAAAAACAAGTCATACTAAATTTTTTCTAGTAAACGTTATTTGATAATTTAGTATGTCATATTACAAACATCTATTAAGTGTTTTATATAAAATGAGACGTCTTCTTAATATCTTATTTTATTTCATGATAAAGAAACAAGTCACTATAAAATTTCAAATATTTTCAAAATAAATTTAAAAATCCATATTAATTTAAAACATAAAATCAACATTGGTGTGATAGTAAAACACATTTTAAAACATGTATTAACGCTCAAATCAACATAACAATGGTATATAAAGTAATTTCCAGATCTTCATTCAAAACTCTATAAACATAAAATATAAAATGAAATGTTTCTTCCTAATGGTCACGCATAACATTTTTTATATATTTTCCAAATATTTGTATATGTTGCATGCATAATCTACTAAACCTAACTATTTGAAAAATCCCAACTCTAGACTGCCCGTGTGGAAAATTGTGGGCACCCAGAGTTTAGGAAGGGAACAATAAACTTCGAGTCAGTCATGGGACTAGTGTGAGTAACAAAAATAGTTTATCTTTAAACAAACCACAAAGGAATTTTAAACATCGAAATCCACAATGCTTTTGGAAAATGAAACTACCATAACGCCTCCCACCACACACACAATGCAAACGCAGAATTGGAGGAGATTTCTCCTTATGATAGTCAAACATGCTTCCTACGCAAAAACACCTTTGATATTATTATTAGCGCATAGTGGAAAACATTTCGAAAGTATAATATTAATCTTAGCCAGCATACAACCATTATTGTATGCCTACTATAACTACTATGTTCAATAGCAGGTTACCGCCACATTCCATAGCAGGTTATACAACTAAAACCGTACAAGGCTCGTATTGTTTCTTTGGATTTTCCAACAAATGGTCAGGCTAAGGAACTTCCAACTACCACATGGAAATGCCTCTGGAGGGACGTCCCGAGAACCTACCTGGATCTCTGCCAACACAAGGCCAGGTTACCTCTGTAACTAGGTAACTACTACTAGAGTATGCCACCCCCCGGTCCTTTGGGACCTTTATCCGAGGCCTCGATCACACAGCAACAATCACACAGTAAATGAGATTGGAGCAACCACACAGGTAAATATCTGGGCTCCATACCATAATATCACCTTTTTCCAAAAGGAAATGACATACCCTAAAGGGAGCGACCCTCATAACCTTGTCGCATCTTTCCTGTTTCGACCATTTCCGGTTTGTGAGGTTCGATGAGGTCTCGTCCACAAAGCTACGCTTTTGCACAAAGCCATGCTTTGATCAACAAATGATCAGCAACACACAGCAACACTTAGCATGCCACACTACCAAATTGGGAGTATATCACTGATAACCTTCAACTACATAACCTCTGAGCTCGTACGTCTCAGAGAAGGGTGTTAAGCTAAGAGAATAAATCTCCGCCACCAAACAGAAATGTATTTGAAAGAAATCAGCTTTATATCTCAAAGTGTAATGTCAGACACACAACCATACAAGTCTGTTCTGGGTTCGAACAGAACCGAAGGCACTTCTTAAGAAGCCCTTGCAATCCGGGTATTCACAATTCTGACCGGACTTCCCATCACTTAAGGAATCTCTATACCGGGGCCACTCAGTGCAGAGACAATCGATAGGTTATCCTATCGTTCTCACAAATACCCGGTCTTCAACACCGGTCTTCAAATGTTATCCATTTACGTCGTATCACTATTCGGAATGGGTTATATGACACAAAGTCCTCTCCCGGCTAAACCGAATAGTGAGCGCAATATTTTAAAACATATGGATATTGGGATTTCAATTAAGTCACAACTTATTACCCAAAACTTCTCTTTCAAATGGTTTAAACACATTACCATTTTAATCTTTTACACAAAAAGATTCATCTCACAAAGTTCACCCAATTTCACAAAGATCTATTCATAGATTTTCAAATCGATTTTCAAATCGATTTCCATTCCAATTTGGATTAACTCGTCCAATCTTTAAAACAAAGATTTAATTGATAGCTTTCAAAACAATTCCATTTCGACCTTTTATACAAAAGGTACACCTTTCTAATTTCAAAACAAAGTTCAACAACCTTTCATAAAGATTCATTCATAATTCAGAAAACCATTTTTCCTTTCAAACTTGAAATTCTTTTGACACAGATTAGAAATTCATTCCTTATATGAAAGCTTCTATTATTTGAAACAAATAGTTTTCATTTCGGAAAATCTGATTCATTTATACGAGTTAAAGTCCTTGGGTTAAATTCAAATTCTCAAAACCATGCTTTTAAAATGGTTTAAATTCATATAAACACATTTATAACATCTTTAACCATAATTTCCAATCATGGAATTCAATTCCAAATTTTGAATTCAAATTCAAATTAAATTATTTAAATTGGAAACTTTACCAAGTTATTCAAAATAACTTTTTTCTTAAAAACTCCTTTTCAAAAGCTTTAACATTTAACCCAAATCCATTTCCAAAATCAATTGAAATTAAAATTTCAATTTCAAAAACATTAAATTTAAATTATCTCTGACTTAACTGATTTCCTCGTGAAATCCATCTTTGTGTGTGTAAAAGTGTGGTCCAGGGGTTTCACACACAATAGTGCAACATCATTCAATCATCACAGATCAAAATACATAAATATAGTTGATAAGCGGTATAAACTATAACGCTCATCGTTCATTCACAGATTCACAGATAATATACAGATGTATCACAAATAAATGATTAAATTATACACAGCTCAATCCACAGAACAAAATATCACAGATCAGATAGGACAATCAATTCAAGGCATCTCATACAATACAATCATTTATAAGTAAGGTCAAGCATCCAAAAATCATTTACAAGTGGGTTAATCAATTGTTTAATCCTAATTAATTTGATTTATTTTCAATTAAATTAATTACTGATGAATTCGTAATCCAATCCTGATAAATTAATTACAAGTCATTTGATATGAATTAATTAATCAATTACCTTAATTAATTAAATTATTCTTAATTGATCATAGTTAATCACATTTATAAATTAATCCTTAATTAATCTTTATTTGATTAATTATCCTTAATAAGTAATTATCCTTAATTACTTAGTTAACTCTAACCATACATTAATTTCTTTTAATTAAATAATTATCTCTAATCATTTTCATTAGTTAATTAATCTTTAACTTAAACTAATTAATCTCACATTAATTACCTTAATTAATTCATCACATGATCCTTGAATTAATTATTGATTAATCACTTGATTAATCAACTTTGATTATTAATTAGCATTTGATTAATAATCCTTAATTACCAATAAATCTTTAAACCCTCATTAATTATTTTAACCCTTTAATTACTTATTCAATTAATCCAAATCATAAATTAATTAAATAAACAAATTATCCATTTTAATTAACTTAATAATTAATGAATTATACCTCATCATTATATCTTTATTAAATTTAAACAAATCTCATTTTTATAAATGGTTTAATTATCCCTTATCAATAGGTTGAAACATTGGTATTTAATTCACCTTTAAAAAAAATTCATTTTAAATTCAAGATTTAGAATAAATACCAATTGGTTTTTAATAAAGTTTAAGACCAAATTATTTTTCTCTAACTTTTAATTTCTCATGTTAAAGTAATACCTTTGTTATGAAAAAAATTTTGAGAGTTTAAATCAAATTCCCTTTTAAATTCACATATTAAAAAGTAAAATTTAACATTTAAATTCATTTTAAACATTTAAAATTTTAAAAACTTTACTTTCTCAAAATCTGGAATTCCAGGTTAAGCTTAAGGTCTGGGTTTACAAATTTTGATCTCTTGTTTAAATCTTTCTTTTACAATTTCAATTTCATTTTTAAATTCAAATGATTTAACACATTTTTTTAAAGTTAACACTGTTAAACTAAACCCTCCGCGAGCTCGAGTATAACCCGCGCAAACTCTACTCTGGCTCGAGTTCTTCCCCGAGTCCTCCACACGAACCATCACCAGACACAGTAGTCTAGCCGTGCACGTGCACCAGACTTCAACGGCGCTCCGATGGTCGACGAGTCTTCCAGCAAGTCGCGTTTGATCACGTCGTCAATCCCCGATCAACTAGCATCTCGAACAAGTCGTCATTCAAAATCGAGCATGACTCGAGCCATGCGAACCCATCACCGATCAACGAAATCGATTCGTAATCCCACCTCTGGCCATCAGACGCCTAGCACCTCCGGTCATGACTCCGCCACCCACCAAGCTTCTCTCCCCTCTGACAACGTGTAGCTCGATGCACTGAGGAAGTCGCGACGATCAAAACTTCGACCACCCTAGAAATTAGGTTTACCAACTAAAATCGTACGCCACGATCCCCACCGTGGTCGATGCCACCTCCGACCATTTTTCCTACCACCACCGTATGTGTAACGACCCTGAATTTTTGACATTTGAAATGTGAATATTTAATTGAGTTTAAATATTCGAATGATAATTTAAGTTGAAATTCAAATATCAGAATGAATTTGACGATTAAATTATTGAATTTAATTATTGAAACTGGGTAAAAATTTGAATCTTCAGTTTTGAGCCGATTAAAAATAATATGAAGTCTTAGAAAATTCATATTGATAATTCTGAAGGTACTGGAACTTTCAGAATTGAATTTGGAACTGGTTTGTTCAGTTTTGAAATTTAACGTTTAAATTGAATTTAAAAATAGCGTTCCGGGGCACAGTCTCGAAATTTGACGAAACCAGTTCCATTGGATCCGTAATATTGAATTATTATCGGATTTCAAATTTTGTAGTGATCAGAGTGGTTGTATGAGCGTACGATAGGTAAACGCGCCGGAAATTATATCGAAATTTATATATATATATACATACATACATACATACATACATATATATATATATATTAGGTGATTGACATATATTCATATCAGCACCCAAAACATCATCTCGTTTCACTTTAACTCTGAAAACACGTAGAGAAATTCACGCCAACGTCTCGTCCTTGTCTCCCCATTGCTTTACAAAATTCACGCAACTTTTTCCCCTTTTCAAAACAATGTCGATAGAAATCAAAAGCAGAGAGAATAAAAGAAAAAATGGCCGACACTACAATCTCTTTCCCTTTCGTTTCGAAATAAAATAAATGGCCACATTCGAGTAAAAGAAAAAAGAAAAAATCCCTCATTTTCAATTTACGAATACATAAGCATCGGAAATAAAATAATGACGATCTAATTCGCCATTCACCCATCGCGCTCGCGAATCGGAGTCGTGCACGTGTTCGTCTGAGAAGGAGGAGGCGATTTCGAGGGCGAGGCTGGCGGCCGAAGATTTGGGAGACGATGGTGTTTGGAATCGCGAGGCCCATTGTGGCGAGCTCGTTCGAGGGCGACAGTCGACTAGAGAAGGAGGAAGGTCGCGAATGAGATAGGGTGTCGTGAGGCCAACTGAAGTAGGCGCACGCTTGTAGGTTGGGGATTGTGGTCGTCATCGGCTCTGGAAGTCGTAGCGGCGAGTGGATCGACAAGCTCGCGTGCAGGCAAATACTGGTGGTCGCGTGTACGTGTGGAGGCGTGATCTTGGCTCTGACGACGACGAGAGGTATTCATTTTCATTTACCCTATTTTTGACAAATTAACGTTGATTTGATAAATGTATACACAGATTGCTGGAAGCAGAAAATATATATATATATATATATATATATAGAACTAGATTTTAAATTTACAGTAAAAGATAAAGTAAATTTATTCTTTTCCAGTTTAAAGACTTGTATTAATGTATATATATATGTAGACGTATACAGTGGGAAAGGTATAAATAAATATATATGCATGCACAGGCCTATTTAAATTTAACTTAATTAGGTATATAATTAAGATTTCTGAAAAATAATAAAAAGAGAAAAAGAAAAATATATAGGAGTTTTAAATGTTGGAAGTTTATATAAAAAAAATTGATTTTTAAATCTACTAGTTATTTATATAAGTATATAGTTTCAAAAGAAAATTGGACACACGTTCTAAATCTATTAGTTTAGAAAGTAAATCATTGGTTAATTAAATCTATTTCAAAGAAATTATTTTGTTAAAAGGAAATTGAGTTTAAATAGAATTCTTAGTTAAGTGAAACCATCAAAAGGAAATTAATTGTTCGAATTATTCGAATATTAATACATTGTATAAATTGTTTTATACAAGGTTAAAAATCAAGAAAACAAACTGGATTGGAAATGGATTGCAAAACGAAATCAAAGGTGAGGTCTTATCACTCAAAATGAAAAGTTGATTTTGCAGTTATTGATTTGATTGACTGTTTGGATGTGATACTATATATAGTAGTATATAGCAATATATATATATAAATTGGCATATGTATATATTGGTGATTGATTTCCCGCATTATATAGCGGATGAGACCCTATGCGCCGCATAATAGCGGATGATATTTTATAAATCACATATACCGCGATATTCCACCTCGAAGTGGAATTGGTATTGTGCTCACATTTGTGGATGCAGGGAAACAGGTTGGAGGGATCCAACGGGATTCCTCAAATTATATGAATTTGTTTCATATGTTGTATGAATTTGTTTCATATGCTTTGTTATTGTTTATTTATAATCTGTGAATGATTATATCTGTGATTGAATGTGTTGAAGGCTATAATTAAGCCGAATGTAATTTTGGTATCGTTGGATACCAAAAGTAAATGAAATTGGATTTTTGAAATTTAAAGTTGGGAATTTTTAAGTAAATTCTTTTGAAAGAATTTGGTGAATTTAAAAGGAATTTAAAGGCATAAAGTTGATTTATGAAATCTTATCCATTCATTTCCAAAATATGGGAAAAGATTTTTTTTAAATGGATTTGAATAGTATTATTTGAAAGTTAAAAAAATTTATTTAAAAAGGAATTTTAAATGGATTGGAAGAGATAAAGGAAATTATTTTAAAAGGCGATAAATTGTTTGAAATCCTATTTGTAATTGATTTGGTATTTGAAAAATAAATCTTTGGAAAATCAATTTGGAAATTGATTTGGTGTTTTAAATAAAAATGGATTTTTGTGTTGAAAGAAATTTGGAAATCGATTTGTAAAATGATTTGGTTTTTGGAGATAAATTTAGAATCAAATTGAAATTTGATTCGGTGTTGAAATGAATTTGAAATCAATTTGGAAATTGATTTGGGGTTTGAAAGTAAATCTTTGGAAAACGATTTTGAAAATCGTATATAAGTGGATATTTGGAAATTTAAATTCACAATGGAATTTATAAAGGAAATGGAAATTTGTTTTAAAAATAAACATTGATTTATTTTTAAAGTGTGGAAAATATGGTTTGAAATTGGTTTTTAAAGTGATGAAGTGTGGAAATAAATTTACAGATTTGGGATGTAAATTTGAAATAAATCGATAAGGATTTATCTAATTGGTTTAAATGGACCATTTTGTGATTTGAAATTGGTTTTCAAATGTGAAGTGTGAAAAGGTGATTTGAAATTGGATTTCAAATGTGAAGTGTGAAAATGTGATTTGAAATGGGTTTACAAATGTGAGATGTGGAAAATATATATCTTGTGAAGATATTTTGAAAATAAATAATTTGGGAAAATTATTTAAATCTGATGATTGTTGTGAATATTGTTGATAGTTAAATCACCAACTATCAATATTTGCCTTTGAAATGGCACTTGAATTTGTTTTTAAAAACAAACGCTCACTATTCGGTTTAGCCAGGAAAGGACCTTTGTGTCATATAACCCATTCCGAATTAGTGATACGACGATATGGATCGTATTGAAGACTGGTGGTGAAGACCGGGTATTTGTGAAAACGATAGGATGACCTATCGAATGTCTCTGCACCGAGTTGATCCGGTATAGAGATTTATATCACTCTTTTTGTGATGGGAAGTCCGATCGGGATTGTGAATACCCGGATTGCAAGGGCTTCTTTGGAAGTGCCTTCGGTTCTGTTCGAACCCGGAACAGACTTGTATGGTTACATGTGTGACATTACATTTTGAGATATAAAGCCGATTTCTTTCAAATACATTTTTGTTGGTGGCGGAGAATTTATTCTCTTATCTTAACACCCATCTCTGAGACGTACGAGCTCAGAGGTTATGTAGTTGAAATTTATCAGCGATATATTCCCAATTTGGTAATGTGGCATGCTGAGTGTTGCTGTGTGTTGATCATTTATTGATCAATTATGATCAAAGCGTGGCTTTGTGAAAAAGCGTAGCTTTGTGGACGAGACTTCATCAAACCTCGCTCCCCGGAAATGGTCAAAACAGGAATATGCGGCAAGGTTATGAGGGTCGCTCCCTTTAGGGTATGTCATTTCCTTCTGGAAAAGGGTGGTATCAGGTATGGAGCCCTGGTATTTAACCTATGTGGATACTCCGATCTCATTTATTATGTGATTGTGTGTTTATCGAGGAGCCTCGGATAAAGGTCCCAAAGGACCGGGGGTGGCATATTCGTGAGTTACCTGTTACAGGGGTAACCCGACCTTGTGTTGGCAGAGAGCAGTTGTCTTTCGAGACGCCCAGCCAGAGGCGATCCCATGTGGAGGTAGGCAGTTCCTTAGCCTGACCATTTGTTGGAAATCCATTTCCCAATAGGAAACTTGTACGGTTTTAATTGTAGAACCTGCCATTTACTTATGGTGGCGCCCCACTGTTTAGATGATAGCTATAGTAGGCATAGTGTGAAATGCCTATGCTGGCTAAGATTAATATTATACTTTTGAAATGTTTTCCACACTAGAAATTAATAATAATAATCCAATGATTTGCGTAGTAAGCATCTTTGACTATCATAAGAAGAAATCTCCTCCAATTCTGCGTTTGCATTGTGTGTGTGGCAGGAGGTCTTATGGTAGTTTCATTTTCCAAAAGCATTGCGAAATTGTTTTATTTTCTTTGTGAAAATAACTGTTTTACGATCTCACACCAGTCACCATGACTGACTCAGAGTTTATTGTTTCCTTTCTAAACTCTGGGTGCCCATAAATTTTCCACACTGGCAGCCTAGAGTTATGTTATCCGGATATTCTGGAGCTTTGGAGACAAGCTGGATGGCGAGACGTACTCCCGTACTTGTTTATTTATTCCGCTGTGTATTCTGTGTAAGGACAAGTTTATATAACTGTCCATTGTTGTATTGAGTTGTATATTGACTCTGATTGATGTATGTATAAACTGATATAGTCTTTTGTTTTAAAGATTATTGATTCATCTATTATATATTGTTCCGCTGCGAATGTGAGATTCTGATATTATTTATGTTTCTGTGTTTTTCTTCTTTCTTTTCTTCTGTCTTCTTCTACCTCTTCTTTTTAACCCTAATGGTTCGATTTTCCGGGATTTGATTGCGTGGCATTTGATACAGTGGACGTAGTAATGTCGACTTTCGAGCGTCGAAAAATCGTATCGTTACTTGTGGTATTAGAGCATCCCGTTAAGCGATAACCTTGGCTCTGTTGGGTGTTACTCATTAGAGATAGAGTCAGTAGTACTCTAGAATGAGTGTGAGTGTAATAATAGATATGAGCGCATATTTGTTAGTGAATACAAATTTTTTTTTGTATTGTGTTGACTTATCGGTTGATTGTTTATAGATTCTGGTCGGTGCAGTCTAGCTAACTATAATCGATAGGGGTTTCTAAACTCTTAAACAAGATAAACTGACACAATATTGTTTTAAAATAGGGTAAATGAAATATTTTGCCCAAAACTATTTTTGTATAGAAAAGAAATCATTTATGTAAATTATTATTGTATATGGATGTTTGGTTGTTAGGAAGCGATGATATTTAATTATTATCATTGTTATATGGAAATTGAATAAGATATAAGGGTATAACCAAAGATTTGAAGATAAATCCATTTAACAAATGGAAATTATGAATATGAATTAAGAATATAAGGAAATAAAATTCATATACGAATGTGATTTGTAAATATAAATTGTAAATGTGATCTACAAATTGAAATAGAATTCCAGATGAATATTTGAGAAAATAAATTCATTAATCTAATGAAATGGTAAAGTGAATTTATAAATGAGTCCTATAAATTGAAATGAGTTTGGGAACTTAGAAAAAAATTCAAATTAGAATTGAATTTAACATTGGATTAATTTGAATAAAAGTAAATTTGAGAATTTAATCTAGTGGACTAAATAAATTGGAATAAAATTTATTGAGATGGAATAAAAATGGTGAATGAACAAATGAAGCTACATTTGTAAATAATGAATTGGAAATTGAATCAGTTAAATTAAAGTTGAATTGTGAGTTAAATTGAAATGGTTTGAATTTGCATATAAATTCTAGTAATAGAAATAAATTGAAATTTCCTTGTTATTGATGAAATAAATTCGAGATGAATTGAATATGGAAATTGAAATTTAAAATGAATAAGTGAATGTACTAATTGAATTGAATTAGTAAATGGAATAGATTTGATAAATGAAAACCAATCAAAGAAAATAAATTGGAAATTGTTTACAAGAAAATGAACTTGAGTTTTGAAGTGAAATAGCTTAAGTAAATATTGAATAAATGCTCGACTTAAGAAAAATTTTGTGAAGTGGTTTCAAATGAAACTGATATGAATTGAGTTAGAATCAATTTAAAATGGTTATGAGTTCAAGTGATAGTTTATTTACATAAATTTCGTCGAATTGCATAAAAATTTTGTTTGTCGTTGACGTAAACAAGATATATAAATTCTATGGCTTAATGAAAACAAATAGAATTGATTTTGGAATCGATTGAAATGAATATGAGTTGTTTGGACATAATAATGAATTGAATAGAAGGAAGTGAATAGTAAAACACTTGAATTGAATAGAAATGGTATGTAAATTAGATGAAAGCAATTTAATTTGTATTTAAACTTTATGAATTGCAAATGGAAATGATTTTCGATGTATTGCTAATGAATCTATACATTTGTTATTAGAGATAAATGAAATGTTAAAAGATTTCTTATATTTGTCACTGACGTGTTTAAACTGAGTAAGTACAGGTTTTGAAGCCGTTTGGCTGCATTTTGGGTTGCGCAAATGCTAATAAATAAACCGGTTTGCTTAAAATGCTAAAAAAGGTATGCCTACGCAATAAAAATAGGAAATATGAACTGTTTTTCTGCTTTTCCGACCGAGTGGGTCGATGTATATATATTTATATCTTTTGTCATATTGCAAAAGCTCCTCCGCACAAAGGAGACTCCGTCAAAATTTTCTGAAAATTTTAGGAGTTAGAAATTTTTTGAAAATTTGGAAAAATTTTGTTAACAGAAATTTGATTTTCAAATTGTAATGGGAATCTAGGAATTGAACTAGAAAAGGTAAATAAGATTCAATCTTCGAAGTTAAAGATGAATCGAATTCAAGAAAAATTTGAAATGAAAATCTGAATGAAAATCTGAAAATAAAAAGAATTCAAATTGAATTGAAATTGTAAATTGAATTCAAATGGGATTAAAAATGCAAAGTTGAATAGAAATGAATGTATAACTTTGTTTGTGAAGTGAAAATAAATATATAAGTATGTAAATACTTATATCGAACTTAAGAAATGGTAAAACTCTTAAGTAAATTGGTTTTGGGAATCCATTTAGTAAAATTGGATGTTGTTGTTAAGTAAAATATACAGGGGTTATAAAGGAAAAGAGAATTGGGATTTTTGACTTTGAAGTGAATTTGAACTTCTCAACAAAAGGTATGTATTTAAAATTTCAATATGAAATTTGATGAGTTTCTGATTTTCCCACTTGGCTTTCCTTTCTCTTTTTGGAATTTGTGAGTCCGTAGGGACGTTTTGTAGTTGTACCGAGTTAGCCGCGCAAAGGAGACGCTGGCGAAATTTTTCGAAAATTTAGAAAGTTTGAAAATTTTGGATAATTTACAATTTTAATTTAAATTTGAATTTGAATTGTAAAGTAAAATAAAGTTTTTTGAACTTGTGAATAAGTTTGGAAAGTTAGAAAAAGATTAGTGTGACTTAACAAAAGATTATTCTGGAAAGTTGTTTAGAACCGTTTGGTTTTGGGAAAATAGTTAACGGGGATTGGAGCATTCTTCTTTACTTGTAATTTCGGGACGAAATTCTTTTAAGGGGGGAAGATTGTAACGACCCTGAATTTTTGACATTTGAAATGTGAATATTTAATTGAGTTTAAATATTCGAATGATAATTTAATTTGAAATTCAAATATCAGAATGAATTTGGCGATTAAATTATTGAATTTAATTATTGAAACTGGGTAAAAATTTGAATCTTCAGTTTTGAGCTGATTAAAAATAATATGAAGTCTTAGAAAATTCATATTGATAATTCTGAAGGTACTGGAACTTTCAGAATTGAATTTGGAACTGTTTTGTTCAGTTTTGAAATTTATCGTTTAAATTGAATTTAAAAATAGCGTTCCGGGGCACAGTCTCGGAATTTGACGAAACCAGTTCCATTGGATCCGTAATATTGAATTATTATCGGATTTCAAATTTCGTAGTGATCGGAGTGGTTGTGTGAGCATACGATAGGTAAACGCGTCGGAAATTATATCGAATATATATATATATATATATATATATATATATATATATATATATATATTAGTTGATTGACATATATTCACATCAGCACCCAAAACATCATCTCATTTCACTTTAACTCTGAAAACACGCAGAGAAATTCATGCCAACGTCTCGTCCTTGTCTCCCCATTGCTTTACAAAATTCACGCAACCTTTTCCCCTTTTCAAAACAATGTCGATAGAAATCAAAAGCAGAGAGAATAAAAGAAAAAATGGCCGACACTACAATCTCTTTCCCTTTCATTTCGAAATAAAATAAATGGCCACACTCGAGTAAAAGAAAAAAGAAAAAAAATCCCTCATTTTCAATTTACGAATACAAAAGCATTAGAAATAAAATAATGACGATCTAATTCGCCATTCACCCATCGCGCTCGCGAATCGGAGTCGCGCACGTGTTCGTCTGAGAGGGAGGAGGCGATTTCGAGGGCGAGGCTGGCGGTCGAAGATTTGGGAGGCGATGGTGTTTGGAATCGCGAGGCCCATTGTGGCGAGCTCATTCGAGGGCAACAATCGAGTAGAGAAGGAGGAAGGTCGCGAATGAGATAGGGTGTCGCGAGGCCAACTGAAGGAGTCACACGCTCGCAGGTTGGGGATTGTGGTTGTCATCGGCTCTGGAAGTCGTACAGCGGCGAGTGGATCGACGAGCTCGCGTGCAGGCAAATACTGGTGGTCGCGTGTACGTGTGAAGGCATGGTCTTGGCTCTGACGACGACGAGAGGTATTCGTTTTCATTTACCCTATTTTTGACAAATTAACGTTGATTTGATAAATGTATACACAGATTACTGGAAGCAGAAAATATATATATATATATAGAATTAGATTTTAAATTTACAGTAAAAGATAAAGTAAATTTATTCTTTTCCAGTTTAAAGACTTGTATTAATGTAAATATATATATGTAGACGTATACAATGAGAAAGGTATAAATAAATATATATGCATGCACATGCCTATTTAAATTTAACTTAATTAGGTATATAGTTAAGATTTCTGAAAAATAATAAAAAGAGAAACAATAAAATATATAGGAATTTTAAATGTTGGAAGTTTATATAAAAAAATTTGATTTTTAAATCTACCAGTTATTTATATAAGTATATTGTTTCAAAAGAAAATTGGACACACATTCTAAATCTATTAGTTTAGAAAGTAAATCATTGGTTAATTAAATCTATTTCAAAGAAATTATTTTGTTAAAAGGAAATTGAGTTTAAATAGAATTCTTAGTTAAGTGAAACCATCAAAAGGAAATTAATTGTTCGAATTATTCGAATAATAATACATTGTATAAATTGTTTTATACAAGGTTAAAAATCAAGAAAACAAACTGGATTGGGAATGGATTGCAAAACAAAATCAAAGGTGAGATCTTCTCACTCAAAATGAAAAGTTGATTTTGTAGTTATTGATTTGATTGACTATTTGGATGTGATACTATATATAGTAGTATATAGCAATATATATATATATATATATATATATATATATATATATTGGCATATGTATATATTGGTGATTGATTTCCCGCATTATATAGCAGATGAGACCCTATGCGCCGCATAATAGCGGATGATATTTTATAAATCCCATATACCGCGATATTCCACCTCGAAGTGGAATTGGTATTGTGCTAACATCTGTGGATGCAGGGAAACAGGTTGGAGGGATCCAACGGGATTCCTCAAATTATATGAATTTGTTTCATATGTTGTATGAATTTGTTTCATATGCTGTGTGATTGTTTATTTATAATCTGTGAATGATTATATCTGTGAATGATTATAT
Source organism: Allium fistulosum (assembly GCA_030737815.1). Lineage (NCBI taxonomy): Eukaryota > Viridiplantae > Streptophyta > Magnoliopsida > Asparagales > Amaryllidaceae > Allium > Allium fistulosum. The sequence continues at coordinate 514,276,442 of CM060908.1, read as the reverse complement.
CCGTGAATGATTATATCTGTGATTGAATGTATTGAAGGCTATAATTTAGCCGAATGTAATTTTGGTATCGTTGGATACCAGAAGTAAATGAAATTGGATTTTTGAAATTTAAAGTTGGGAATTTTTAAGTAAATTCTTTTAAAAGAATTTGGTGAATTTAAAAGGAATTTAAAGGCGTAAAGTTGAATTATGAAATCTTATCGATTCATTTCCAAAATAGGGAAAAGATTTTTTTTTTAAATGGATTTTGAATAGTATTATTTGAAAGTTAAAAAAATTTATTTAAAATGGAATTTTAAATGGCTTGGAAGAGATAAAGGAAATTATTTGAAAAGGCGATAAATTGTTTGAAATCCTATTTGTAAGTGATTTGGTATTTGAAAAATAAATCTTTGGAAAATCAATTTGGAAATTGATTTGGTGTTTTAAATAAAAATGGATTTTTGTGTTGAAAGAAATTCGGAAATTGATTTGTAAAATGATTTGGTTTTTGGAGATGAATTTAGAATCAATTTGAAATTTGATTCGGTGTTGAAATGAATTTGAAATCAATTTGGAAATTGATTTGTGGTTTGAAAGTAAATCTTTGGAAATGATTTTGAAAATCGTATATAAGTGGATATTTGGAAATTTAAATTCACAATGGATTTTATAAAGGAAAGGGAAATTTGTTTTAAAAATAAACATTGATTTATTTTTAAAGTGTGGAAAATATGGTTTGAAATTGGTTTTTAAAGTGATGAAGTGTGGAGATAAATTTACAGATTTGGGATGTAAATTTGAAATAAATCGATAAGGATTTATCTAATTGGTTTAAATGGACCATTTTGTGATTTGAAATTGGTTTTCAAATGTGAAGTGTGAAAATGTGATTTGAAATTGGTTTTCAAATGTGAGATGTGGAAAATATATATCTTGTGAAGATATTTTGAAAATAAATAATTTGGGAAAATTATTTAAATCTGATGATTGTTGTGAATATTGTTGATAGTTAAATCACCGACTATCAATATTTGCCTTTGAAATGGCACTTGAATTTGTTTTTAAAAACAAACGCTCACTATTCGGTTTAGCCGGGAAAGGACCTTTGTGTCATATAACCCATTCCGAATTAGTGATACGACGATATGGATCGTATTGAAGACCGGTGGTGAAGATCGGGTATTTGTGAAAAAGATAGGATAACCTATCGAATGTCTCTGCACCGAGTTGCTCCAGTATAGAGATTTATATCACACTTTTTGTGATGGGAAGTCCGATCGGGATTGTGAATACCCGGATTGCAAGGGCTTCTTTGGAAGTGCCTTCGGTTCTGTTCGAACTCGGAAAAGACTTGTATGGTTACATGTCTATCATTACATTTTGAGATATAAAGCCGATTTCTTTCAAATACATTTCTGTTGGTGGCGGAGAATTTATTCTCTTAGCTTAACACCCTTCTTTGAGACGTACGAGCTCAAAGGCTATGTAGTTGAAATTTATCAGCGATATATTCCCAATTTGGTAATGTGGCATGCTGAGTGTTGCTGTGTGTTGATCATTTATTGATCAATTGTGATCAAAGCGTGGCTTTGTGAAAAAGCGTAGCTTTGTGGACGAGACTTCGTCAAACCTCACTCCCCGGAAATGGTCGAAACAGGAATATGCGGCAAGGTTATGAGGGTCGCGCCCTTTAGGGTATGTCATTTCCTTTTGGAAAAGGGTGGTATCAGGTATGGAGCCCTGGTATTTAACCTATGTGGATACTCCGATCTCATTTATTGTGTGATTGTGTGTTTATCGAGGCGCCTCGGATAAAGGTCCCAAAGGACCGGGGGGTGGCATATGAGTTACCTGTTCAGGGGTAACCTGGCCTTGTGTTGGCAGAGAGCAGTTGTCTCTCGGGACGTCCAGCCAGAGGCGATCCCATGTGGCGGTAGGCAGTTCCTTAGCCTGACCATTTGTTGGAAATCCATTTCCCAATACGAAACTTGTACGGTTTTAATTGTAGAACCTGCCATTTACTTATGGTGGCGCCCCATTGTTTAGATGGTAGCTATAGTAGGCATAGTGTGAAATGCCTATGCTGGCTAAGATTAATATTATACTTTCGAAATGTTTTCCACACTAGACATTAATAATAATAATCCAATGATTTGCGTAGTAAGCATCTTTAACTATCATAAGAAGAAATCTCCTCCAATTCTGCGTTTGCATTGTGTATGTGGCGGGAGGTCTTATGGTAGTTTCATTTTCCAAAAGCATTACGAAATTGTTTTATTTTCTTTGTGAAAATAACTGTTTTACGATCTCACACCAGTCACCATGAATGACTCGGAGTTTATTGTTTCCTTTCTAAACTCTGGGTGCCCATAAATTTTCCACACGGGCAGCCTAGAGTTATGTTATCAGGATATTCTGGAGCTTTGGAGACAAGCTGGATGGCGAGACGTACTCCCGTACTTGTTTATTTATTCCGCTGTGTATTCTGTGTAAGGACAAGTTTATATAACTGTCCATTGTTGTATTGAGTTGTATATTGACTCTGATTGATGTATGTATAAACTGATATAGTCTTTTGTTTTAAAGATTATTGATTCATCTATTATATATTGTTCCGCTACGAATGTGAGATTCTGATATTGTTTCTGTTTCTGTGTTTTTCTTCTTTCTTTTCTTCTGTCTTCTTCTACCTCTTCTTTTTAACCATAATGGTTCGGTTTTTCGGGATACAATTGCGCGACATTTGATATAGTGGACGTATTAATGTCGACTTTCGAGCGTCGAAAAATCGTATCGTTACAGTAGGCTCGTCCATCTCCACACACAAGCTCGACACCCCCAGTTCAACATGTCGTCGGAAATTGGTCATAATACCAATTTCGATCATCATTGAACTGCTCCTAAACCACCATAATAAAAATCATCAAACACATCTTAAAAATCATAGTTTTAGGCAAGGATTCGAATTATATACTTGAATCAATGTTTTGTTAAATTCGAAAATTTCAAATTTCAAAGTTTCTTTTGTAAAAATTTTATTTTTTTCTCCTTTATACATCTGTACTTCATAAAACTATTGTTAGATTATCATTCATGCCTAAACACACCTATTTTGTTTAGAATCCAAAGGCTAATACTAATTAGAGAGGAAGAAATCGGATTTCTTAGTTGATGATCAATACTCTGGGACTAAACAGAGAAGAAGGTATATAGCTCAGCACTGTCAAATTCAAATACATATACTCAGTGTTCAAACAAAGAAGATATAAAAACATCCATTTTAAACATAAGTCATACACTGAATCATAATTAACTTAAGCTGTTATGTTATGTTGTTTACTCACAGTGATTTTCCAGAAATAAACAGAGCTTGCTTTTCTTGTTGACACAGGCTTGTGAAAATTTGCTAGCTGAGATCATCTCCGTAATCTCTGGTTGTAGTTGATTTGTTTTGATGGTTTAAATTGAATTCTTGTTTAAGTTTAAAGATGAAGCTTACTTCGGACATTACTCAGTTTTTTAGAATGATCGAACTAAGATGACAAGCTGATGTATATAAATTGAATTAACAGGTGATGTTATATTTTTGTACAAGTGATTATATTGTTTTGTACAATAAGATCAGAGTTTTTTTTTTTTTTTTTTTGACTAGGCTGATTTTTTTTCTACTTGGTGGCTGAAATGATATACATTTTGGTGGCTAAAGATATGGCATTAATTATTTTGTCTTGTTTCATACTTGAACATATGTATTATCTTCCTTTGCAAGCTAATAAAATACATACTTATCTGTTTTTTTCGTTTGTACATATATGAAGATATTTTGGTGTCTTCCTTTGCAAGCTTCTTCACATATATATATATATATATTTTTATTTTCCATTTACAATATTTCTTTATTTGTCTTATGCTTTGTGATATAAATGAATTCTAATTTTAACACGATGTTTAAATTTATTCTAATATATTTATTTTATATTGTATAAAAACTATATTTTTATATTTTACTTTAGTCTTTGTAATATTATTTCATACTATAAACAATTTCTATTTTAGTTTATGTTATTAGATTTTATCCAATGTATTTACTTTATACTTTTATATCTTATATATTTTTATATTTATTTTATTCAACTTAAATATATCATGTTGTCTTCATTTGCAAGGTCCAAGAGATTCACATTTCCATTTTGACTTTTTTTTTCTATTTCTATTTTTATTTCTAGCTCAAATATTTATTATTACTTTTATTTATTGTCTTGTATTTATTTTATATATTAACCATCAATTCTAAATTTAAATCATTTATTTATTTTCTTTCTTGTGTCAAAGTCTATAATTTTTATATTTAATATTTAAACCATTTATTTAAGATTTAAATTCAAATCAAATATGTATATATATATATAAACTCAAATTTACTGATATATACCCCTATATATATATTAACATATATACAATTTAAATTCAAATGATTTAACATCTATTTCATTTGAGTTCGGGGAACTCGCTTCAATTTACAATTAATAATACAATTTTAATTCAAAAATTCTTTTAATTATAAATTTAAATTTAATTAAAATCCGGGATCGTTACAAGCTTCCCTCCTTAAGAAATTTCGTCCTCGAAATTTGCCAGGGAGACACAAAGATAGATGAAGAATGTTTCATCAAATCAACTGAATATCTATTCTGCATTTGGCTTACCAAATCAGAATATCAATAATAGATACGAGAACGAATCTTTTTAATTTTCCACAAGATACTCGGGTTATCCAGATCTACGAAATATGCAGGGGCATTGGTTAGTCCGAAGGGATAACTAACCATTCGTAGAACATATCCGGACCCAAATTGTATTCATATATCTATATATTTTTGGGTACAATTTCAAAACTTTTAGTTTAGAAACTAAAGTATACCTATCAACCATAGCAACCAAAGCAACCAATTCATCCAAACAAACAATTCTGACCTATTTAGAGTTTACGTCCCATTTTAATATATCGAATCTTCTTCCTGGATCTACCAGGAACTATCAAAGAATTGAGAAAAGATGTTGAACAAAAGAGATTGATAGAGAAAAGATTGTTTCCTTGTTGTTACAGGGTATTGACCATTTATAATCGTATTCCCCTGTCCCATATCTCATCCTCTTCTTGCACTCATACTTACTATCAGTGGATAGCAAGAGAATTTACTGAGGCATACGGACAGAAATCTTAGGGATACTCATTCTAGGGTATACTTCACCCTATCTCTAATGAGCTACTTAATGTGTTATACTCCTGAGCAAAAGTTCAACCTTAGCTCTGATACCAAATGTAAGGTTCCTGAACTCGGCCTTCGAAAATCGGCATCCGTACTTCACTTGTACTCAAATGTCGTAGATTCAAACGCCGAATCTGGCTCCTCGGAGCTTATAACACAGTAAGTATAACAACACAGCGGAATAAAAAATGAATGATATCATATACAACTCTAATGAATACAATATCCAGAATGATATACAATAATGATATCAATATGATACAAGAATATCAGAGATAAATAATGATACAACGGAAAACAGAAGTGATAACTCCAAGTGATCCGACAAAAAGAATGAGACCAATAACTCCAACATCAGCTCGAACCACCATCACGTTGCACCAAGAGAAGCAAGGACAGTCGGCGTGAACTCCAAAAACTGAACTAGCTCCAACTAATCTACTAAACCTAACTATCTGAAAAATCCCAACTCTAGACTGCCCGTGTGGAAAATTGTGGGCACCTAGAGTTTAGGAAGGGAACAATAAACTCCGAGTCAGTCAAGGGACTGGTGTGAGTAACAAAAACAGTTTATCTTTAAACAAACCATAAAGGAATTTTAAACATTGAAATCCGCAATGCTTTTGGAAAATGAAACTACCATAAGGCCTCCCGCCACACACATAATGCAAATGCAGAATTAGAGGATATTTCTCCTTATGAAAGTCAAACATGCTTACTACGCAAAAACACCTTTGATATTATTATTAGCGCATGGTGGAAAACATTTCTAAAGTATAATATTAATCTTAGCCAGCATACAACCATTATTGTATGCCTACTATAGCTACTATGTTCAATAGCAGGTTACCGCCACATTCCATAGCAGGTTATACAACTAAAACCATACATGGCTCGTATTGTTTCTTTGGATTTTCCAACAAATGGTCATGCTAAGGAACTTCCTACTACCACATGGAAACGCCTCTGGAGGGACGTCCCGAGAACCAACCCGGATCTCTACCAACACAAGGCTGGGTTACCTCTGTAACTAGGTAACTACTACTCGAGTATGCCACCCCCCGGTCCTTTGGGACCTTTATCCGAGGCCTCGATCACACAGTAACAATCACATAGTAAATGAGATTGGAGCAACCACACAGGTAAATATCTAGGCTCCATACCATAATATCACCTTTTTCCAGAAGGAAATGACATACCCTAAAGGGAGCGACCCTCATAACCTTGCCGCATCTTTCTTGTTTCGACCATTTCCGGTTTGTGAGGTTCGATGAGGTCTCGTCCACAAAGCTACGCTTTTGCAAAAAGCCATGCTTTGATCAACAAATGATCAGCAACACTTAGCATGCCACACTACCAAATTGGGAGTATATCACTGATAACCTTCAACTACATAACCTCTGAGCTCGTACGTCTCAGAGAAGGGTGTTAAGCTAAGAGAATAATCTCCGCCACCAAACAGAAATGTATTTGAAAGAAATCAGCATTATATCTCAAAGTGTAATGTTAGACATACAACCATACAAGTCTGTTCCGGGTTCGAACAGAACCGAAGGCACTTCCTAAGAAGCCCTTGCAATCCGGGTATTCACAATTCCGACCGGACTTCCCATCACTTAAGGAATCTCTATACCGGGGCCACTCGGTGCAGAGACAATCGATAGGTTATCCTATCGTTCTCACAAATAACCGGTCTTCAACACCGGTCTTCAAATGCTATCCATTTACGTCGTATCACTATTCGTAATGGGTTATATGACACAAAGTCCTCTCCCGGCTAAACCAAATAGTGAGCGCAATATTTTAAAACATATGGATATTGGGATTTCAATTAAGTCACAACTTATTACCCAAAACTTCTCTTTCAAATGGTTTAAACACATTACCATTTTAATCTTTTACACAAAAAGATTCATCTCACAAAGTTCACCCAGTTTCACAAAGATCTATTCATAGATTTTCAAATCGATTTCCATTCCAATTTGGATTAACTCGTACAATCTTTAAAACAAAAATTTAATTGATAGCTTTCAAAACAATTCCATTTCGACCTTTTATACAAAAGGTACACCTTTCTAATTTCAAAACAAAGTTCAACAACCTTTCACAAAGATTCATTCATAATTCGGAAAACCATTTTTCCTTTCAAACTTGAAATTCTTTTGACACAGATTAGAAATTCATTCCTTATATGAAAGCTTCTATTATTTGAAACAAATAGTTTTCATTTCGGAAAATCTGATTCATTTATACGAGTTAAAGTCCTTGGGTTAAATTCAAATTCTCAAAACCATGCTTTTAAAATGGTTTAAATTCATATAAACACATTTATAACATCTTTAACCATAATTTCCAATCATGGAATTCAATTCCAAATTTTGAATTCAAATTCAAATTAAATTATTTAAATTGGAAACTTTACCAAGTTATTCAAAATAACTTTTATCTTAAAAACTCCTTTTCAAAAGCTTTAACATTTAACCCAAATCCATTTCCAAAATCAATTGAAATTAAAATTTCAATTTCAAAAACATTAAATTTAAATTATCTGTGACTTAACTGATTTCCTCGTGAAATCCATCTTTGTGTGTGTAAAAGTGTGGTCCAGGGGTTTCACACACAATAGTGCAACATCATTCAATCATCACAGATCAAAATACATAAATATAGTTGATAAGCGGTATAAACTATAACGCTCATCGTTCATTCACAGATTCACAGATAATATATAGATGTATCACAAATAAATGATTAAATTATAAACAGCTCAATCCATAGAACAAAATATCACAGATCAGATAGGACAATCAATTAAAGGGATCTCATACAATACAATCATTTATAAGTAAGGTCAAGCGTCCAAAAATCATTTACAAGTGGGATTAATCAATTGTTTAATCCTAATTAATTTGATTTATTTTCAATTAAATTAATTACTGATGAATTCGTAATCCAATCCTGATAAATTAATTACAAGTCATTTGATATGAATTAATTAATCAATTACCTTAATTAATTAAATTATTCTTAATTGATCATAGTTAATCTCATTTATAAATTAATCCTTAATTAATCTTTATTTGATTAATTATCCTTAATAAGTAATTATCCTTAATTACTTAATTAACTCTAACCATACATTAATTTCTTTTAATTAAATAATTATCTCTAATCATTTTCATTAGTTAATTAATCTTTAACTTAAACTAATTAATCTCATATTAATTACCTTAATTAATTCATCACATGATCCTTGAATTAATTATTGATTAATCACTTGATTAATCAACTTTGATTATTAATTAACATTTAATTAATAATCCTTAATTACCAATAAATCTTTAAACCCACATTAATTATTTTTACCCTTTAATTACTTATTCAATTAATCCAAATCATAAATTAATTAAATAAACAAATTATCCGTTTTAATTAACTTAATAATTAATGAATTATACATCATCATTATATCTTTATTAAATTTAAACAAATCTCATTTTTATAAATGGTTTAATTATCCCTTATCAATAGGTTGAAACATTGGTATTTAATTCACCTTTAAAAAAAATCATTTTAAATTCAAGATTTAGAATAAATACCAATTGGTTTTTAATAAAGTTTAAGACCAAATTATTTTTCTCCAACTTTTAATTTCTCATGTTAAAGTAATACCTTTGTTATGAAAGAAAATTTGAGAGTTTAAATCAAATTCCTTTTTAAATTCACATATTAAAAAGTAAAATTTAACATTTAAATTCATTTTAAACATTTAAAATTTTAAAAACTTTACTTTCTCAAAATCTGGAATTCCAGGTTAAGCTTAAGGTCTGGGTTTACAAATTTTGATCTCTTTTTTAAATCTTTCTTTTACAATTTCAATTTCATTTTTAAATTCAAATGATTAAACACATTTTTTTTAAGTTAACACTGTTAAACTAAACCCTCCGCGAGCTTGAGTATAACCCGCGCAAACTCTACTCTGGCTCGAGTTCTTCTCCGAGTCCTCCACACGAACCATCACCAGACACAGTAGTCTAGCCGTGCATGTGCACCAGACTTCAACGGCGCTCCGATAGTCGACGAGTCTGCCAGCAAGTCGCGTTCGATCACATCGTCAATCCCCGATCAACAAGCATCTCGAACAAGTCATCATTCAAAATCGAGCATGACTCGAGCCATGCGAACCCATCACTGATCAATGAAATCGATTCGCAATCCCACCTCTGGCCATCAGATGCCCAGCACCTCCGGTCACGACTCCGCCACCCACCAAGCTTCTCTCCCCTCTAACAACGTGTAGATCGATGCACTGAGGAAGTCGCGACGATCAAAACTTCGACCACCCTAGAAATTAGGTTTACCAACTAAAATCGTACGCCACCATCGCCACCGTGGTCGATGCCACCTCCGACCATTTTTCCTACCACCACCGTAGGCTCGTCCATCTCCACACACAAGCTCGACACCCCCAGTTCAACGTGTCGCCGGAAATTGGTCACAATACCAATTTCGATCATCATTGAACTGCTCCTAAACCACCATACTAAAAATCATCAAACACATCTTAAATATCATAATTTTAGGCAAGGATTCGAATTATATACTTGAATCAATGTTTTGTTAAATTCGAAATTTTCAAATTTCAAAGTTTCTTCTATAAAAATTTTATTTTTTTCTCCTTTATACATCTGTACTTCATAAAACTATTTTTAGATTATCATTCATGCCTAAACACACCTATTTTGTTTAGAATCCAAAGGCTAATACTAATTAGAGAGGAAGAAATCAGATTTCTTAATTGATGATCAATACTCTGGAACTAAACAGAGAAGAAGGTATATAGCTCAGCACTGTCAAATTCAAATACATATACTCAGTGTTCAAACAAAGAAGATATCCAAACATCCATTTTAAACATAAGTCATACACTGAATCATAATTAACTTAAGCTGTTATGTTATGTTGTTAACTCACAGTGATTTTCCAGAAATGAACAGAGCTTGCTTTTCTTGTTGACACAGGCTTGTGAAAATTTGCTAGCTGAGATCATCTCCGTAATCTCTGGTTGTAGTTGATTTGTTTTGATGGTTTAAATTGAATTCTTGTTTAAGTTTAAAGATGAAGCTTACTTCAGACATTACTCAGTTTTTTAGAATGATCGAACTAAGATGACAAGCTGATGTATATAAATTGAATTAACAGGTGATGTTATATTTTTGTACAACTGATTATATTGTTTTGTACAATAGGATCAGAGATTTTTTTTCTTTTCTTTGTTTGACTAGGCTGATTTTTTTTCTACTTGGTGGCTGAAATGATATACATTTTGGTGGCTAAAGATATGGCATTAATTATTTTGTCTTATTTCATACTTGAACATATGTATTATCTTCCTTTGCAAGCTAATATAATACATACTTATCTTTTTTTTTGTTTGTACATATATGAAGATATTTTGGTGTATTCCTTTGCAAGCTTCTTCACATATATATATTTTTATTTTCCTTTTACAATATTTCTTTATTTGTATGTATTTTATTTGTCTTATGCTTTGTGATATAAATGAATTCTAATTTAACATGATGTTTAAATTTATTATAATATATTTATTTTGTATTGTATAAAAACTATATTTTTATATTTTACTTTTGTAACAATCCGGGATTTCGCAATTATTTTATTATCGTCATTAGACAATTAATATAGTTGCTAATTGCTAATTGAAGCTTTTAAACTAAGTTGAAATTCTTTTATAAATTGTTAAAAGGATTTGTGGGCTTTGGAAATTGAATAGTGGCCCATGTTTTAATTGAAGCCGTGAAAATTTGCAAGGCTAATACCATTTTGCTTTATCTTATTTTCATTTTTTTCGAAAACCCTAGATAAATAAACGAAAAGAAAATGAAATGGAGGCTCTGTTCTTTTCTTTGTTCGATCGAAAATAGGGCTTCGTTCACGTTGTTCCGATTAGCTCTGTAATTAGGGATGGTGAAGTCGCCGCCTAGTTTAAGGATGATCTTCGATTTGCTTACTTCAATCGATTCGTTCGCGGTTTCTTCTCTTCGATTGAGTTCGACTTCAATTAGATCTGCGCCCTCGAAAATAGGTGAGTGATTTATTCACTCACATCTAATTTAAACCCCTGTTTGTGTTCGATTTTTGTTCTAGTTGGGTTTTGACTGCTGTTCGTAGTGAAGTATGGTGTTCTTGTTGTTTTACTATTTATAATTACACTTGATGTTTTCAGCCATTCGAGTATATTTTGATGTGGATGATTTATCTTGGCCATTTGAGTTTGTTAAAATGATTTGGCGATGTTTTTGTCGTCATGGTTTTGCGAAATTGCTGATTCTTGGTTGACTTCGGTCACTATGATTATGTTGACATTTGATTCTTGCTTGATCTATTTCAAATGATGCTGGCCTTTGCCTTTTCCTCGGCACCATGCCTTGTTCTTGACCGTGATACGTGCATTGTCCAGTTTACAGTTGAATACATATTGTATTTTTGGGTACACTTGGTTTATGATTCACTTGTATGCTCTAACTTGATGGATTATATTCTATTACTTGATCATTCATGTTTGAGATTATAACTGAGTTCACTGCACTTGAGTTTGTAGTTTTTATACTCTAGTCTGTTGATTGCATTTTTAGTCTCACAGTTGCATACATGTCGTACCTTAGGTACACACACTTGCTTCCCGACCTGTCGCACCATTTTTAGTTGCTGCTGTGTTATGTAGTAACCCAGTTTTATTTGTATTGACCTGGAGTAGTTGTTGCACTCAGTCCTCACTTGAATCTGGTTCACTCCTTTGTGTTGGGTATTGCTTTATACTTGTGTGGTTTGGATTCACTGTTGCATTTCAACTGTATCAGTTGCCTTCATGTACATATAGTTGTTAATGGTGTCATCTTTGGTATTGATGCATTACCTTGGTAGCCTCGAGCTCTGCATAGTACTTATGCATGGAGTCATGTTGATTGTTGAGGTGTTATATTGTTATATTTTGATAAAAATGCCTGGGTCACGTGTACATCTCTCTGTTGCATAGTTCATCTACTTGTTGTATACCTTATGGTTCATGCTGCACTATGACTTGAGCCTGTTTGCATTGGTAGTGTTATTTCACTGAGTCTGTTATACTTCATGTTGCCTTGTGTCGCACCAGTCTTCGAGTTGAGCGGAGTTTCATCTCCACTTTGTTACACCTCATATTTCAGTGTACCATGTTTTGTGTTCTTGTGTAGTCTGCACTTGCATACTGCTGCGGTCTTATTCTCTTGCTATCGGGGCTGTTGCTTATACACTTGAGTTTTACTGCATTTCACTTGGAGATTTATTTAGCATATATTTATGTGTACATCTGATTTTGGCGAGGCAGTACACGCGAGCGTGTACTGCAGCCAAATCAGACTTGATGTTATAATTGATGATTTCAATTGTTGGAATTGTTTCGTGTTGCCAATTCAAATATTTTGAGTTGTATTCTGATTTGGTTTAAACTGATGACTTTAATGATATCTAATTATCTTTTAGAAAATTAGATTAAATATTTTCTAATTATCGTATCGATAATTATAATTTTTTTGTTTACGCTGTTTTGTTGGTTTGGGGTTTCTCTTTGACCTTTGCAGTTTCGACGTACCGTGTGGCGAGGCAGTGCACGCGTGCGTGTACTGCAGCCACACAGAAATTTGATATGTTTGATCTTTTTGAGATTGTTGATTTACACTGTTTAATGTTATACCTGCCGTTATCCGATTCTCTTATCGAGAAGTTGGATATACGAGATTTCTGTGACTGTCGTCTATTTGACTATCTGATTATTATTGCTACTATGCACTAATAACTGAGTTTGAATTAGACTGACCCGTGTATTATTTTCTTTTGAATGTAATACTCGGGTCAGACCCAAGTATTTCAGGTTGTAGATTTTCTTCTTTGAGTTGCTGTTCAGGATTTGAAGACTTTTCACATCTTCTGAAGTGTCAGTGTCATTTTGTAATAGTCGTGTCATTGTATAGAACGATATGTATTCATGTATATTAGTCGATAATGTACTTGTATATATAACTTCTAGAATTGACAGTTGTAGTTGTATCATATGTATTGTGTCAACTATGTATTAACTGACATCAGTTATATATATATGAGACTTTTGTTTTTATCTGTGTTCCGCATTTATATTATCTGTGTTATTGTTATATCTAATGTCCTAAACTATTATGAACCGTCGTAGTTCGTTTTATACTAGTATTGGGTGTGTCGATGGGAGTAAATAAATAATAGAAGAAAAATAAAAAGTATGTACCACTCCTATTGAGATAACCAATGTTAGTGTAAGGCCAATTACGGATGGTCGCTCCTATCCAGCCTTATTCTTCGTAATAATAGATAGTATTTCCTTTAATACTCTTTGTTATTATGAGCATAGAGGTGGGGCGTCACAGTTGGTATCAGAGCTTGGGGTTTATGGACATAATATAAAACATAACTTGGATGGAACATATGTTACAACTATTGGTCGATGTTTTATTTGTGGTTGAGTCAAAACTAAAGTTTTGAAATTTTGATGAAATTTTTAAATATCGTTATTAAAAAATAAAAGTGGAATTGTGTTTTGTTGTTTGGATGAAATTGTGTTCTGATGATTTGATTGATTTGTGTTCTATTTATCAGAGTGCGCAGCGGAAACAGTGAAACTGTCTTCGCTGAGTACAACTGATAATCTTCTTGATTTAAGAATCAAAATACGAAATTGATATGAATTCCAATTGTTGTTTACATAGCTGTAATTATTTGTTTCTTTGAGAATTTTGAATCCAAATTGAGAATTCGAAGAAATTACAGTTATGAGATTTTTGTTGAAATTTCCGCTGGCTTTCTTTTGTACTAATCATCTATTGATTAGATTTTGCTGTTTTGAATTATCTTCATTGAAGATACATTCGAATGATTTCTTTGTTCATTTTATAGTACGTGCAAAAAAATTTGAATTGCACGTTATTGCATTTATTTTACGTTGAACCGATGCTTGGTTATGAAACATATTTTGTTGCCGTTATTTTTATAACGGGATTTTACACCAATGCTATATTTTGAAGCACGGTGTTTTGTGGCATTTTGATGAATGAAAATTCACTGATATTACATTTTGATGTAAATTATTTTGATGAGATTTTGACGTTTAAAAATTACTGTCACCTTGGCTTCAGTAACCGTCAAGTTTTAAAAGTGGATTTTCAAGCGGTTATTCCGCAATACTGATTTGTGACCGTTTTTACGGTATTTTGAGAAGTACAATTTCCTTATCGAAATTGTTACTAATATTGCTGTTTTAATCACGTGATTGGAAACTCGTTTTAAAAATGAAAATTGTTTTATAAATTTTTAACGGTTTGCGTTTTCAAAAGGATGAGAAAGCGACTTAAACGATTCAGCAAAATCGAGGATTATGACCCCTTTCTTTTACTGTTTCGCTTAACTCCGGACTTGTCCAGTTGAGAATGTGAATTGTTATTTTTGCAAAATAAATAAAATTGCTTTCGGGAATTTTAACAGTTTGCGCTTTCAAAAGAATGAGGAAGCGATTTAAACGTTTCAGAAAAATCGAGGACTATGACCCCTTTCTTTTACTGATTCGCTTAATTCCGGACTTGTCCGTTTGAGAATGTAAAGTGTATTTTTACAAAATACACAATTTTGCACTTTCAAGGAAACGATGAAGTGATTTAAACGATTTAGCAAAAGTGCGGAGTATGGAACCACACTTTTACTATTTCGGTTAATTCCGGACTCGTTAATTGAATATCTGTTGTTTTGATGATTCTACACTTTCAAGGAAACGATGAAGAGAATTAAACAATTTAGTAAAACTCGTGGTTATGGGACATGTGCGTTTACTATTTTGGTTAATTCCGGACTCGTTAATTGAAATATTTGATGTTTTCGTGTGCTTTCGAGCCACTATGTTGGACCTTCGGGTCATATGTTGGACCTTCGGGTCAAATACCAGTACTAGACCTTCGGGTCATATGTTGGACCTTCGGGTCATTTGTTGGGCGCCAAAATTATGTTGAGTGCTTGGTAGGCTTCGGCCATATGTTGTTGCACGTGCGGCGAATTAAAAACTCGCCATCTGATGGGATCGATCCAAGTTTTTATGTTGATTTTCTAGTCTTCTTAATTGATTTCTAGATATTTGTTGCTTCCAATTATCTGCAGGTAATTGGATATTTGTTGATATGAGTTCTGATTATCGTTTTTGATAATCAGATATTTGTTGTTTCTAATTATCGCTTGTGATAATTAGATATTTGTTGATATGAGTTCTGATTATCGTTTTTGATAATCAGATATTTGTTGTTTCTAATTATCGCTTGTGATAATTAGATATTTGTTGATATGAGTTCTGATTATCGTTTTGATAATCGAATATTTGTTGAATTTGAAATTTGATTATCGTTTGTGATAATCGAATATTTGTTGAATTTGAAATTTGATTATCGTTTTTGATAATCGAATATTTGTTGAATTTGAAATTTGATTATCGTTTTTGATAATCGAATATTTGTTGAATTTGAAATTTGATTATCGTTTGTGATAATCGAATATTTGTTGAATTTGAAATTTGATTATCGTTTGTGATAATCGAATATTTGTTGAATTTGAAATTTGATTATCGTTTTTGATAATCGAATATTTGTTGAATTTGAAATTTGATTATCGTTTTTGATAATCGAATATTTGTTGAATTTGAAATTTGATTATCGTTTTGATAATCGAATATTTGTTGAATTTGAAATTTGATTATCGCTTGAGATAATCAAATATTTGTTGAATTTGAAATTTGATTATCGCTTGAGATAATCAAATATTTGTTGAATTTGAAATTTGATTATCGTTTTGATAATCGAATATTTGTTGAATTTGAAATTTGATTATCGTTTTGATAATCGAATATTTGTTGAATTTGAAATTTGATTATCGTTTGTGATAATCGAATATTTTTTGAATTTGAAATTTGATTATCGTTTTTGATAATCGAATATTTGTTGAATTTGAAATTTGATTATCGTTTTTGATAATCGAATATTTGTTGAATTTGAAATTTGATTATCGTTTGTGATAATCGAATATTTGTTGAATTTGAAATTTGATTATCGTTTTTGATAATCGAATATTTGTTGAATTTGAAATTTGATTATCGTTTTGATAATCGAATATTTGTTGAATTTGAAATTTGATTATCATTTTTGATAATCGAATATTTGTTGAATTTGAAATTTGATTATCGTTTTTGATAATCGAATATTTGTTGAATTCGAAATTTAATTATCGTTTTGCTAATTTGCTGTTTTCTATCTATCTCTATCTCTATTGATAAGTAGTTTTTGTTGTTTTTCTAATTATCGTATCGATGATTAGACATTGTTGTTTTATGATTTTCTGTATTCAATTAAATTGCTGACAATTACATTAGTTCAGTTTCGTTGTTTTCTAATTATCTATTGATAATTAGACTTTGTTGAGAATCTGTAAATTTCCCTTATGGGATTAAAAGATTTCCTTGATGTTTGAAATTCTCTACCTTTATTTTTCTAGCTCAACCAGTTTATGTTAGAAAATTTATTGGTAATGACGACCTTAATTATGAAAATTGCGGGGACGCAATTTTTATAAGGAGGGGAGTCTGTAACAATCTGGGATTTCGCAATTATTTTATTATCGTCATTAGACAATTAATATAGTTGCTAATTGCTAATTGAAGCTTTTAAACTGAGTTGAAATTCTTTTATAAATTGTTAAAAGGATTTGTGGGCTTTGGAAATTGAATAGTGGCCCATGTTTTAATTGAAGCCGTGAAAATTTGCAAGGCTAATACCGTTCCGCTTTATCTTATTTTCATTTTTTTCGAAAACCCTAGCTAAATAAACGAAAAGAAAATGAAATGGAGGCTCTGTTCTTTTCTTTGTTCGATCGAAAATAGGGCTTCGTTCACGTTGTTCCGATTAGCTCTGTAATTAGGGATGGTGAAGTCGCCGCCTAGTTTAAGGATGATTCTTCGATTTGCTTACTTCAATCGATTCGTTCGCGGTTTCTTCTCTTCGATTGAGTTCGACTTCAATTGGATCTGCGCCCTCGAAAATAGGTGAGTGATTTATTCACTCACATCTAATTTAAACCCCTGTTTGTGTTCGATTTTTGTTCTAGTTGGGTTTTGACTGCTGTTCGTAGTGAAGTATGGTGTTCTTGTTGTTTTACTATTTATAATTACACTTGATGTTTTCAGCCATTCGAGTATATTTTGATGTGGATGATTTATCTTGGCCATTTGAGTTTGTTAAAATGATTTGGCGATGTTTTTGTCGTCATGGTTTTGCGAAATTGCTGATTCTTGGTTGACTTCGGTCACTATGATTATGTTGACATTTGATTCTTGCTTGATCTATTTCAAATGATGCTGGCCTTTGCCTTTTCCTCGGCACCATGCCTTGTTCTTGACCGTGATACCTGTATTGTCCAGTTTACAGTTGAATACATATTGTATTTTTGGGTACACTTGGTTTATGATTCACTTGTATGCTCTAACTTGATGGATTATATGTCTATTACTTGATCATTCATGTTTGAGATTATAACTGAGTTCACTGCACTTGAGTTTGTAGTTTTTATACTCTAGTCTGGTGATTGCATTTTTAGTCTCACAGTTGCATACATGTCGTACCTTAGGTACACGCACTTGCTTCCCGACCTGTCGCACCATTTTTAGTTGCTGCTGTGTTATGTAGTAACCCAGTTTTATTTGTATTGACCTGGAGTAGTTGTTGCACTCAGTCCTCACTTGAATCTGGTTCACTCCTTTGTGTTGGGTATTGCTTTATACTTGTGTGGTTTGGATTCACTGTTGCATTTCAACTGTATCAGTTGCCTTCATGTACATATAGTTGTTAATGGTGTCATCTTTGGTATTGATGCATTACCTTGGTAGCCTCGAGCTCTGCATAGTACTTATGCATGGAGTCATGTTGATTGTTGAGGTGTTATATTGTTATATTTTGATAAAAATGCCTGGGTCACGTGTACATCTCTCTGTTGCATAGTTCATCTACTTGTTGTATACCTTATGGTTCATGCTGCACTATGACTCGAGCCTGTTTGCATTGGTAGTGTTATTTCACTGAGTCTGTTATACTTCATGTTGCCTTGTGTCGCACCAGTCTTCGAGTTGAGCGGAGTTTCATCTCCACTTTGTTACACCTCATATTTCAGTGTACCATGTTTTGTGTTCTTGTGTAGTCTGCACTTGCATACTGCTGCGGTCTTATTCTCTTGCTATCGGGGCTGTTGCTTATACACTTGAGGTTTACTGCATTTCACTTGGAGATTTATTTAGCATATATTTATGTGTACATCTGATTTTGGCGAGGCAGTACACGCGAGCGTGTACTGCAGCCAAATCAGACTTGATGTTATAATTGATGATTTCAATTGTTGGAATTGTTTCGTGTTGCCAATTCAAATATTTTGAGTTGTATTCTGATTTGGTTTAAACTGATGACTTTAATGATATCTAATTATCTTTTAGAAAATTAGATTAAATATTTTCTAATTATCATATCGATAATTATAATTTTGTTGTTTACGCTGTTTTGTTGGTTTGGGGTTTCTCTTTGACCTTTGCAGTTTCGACGTACCGTGTGGTGAGGCAGTGCACGCGTGCGTGTACTGCAGCCACACAGAAATTTGATATGTTTGATCTTTTTGAGATTGTTGATTTACACTGTTTAATGTTATACCTGCCGTTATCCGATTCTCTTATCGAGAAGTTGGATATACGAGATTTCTGTGACTGTCGTCTATTTGACTATTTGATTATTATTGCTACTATGCACTAATAACTGAGTTTGAATTAGACTGACCCGTGTATTATTTTCTTTTGAATGTAATACTCGGGTCAGACCCGAGTATTTCAGGTTGTAGATTTTCTTCTTTGAGTTGCTGTTCAGGATTTGAAGACTTTTCACATCTTCTGAAGTGTCAGTGTCATTTTGTAATAGTCGTGTCATTGTATAGAACGATATGTATTCATGTATATTAGTCGATAATGTACTTGTATATATAACTTCTAGAATCGACAGTTGTAGTTGTATCATATGTATTGTGTCAACTATGTATTAACTGACATCAGTTATATATATATGAGACTTTTGTTTTTATCTGTGTTTCGCATTTATATTATCTGTGTTATTGTTATATCTAATGTCCTAAACTATTATGAACCGTCGTAGTTCGTTTTATACTAGTATTGGGTGTGTCGATGGGAGTAAATAAATAATAGAAGAAAAATAAAAAGTATGTACCACTCCTATTGAGATAACCAATGTTAGTGTAAGGCCAATTACGGATGGTCGCTCCTATCCAGCCTTATTCTTCGTAATAATAGATAGTATTTCCTTTAATACTCTTTGTTATTATGAGCATAGAGGTGGGGCGTCACAACTTTAGTCTTTGTAATATTATTTCATACTATAAACAATTTCTATTTTAGTTTATGTTATTAGATTTTATCCAATGTATTTACTTTATACTTTTATATCTTATATATTTTTATATTTATTTTGTTCAACTTAAATATATCATGTTGTCTTCATTTGCAAGGTCCAAGAAATTCACATTTCCTTTTTGACATGTTTTTTTTTCTATTTCTATTTTTATTTCTAGCTCAAATATTTATTATTACTTTTATTTATTGTCTTGTATTTATTTTATATATTAACCATCAATTCTAAATTTATATCATTTATTTATTTTCTTTCTTGCGTCAAAGTCTATAATTTTTATATTTAATATTTAAACCATTTATTTAAGATTTAAATTCAAATCAAATATATATATATATAAACTCAAATTTACTCATATATACCCCTATATATATATTCACATATATACAATTTAAATTCAGATGATTTAACATCTATTTCATTTGAGTTCGGGGAAACTCGCTTCAATTTACAATTAATAATACAATTTTAATTCAAAAATTCAATTAATTATCAATTTAAATTTAATTAAAATCCGGGATCGTTACACCCTTGGTATTCCTTAAATACATAAGTATACATTTTAGATGAGTTTCTTTAGAATTATACCGGTATCGGTTTATGTATCCTAACATGTAAACCTATCTGTTTAGTACATAACATAACGTAAATTATGATTGTCGATGCATACAATATCCTTTTCATATGCACTTTCTCATTATTATTTTGAGGAGCGTCCTTAGAAAGAACAATTAAGAAGGAACCTACATAAATTATCAAAGAGATGTGCATAACCGTGCTTAGTAAACATGGTAAAATCTAATGTAACGAATCATACTCTTATTAAATACGATAAACCACTGTTGAAAACCTGACACTTGCACGCAATATATACGAATGTTTGAAAAATATATCAAAGATGGTTATGTGCGATCACTGTGAAAAAACATTTCATTTCATTTTATTTTGTGGGATTTTGACTATAAGCCCGAAAATTAGCTTCTTATCATTGTCATGTTGATTTGAATAGTATTACGTATTTTAAGGTGTGCTTAACTGTCATGCCAACATTGGTTTATGTTTAAATTAACATGAACTTTAAAATTAACTTCAAAAATGTTTGAAACTTATATTGATTTTGTCATATAATCATGACATGAAATAAGATGTTATGAACAAATCTCATTTTAGGCAAAACAATTGGTAATACGTAATTTAAGGTGTACTTCACTGTTATGCCAACATTGGTTTATGTTTTAAATTAACATGAACTTTAAAATTAACTTAAAAAATGTTTGAAACTTATATTGATTTTGTCATTTAATCATGAAATAAAATAAGTTGTTATGAACACATCTCATTTTAGGCAAAACAATCAACAAATATTCACAATATCACATGCTAAATTATTAAATAATGTTTACACTTCAAAAAAATTGGTATTGCTTTTGCTTTTTATAAGAAAAAACCATATATAAATGTCTTTATCTTCTTGTCTGATTATATCTTCTCTTCCAAATGTATTTGTTAACATAGTATTTATACAGAAACCCTATCCTCGGTATATAGATACTCGCATAGAACATTTGATGATGGTATAGTATTAAATGTAAAGTTTGTTGTTGAAGACGTCGATTATGTTGCTTTATTTTTTCTACATATCATAACATCACCAAAGAAGGAATAAAACCTTGTTAACGAATATATCGGTTTATAGTAATTTTCTCGATTCTTTTGAATAATTTTACTTCTACATCTACATGTTTTAATAAACTAGAAGTTGGTTTATATAATACTTATCATACTTGAACATTAATATATCAAATAATACTTGCAATTGGAGGACATCCCTATTGTATCTTGGTTCATTTTACCAGAAAAAAATTAACATATTTTTTATTTTGATTTTGTAAATTATCATTATCCATTCTATATAATATTTGCTACTGAAACTGTATAATTTTGAAATGAGTTCATTTGTGTTATTTTCGTGAGTATACAAGGACAATGGAAAGAAAATGAAGGAAAATATAAACTTCGGCTGCTTTTTAATTAACACTAAGCCCAATTAGGCTATGGATACAAATATATCAGACATGCTAGCATAGTAGTCAAATCAATAGAAAAAACATATAGTGCATTCATGCATGTGCAAATTCAAACTTGTGATACCTCTTCTAATTGGCATAATCAAATTACTTATTGTATTAATAATTTTACAAAAAACAAGTTGTTTATTCGTACATAATTTTTGCTACTGAAACCGAAACTATAGTTCTTTTGTAACATGTCATTCAATTTGTATGCATCTCTGCTTATTTACACTACTTATTTACACCAGGCCATAGCTTTTCTTCACATGATAATATTCGATATGTCTTTATGCTCAAAATACTCGCACTGGGTTCAGATATAAGAATAAATTCTTTCATACATTAACTAGTTTTAAAGTTGTTAGATGGAAAGAATGATTATAACTCAAAACAAAGTATGATTTAACTTGTTCAATAAAATCCAAAGTTCACTTTGTATTTTATAATGGATGAAAACTGCACAAGCCATACAGAAAAGCTACATTAATTATTTATGATTATAATTTTCAGTATATCATTATAAAAAATCACAAATATAATTCACATATTTTTATTAATTATTTTTTTTATTTACGTAAATAACATTTATACAAGTTTAAGACATAAAATTATTTGGATTACTAAAGTAATGTTCAATACTAATTCAAACATTTTTATTAGTTACCTTTGTTATTTATGTAAATAACATTTGTATACATTTAAGTTATAAAATTATTTTTATTACTAAAGTAATGTTGAATACCATTCAATAACAATGACATACAAATAGTCAAATAAAATTATTTTGTAAACCAATATAACTAAAATTCCAAATATATTAAAAAAAACGAGTCAATTATTTCATCATAAAGTTCATAAGCTATACTAATATTTCAAATTTGATCATTTCATATATATTTTAAAAAACCGTGTTCATACATAATATTTCAAATTTGATCAGATAATATATATTTCTTCACATATGTTGGTTCAAAGTGATTTTCAGACAATATATCTGATCCTAGTCTCTCTGAACCAACAACCGATAATTCCTGGTTGACTCATTCTCGGCTCTTTTAAAAGTAAGAAGACTATACCAGAGTCAACTCAAATCGTATGAACATGTGAAGCTCTTATTTACTTCCTAAGTCAAAACTGGCCAAGATTTGATAGTCGGTGATTTAACTATCAAATAAACAAACAACAATTCAGAGATTTAATTACCCATAACAATCACTAAGCCCCAAAATAAATCTTTCGTTTATTTTAAATCCCTTTCCAAAATGTTTATCAAATATTCATATACTTATCTCACTGGCATAAGTATATTTACAAAACATTGTGAAAGATTCCTTATTCTAAAATCATATTAAAAGGATCAAATAAATGTTATTTAAATTGGAGATAAAGATAACCTCAAACATTATTCCTTCAATGTTAAGTGTGGAACGAATGTCCATACCACCAAAAATTAAGAAGGTCAGTTAAACGAAATCCAATCTCAAATTCTTTATAATTTACTTCTATTAATCCTTTAATAAATCTCTTTCATTTATGAAATCTCCTTTACTTAATTTCCAAAGCCATTTATAAAACCCTTTTATAAATCTCTAAGTTTATTTATAAAAGTCTTTTGTAAATATCCCAATCATTTATAAAATTTCCTTTATAAATCCAAAATCATTTATAAAACTTCTTCCCAAATTTCAAGATCTCTTTTCAATTTATAAAACTCTTTTTTATAAACTTTCTTTATTTAAAACAAAACTTCTTTAATAAACTTTAATCAATAAAGTTTCTTTGATAAACAAAGCCATTATTTAAAATACCTTTAAATAAACAAGCTGTTATTCGGAACATCCTTTTTTAAATTTATCTTTAAACTGCATTAACAAAATAATGACTTTAAACAATTATTTAAAAAGTATTAAATTACTTCAAAACACCTTTAATAAAATAATTGCTTAATTATCCTTTAAATATCATATTTAAAATGGTAATAAACTTTAAGCATTACAAATAAGTAATAACTTTACCATAAAACCATTTTTAAAAATATATTAAAAATGATTGATTTCTCAAAATTAGAAACAGGCTTAGTGACCACAATGGTTCTCATTTAATTCAGTTTAACTTCCCAGTTATAACATGTGTATTTACATAACAAGTGGATATGTAAAAGGAATTAACCAGTAAGTGTAAATTGTATTTGAGAGGGACCAAAAAGATCTAAGTGAAGAAGTTCAAGAGGATGAGAAGTAGAAATCATATCTTTTGATTTAAATGAACTTTTTCTATGTTTACCTAATCGACACGCATCGCATAGATTATTAACTTTGAAGTTCATTTTGGGAAGACCTCTAACTTATAAATCATTTTTAGCAATTTTAGATATAAGTTTGAAATTCAAATGATCAAATCTTTTAAGCCAAATCCAAGGGTAACTCGTTTCAGCCAAAAGACATAAGTTATCATTTGAGATTTTCATACTTAATATATAAATGTTCCATTTCCTAATACCGTCAAAGATAATGTTTGACTCGTTATCTTCAATGTGACATCTATCTTTTACGAATTTAATATTAAAACCTTTATCACACAACTAACTAATACTTAATAGATTATGTTTTAAATTCCTAACTAATAAAACATTGGAAATAGTAGGAGTTCTAGAATTACCGACATTGCCGATGCCAATCACATATCCTTTAGAATTATCATGAAAATTGACCGATCCTCTATCTTTGTAAACTATATCTTTCAAAATCTCTGAATTTCCAGTCATGTGTCTTGAACAATGACTATCCAATATCCATTTATTATTTTTGATTTGTAGAGTCTAATTATCAAATGTTTGTTCATCAAAAGCCATGTAACACATTTATTCCTACAATTTATTTCTTTCCAATAGGTCACGTGACTTTTCATAATGAATAGATGCAAATTTATGAAACATTGTAATGATGATTTTACAAATTATCCTTTCGAAAATAGTGTTAAATTTTTTATTAAAGAATGCCATAAAACTATTCAAAAATCAGATTATAAATATTTTGAAAACCAATGCTCTGATACTAAATGTAAGATTGTGGAATAGGGATCTTAAGGCTAAATTAACACTAGAGGGGGTGAATAGTGTTTTCTAATTTATATGAATCTTTTGAAATTGTACTTAGAATTATGCAATTATTAATCACAGAACAATCACAGAATCAAAACATAGATAAAAGTAAATGCAGTAAAAGTAAAAGGAAAGAACACACCGGGGTTTTATACTGGTTCGGAGTTACCCTACATCTAGTCCCGCACAATTCGTTGTACAATTTTTTTTTCAACTAGTAAATGAAAATACAATCTCGATTTCAAGGCTACGAGACACACCCTCCAGAATCCTAGCCTCTGGGTAGAGCCACTTGTTTTCCAAGCTACAAGCTACAAGCACACCCACTGTATTTACGTGCTACTAAGCATACCCAATTGATTTACGGGCTACAATATCACCCACATGTATAGCGGTTTGATTTGATAGAGTTTTACAGACTCAACACTTCAATCTTGATTACAAATGATTCTATAATTCTTGAATAGCACTTTGATCTTGATTGAAGTGAGAAAGATTGTGTGGACCCATTTCTTCGACTCTCAGAAATCGACACTAATACATCATCGGTATTCATGTGCCGCAAGTCCAAGTGCCGGAGAGGCGGATTCTCAAGGGTAAGAAAGAAAATAAATAAAGAACAGAATCTCACACGAAGGGAATAACATATATTATTTCAACATATAATCTTTACAATGGAAATTTAAATACATTTATCAGAGATAAAAATGGACAGTTATATATATATATATATATATATATATCCATCCTTACAAATGCGGAATACTATAGCACATGAGTGTGGTGGAAATGGATAACAATCTTCAAAAGAATCTTTTAACTCCATGCTTCGAGCTCCATCTAGATTTCTTCTAACTAAACCTGACTACTAGGATGCTCGAGGAATTAGGGCACCTAGAGTTTAAGGGAAAGGAAAATAAACTCTGGGTCAGTCATGAGACTGGTGTGAGAAACTCAAAATACGCAATTTTGAAAACAAAGGTATCTCATAAGATCACGCCGCACATAAACACGGAAAGGATTTTTACCTTATGACGACCAAAACATTAGCTACGTAAAATCATTTTATATTATTTTAAATGACATTCTTTTGAAACTACTTTTCAAGAAAATATATTCAAATAGCTGAAATTGTTACATTGGTTAAATTTGATGGCATAATAGGATTACAATCAAATCTGAAGGCACTTATTGGAGAATGGATTTCCATACAATGGCAGGTAAGGGACTACCTTCCGTATAATACATCTCTAGAGGACTGTACCGAGGATACACAAACAATCCTCCACATCTAGTAAGACCGGTCTATCACTATTTCGCACTCATACATGGCCTCGATATAACCCGAATATGACATCACCCCGATTGTTACCGACCTATCTGAGACGTCTCATAGCATACACCACATACCCGAAATATAGAGGGTTATCTAGAAAGGTGATGACCATATCCTAATGGGTGCGACCAACTTAGCCTTGCAGCGTACCTTGTTTAAACCATTACGGGGTGATGAGGCCCGAGGTAGAAATTACTTTTCACATAGTCCACTTTGAATGCCACACAACCGATTTCTATAAACGTATAACTCCTAAGCTCGTACGTTTCAAGAAAGGGTGTTAAGCTAAGAGAAGTTGCCTTCTCCGCTACCAAACAGATGATACGCTCATAGAGATCAATTTATGTAATTAAAAATGCAATGTCAGATATTCGTCCATTTAAGTTGTCCAGGAATAGGACAAACCGAAGGCACTCTCCTACCACATCATGTCCGGAATTATCCTTAAGATTAGTAGGGAGAAGTCCTTGCATCGAAGATCTCAAATGAAGAACTACTGCCACATAATATGATATGGGAAATTTCCCTCGAGGGTTATGTGACAAGCAGCCCTAAATTCCATCTTCCAAAATGATCTCCATGTCTTTACTTCGAATACGAAAATTGGTTCGAAGTGGTCTTCGAATAGGAATCACCCAAATCTGACCCCGGTTCCTTCGATCCAATCATCGATAAAAAGATGTTAAGTGAATAGGGAATTATTCTTTTGATTTATTACTTCCTTTTTATCAAAAATATCTTCAAGATATATATATTTTTTTAAATATTTCTTTCCAGTATATACGGAATCATTAAACATCTCTTATCAAATCCCTTGATTACTTAAAGTCCTTTTTAAATTCCAAATTATTTCATTTTTCACTCAGGAAAATATTTCCAAACCATTTATTTAAATCTTTACAAAGATTTCCAAATCATAACCTTTAAAACGGGTCAAAACAATGTTATTTAAGACATCGTTTACAATAAACCCAAACCAATTTTAAGTATAAGAATTAAATTAATTCCAAATCATTTCATTTTTTTTTCACTTAGGAATATTTTTTCAAATTATTTCATTTAAATATTAACAAAGATTTCTTAATTCAAAACTCAAAATTTTGATTGAGTTAAAACTATGTTATCTAGGATGTTAATCCAAAATCTGTAAATATTAAGTGAGCAGAATCTATAGAAATCATCTAATTTTACTCAATATCAATTCCCGTATTCAACAAATACTATGGACGAAATAATGGTGAAATCACCATTTAAATTTCATAAATAGTACGAGTTCTCTCTTCGGGCTTTAACACCAAGTATAAGGAAATTTTCTCCATAAAATCCTAGTTATATATATTTGGAAAATTATATCCTTTACACTTTGGAAAATTTTGATCCGAGAAAATCAAATTTACTATCCCCTCCATCGGGCCAGTCCAGATAGCCAGGGAGAGCAGGAAACCGGTTTTCCAAACTCAAGCCTAGACACTATCTCTTTGTCATCCATAAGGTGGTTAAGTTATTTGATCGACTCTAAATCATTAAACATTCATTTATCCATTCCATAAATCCTTAAAATCACCTTTAAAATTCTTTATTAATCATTTAAAAACATTTACAAAAGATTTGGAAAGGAATGGTTGTGTTTAAAACTATATTTCAAAAGCTATAGAAAAGTGGCGAAAAATGCTACGGAAAGTGCTTTTTAAGCTATATTGATCAAACGACGGTTCTTTTGAGGGGATAACCATTATGGCATTCCATGCAATCTTAAATGTACTATTATATGATGGCCGCATATTTCTTGAGTTTCTCATATCTTTATGTCTAACGGTTGGTTTTTATTTTCTCTAAATTCCTTGCATACTATTTTGAGTAGTTTGAGAAAGTTAAGTTTTCGTTGGTGCTATTTGGAGCTCAAGGAGACGGGCTGGATGTTTTAATTACTATAGTATTCTTATTTATGCTGCATTACTATATTGTACACATTGGCATTTGTGAGGACAGGCGGTTATAACTGTCCAAACTAATGATAGTGCTTAGGTTTTGTAACTTTGAAATTTAAGTATCGGAGTAACCCTTTGTATTGTTCTTTTGATATTATATATATTATCATTCCGCTAGTGAGATTTTGATGTTATGCTCTCTCTCTCTCTCTTGTTCTATGTCTTTTTCTTTTTTACTTTAACAAAACAATTCATCTTTCCGGCACTTGGGTGCTCGGCATGTGAATACCATGGATGCATTAGTGTCGACATTTGGAGGTCAAAAAGTAGGTTCATTACAATGGGGGGCGGATTGTGAATACTTGGTGAACTTTTTAACTCATTTTAGCTAATTCATTTAGCTTACCTTCATACGATCTTTCCCAAGTTTTCATGCTCACCTTTCATTGCTTGTTCATCCAATCCGATCATTTGAATTTTTCCGAAGACTGTAGAAAATTCGACCGTAACACTCGCCCCCTAAACCATGCCTTGCGAATGAAAGATGTGCTTTGCTCAAGAACAAATATAAAAGTCAAAAAATCACTAGTAGTTGAGCTCTCTGGTTATTTGTTGATCAAACCACAATGAATTGTCCAGTCCCACAAATGTCTTAATGAGTCCAGGCAAATACATCAAGGTTTGCCCGGAGAAAATCAACCAGTTCCTGTCTCATCTGAGGGCTGAGCTGAGATCCGACCTTTACCACTCTAGAATCATCATCATCGTTGATCGGAACATCAGTCGTCAACTCCGTCGAGGAAGCCTGGTACTCTTTGGCTTCCCTTCATCATCGTTGTCTCTAGGATCAAAATCCTTAGGAAACTGGTCGTGGCACCCGATCCTAGGCTCATGCATTAACTCTCAATCCTCCAAAAATGGACGTAGAGAGATTCCTCCACGCCCTTACCTTTCTCTTTTTGCAACGCATCCCGCAGCTCTACAACATAACCGGCACGTCCAGCCACCTGATCACCATGTATAACCCCAACCCCATTGTTAGTAGGGAACTTTAGGGTCAAAAATCATGGGGAAATAGCCGCCCTAAACTCCGCAAGGGTTGGTCGACCTAGAAAAGCATTATATGGGGAATGTATATCCAATCCAACACCACAAACTATAACATCTGAACTCTTCAGCGATCACCAACGCTTAACTCAACAGGTAAATCCACCATTCCAACTGGTATAGTTGTACTTCCATTGAAACCATGTATACATGACTGACACGATTTTAGATCTTTCGCTTCCATCGGCATTTGATCGTAAGCACACTTGAAAACTATATTTACAGAACTTCCATTGTCAACAATGATCCTCCTCATCCAAGCAGAACCTATCTGGGCAGAAATGACCAATGGATCAATCGTGGGGGCCTCAACTCTATCGGCATCACGGTTTTTGAAAACGATGTCGTCTGTCATCATCCTCTGTTGTTTTATCGGGGCCCCTTCATCAGTACTACCACAACACTCAAAGTTCACATGCCTAATCAAACTAGCATATGACTCCATTTCCTTCCAAATCCGATCAGCTGGATAAGGACCACCACTCACAGTATTAATTACCAACCTCCCACCAGTACGCGCGGGTTCCTCGGGCCTAGCCTGGCCTTGATCCCGATTGGGGATAGATGGGCCCACACCACCATCCTGCAGCGCCCGAACAAACTGCTCTAACTTTCTTTCTCTGATCAACCTTTCAATGATATCTTGCAAATAACTGCATTCACTGGTGTTATGGCCGTAACAATCATGGAATCTATAAAACTTCCCGCTCTGAATATGCTTCTCCGATAACGGTTTTGGAGCTGGCTTCTTGTACTGCCTTATATTATAGGTTTGAAGATAAACATTCTCTTGCCACATGTTCAAGGGAGTATATCGATCGAACATAGGAGCTCTGGGTCTCCCACGATGAGGGTCTCTCTTCTTTCCTTGACCTCCATCACCCTTGTGCTGACTTTGTTTATTTTGAATATTTAACTCTACTTTACCGGAGCTCTCCCTGTCTGCTTCACTGCAACATTACTTTGGATGCATTCACTGTTGGGCCCCGTGACGTCTTGCTTCCTAGACCGTCTAGCATCTTCCCTCCTTAAAACCTGGGCTGCCTTTGCATAGATGCGGTCCAATGAAGCGGGGGGTTTCCCAGCCAACCAATCAACAAACTCGGAAACAGGATCGATCCCTTTGGTCAATGCCATCAGAATAGAGTTGTCATTGGGATTGCTGACTTCAACACAAGTGGCGTAGAACCTTTCCAGATAATGCCTAAGAGTCTCTCCTGGAGCTTGAGTAACACTGGATAAGGTATTAACATCCTTCGGTCTTACAGCATGCATATGGAACTGCTCAACAAACTTAGTAGCTAACTAGTCAAAACATGAAATAGATCTGGGTGGTAGACGGGTGGACCACATAGTCGCAATACCCCTCAAGGAGATAGGGAAGCTTCTTCACTTAATCGCATTGTCAGCTCAAGCAGTATTCATGAGCCATTCATATTTCATAATATGTTGGTTGGGATCTGAATTTCCTTCATACATTGGCAAGTTCGACATCCTGAATCAAAGGGGTAGCTCCGCATGTAAAATTTCATTGGTGAACGGGGTGTGACTTCTAGAAATTTCCAAATCATTATTTATGAGGCCTAGACTTTTTCTAATCATCTGGCGTATCATAGTTGAAATATCAAGCATCTGGAGATTCAGGGCCAAGGCATAGTCGGGTTCCATGTCACGAGAATGGTCCAGTCGCTGTCTATGGTCCGTTCCACCCCTCCTTTGCTCTCGGGCTTCATGGAAGTGAGGATCCTGGGTAAGAGTGCGGTGATGAGGGGTTGGATCTGGTTAGTTCTGGATCTTAGCATCCAGATCTATAGCAGTAGCTGCGTTTTCATGAGCAGTGTTGTAAGGAAGTGTCCCCCCTCGGGAGGAGGGTGCAGCTTCATGCCCTGTATAATGAACTATCGTCGTATGTCTAGGGTTCATAGCACGTGGGTGCCCAGAGGCTTCTGCGTAGTTCTCATATAATCAGTGGCATGTAGATCTGTGATAGAAGTCAGATGATGTCGAGCTTTCTGGCAAGGAATAAGAGGTATGCTCCCTTCTAGATCTCCCTCGCCTTTATACATTTAGTTGGTTCATAAGTTCCATGTTGGCATGGATCTGTTGAGTGAGCTCATGCATAAGGATCTGGAATTCCTCTCTAGTTATGGGACCGGATGGATCTGGAGCTCTAGTTGGTGTTTGGCCTGTAATGGTTATATGCGTGGGATTTTGCCTATCCCTTCCTTCTGGATCAGCGGCATTGGAAGCAGTTCTGGTAGTGCGCACCATGTTAAATGTAGTTCTTCTTAGATCTGGAACAATCTAAATAGAATAAAAGGAACCACTGGAAGATGGATCTAGATCTCCTCCTTAGACTTTAGCAATCCAATAGCAGTAGGGGATCCATAGAATCAGAGAAAAAACAGAGTTTTCTCAGTGAAAGCACCAAAGTGTTTGTACCAAAAATGGGCACAACACACTTTAGGTGTAATTGAAGAGATTAGAATGAAGAAGTAAAATGTAAAATAAGGCTAATCTAATAATCACACCAAGAAAATAAGCAATAATAGGAAGAAAACAGAGATTTATAGTGGTTCGGCATTGTATGCTTACGTTCACTTTGAAGGTTTTGATGTTAGTGCTGATTAGAAACTGAGTTACAATGGTACAATCACTAACACTCGAATTACAATAGAGTTCAACTCGAGCAGCAGTATAGAAGTCCCTTTTAGTTGTAATGGAGGTGTTATTTATAGGTGTGGAGTTGGAAATATCTGTCTTGAATCTCGGAATACTATTTCTCAAGTCCAGATGGGCCCACATAATCGATCTAAGGTCGTTTGGGATCGATCCTTGATCGATCCATAATGACTTCATATCGATCATAAACTGCTCCAATTGAGCTGCGATCGATCACAGATGATTCCTATATATTGTGCAACTTGCTGTGACAATCTCATTGCATTTGGAGTTGTGGTTGTGGAGTTATTGATCGACAAAGGTTGCAAATATGGAGTGCCTGAAGCCCTCATATCGATCCCTTCGTATTGATAACGTGGCATGCGCGTTTTGTGGAGATCGATGATTTGTGCATAGTGGTGAGACCGCTTCTTTCGGGCTGACTGCTTCTTTCGTATCCATCGATGCTTTGCTGTTCGGATCGATCTTGTGCTCTACTTCTCGTATCAATCATAAACTCAGCTTTTTGTATCGATAGAGTAAGTGATCGATACGGACTGATGGATGCTATATCCTGGGGTCGCGCGCATTTCGTATCGATGCTTATCGATATGAAATGGTGGATATGAAATGAAATTGTGATGGATCAGTGCTTTGCCTCAGCTTTTCTGGAGCCATGTTTGTCTCGTATCGATAGTGATCGATACGAAATCATCAATACGAATTGTATCTTTGGGATTCTTGATCGACCCATAACTTGAGCATTAGAACTCCGATTGACTTGAAATTTGGAAAGCTGCTTTGCACAGCACTGTTTGTTGTATCACGCTAATTGTGGCTCGATTCGGACTCGGACCAAGTTTGCTTGTATCCATCGTGAACTTGCAGATAACTGATCTTAGGAGCGAATTGTCTTCAGTCTTTAGTCAAGCCTTGGTATCACTGCCTTGCTAAAAGGAGGGATAAAGGGAATGAAGCAAGATATTTCGAATTTTATGAGTCTGTATGCAAACTGCCAGCAAATTAAAAGTGACCAGCACAAGACATATGGACTGCTTCGGCCACTTGATATCCCAAAGTGGAAGTGGGAGCAAATCTCTATGGACTTTATTGATGGGCTTCCTAGGTTAAGAAGAGGGAATGAAGGCATTTGGGTTATAGTCGATCGACTGACCAAGAGTGCCCATTTCATTCTTGTTAAGCCAACTAGGAGTTCTACAAGTCTGGCGAGTTTGTATGTTAAGGAGATTGTGAGACTCCATAGTATTCCTTGTAGTATTGCAAATTGCTTTAGGGACCTAGCTAAGTCTGAGTACAGCTTACCATCCCCAGATAGATGGGCAAACAGAGAGAGTGAACCGAATCTTGAAATATTTATTGCGAGCATGCATTTTCAACTTTAGGGGTTCTTTGGAAGATCATTTACCCTTAGTTGAATTCACTTACAACAACAACTATCAAGCAAGCATTGGTATGCAAAGCTCTTTATAGCAGTCCATGTCGTTCTCCTTCGTGTTGGGTTGAATCTGGAAATAGACTTATCCTTGGATCCAACATGATCTAAAAAGTTAATGAGAAGGTAGCTAATATTAGAAGGAAGATGTAGGAAGCACAAGATTGGCAGAAGTGTTATGGGGATCGAAGGTGTAGGGATTTAGAGTTCTCATTTATAGATTTGATGTTTGTGAAAGTTTCTTCGTTGAGAAGTGCTGTAAGGTTTGGGAAATCAGGAGAGCCAACCCATCGTTATATTGGCATTTTCCCATATTGGGCTGGATTGATAGACTTACATAAAGAGTGGAGTTACTAGATAGGCTATAAGATGTGCACAATGTATTTCACATATCTCATCTACGTAAATATGTACATGATCCTTCAACGGTAGAAATGTCGTCACAACAAGTTGATTTGGAAGTTCAGCCTGACCTAACTATTCTTAGTCGACCTATTCATATCATCACTCAAGATATAAAGTGATGCAGCGCAATCTGCCAATTCATTGGATTTGAAGTGTTCAAGGGACTTAGGTCGCTCACGACCTAGTGAATTAAGTCGCTCACGACCTAGTGAAGGTCGCTCACGAGCTAATGAAATCAGTGTTAAGGCATGCAAGCAACTAAGCGAGATAAGCGAACCAACATTAGGCTGCTCCGACCTTTCGAGTGTTGACTGTTTCGAGTTACGACCTAAGTTAGGTCGCAGGAACGAGTTACGACCTAAGTTAGGTCGCGGGAAGATAGGTCGCTCGACCTTATGTCACGGGAAGTTAGGTCGCTCGCCTTAGGTTGCGTGAAGAGTCCTGAAGCCGCTTTTACTTCTTAGGTCGTGTGTGTTGTAGTTTTAGGTCGTTATGTATGTTGTATTTGTTGTACTTATACATATTAAGTCGTATGTCGTTCATGTTGTATTTGCTTATGTTGTAATGTTTTTAGGTCGCGTGTGTTGTAACGTGTTGTTAGGTCGTTAACGACCTATGTTAGGTCGTAGGTCGCGGGCCTATTTAGGTCGGTGAAAACTGTGGTTGGGTGAGTTGTAATCTCTATAAATAGCGGGGTTGTGTCATTTGTAATTCTTGGTTGATTTTGAATAAAATTTGTTTGAGTGCTTTATGCCTCTTTTAAAATTGGTAGTTGAGTGTGATCTCCTATCTCCACCTTCGTTATTCGAGTGCGCTCAAATCAACGATTGTTGAAGCTGATTCACGGAATCAAGTGCGCTTGATCAACGTCGAAGAATCGTAGATCTTTAAACACAGTATCGTGCACGATCAACGTGTTTGAGATAGCTAGAATCCGGTATCTTTCGATCAACGGATTTGGGCCTTTGGTATTCTTCAATCCATCGATTGCTACATCGTTATATCCGTTTTGATTATCCGCTGCTCCATCATTTGGTATCAGAGCTAGACTTAGCCAATCATAGCTAAGCCGAGTCTTGGAGCCAAGGAGAAGAGTTTGAAGTTAAGGCCGAGGGTAGAAGTTGAAGCCGTGCATCACTTTGAAGATCAAGGCCGAGAGTTAAAGTGTTCAAGTTCAGATTTGTTCAAGCTAAGTGTTGAAGATTGTTTGATTTGACAATGCCGCCGAGAAGAGCTAATCGTCATCAAAATGTTGAAGATTTGTATAAAAGAGAAGATGCTGAACAGATGGAACAACGCATTAGTAATAAATTCAATGAGAAGTTGGATGAAGGTATTGGTAGGTTAGAGAAATTGATGATTGATATGAATCAGGGTCAAAGGAGAAGGTCGCCAGTCTCGAACCATGGAGGAAATAGAGTTTCACCATCGGTTACGGAAGCGAGGAGGGTGTCGCCACAATCTGATCGAGGTAGAAGAGAATCATCAGTTTCGATGATGAGAGATCACCATGAATTTCGAGATGAAGAAAGAAGAACTCCACGTGAGTTTGAGTATGAGCCATATCGTGATGATGAAAGACAAAGTAGAAGAGACATGCGTGATCATAGAGATGTTGATGGTCGAGATCGATATCGAAATACACGTGATTATGATGAAGAGAGTGATAGAAGTAATATTCATTATCGAGATCGAGACCAAGTACGGAATCAATATCGGGATGTTGAAGATGATCGTCGATGGGAATCGGGGATGAAAACTGAAATTCTAGAATTCAAGGGTGGAATGCAAGCTGAGGAATTTTTGGACTGGTTATCTAATGTTGAAGATATTTTTGACTTTAAGGAAGTTCCCGAGCATCGGAGAGTTAAGTTGGTTGCTACACGTTTGAGAGAGAGAGCTATGGCATGGTGGCAGCAAACTAAGCTTACGCGGGAGAGGATGGGAAAGTCAAAGATTGAGTCATGGGAGAAGATGAAGAAGTTGATGAAAGCTACTTTCTTACCTTACAATTATCAATCTCTTATGTATCAACGATTGCAGAACTTGAGGCAGGGAACGAAGACTGTTAATGATTATGCGGATGAATTTTATCAATTGATTGCTAGAAATGACATCATGGAGACAGAGGAACAGTTGACAGCTAGATTTGTTGGAGGGTTGAGAATGCAAATTTAAGATATGGTGAATATGTTTGATCCCAGATCTGTTGCTGAAGCACATCAAAAAGCGTTAGCTTGGGAGAAGCAAGGCGGACGAGAAGGAGGTGTGTTTACAAATTCCAACAATCAAGTGAAAGGACCCAGTAGCAATGTGAATGTTTCCAAGGCTGTTGCAAAAACGGTTGTTAGTGAAGTTGCCAAGACCAAGGTCAATAGTGGTATCAAATGTTTCAATTGTCAGGAGTTTGGTCACAAAAGTAATGAATGTCCGAAGCCAAAGAAACGAGTGATGGTAGCTGAGGTTGAGGATGAGGATGTAGAGGCAGAATGTTCTAATTCACTACTGGTTGAGGAGGAAGAATTATTGTCGGGAGATGATGGATATACATTAATGATGAGGAGAAATTGCTTGACACCAAAGTAGGAGGAGGAGACTAGCTGGTTGAGGAGTAACATCTTTCAGTCAACATCCACTATCTTGGGAAGGGTTTGCAAGTTTGTTATTGATGCAGGAAGTTGTGACAATATTATCTCTACAGAAGCTGTGAAGAAGTTGGCATTAAAAACTGAGAAGCATCCGAAACCTTACAAATTAGCTTGGTTGAGGAAAGGTGGGGAGGTGAAAGTTAATCGAAGGGCTTGTGTTAATTTTTCCATTGGGAAGAAATACAAAGACGAAATTTGGTGTGATGTTGTGGATATGGATGTATGCCATTTGTTGTTGGGGAGACCATGGCAGTATGATAGAGCTGTGCAGCATGATGGACGTACCAACAGTTATAGTTTCATGTTCGAAGGCACGAAAATCACTTTAGTTCCCAAGAAGCGACAACAAGAAGAAAGCAAGTTGGAGGAGATTGAAGAGCTTAAAACTTTGCTATCTTTGAAGGAGTTTGTTAAGGAAGTAGAAGAGGAGCCTGAAGTATTTTTGTTGATTGGACGTGAGAGTAATGAAGTGGTTGAAATTCCTGAAGAAGTAAAGCTAGTGCTGGTAGAATTTGAAGATGTATTTCCTGAAGAGTTGCCAACGGAGTTACCACCATTGAGGGACATTCAACATCAGATAGATCTTGTTCCAGGAGCTGTGTTACCACATAGACCACATTACAGAATGAGTCCAAACAGGCTTTTAAATCTCCCCGAGATGGCCGAGATGAAAAATCCGAGATATCAGCCAAAATCCGAGATTTGGCAGCCTATTTAGTTATAAGTGTTTTAAATATCGCCCGAGATAGCCGAGATATTTTCCCGAGATATTTGCCAAAATCCGAGATTTAAAACACTGAGTCCAAAGGAACACGAGGAGTTGAGAAGGCAAGTGGAAGAGTTGCTTGAACAAGGACGTGTACATGAAAGTTTAAGTCCTTGTGCAGTTCCAGCATTGTTAGTGCCGAAGAAGGATGGAACGTGGAGGATATGTACTGATAGTCGGGCACTGAATAAGATTACAGTGAGATACAGATTTCCTATGCCTAGATTGGATGAGTTGTTGGATCAACTTAGTGGAGCTGCTATCTTTTCGAAGATTGATTTGAAGAGTGGTTATCATCAAATTCGAATTAGACCAGGGGATGAATGGAAAACAGCATTCAAGACACGTGAGGGGTTGTACGAATGGCTGGTTATGCCGTTTGGTCTTTCGAATGCTCCTAGTACATTTATGCGGGTGATAAATCAGATCTTTAGACCATTTATTGGGAAGTTTGTGGTGGTGTATTTTGATGATATACTGATTTACAGTGGAAGCCCAGAAGAACACTTGCAACATCTGAGAGAAGTGTTGATGATACTGCGACAGGAACAATTTTATGCTACAACGAAGAAATGCGTGTTCATGACGCATAGTGTTTGATTTTTGGGATATGTTATATCAGAAGGAGGTATACAGGTGGATCAGAATAAAGTTGAAGCAATCAAAAATTGGCCACAACCCAGGACGATAACAGAAGTTAGAAGTTTTCATGGCTTAGCATCATTCTATAGAAGATTTATTCCACACTTCAGTAGCGTGATGGCACCAGTTACTGATTGTATAAAGGGGAAGCAATTTTCATGGTCAGAGGACGCAGGATTTGCTTTTGAGCAGATCAAGGAGCTTTTGATGACAGCACCAATTCTAGTATTACCAGATTTTCAGTTATTGTTTGAGTTACATACTGATGCATCTAAAGTTGGGATTGGAGGGGTGTTGAGTCAAAAAGGACGACCAATTGCATATTTCAGTGAGAAGCTATCGGGAGCAAAGATGAGATATAATACATATGATGTGGAATTTTATGCTATCGTGCAAGCTGTGAAACATTGGAGACATTATTGTTTCATAAAGAATTTGTTTTATATACTGATCATGCAGCGTTGAAGCATTTGCAAGGACAGGATAAGATTGCAGCTAGACATGCTTCGTGGATCACATACTTGCAACAATTTACATTTTTGGTGAAGCATAAGTCGGGAATTACGAATCGAGTGGCAGATGCATTGAGTCGAAGGAATCATTTGTTGACTACAATGAAGGTTGAAGTAACGGGGTTTGATGTGTTGCCAGAATTATTTGTTGATGATCCTTACTTTGCGAAGTTTGTAGATGAAGTCAAGGAGGGAAAGACGGATGAGTTTGTGTTGGTAGATGATTTTCTTTTCAAAGGAAATCAATTGTGTATACCGGAGTGCAGCTTACGAATGAAGATTGTGAAGGAGTTGCATGAGGAAGGTCATGTGGGGAGAGACCGAACATTGCAGTTGATTTCGCAATCATATTTTTGGCCTTCTATGAGAAGAGAAGTTGAAAGATTTGTGGAGAGATGTCATATTTGCCAAGTTTCCAAAGGGACAGCGACGAATGCGGGATTGTATATGCCGTTACCTGTGCCTACTAGACCATGGGTTGATATCAGCATGGATTTTATTTTAGGGTTACCAAGAACTCAGCGTGGGAATGATTCCATATATGTGGTGGTAGATAGATTTTCCAAGATGGCACATTTTATCGCTTGTAAGAAGACAGCTGATGCCATCCGTGTTGCTGAATTATTCTTTAAAGAGGTATATCGATTACATGGGCTACCAGAATCCATTGTTTCTGATCGGGATACTAGATTTCTAAGCCATTTTTGGTTGAGTTTGTGGAAGATGGTTGGAACGAAGCTGAATTTTAGTAGCGCTTATCATCCGCAAACAGATGGGCAAACGAAAGTGGTGAATAGATCATTGGGAAACTTGTTGCGATGTTTTGTGCAGGATAACTTGAAGAGTTGGGATATGAAATTGTGTCAGGTGGAATTTGCACATAATCATGCTGTTAACCGTAGTACGGGTTTCAGTCCGTTTCACGTTGCATACTCAGCAAATCCGAAGGGTCCATTAGATTTGACGACAGTGCCATATCAGAAGGAAGTTGTTAAGCGTGCTTGTGATTTTGTGACTGAGTTGCAGGAGTGCCACAGAACTGTTCATGAACGATTGCTTGCATCAAATGAGAAGTATAAACAATAGGCAGATAAAAAGCGAAGGAGTGTGGACTTCAGAGAAGGTGATTTGGTTTACGCCGTGTTGACAAAAGATCGTTTTTCAGTGGGAACATACAATAAGTTGAAAGCTCGAAAAATTGGTCCAGTGAAAATTTTGAAGAAGATCAATGATAATGCGTATCAGTTGAAATTGCCGGATCATCTTCACACTGCTGACGTTTTCAACGTCAAATACCTGATTCCGTATCATGGGGATGAGCTTGTTGTGGAAGAGGAAGGTGCAAATTCGAGGTCGAATTTTTGTCAACCGGGGGAGGATGATGCAGCGCAATCTGCCAATTCATTGGATTTGAAGTGTTCAAGGGACTTAGGTCGCTCACGACCTAGTGAATTAAGTCGCTCACGACCTAGTGAAGGTCGCTCACGAGCTAATGAAATCAGTGTTAAGGCATGCAAGCAACTAAGCGAGATAAGCGAACCAACATTAGGCCGCTCTGACCTTTCGAGTGTTGACTGTTTCGAGTTACGACCTAAGTTAGGTCGCGGGAACGAGTTACGACCTAAGTTAGGTCGCGGGAAGATAGGTCGCTCGACCTTATGTCGCAGGAAGTTAGGTCGCTCGCCTTAGGTCGCGTGAAGAGTCCTGAAGCCGCTTTTACTTCTTAGGTCGTGTGCGTTGTATTTTTAAGTCGTTATGTATGTTGTATCTGTTGTACTTACACATATTAAGTCGTATGTCATTCATGTTGTATTTGCTTATGTTGTAATGTTTTTAGGTCGCGTGTGTTGTAACGTGTTGTTAGGTCGTTAACGACCTATGTTAGGTCGTAGGTCGTGGACCTGTTTAGGTCGGTGAAAACTGTGGTTGGGTGAGTTGTAATCTCTATAAATAGCGGGGTTATGTCATTTGTAATTCTTGGTTGATTTTGAATAAAATTTGTTTGAGTGCTTTGTGCCTCTTTTAAAATTGGTAGTTGAGTGTGATCTCCTATCTCCACCTTCGGTATTCGAGTGCGCTCGAATCAACGATTGTTGAAGCCGATTCACGGAATCAAGTGCGCTTGATCAACGTCGAAGAATCGTAGATCTTTAAACACGGTATCGTGCTCGATCAACGTGTTTGAGATAGCTAGAATCCGATATCTTTGGATCAACGGATTTGGGCCTTTGGTATTCTTCAATCCACCGATTGCTACTTTCATCGTTATATCCGTTTTGATTATGTGCTGCTCCATCATAAAGCAATTAAGGATGAAGGCTGTGAATCTTATTAAGGTTCAGTGAAGTGGAGACAATAGAGATTGTACTTGGAAAACCGAGGATTATATTAAGGATTCTTATCCCGAGTTATTGTTGCAGTTGTTTGTACTTTGTTGTATTCTTTTGGTGTACTCAGCGATTGCACATGTTAGAAATTAGCAGTTTAAGAAAATCAAAGAACTATGTTGACAAAGCAAAATCGCAGCATTGTCTACCAAAGGAGCTTGACCCGTGTAAATTATAGCAAATATTCAATATGAGGCTTTTGACAGCGACAACAAAAAAGGGAAATTAATTTATTTAAGCTAGTACATATTTAATAAACTTTACACAATCCAGAATATTAACAAAACTAAATCATACAATCACATCAAAAACACAGACAAACTGTGAAATGATATCCATATGTTACAAGCATGGAGAAAAATAACTTACATCTCCAACTGAAGAAAAATCTACAATAAAAACATAGCGACTAACAAATTATGGAATCTTCCTAAGAGCTTTACGGGCGCCGTTGATATTGGTATACAAAGAGGAGGAGATGTCTCTTTCTTCTTTAACTTTTTTCTTTTTTCTTTTTCCTCAACTAGAAAAACTATTATATGGTGCATCTGATACGACCGCATTAGGTAGAACTCACCCCTAAAAGCTAGCTTGTAAGGGGAGGGTGTCTAAGGGGTTATATACAAGCCAATGTATCACATATTTTATAATGTGGGACATATCAGCATCTCTCCTACGGAGCATGTCAGATGGATGAAATTAATGTAGGAATACACAGATTGTCTAATGGATGCATTGCTTTCATGGAAGAATGATCATTTCTTCCATTATCTGTCCATCCACACAACTATATTAAAGCGTACGGATCAAACCATTATCAAATAAATCATTCACGGTATCATTGAAGTTCAAACAAGCATAAAAAAGAAAAAGAATAAAACAATGAGTTATGGACCTTGAAATTTGAAACAACTGAACCCCAATCTACTTCATAAAAATCATAAGGTCTGATAACTACCATCACTTTTTACATGAAACTGCTGATCTCCAAAATTAAAACGAGCAGCTTTAGTGGCAAGTTGCTTTCATGGGGCTTTGCCTTCGGTTGAGTTGTGAGTGGTTTGCTTTGTACGGGGCCATTGGAGATGTTCATAAATTAGGGTTTATGAATTAGGTAATTGAGAAGGAACGATAACGAGAGCAATATGTTTAGATTTAGAATGGGTAGGGGATGTGGTGGTGAAGGCTTAAAATTTGGTGGAACATCGGATTATTACTACATAGTCCATATTTTCTAAGAAGGCACAAATTGCTAAGAGTGAACGTTTAACTAGATTAAGTTAATGGTACAGATTGTGTAGGGATGGACAATGCGAATTGTGATGGACTGGCGTGTGTTTTTTCCTTCGTTATTTTTGATGGGTAACCTTTCCTATCTATACAACAAAATAGGTCGAATTTAACGGAAAAGACAAAGA
This sequence comes from Allium fistulosum, assembly GCA_030737815.1. Classification (NCBI taxonomy): domain Eukaryota; kingdom Viridiplantae; phylum Streptophyta; class Magnoliopsida; order Asparagales; family Amaryllidaceae; genus Allium; species Allium fistulosum. The sequence continues at coordinate 514,234,185 of CM060908.1, read as the reverse complement.
GCGGACGTGATTTGTTGTTGACAAAGACATCAAGGGGATGAAATTTGTCCATGTCATCAAAATAAGTAACTATTTAACTCTGTTAACTTCTCCATTATTAACTGAAATTCGTTTCTCCATCTCCACTTTCTCACCCATTTCCTCCACTCATCCATTATTTTTGTTAAAAAAATTCACTAACAAGAAATCAGTTACAAACTCATTAAAGTCACATTGGTTTATTTATGCTTCATTGATTTAAACTACAAAGATCGTGATTACTCAAGAACAGAGGAAGTTCGACTGGAATCAAACAACGATGAAATGCTACTATGTCCGACATGAAGTGCGTGTTGGGTACGTTCATACCACCACCGAATCAGAGTGAGAAAGAAGGCACTGGACCAAATTCACCAATCACCGAACCATGCTTCTCCAAGCTACCACCGGTCCACCTGCCTCCGGTCCAACTCCACTGCCTACCGAACTAGAGTGCTACCGAACCAGCCACCCTCCATCCACTACCGATCCAACACCACCGAACCATTCTCCTAGGTATAGCCGGACCACCTCATAGCCGAACCAATCATCCTCCGTTACTTACCGAACCAGCTAACCACTCACCACTGGACCAAGCTATGCACCCACTACCGAACCAAAGCCACTCACTTACCACCGAATCAAACCCCAAACCAACCACTACCGAACCAAGTGATGCCGAACCAACACTACCAGGCCGGACCACACCAGCCCAGGCCCACCAGCAGCTATGTACATCCAAGACCCCTGCCTCCAGCCTCACTCTATAAATAGAGGGGCAGGGGTACAGCAAGAGAGGACAAGTTTGAGAGCTCAAGCACGGAGAGAACTTTCAAACAACTTTCTTTTACTCGTATCAAAGCTTTGTACTTGTAATCAAAACAAGAGAAGAGAAATAACATATAAAGTGGATGTAGGCACATTCTGGCTGAACCACTATAAATCTGCGTGTCTTTTACAATTTAGCCCTTGCTTTTCATATATTTGCATAAATCACCCAAATCACTACGAACAACATAAAAACTACTAAATCATACGACTTTGAGGTGTTTGTCCATTTTTTGTGCAAACATTTTTGGTGCTTTCACTGAGAACTAGAAGCTCGAAGCTTCAGCTTCTTCCACTTAACCTTTTTCCTAACAGCATCATCCATCGTTTGGAAAACATGCCTCCCAAGCAGAAAAAAGATGTTAACAAAGGAAACAACATCGCTTCCAGCAGTCTTCCAGATCCAGCGGTCACGGATCAAGTAAATCGCCTCCTCTAGTAGTAGTATCGAATGAAGGACAGGCTAATCCGACCACTCCTACCGTAGAACAGCCCGCAGCAATTACTAGGGCAGATCTAGACAGGGTTGTGGTTGAAGTAACTAACCGCTTCACGTCCCAGCAGGAAGCCTTGGTGGACCATCTCATGTCACGCTTAAGGAATGCTGAAGAGTCCAACCGCAACACTGAATCATGGGGCGAGTCCCAATCTGGAGGATCTCAGAGACAACAAAGATCTTCCTTCTTTGAAGGAGCTAACGGCAAAAACAGCCATGGTAGGAGCCGAGATCGAGCACAACCCGAAGTTAGGCCTGAAGAAATGCTTGGAACCGAACCCCAAGGGGGAGGTACCGGGCGGAGGTCAACTGTAGCTGAGCCTGTCATACTGCCTAACCACGGAAACGCCAGTGAACGGGGCCGAGCTAGAGTCCAGCCCGAAGTTGGACCCGAGGAAGTGCTTAGATCAGAACCCAGCAGGGGAATATCAAGGCAGGGGCCAACTATGGCCGACCCTAGCATGTTCCCAGAAGACCAAGGGCAGCCACCAGAAAATATGAGGAATGATAGACGATACCATCCCTACAGATCATCTGGACGGAATCAATCCCACAGAACAGAACCAAACTCGTTTCTATCTGCTCCAAATTCTGATGAAAGGATGGCACGCTTATTCAGAGAATGCGTCCAACGAGAGCAAAGGGATCGAGGGATAGGCGCTAGAGTAACCAGCCCTTTCACCCGCAATATCGAAATTGCTATCACCCCCCGAGAATGGAAGATGCCAACAATGGAACCTTACAAAGGAACCTCCGACCCCGTTGTACACTTGCAGAGATACACACAACATATGCTCATGAGTGGAGCAACAGAGGGAGTACTGTGCAAATGCTTTCCACTATTCTTAGCAGATCTCGCTACCTCCTAGTTCTGTCATTTACCCCAGGGATCCATCAGCTCGTGGGAAATGTTGAAAGAAAAGTTTATCAGTCAGTTCCGCATTCATGTGGAACGACCTAAGGACGCTTATTCCTTATCCAGCATCAAACAAAAACCCGGAGAGAAACTGCAGCAATACCTAACCCGATTCAATGCCGCAGCGACCGCAGTCCAAGATGCCGATGAGAAGCTTATCCTAATGGCCCTCTGTAGTGGTGTGCATCCGGACACTAAATTTGCTAGAAGGTTGACAAAAGAAAAACCAGCTACTTTACCCGATTTCTTCCATGAAGCCGAGAAATATATGAGGCTTGAGGATGCCGCCGTTGAGGGGCAATCAGGATAACAAAATAAGGCAACTCACAGCCACGCGCCTGCTGTGGCAAGGGACGCTCGAAGAAATGATTCCAGAGACAATGCTGGGGGCAAGAAGGGAGAAAAGCGCCTATATCGGCCAGGGCCGAGATTCGACACTTACACTCCTTTGAACGAAACCGTCGAAAACATCTTTCTTGCCACCCAAGGCGAAGTTAGGTACAAATGCCCACCATACAAGAAGGAATCAGATAACGCACAGAAGTCTGGAAAGTTCTGCCGCTTCCACGAATCTCATAGGCATGATACCAATGAGTGCCATCATCTTCGGGACTTGATTGAAGAACGCATCAGTAGGGAGAAACTAGAACGCTATGTAAAAGGTCAGGACAGGACTCCAGCTCCTGCCAATGAGAACCCAAGGCTACCCTCACCGGAGACCGGCAGAGGAAACCGCAACACTAGCGGCTCTAGTCAAGATAAGATAGTGGTCCATACCATCTCGGGAGGACCGCACATCGCAGACAGAAGCTGGAAAGAGATGGAAAGATATGGAAAGTCACTTAGAGACAATAAAGACTGTGTCAATTCGGTTATAGAAGAGCGCCACCCGAAGCGGAAAGAAAGTGATGACATCACATTCGGTAAGCGTGACCTAGAAGGAAGGCAATACCCTCACATGGATCCCATGGTTATCTCTGCCCGGCTTGGTCCCGCCGAAGTTTACTGAATTCTAGTAGACACTGGAAGCTCAGTAAATATCCTGTTCAAACATGCATTCGACAAAATGAAACTATCAATGAAGGATGTATCTCCCTGCGATAAACCACTACACGGTTTCACTGGAGATGCGAAGATGCCCCTCGGGCAACTAGACCTCTTTGTTGAAATTGGAAGCCATCCCCGCTCCGTTGTACGGAGACAGACGTTTGTGCTAATAGAAAACCACTCGGCCTACAACGCCTTCTTAGGAAGGCCAGCCTTGTCTGACTTCCAAATTTTCCTAGCCCCATGGTGCCTAAAAATGAAATTTCCAACGGACAATGGAGTAGGGGAAGTAGAAGGAGACCAGGACATTGCTCGGGACTTCTATGTGACCGAACTTCGCAACAACCACAGGAAGGATAAAGGGAAGGGTGTAGAGTTTGCCCTCTGCACGAAAAGTCTAGAAGCATAGCAACTAAAGAAAGCCCCTCCTCTTCGATATACCAGCGACCCTTTCAATGAATTAGACCCTAGGGACAAAGAGGAGGAGGCCACCACCGAGCCTGCAGAGGCTATGGAGTTTGTATTTGTAGACAAGCACGATTCAAGTAGACTATTGAAAATTGGATCCCAACTAAAAGCAGAGTTGAAGGAACAACTCATCGACTTTCTCCGCCATAACTTGGATGTATTCGCATGGTCACACGCTGACATGACCGGAATCTCCCCCGACGTAGCATGCCACGTACTAAACTTTGATCCTACCAAGGCGCCCGTAAAACAAAGAAAGAGAAGCATGGGGGCAGAGCAATCAGTAGCCCTCGATGAAGAAGTAAAGAATTTGCTCGCCAATGACTTCATACGAGAAGCCATCTACCCGGAATGGATCGCTAATCCGGTGCTGGTAAAGAAGGCTAATGGGAAGTGGCGAACATGCATTGACTTTTCCAACCTAAACGACGCCTGCCCAAAGGATTGCTTCCCCCTTCCCCGAATCGACCAACTTGTAGACAACACAGCCGGGCGCGAGCTCTTATCTTTTATGGATGCATACTTAGGATATAAACAAATTCCTATGCATGCTCCCGACCAAGACCACACTAGTTTCATCACCGACCAGGGTTTATACTGCTATAAGGTAATGCCTTTCGGACTTAAAAATGCAGGAGCCACCTACCAACGCCTCGTCAACAAGATGTTCGCAGGGCTAATAGGGCAAACTATGGAAGTATACGTGGATGACATGCTGGTAAAGTCAAGGAAAGCCGACGATCACGTAAGCCACCTAGGCGAGATGTTTCAAGTACTTCGCCAGTATGGAATGAAGTTGAATCCTCTAAAATGCTCCTTCGGAGTATCATCAGGAAAGTTCTTAGGATTCATCGTCCATGCCAGAGGGATCGAAGCAAACCCTGAACAAGTCCGAGCGCTAAGGGATATCAAGATACCTTACACTCGAAAGGAAATGCAAAGCCTGAATGGAAAAGTGGCCGCCCTAAGCCGATTCATCTCCAAAGCAACGGACAAGTGCGTCCCCTTTTTCGAAGCTCTAAAGAAAGACAAAGGAAAGTTCGAATGGACTGACGAATGCTTAACTGCTTTCCTTAACTTAATCGACACCTCCAGAAACCACCGGTACTCTCGACTCCAAGCGAAGGCGAAGAATTATACCTATACCTTGCTGTGTCATCTCACGCCCTGAGCGCTGCCTTGGTAAGGGAAGACAACCGCATGCAGCGGCCAGTTTACTTCGTCAGTAAGAGGTTTACGGGGGCAGAAGTCAGATATCCTAAACATGAGAAGCTAGCATACTGTTTACCAATCACATCATGGAAACTACGTCATTACTTCCAGTCCCATTCCATCAAAGTTCTGACCGATCAGCCACTGAGGCAGGTACTCCATCGTCCCGACACTTCTGGGCGACTACTTAAATGGTGCATTGAACTAAGTCAGTATGATATCACCTATCACCCTCACACCGCCAACAAGGGACAAGCCATGGCTGATTTCATTGCAGAATTTACTACCAACGAAGATAAGGTGCAATTGGAAATAGCAGAAGACATCAAGTGGAATCTCTTTGTGGATGGTGCATCAAACGAACAAGGCTCGGGGGCAGGTGTGGTAATAATCACTCCCAGCGGAAATAAGCTGCCCTATGCTATAAGGTTGGAGTTCGCTGCCACCAACAATGATGCAGAATATGAAGCAGTGATAGCTGGATTAGAACTTGCCATAGAAATCGGAGCCAATTCTTTGTGTCTTCATAGCGATTCCAAACTTATTGTTAATCAAATACTAGGAGAATTCCAAGCTCGAAAAGAATGGCTCATAGCATATTTAAAGAAGACCAAGTTACTTCTAAGCCGATTGGACCACTACTTGGTCAAACACATCCCTCGGGAAGAGAACCAAGAGGCCGATGAATTGGCAAAGCAAGCAAGTATGGGAGACGTCGCCATCTTCGGAGCAGTAACCATCTCAAAGCAACTGACCCCAAGTTTTGAGCAAGTGAATCTGATAGCTGCAACCGAAGAAGCAACTTGGATGACTCCCATCAGAGACTACCTACAAAGTGGCACACTACCCAACGGGTGTAACGAAGTCAAGAAAATCTTGAGGAAAGCTTCCCGCTACACAATACAAGAAGACATCCTCTATCGGCGCAGATTCTCTAACCCGTTATTAAAGTGTGTCGCTGGGAGGGAAGCCAAGGAAATCTTATCCAACATTCATCAGGGAAGTTGCGGAGATCACACCGGAGGGCAAACATTAGCAAAAAAGATACTCCGATATGGATATTTCTGGCCCACCTTAAGCAAGGACGCCTTAGATTTCGTCAAAAAGTGTGACAGATGCCAGAAGTTAGCTAAGATTCTGCGGCTACCGACAATTGAGATTACTCAAATGACCAGCCCTTCGCGATATGGGGAATTGACTTAATCGGCGAGCTACCAATGGGCCGAGGCGGGGCCAAATATGCTATAGTGGCAGTCGACTATTTCACCAAATGGGTGGAAGCGGAACCTCTGAATAAAGTATCTTCAGCAAAAGTTATTAACTTCTTGATCAAAAATGTTCTATGCAGGTACGGAGTCCCACTCAAAATCATATCAGACAATGGACTTCAGTTTGACAGCGAGGAATTCGCCAACTGGTGCCGAGAGCACGGATATCACAAAAGCTTCTCATCCGTAGCGTATCTCCAGGCAAACGGACAAGTCGAAGCCGTCAAAAAAATTCTGAAAACTTTGATAAAAAAGAAACTCGAAAAGTCAAAAGGCGCTTGGGTGGATGAACTCCCTACGGCACTGTGGGCCTATCGCACATCTTTCAGAACATCAACAGGGCATACACCTTTCTCTTTGGCATACGGATCGGAGGCTATGCTCTCGGTTGAAACCATTGTGCCTTCCCACCGTAGGATCCACTATAACCCAGAAGAGAACGAAGAACTCCTTCACATGTCTTTGGATCTAGTTGAGGATAGAAGAAATGATGCAGTCATTAAAGCAGCGGCCCACAAGCAAAAAGTGGCAGCACAATACTACTCCAAAGTCAAGCATCGTACCTTACAAGAAGGGGATCTTGTCCTCAAGCGAATCTTCCCTCGCCCCGGAGCACTAGATCCAATCTGGGATGGACCATATATAATTCATAAAGATCTCCACAATGGAGCTTATATTTTGTCAACAGTGGACGGAGAGGTGTTCCAGAGGGCATGGAACATCCAACACCTCCGTCGATACTTTTCTTAACTTGTACTGCCCATATGAAGTGAATTAACAAAGAGAATCAGTAGACGTAGGCCTTTTCGTGCCGAACCACTTTAAAAAACCTTGTCTCTTTTTTAACTTGTTCCTTTATATCTTGGCTGCTTGTTAACTTTATCCTTTTCCGTTGAACAAAATCCTATGCGTATAGCATTTCCACCCAAAGCACTCCACAGCGCAACTTCACCTGGACAAGACCTAACAAGTACTATGCGAATCTATGCCCTCGCCAATGAGACACTTTTGCTCCGGCATCCCTCTACTGCGGGTTAACTCATTGCTCGCGACGGCCCTTAAAGCCAACTGTAATGAGCCGATTATAAGCCACCGAGAAGGCCGATTATAGCCGAGGCAGCTCATTACGGCGTTCGGCTCGCCGGCAACTGTGAACCGACTATAAGCCCCAACATAAGGTGTGGCCAGCCAGGGGCAGTTCACGGTTGACGATCGGCACCCATTCTAGCCGGCCACAGTAAATCGAATAATACCCACGATTACGGGCCATAATGGCCCGGGTAGTTACTGTGCGCGATCTCGGCTCCGATGTGTCTTAAGTGCGGCTGTGGTAAAAAAGAATTAACTCCCCACGGAGGCGTAAGATGGGTGACAAATGTCTCCAAGACCAACAACTAGGGAAAGTGACTACAAAGCCCGTTTGCCACGAACTTAAGCACATCGAAGGCCTTCCGTGATTGGAAGTTTTACTTTTTCACATATTTCGATTTTACTTAAGCAACTTTTCTCCTATCCTCTGTAACAATCCCTGAAGTGCAGGACGCAGAACAAGAAACATTCGCTAATGGAAGCAGACGCTCATGGCAAGATACTGGACCGCATTCCGTACTTGGTTACACAAGACATTCAAAGCTGCCATCCACCAGCAAAATATAAAGGGCGGTATTTCCTTCTTTCATGAGTAAACACGTGGTTATAATTTATTCACACCTCACGTTAACATTGCAAGTCATGAAATTATGTTTTAAACAAGAACCTAACATCAAACACAGTTTAATTACAAGAATATGCATAGCTATATTTTTCATACAACATGTCAAAATAGCAAAAAACATTCAAAAGACAACAGAATCAGCTTAAGTTAAGGAATTACACGTCAAGAATAGAGCTATTTATTACAAGTAGCAATAATTACAACCTAAGAGTTACGTTACTGTTTTAAGACTAACATATACAACAATGTCAAGTCTACAAAAAGATACCCAGGTCTAATCAAGGAGCCGGCTGCGTCGGAGTCTTATCCTTGTCCTGTTGCCCGCCTGTCCGATCAGAGAAAGAATCCATTAGTGATAAATGACCAAGTTAACGGAAAGACTAGAAAGGAAAACTTACCAACATCTGCTCCTTGATCATCATGATCTTCATCCTCCACTTGCACACCTGCCTCCTCAGCTGCAAGCAACCGCATGCCCTCCTTCACCGCCACCTTCTCCTCCTTGGTAAACTGGGCAGTAACCGCATCCATCCTGAAGGGCACACCACCCTCCTTATCCGCATCAGCCCTAGCCTCCTCCAAAGCCCAAATATAAACCCTAGCCATGACCCAGGGATAATCATCCATCCAGGAGAGGTTGCCCTACTTCCAAGTACGGAAATACATATCCTGGAGCATTTCGTCCATCATCCCCTCATTCTCCTCAAGCTCCCTCGTCCGGGCCTCGGAAGCCGACAACCTTACAACAGCAGCATCTCTCTCCAATCGGTATCTCGAGCAATCAGCCTGAAGGGATTTCCGCATCACCTCCATCTCCTCCTTCAACTTGGCTTGAGCAAGCTCTGCGGCCTCAAGCTTCCCAGATAACTCCTCTATCTGCTCAAGATCCACTTTCCAAACCTCGTCCACCGTAGCAATGGCCATATCAATCCGTTCCTTGCAAGTAGCCTCCATTTTCCGCAGTTCGGCCCGGCTGGCCTCTTCCATAGTTTTCTTTAGACGTCCGGAGGCCGCCTCATGCTGAGAGATCTGGATGGCCTGATCGGCAAGTTGCTTAGCCTGGACGGAAACCACTAGCTGCAGTCTTATGTTGGCACTCCCAATTTCCTCCCCGGCCTTGACCAGTCGGGTATGATGCCCCATCAACTTCCTAGTCTCCTCTACAACCCGGTCGATATTTGCTTTAGCTTCGTTCCCCATAGAGACAACCCGAGTAGTAAGCAAATCAAGGTCCAGGGACTTGGCCTCATCAAGCACCCTTACCATGGGATTGCGAGGAAGAAGGTGCTCACCAGTAACCTCATCAAAAGAGATGTCATGAGATGCCGGGTCCAGGTCCGGATGACCCGCAAACGGATTGCGTGCTAAGCCAGGATGAGCTATCGGGATGACGGTTGGGTTCTCAGACAGATGGGGAGAGGGCATAAGCTCGGTATCCTCCTCTGTAATGTCGTGAATAGGCTGGAATGGGGCTGGGGGTTCATGAAGAGGTTCAGACGAAGATCGACTCCTCTTCCTCTTCTGTATATCTTCTTCGATAACTCCGAGGAGAGGACGATAGCCGACTATATCTCCCGGGTGGTTAGCAGAAGGCTTCGGCTTGGCGGTAGCTTTGGAAAGCCTGTATTGTTCAAGCCTATGCCGAAGATCTGAGGCCTTGGCCGTTTTACCCGCTCCTGATATGAAAACCAAGTGTCACCAATATGTATTAAGCCATCATTCAAGAATTAAAAGAGTAAAGAGAAATTCACCTTGAACCGCCGAAGTTGCTTCAGTAAAGGCGCTCCCAGAAGACAAATCAACACCAGTCCCAACTTTATCGGCTCTCTTGGACTTCTCCGTCCCCTCCGAACCTTCAAAGGCTTGGCGGAAAGCGTCATCCGTCCACTCTTGCATCTCGCCTACTTGCCCAGAAGACAAAGCCCCGACACCGTCGCCACCTCCAGCGCCTTCTCCTCCATCTTCGCCCTGTTCCTCCTCCACTTCTCCCTCCTCCGGCATATTTGGACATGTGCTGGGAGAGGGACCGTCAGACTTTTTGAGCTTCTTCCCCCCAGCAACCGGGTGTTTCGCAAAGGGCCTCCTTTTATTGCTCTTCGGTTCGGCCCCTTCTTTAGCTTGGGCGGCCTTCTCTTCAGCCGCGTCCCTCTGCTTGACCACGGACTGCTGTGGAAGGATCAAGTTGTACTCCAAGAGTGTAGCGTTCCTGATCAGGTAGGCAGCCGACCTATCTCTCCCAGTAATAGCTTCTATTTCTACTGCCGTCTGAACCAGGCGATCATTCTCCACGACCGCAAAACCACCTGTCGCTAGCAAAAAATAAAAACACATAAGAAAGAGTATTGCAACCAGAACGGGAATTAAAAATAAAGCTTTGACTTACATCCGGAGGTGAAGCGCCGAATAGAAACAGAATCGTCCCTGACAAAGAACCATTCCTTCTTGAACATGCTGTACTTGGAGTATAAATCAAGGACCGGCTTAAAGGTTACGGCCGATTCCAAGCTGATGTAGGGAGACCCTTCTTGTAGCCTCTCAAGTTGTACAAATACCGGATCTCCCGGTTGGAAGGAGGACGCCCATATCTCCTTTGGAAGATAACAAAGAGACTCACCAGAATGGCATAATAGTTGGGCTGAAGCTGGAATGGAGCTACCTTTAGATATGTGAGAAAGCTGACTACCCAGGCGTTGAGAGGCGGGATGGCATCACACATGCAATGGTATCTGCTGTAGGCAAAAAATCCTTCGGGAGGATCATATGGCATCACTCCCACAGCCGGCAATAACATACACGCTCGGTCGATCCCGAAAGAGCGAGATATAACATCGAGTTGCTCGCCCTTGAGTGAGCTAGGGAAGCAATCAGGAGGCAAGTTAAGAAGTTCCTGAGGACCGTATCCATCCACCAATGATCTCGGGGTGGGCCCATGACGAGCATATCCTGGCTGAGCCGGGGGCACTGAGGAAGGCTCTTCTCTGTCCTGTGTTTTCTTCTTTTCTGATCGAGTTTCCACTTTATGAGACATTTATCTGCAAATACAAAGGGGTGCGTTGTTAGAACGAAGGATGCAGAAGTATAAAACAAGCAAGTTTACATCAAGACCGTCCGGTATTAGTTTTCATTCGGCAATTCTAGCCCAGTTTTCATTCGGCAATTCTAGCCCAGTTTTTCATTCGGCAAATCTAGCCTAGGTTTCATTCGGCAACTCTAGCCTAGGTTTCATTCGGCATCGAAAGCCCTTAAGATCATTCGGTAAAACAAAGAGAATCAACCTTGAAAACTCGTTCGGCAGAGGAGAATTTACCGGGTCCGGCAGTTAAGGTTGGTTCGGTACAGCAATTGACTCGGCAGTTCAAGAGCTAACTCAGCTATTTCGTTCGGTAAGGAATGACGAATGGATGTGGCTCCTACTTATAGAAGAAGGTTGGATAGCCGGACCAGCCGATTCAGTTCTTTGGCCGAATATGGTCGTCCAAACTGAAACAAAGCACGACATATGCTGAGCATATGCCCTACTTTAGGGGGCAAGTGTTCGGTACGTTCATACCACCACCGAATCAGAGTGAGAAAGAAGGCACCGGACCAAATTCACCAATCACCGAACCATGCTTCTCCAAGCTACCAACGGACCACCTGCCTCCGGTCCAACTCCACTGCCTACCGAACTAGAGTGCTACCAAACCAGCCACCCTCCATCCACTACCGATCCAACACCACCGAACCATTCTCCTAGGTATAGCCGGACCACCTCATAGCCGAACCAATCATCCTCCGTTACTTACCGAACCAGCTAACCACTCACCACCGGACCAAGCTATGCACCCACTACCGAACCAAAGCCACTCACTTACCACCGAATCAAACCCCAAACCAACCACTACCGAACCAAGTGATGCCGAACCAACACTACCAGGCCGGACCACACCAGCCCAGGCCCACCAGCAGCTATGTACATCCAAGACCCCTGCCTCCAGCCTCACTCTATAAATAGAGGGGCAGGGGTACAGCAAGAGAGGACAAGTTTGAGAGCTCAAGCACGGAGAGAACTTTCAAACAACTTTCTTTTACTCGTATCAAAGCTTTGTACTTGTAATCAAAACAAGAAAAGAGAAATAACATATAAAGTGGATGTAGGCACATTCTGGCTGAACCACTATAAATCTGCGTGTCTTTTACAATTTAGCCCTTGCTTTTCATATATTTGCATAAATCACCCAAATCACTACGAACAACATAAAAACTACTAAATCATACGACTTTGAGGTGTTTGTCCATTTTTTGTGCAAACAGTGCGTAAAATCCTAAGTTCTCGAAATTTGAATCTGCATCCAGTCGTTTCTTCTGAACTTGATTCTCCTTTACGAATCAACATGGAAGCAAAACTTTATTGCTAGGGACTCCTTCAGAACATAGATGCAAATTCTTCTTTATCTTTTGTTTGTGGCAAGACACATGTGAAGGTTAGATCCAAATTCATTTCCCACACCTCCACTCGTTCCTGTTTTATCTTCCACAAATCGTAAGCATGTTGTTTTCCATTCCATCTATACATCCTTACTTTCTATTTCCTGCCCTCTTCATTATAATAACCAAATAAAGATGATTTTTGTTAGGTGCTCATCAGTTGGGCAAAAAAAAGTAAGAATCTATGAAGAAGAAATTCCACAGGTGAAAAGAACTGATTTATTTATCCCTATTTTGACTGTTTATTGTGAATATAGATTTCAACCTCCTAATTTGTACTAAACAAAAAAATTATACGGTCTATTTTTCTAGGAAATTAAAGAATCTTTCTATTTGATTTGCACAGTTCAAAATTAGAGTAGGTTGTTTTAAACCTAAAATTTACAGTTTTTTTGTACCATGCTCAAATTGACAAGTTTATATACTTTCCCATTTTGTAGAGAAGTTGGATAACCATCTAATTTGGATTAGTTTGGCAATAAAGCTGATGGCTTATGCACCATGTATAGGGTAAGTTATTTTTTCATCCTAAAATTTGGGACGGTGTTGTACAATTTGGATCAATTTGGGAATAAATCTGATGCATTGTTAACAAGTTGGTCAAGGCAAGTACACATGAAAATATAGCGTATAATAAATAACATATTAGAGAATCTAATTGAATGAAAATTCCAAATTGGAATAGAGAATTCATGTAAAAAGAGATACGTACTCATTTTCTTTCCGCTTAATTTGAGCTAATGTTTGCAAGAGGAAAGTAAGTCGAAGCTTATGTCATATTATTTATTACAGACTTATTTCATATTCATTCAATTTTGTAAAATTAAATTTTATCTTTCCTTTTATCAAATAAATAATTTTTCATTTATACTGGACTGTTATCACGACTGCGAGGAATGGCACGACTGTGCTTGAAATGTGACATGAACGCGCTGATGATCCTGAATTAGCTTGAATGAGAAACTGTTTAAGCAAATCCAAAGCATAGACGTTCGTTGAATAAGGCCACTTAAGCTGAAACCTGTTCTGAACTGCTGGAACAGAAATTGAATTATGAAGCATGCTCCAAATCTGCACAACAATATACACAAGATATGAAATGGTACATGTAAGGTCTGAAGTATGAGACTGAAATGGGCCAGCAAAGCATGAAGCTGAACTGAAAATGCTGCCAATGCTATCAAGTGCTTTTGTTGCTAGAATTTGGTACATGTAGGTTAGAATGCGTGTGATTTAGTGCTTGATTGCCCATGCTTGCTGAACTTTAAAGATCAAGATCTTTGAAGTACCTTCAACAATTCATTGGAAACTTAGGATTAATATATGATGGGTGTTTGTCTTGAGACTAGAAAAAATAGTTATTCATTTTAATACAAAGCATTAATACATAATAAAAAGATAAAACCAATTGTTGAGCATAAACAAACAAAAATCTATTAAATAAGTCTGTACATCTACTAGCTGTAGATTGTACTTAGTTAGCAACTTGCATTCTATTTAGTAACACGTCAGTACTTCTGATATTAGTTAGCAGGTTGTTATTGATGCTTTATACTATTATTCATAAAATATCAAAATTTTACTAACTTATATCAGTATATGGTGATCTAAGTCACACTATCTTCGCTAACTTGCAAAGATTCTCCTTTGTATTTGGACTAGGCTGCTACCAATGTGTTGTCCCTACATCTGAACATACCAAGTCATAAATAAATCTACTTATATGTTTTAAATTTTTAGTGAAACATATAAATTACATGGAATATAATGTTTGCAGATATCGTAGTTTAATAAGGATCCTCTAATGTAATAAAGATCTATTCATAATTATATGTATCGTGCCACATATTAAACTACCATACATTATTTCAAATTTAAAGCATTACCAAAAACATTTTTTATTTCACTAATATTAAAATATTATCAAGCAGTAGGAGTAAAAGTCGATTCAAAAATGCTACAATGATAAAATCTAAGTTTTACCAAATTATACATCTAAAAGAAAGTTCTAGACCCCATATCAAATTACCAAATTGCTCATTGAATTTCTCCAATTACATTATTCTTCCATTTTGAAAAAACTATATTTCACGATATTTTTTATAAAAAAATACATAAACATAACATTGCCAAACACAACCGTGTAACATACAACGACATGAGTCATATGATAATAGAAAATTAGCACCCGTGCCATCGGCACGGGCTTTCTACTAGTCATATATAAGCCAATACATGTTCAATTAAAATGATGTTTAAATTTTCTTCTATAAGAAGGTGAGGCCAAAAATTAAACTAAAAAAATTGAAGATAACGTCAGTGCGGCATTGATAAATTTTTTTGGCGTCACAATGACGTAGGTAACTTCCAACATCTTTGCAACCCCAGTTTGAAAATGTCATAATAATTATGATGTTACTAAGGCATAACTAATTAGCAATGTCGCACCAACGTCGGGTTGCTATGGCATCACTAATCTAAGTTAGAAATCAGACATTTCTCTTGTAGTGTCTCTGCCGTCCTGATCATGTGATACCCATTCTCGACTAGATCCAATGCTGCTTCTAGACACATTCGATGTAGAGGGTGGCTTTTCCTGGTCCACCACTATAGTTTGGTTCCTCGTGTATTGTTATAGTCGGTTGTTTCGACTCCTCTATCAGATCGCACAGGTGGTTACATTCATTTGCTTCATGCCCATCCAATTCATGGAATAGAAAAAACTTTCCAGACGTCATCACATGATCCATGTGCTCTCTTTTCGCTTGTTTTTGATATGGAATTTTCCCCCAGTATCCAAATAAATCCTTTTCATGGTTTCGATCAGTTTTGTGTACAAGAAAAATTTGGTCCCCTCTTCGCAGGCTTTGGTCCTCCGAAGTTATCATCAGCCTTCCGCTTTCATTTGTCTTTTTCGTATCCTACTCCAGATGGTCCTCCATCATCAACTGCATTAACCTCAGCATTTTTAGCTTCATCATCCTCTTGATTCAAGTACCTTTGGTAAAACTCTGCAAGATCCATCGGCGGATCACTTTTCAAAGCAACCTTAACTTTTGTTTTACTCACAACTCTAGGCACCACCACCATCACAACTATCGGTGGGTCTGACTTATGAACTGCAAAGGCTGTTGCACTAAATCTAGTTAGGTAACTCCTTAGGATCTCTCTAGCCCTCTGTTTTACGCTCGAAAGCGTCATCACATTCTTTGCCGAGAAATGTGAACTTTAAATTGTCTAATGAACCTGTCTACCAATTCAGCACACCTACCTATGGAACCATTCTCTAGCAGTCTGAACCAAATTGCAGCTAAATCTATTAAATATAATAGGAAACAATATCCCATCCTCCTTCGAAGTACCCAATACCTTCATATGTTAGATGTATCTCATTAGATGATTGGATTTTTTTCATAGTACATTTTCAGCGTCGATAGCTTGAAATTGGGTGGATTTCTTTCATACCGGATGTGTAGCGACTCAAAAATTCGAACACTTCGTTTTCGAATATTGAAACATTTTGAAATAAAATCAAGTGTTATAAATATGGTGTTACAACCTTGTTAAACATCATTTAGTTAGTGAATAATGGTAAGAAAATTACTTTTAAAAATTGCTTATAAAAATATATTCTTTGGAAAAATATCGATAATGTGACCGAAAATTATTTTATCGATAATTAGCATTTTAACGATCAGAAATTGTTCAAATATTTTTTACACACACTTATTTGCTTAGGAAATCAATTTAATAAAATACAAATATTTTTCCATTAATGGAAATAAAATATTTCTACATTAATGGAAATAAACTTTTTTGAATATGTCATGGGTGATCTCATCTTAGACATTTGAAAATGAGCAAATATAGAAAGGCTTAAGTGTTAAGCATATGATAAAGGAGAAGTGAGGTGTATAATTAATGCTAGTAGGATTTTGAAGGTTTTTTGGTCTCCCGCCATCACATTCCTAAGCATATATAAGGATGGGTGCATCCTTAAGAAATAAATCACAAGTATTTCAAAGCTTAAGAGAAAATCTCCATGGCATCTTCTTCTTCATCGTCTTAATTTCCTAAAGCAAATAATTTGCAAACCATCTCCAAATAACCTTAAACTTTAAGGAGAGTCTAGCCATCACATTAAAAAACCTTCCACCTAGTTAGTTTGTGAGAAAGCAAAAGCCAAACTCAACTATTATCCTAAGGCCATGAGTAGTAAGAGGGAAAAGGAGGAGGAAGCAAGGTGGAAAGCAAGACAGGAAGGGAAAGAAAGGAGGTTGTTAGTTCTAGTTTAGACTTAGGTTCTTAGATCTTGATTATTTTTTGGATAAAAGGTGAGCTAACTCACCACTTGGATTGATAATATAACCCATATATGTTTATATTTTGTTATGTTAAAGTTGTTTGAATTAACTTGGATATATGTTGAAAACATTGATTTTGATATTGTTTTGAAAACAAGTGGCACATAAGATCCATGTATGGACTTGAATGGACTTGTATGACATATGACTAGACCTTGGAACAAAGCATATAGGTTGTAGTTGAAAATAGCTTGGAATATGACTCAGATTTAGAAGCGCACTTATAGCGATAATCGTTATAGATGTAGTTCGAAATTGCCTTGTCGTTAGCAATTTCTATGGGATTTTGTAGAGAGATCCTTAGAGCTTTCTCCATATATTTATAATGTTTTATATGTATGTTTGTTTCTATTAAAATCTTGGATAGTAAAAAGTTAAGTAACATCTCGAAAACGACCAAAATTGCACTAGTACAAAACTTCCCCGTTTAGACTTGATTTTTGGACTTAAAAGGTTTAAAAAGATATTTAGATTTAATTATTTTATTTCATTCTTTTTACAAGTGTTTGCTAACTATTATTAGGGTATTTTAAAAGTGGTTTAAGATATTTAAGAATTTTTAAGAATTAGTTGTGAATTTTTAAAGAAAGGATTTTTCATAATAAAACATGTTCTTTTTCCAAGTTTTGTTGATTTTTCAAACTTGTTATTTTTAAGTAATATTTTGGATAAATGTTTTAAAACCTACTATACATATTTCCAAGTATTTTAAAAGCATGTAAAAATGTTTTCAAAAAGGGGTTAAGAATTACTTAGTGGTTAAATGGTTTTATTATGCAATTACTTGTTTGAAAAGTATGCTTAACTCTAAAGGTCGACGAAGTATGATTATCTATTTGTGAGAGTTAAGATTAATATTCGAATAGGGATAGAGCAGTAGAGCTCTAACCTACCGGCATCCCTCTTGGCCGATGATTAGGTAAGTGGAAAACGTCGAAAATGTGTTAATCGTGTTGATTCCTTGTTTTTTATGGGAATCATTAATACTATACTTAACACTAATAGCTGATTGAATTTTCTATTTGTGAGATTCAAGAATGAAGTTTCTAGGCAAGGCTTGGTGCATCCAGTGCCCAAACTTACCCGGCTTCACTCTTGGGCGAGGAATGGTTAAGTTGGAATGTCAAAAATGAGTTAAGTATACAATCGTGATTTATATAAATAATTGTTTTGACTGGGTAGTCGATTAGTGGACTATCGAACTTGAACTAATATTAACTTTGGAAGTAATCGAAAGACTTCACTATTTCATACCAACGATAACCCCTAGGGATGAGTATTGGTACAAAACGACTTATTCCTGAGAGAACTGAAATTGAGTTAACCAGAAATTCATCGATTGGTTTTAAAGAGTCCGAATCGGTAAGTGTTTTACTTACTGAACACCACTTCAAAACTAGTATAAGATTTTTATGTTTTGGAAGTGATTGTAACAGGAAATCTATGTGAAGATTTGAGATATGTCTGAGATGCTCAAACACATGTAGTTGTTCATGATCCATTCAGGATGTGGAAATCCATATGTAATTCCAAAATCCGTTGAGATATAGGAATCCATGTGTGGTTTTGACATCTGTTCGAGATGTAAGGATCCAATATGGTATTCGTATTCTATTCGAGTGACGAAGACTCGTGTGAAAGATGCTTAATGTAACTTCGACATCGAAAATGGATAAAGACAAAGTAGGCTGCACAATTTATGCTTTAGCTGACCCGTGTTAAGGTATTATCAACTCCATATCTAGAGATACTTATCGATTATTGGTCTGTAGGAGTTGATGATATTTGGTTCCATGTGGTTCATGTGTATGTTCTGGCGTGGGTCGCTGCGTTTACCTTGTGGTATATTTTCTCTAAAGATATACGGTGCATGGAAGGTGTTTTCTGATCCTTGTGAATGGAGATCCGCATTAGTTTACTGGAGGAATCTCCGTAGAAAATCCAATATGTAAACGTATCTTAGCAGTTTTAAATGTAACCTAAATATGTTGTGATGTCACCAATGCAAGCATCACATCTATTTGATATGATTATATCCTATACCCTAGACACTATTTATCATATCACTATATTAAACTTAATGAATGGTTTTCTTTTTAGGGATAACTGTACGAAAATCCGTATGGTCTCAATAGTTACTATTACATGTTGCATGTATCTCGGGTTCTCTCGTACCAGACTTATGTTTGACGCTTGATTTTTATTTTCCCTAAATTCCTCGCATACCATTTTGAATACACTATATCAGGTTTTATCTTGGATGCTTCAGAGTTCAGAAGATGAGTGAAAGGCTTCCATTATCTATCTATTTCTGTTGTTTTGTTTTAACCATGCATATTATCAGTGTTGTGAGGATAGTTAGTTATAACTGTCTAGGCAGATGATAGTACTTAGGCTTTATAACTCTAAAATTTCTGTATTCAGAGAAACCCTTTGTACTATGCTTTTGATATTATATATTATCGTTCTACTGTAAGATTCTAATGTTGTGTACTTTTTATTCCAGTTCTTTTCTTTTTTTTTTTATTTTACCTTAACTTTCTGACTTTCTAGAACTTGGGTGTTCGGCATACGAATAAATGAATGTATTTAATGTCGACATTCGAGGGTCGAAATGTCGGGTCGTTACATTTGGTATTGGAGCCCAAGGTTAACCGAACATCTTAGCTTTGGTTGGGTATGGCTCATTAGAGATAGGGTAAGCGACGTCTTAGAATGAGTCGAGTATATTACATATACGAAAGAGCGTATTTATAATTTTCTATAAACCTATTCCCCCTGCCATTTTTCAACTTTTCCTTAGGAATAACCTCTTTCTTTGAATAACTCTAGCCTTTTGTATCCTAAATATATTTTTTTATGTTCAGGTAGTACATCATGAGGACTAGAGTTGCCAATGCTCGAGGAGGTAGAGGTAGAGTTGGTCGGGGAGGTACTGTCACTAATGGTGGAAATCAAGCACCAAGAAATGCTGCTCCAATTAAGGAACCAAGGATGGATATTATGGAGGAGGTCGTGCAAGTCGAGCCTCGGGTGAATTTTGCTTCGCTCATGAGAGGTTGGGAGGTTAGAGGTTTAGTGGTATGGAGATGATCATAGAAGTCAAGACTTGGATTAAATTACCTGATTGTATATTTTGGGATATAGAGTCGTATGATGTGATGAAGCGTCGATTAGCATCACGACATCTGACGGACGCAGTCATGGATTGGTGGAGTTATATCGCTGCAGATATCCAAGAGAATAACTTCTCTTGGGCCTAATTTAAAGAGGGTTTTGAGAAGAAGTTTGTCCCGAAAGCTGGGAAGACTTTGTTATTTAGGAGCTTCCTCGATCTAAAGCAGGGGGCTAAGATAGTGGCGGAATATGATAACCGATTCATTGCCTTGTCTCGGTCGGGCCTAGTTTGGTAGAAACACTATTAAAGAGGAATGAGAAGTTCATCGTAGGTATGTGTCCGGTATTCAAGGGTAATATGACTAATCACATCATGGGGTCGTATGTGAATCTTGTGAACATGGGGTTGAGGGTTTGAGAACTTAGCGTCGAAGCCGTCTATTTTTGTATCCATTGGGAATAATAAGCGAAATTTTCAGCCACCGAGAGATTTTTGGGGTTGTTTTTCATAAGTGTGGACAGAAAGGGCACTTTGCTGTGAGTTATGGGTCAATTAAGGGAGAACCAATGGTGAAAGCACCACTAGTTAAGGCACCTATTGCTAAGGTAATGATGATAGATCCACAAATGGCCGAGCCACAGTTTGCACCAATGAGCTGCTACAACTGTCATTAGGCCAGTCAGAGAATATTCGTTGCTTCGTAAGGGAGAACAACCTCGAGCTTTTGTACTAGCTTCAACACCTTCCACTCATGCCGCTGCAAAGGAAAAGCAGGTTTTGGATGGTATTCTATCTATTTTTGGCATTCTTGTTCATGTCTTATTTGATATTTATGCTTCTCTTAATTTCATTTCTTGTACTCTTGTTGATAGATTTAACCTTGACCCAGTTATGGCTGTAGATTCTATTTGTGTGTCGAACACTATTGGGGGCTAGGCTAATCTAGATTTAACCTTGACCCAGTTATGGCTGTAGATTCTATTTGTGTGTCGAACACTATTGGGGGCTAGGCTAATCTAAGCATGGTTTGTTTAGGAGTTCCGATTTCTTTCTTCAAAAAACTCTTCTCTATCGATATATATGTTATGGGTTTTATGGGTTTTGATGTTCTACTTGGGATGAATTGGTTGTCTCGAAATAACGTAGTCTTGGATTGTGATAAGCGGACCGTGTTATTAAAGAAAGGGAGTGAGCTTCATACTTTATCTTGTGAAGAGCCTAGCTCCCTTATGACTAGTTTCCTTTAGTCTTTGGATGTGAAAGAGGAGGAGTTGGGTTCGATCCTTATTGTTAAGGAATTTGTGGATGTCTTCGAAGAGGACAGGTTTGCTACCTCATCGGAAGATTGAATTTCACATTGATTTGGTGAAGGATGTAAAGCATATCATATTACTGGTTCGTAGACTTGCACCAAAGGAAAAGTTGGAGCTAACAAATCAGGTTAGTGATTTGTTATAGAAGGGCTTCATCCGACCAAGTCTTTCGAGTTGGGTAGCACCCATCGTCTTTGCTACATAGGCGAACGGTTCCTTAAGATTGTGTGTAGATTATCGCGAGCTCAATAAGAGGACTGTTAGAAACAAGTATCCTTTGCTTAGGATAGATGACTTGTTTGATCGGCTCCATGGAGCTCGAGTCTTAGCTTGACCTTGCTATAGGGTTCCATCAGTTGAGAGTGGCAGAGAAGAGTGTACCCTTGACCGCTTTTGGATCCGACCAGTTTTATGAATAATTAGTTATAACGTTCAGCCTTCTAGCATATTTCATAGACCTAGTGAATCTGGATTTCCGAGATGTGTTGAATAAGTTTGTCCTTGTTTTTATCGATAATATTCTGGTCTATTCCAAGACCGAGGAGGAAAGTTCAAACCATCTAAGAATTGTTCTAGGAACACGAAGAGAGCATTTGTTGAAGGCTAAGTTCTCGAAGTGTCATTTTTGGCTTTTGGGAGTTAGGTTCTTCAGTCATGTTATTTCGCCAGAGGGTATTTCTACTGATCTTGCTAAGGTTGTGGCCATTCAGGACTGGAAGAGGCCGAAAGCGCAATTGATATTATAAGCTTTTTGGGTCTAGCAGGTTATTATAGGGGACTCATACGTAATTTCTCAAAGATTACCTCTCGCTTAATGAATTTAACAAAGAAATATGTCAAATTTGTATGGACCGATAAATGTGAGCAAGGATTCTTAGAGCTGAAGGAGAAGTTGACTAATGTTGATTTATGCCAGATGGAGGTAGGGTTTGACTGTTTACACTGATGTGTGTGGAACATGTCTGGGTGCTATGTTGATGCAGCATGTGAGGGTTATCGCTTATGCGAGTCGGCAGCTCAAATCACATGAAGTGAGGTACCCAACTCATGACTTGGAGTTGTTAGCGGTGGTGTTTGCGTTAAAGATGTGGAGGCATCATTTGCTAGGTGAAATTTTCGACTTATACACAAACCATAAGTCTTTGAAGTTTCTTTTTATGCAAAAGGACTTGAACATGAGGCAGCAAAGGTGGTTGGAGTTTCTTGTGGCCTATGATATGGATATTTTGTATACTTTAGGGAAAGCTAATGCTGTAGCTGATGCGCTCAATAGGAGGTATGTAGTTATGGTGAATGTTGAGTTTCGTCCGACTCTGATTAGTCATATCAAGGGGAATCAGCTTCGAGATCTTTATTTTGCTAGAACAGCTAAGAATGTAAGCAAGAATGAGGCATCAGAGAGGTGGTCGGGATTCTAGGTGGATAGCCGTGGCATTTTAAGAATGAACGGAAGGTTATGTGTCCCGAATGTTGATAGGATTAGGCAGGAAATTCATTTAGAGAGTCACCATTCTAGGTTGATGATACATCCTGGGGTCAATAAGATGTATCAAGATAAGAAGAGGACATTCTAGTAGGAGGGCATGAAGAGATGTTTCTATCTTTGTAAGAAGGTGTGCTAACTACCAATAGGTAAAAGGTAGTCATCAGAAGACGGCCGGATTGGTTCAACCACTTGAGATTTCAAAGTGGAAGTGGGAGCATATTTTTGTGGACTTCATTGATGGATTGCCTAGGTCGAGGAAGGGTAACAAAGGCATGTGGATTGTTGTGGATCAATTAACAAAGAGCGTGCACTTCTTACCTATTGAGACTACGAGGACAGCTTCTAGTTTGGCTAAGTTATATGTTATGGAGATCGTCAAGTTGCATGGTGTACCTTGTGATATCGTAAGTGATAGAGATCCAATATTCACAAGCTAGTTTTGGAAGGGTTTGCAAGAGGCATTAGAGACCGAGCTTATTTTTGAGTACCACTTACCATCCATAGAGAAATTGGCAAACGGAGAGGTGAATCGAGTGTTGGAGGACTTGCTTCTAGCATGCATTTTAGATTTTGGGGGTTCGTGGGAAGAACACTTACCACTGTTGAGTTTTCATACAACAATAGTTATTAGGCCAGTATCGGAATGACACCATTTGAAGCATTATATGGAAGGCCTTGCAAGTCTCCATCATGTTAGGTAGAACCTAGAGATCGTCTTATGCTTGGGCCGGATATGATTTGAGAGGCATCAGATAAGTTGTAAAGATTTGAAAATGATCAAGGAAGCGCGGAATTGACAAAAGAGCTATGCAAACGTGAGGTGTAGAGACTAGGAGTTCTCTGTTGGAGACTTTATGTTTTTAAAGGTTTCTCCGATGAGAAGTGTAGTCCGATTTAGAAGGGCTGGGAAGTTGGCTCCTCATTATATAGGATCATTCCCGATTCTTGATAGGATTGATACACTCGGATATAGAGTCGAGTCACCGATTAGGCTATCGAGTGTATACAATTTATTTCATGTATTGCGTCTGCGTAAGTTTGTGTATGATCCTTCGATGATAGTGGATGCATCACAACAAGATGACTTGGAGATTGAGCCAAATTTAGTTGTATAAAGACAGCCTATTTATATTGTTGATAGAGATATGAGGCAATTAAGGACTAAGGTTGTAAAGTTAGTCAAGGTACAATGGAGCGAGGATGCTCAGGATTGTACATGGGAAATAGAGGATGGGCTGAATAAGTCCTATCCGGATTTTTTCTTAGACTAGAATTTTCTTATCTTAGTTTTCTTTTGGGTTGCAGTTTAGTTGGTATATAGTTTCAGCAGTGCTATATATGTGAGAAATGCGGATTAAGGATCTTAAGCCTAGAATTAACACTAGAGGGGGTGTGAATAGTGTTTTAAGAAATTTGTTAATCTTTTTGAGTTTATCTAACTTTATTAACAATGTATACACTAATTAGACACAGATATGAACACAGAATCAAACATAGATGCAAATATAAAGTAAAAGCAGTGAAGGAAAGAACACACCGGATTTTATACTGGTTCGGAGTTA
The DNA here is from genome assembly GCA_030737815.1 of Allium fistulosum. NCBI lineage: Eukaryota > Viridiplantae > Streptophyta > Magnoliopsida > Asparagales > Amaryllidaceae > Allium > Allium fistulosum. The sequence goes on along the minus strand of CM060908.1, from coordinate 514,209,908 downwards.
CCCTACATCCAGTCCCATACAACTAAGTACGGATTTCCTTTCAAAAGCAATTCAACAATTACAACCCTCGATTTCAAGGCTACGAGGTATAACCTCCAGAATAACAATCCTCTGGGTAGAGATACTTGATTTACCGGGCAACAAGTTCACCCAATTGATTTCCAAGGCTACAATCACACCTTTTCTCGCTTGATTGATTTCAAAGAATTCTATAACTCTGAATAGCACTGAGAACCTTGTAGAGATAGTGATGTAGAATCAAACTAGAAGTAATCGAGTATGATTCGATGTTGATTTCGGCAGAGTAATGGTATGATTTTGTAATAAGAAATGTGGAAGATGAAGAGGAGTGAAAACTAGAAAAATATGATATAAAATTCGTTGAAACTGACCCTTATTTATAGAAAACCAACAGCCATGACCATTCATGAAGAGTTATGGCGAATAGACACTTCTTTTGAAATTTGAATTTGAACTTCAACTATCACTATGTCGACATACTACCTAGGGGCATGTCGACATCCCTCAGCCAAAAATGATAATTTGAATTTCTATAAAAACAATATTTATCTTATATAAAAACTATTTAAAACTTTATAAATATTGTAACAACCCGGGATTTCGGAATTTTTAATTATCGCCAAAATGACGATCAAATTGTTTGATTATTGCCATTGGAGTTTAAATCGTATTTAAATTCTTTTATAAATAGGTTAAGGGTTGGACGGGCTTTAAAAATTGTTTGGCCCATGTTTTAATTGTTGCCGAGATGGTTATAATATCGTTCTTTTCACCGACCCATTCATTTTTCGATTGCAACCCTAAACAAAATGAACGAAAATAAACATTGCGGCTTCATCTTCGTTCTCTCAGATCTGAGATTTAGGGCTTGTTCGAAGTGCCGTTTTTAATTCGATCGAATCAGTGGGTATTCGCGTGGAGCTTCGTCGATCGTTCATCCACTTGAGAACGTTCGGCTGCTTCAATTCGTCGAAGGGGGTTTCGTGCTTGGCTTCGATCAACTTAGTGATGCCACAACTTCAACTCGGAGCTGTTCGATCCTCGAATTCATGCTAAGGGAAACTAAGGTGAGTGACTTATATTCACTCACATCTAATACGACTTGAGTATTATGCCTCGACAGTTTGATTTCGTTTTGACATTGATTTTGAGATGTTCGTTTTCGTGGATAACCACTGTTCGTTTTTGGGTTCGACTTTGGCACTGTCTTGTTTAATGTCGGCTTTAACGTGAATTTTGTTTCAATGTTTAAGTGATATTGAGTTGCATTCACTGTCCTTACTGCTAGTTCATTAGTCATCACGGTTTCGAAATGATTTTTCCGAAGTTGATTTCTTTGGCTATCACGATTTTGATTTCTGGTATTTTGATTTCATGAATTTTCTTATGACCTCGGGCTTGACTTGGAACTTCATTAACCGGTACATTTGTTGTTGCTTGATCTCGTGCTGTCGAGCTTCGTTCGAACTTGCTACCACTATTTTGATACTTTGTCATTTTTGTGACTTCGTTCAATTGAAGTGATTTCGAGACTTTGACATGTCTATTTAAAACTGCTGCCTGATTTTGTTATAACAGTGACATGCTTTGAAATCTTCTCTGTTTTTTTTTTGAACTTGCTGTGCCACTTGCTGATGCTGATGCTGTTTCATTTGGTACAGATATGAATGTCTATACTTGTATTTAATATTGACCCTGGTTCACTAGTGCTCCCCTTGACTGGTTAACACATGCGTTGCCTTCATACTTTATTCTTGAACTTGATAGTTGGACCTGTAGAGTTTTATACTCTGTACTGTCTAGATTTCGTTTGAATACTCCTTCCACTAGCCTGGTTTTATGTGTGGTTAGTGATTCTGTAGCTTGTGAGTTGTATTCACTTGTGTTGAGTCATTTTGCTTGACTGTTGCATCATTTTGATGATAATGCTTCTCTGTTGACATGTGCTTTGCTCTTGATTCGGCCACGACACTGTCTTGGTTCGAACTGCTGCAGTTAGTCCATTGTTGTTTCACTGTTTACATGTAGTTGAGGTATTCTTCCAGTTGATCATTCCTTGTAGCTGTCTTGACCCTTGAGACAGTTTGCATACCTGTTCATGTAGTATTTGGGTTCACTGACCTATTGTAGTTGTTCATATGCCGGTTAGCTTGCATCTGCTTGTTATTGGTTGGGTTTGCTTGTGCACTTTACTACTATATGTGCACTGCGCTTCGAGTTGTGTAGTTGGTTCATCATGCATTGTCCCTTGGCATATTTGTAATGAGATGCACTATGGTTTCTCTGACCATTCTTGAACACGGCATAGTTGTAATCGTGAGCTGCATCCATGTGTTTACTGTGTTGCCGTATCTTGTGCTTATTGACATGTCTAGGTTCAGGTTTTGTGTAACGACCCGCATTTTTGACCGTTCAAGTCGACAAAACATACACACATGCCGACTCAAACAATCCAAAATACAGATAGTTATTGGGGTTAAATAAGAAAAGAAAAGAAAGAACAGAAACAAACTCAGAATCTCGCAGCGAAAGGAAAAAGATATAATAATAAAATAACAGTTCATGAAGCTGTTAAATAAATAAATTTGATTATTATTATACATCATAAATCAGAGTTACATACATATCACAGATAATACAACAATGCAGCGGAAAAAATAATACAGTAGTAGAATACAAATGATGTAATACCAAACTTCGTCTCCGTCCTCCAGAATAGATCTTCAACCTTATCTGAAATGCTCAAGCTGACCCGAACGTAATGAAAAGACAAAACACTCGAGTCAGGACTAAAATATCTCATGTAAGTTAAATCGAATAAGTAAATATGAGTGTTGACGGCGTCGGAGACGTTTACGGATTTTAGACACCTCCTATCCAGTGTTTAACGTGCGTGCATTAACTTAAGAGATGTTCGGGATTTCCATCTCCTAAGGATCTGTTAAACTATCTACTATATAATAGAATACGCTATATACAATAATGTCTATCATAAAGTAAAATATCAAACTAGCGTTAAGCCATGGCCCATTCCACCCTTAACACATTTTTATTCCCAAAAGCATATACAAGACCGTAGTTTCCCCAAAACCGGAAGTCGCCAGAGGGCAATCCATATACTAAAGGTACAAACCAAAATCGTAGTGGTCGCAAATAGGATAATCAGTATGACAAGGTACATGAGGCAATACCAACTAGGATACTAGTAGTTGCGTGATCCGGACTGATGTTGGGCATAGCAGCTACTACCCCAACACCACGAAACAACACTCCCAAAATCGAGGGGTGCACCCAAATCGAATCACAAAAGTAATAGACATGGTATCGAAGGAGTGTGTCCGCTATAGATGGCGATCCTCAATGGCTCGGCGCGGCTCCTGTTTTAGTCATGTCAGGGGTCATCCAATATCGTTCTCTTTCTTCAGTCAACACGTTCATCAAACCATCCACTTCATTCTGGATCAACACTCCGCGAATATAGTTATTAAAGTGGTTTTCGGTATCGACAGAGAGTATGTCCATATCCGATCCCGGTCTCTTTAATAACTACGTTATATTTTTCACACCGGTTGGATCTTTTACATTTTCAAAATCAATTCATAATTGATTATCAAAAATATCATATTCGCTTCAAAGATCAAATCCATTTCAAAATCATCATATCTACTCAAAATATACGATTTCATTTCAAAAATCATTTTCGCCTCAATATCTCATTTCAATTTCAAAATCGTATCACATTCCAAAGTTATACCGCTTTCAAAATCATAAGTCTTTTGAAATCAAAACACTTTGGAAATCAAAACCTTGAAATTCATAACACTTTGAAATCCTAACACTTTCCATAAACTCGAATTCCAAAATTAAATTTTAACCAAATCTCAAATCATCAATTTCAACTCGATTCAGCTTCTCAATAAGCCATTTCAAATTATCAATTTCAAATTATCAATTTCAAATACATATTTGAACCACCAAATAAGCCATTTCAATTTCATTATATTTCAAAGCTTTAAATATTCACATTTCAAAACAGTTCATATATTTATATAAGCATATAAGATTCGCTTTTAAAACCATTTCGTATTCAAATTAGAATATACTTTAAATTAAACATTCGTAATAAGTAATTTACTTAATTTCTAGAACAATTCCAATTCAATAAACTTAGATTAATATTCGGATTTCAAGAATTCATTTAAGTATTACATTGCAAATAAATTTCAGTTTGTTAACTCCCTTTTAGCAACGACCTACGAGTTAAGAAATGAACGACTCAGATTATGCCACGACTTATAAGAAGCCAACGAGTTAAAAAGCCTAAAACCTAAGTGTACTCAACGACTTACGACTTAGCTGCTGAAAGAGAATCTACGGCTTGAACGACTTACGACCTACCAGGTTAGGGAGCTACGACCTAAGAGAGTCTACAACCTAACTGCTGAAGGTAACTTCGCGACCTAGCAGTGTTGCGACCTAAAGACTTCACGACCTAGCAATGTTGCGACCTAAAGACTTCGCGACCTAGCAATGTCGCGACCTAAAGACTTCGCGACCTAGCAATGTCGCGACCTAAAGACTTCGCGACCTAGCAGTGTTGCAACCTAAAGACTACGACTTAAGAAGGTTCCGACCTAATGGGTTACAACTTAGCTTAAGTCGTTCATGACTTATAGCTCCAGTTCCTAAAGACTTAAGAAGTATACGACTTAACAGTCTACGACTCAACAGGCCACGACTTAACAGTTTATGACTTAGTGGGTGTACGACTTAAGAGCTTCATAGCCTATGACTCATGGTCCTAACGACTCAACGAGTTAAGCTATCTACAACTTAAAGAAAGGGGTTCCGACTTAACGACTCAGCGAGTTAAGGCCTACACGACTCAAGAAGATGTTACGACTTATAGGACCTACGACTTAAGGAACTCATGACTTGGCTTAAGTCGTCCACGACCTAAAAGCTACGAGGTTAAAGTACAGAGCCCATGCCTATACTACCTGTCTGATAAGTCGGCCACGACTTAACACTTCGAAGACAAAGCCACAAGATGAGCCCAGAACAACCCAATCCCTTAACTCGTCACCGATTTACCCTAAGTCGGCTACGACTTAGGACTTAGGAAAATTTCCAGAGTCCAAATCAGCTCCTATAAATACCCCACCACTTCCAACATAACGTGGACTTTTGGCCATTCATTTCTTCAAGCGCCATTACTCTATCGAAGTCTCCACTCATTCAACAATCAAAGATCTTCAAGCATTCGAGACGCTACAACAATCTTCGAGAAGAACTCCTTACATCCAACACGGATTCATCGAGTTTCATCATCAAAGATTGAGCTAGTAGTCAAGAGTGCTTTCGTGATCAAGTTGTATTATATTTTGAAGGATATTGTATCAAATTGTAACTGAATCAGCAATAAAAGTTTATAAAGTGGACGTAGGCTCAATTACGAGCCGAACCACTATAAACCTGTTGTTCATTTACTGCTTTTCTGCTATTTTCAGCTTATATTCTGTTCCCGTACCAACGGGTGGTGCTTTCACGATTCTATTACACACACCAGGTGTTAGCGTTCACTTTTTAGCGTTAACATTTTGGTGCTTTCACTGAGAATTGAACTCAGGCGATCATCCACCGTTGCTTCGCAAAGATTCATAAAAAGAACCTCTCTTAAAAACCAGATCCGAAATAATGGCTCCTGGAAGAAGGGGTAGACCTATCAGATCCGGAAATGCTCACGAAGGGACTTCCGCTTCCCCAACAACAGACCAAGCAACTCCAACCGTTGGAGTCACCAGGGCTGAATTGGATGATGCAGTTTCTGGATTATACCAACAGATTGAAACCCAAAACGCTTTGATGATGGATAGATTAACTGCTCTGCTCGGGGCAAATCGTCAACCAGAAAACCATCAAACTACTCTTCCTGAAATGCCACCTTTCCAAGCTGATGGTTCTATGCCGCAACCAACTTGTCATGAACATATGCCCGGGCAAACTTCCGAGGGAAGAACTAATGCTTGCCCGGAGGTGTCTTTGAACAATAAAGAGTACCTGTCTGAAATGGTTGGCCGCATCATGAAAGAGAGCATGCAAAGGGAAGAGGATGAGGCTGACTGGGGATTCGCGCCAAGCAGAACTCCATTTACTGAAAGGATCCTGAGAGCGGAGTTTCCAAGGAAATTTGCACCTCCTACTATCCAAGCCTATAGGGGAACCAGTGACCCTAATCATTTCCTATACAAGTACGATTGGCATATGACCGGTGCAAGAGCATCAGACGAGATCAAGTGTCGATACCTTCCAGTATACCTGGAAGGTGTGGCTTTACTTTGGATCACAAAGCTTCCAGTTCGGTCTGTAGATAAGTTCTCCGACTTAACGCAAAAGTTTAAAGAACAGTTCAGATTGTATGCTTCAAAAGCTAAGGATATAATGTCACTGTCTAACCTTGAACAAGCGCCCGGAGAATCAATCAAATCTTTCTTGAGCCGTTTCAATATAGCCTTAGCCGAAGTAGAAAATGCGGAACCACGCATGATCCTGACTTACTTGATGCGAGCCATTGATAATTCGAGTAAATTTGGAATATGGCTAAAGATGAAGGAACCGAACTCACTTGATAAATTTTATAAAAAGGCCGACGAGTTCATTCGCCTTGAAAGCCTTTCTACGACATCGAAAGTGGTTGCTGCCCAAACTAATAATAACAATGTCCCATCTAATAAAAGAGAATCTGAAAGTAAGAAAAGGGAGAATGAAGGAGGAAAGAGCCAGGGAAATGAGAAGAAACCTCGCCGCTTTAATCCTTCGGATTATACTCCTTTAACTGATACACCAAGAAATATCTTTTTTGCAACAAAGGACGTTGTCAGGTATCCTAAGCCACCTGAGATGACGAGAGGTGCAAAGCGTAATGGAAAATTCTGCCAATTTCATAATCAACCTGGCCATGACACTGACCAATGTCGCCAAATAAAGAATGTGATTGAAGAATTGCTGGAGCAGGGTAAACTCCAACAATACGTTAAGAGAAGCAGAGTCGCTCCAACCTCATCCACTCGGGATCAACAACATCCTACCCATCAATCCGATTCTCTCAACAACACTACAGTGCAAGATTAAGAAAAGCTTGTCATTAATGTTGTCACAGGAAGTCCACACCCAGCAGGCAGAAGTTGGGACGACTGCTAATGGTCCACAAAACTGCAACTGGGGCATCTTTCACTTTCTCTGGCATATAAATCCGAAGCTGCAAATCTAGCACAAATGGAAATCTAGCTTGGAGATTCTGAAACAACAATAACTAGCATCCATTTTTTACTTAGCAGCATTGCTTGAATTTGTAAAAACGATAATGGATGTGTGACTTCTGCATTGTAAACCGCTGAGAAATCAGCGTGACTGAATAATGAAAAACTATGCATTCTGTGTTTTCTATTATAAAATGCCTGTTATATTTCGATGTGTAAATACTCTAAATGTATTGCTAAAATGTCGATCTAATATTGCAGGTCATTAAAGCAAAGCTCACCCATCGCAAAGCTAAGCGAGCCTTACAAATCATTTATTAAAGCAAATACCAAGCAACAAAAAATTCCATATTCAAATCCTATACAAGAAGAACCTCACATGAAAAGTTGGCAACTTCACTGGGGCAAGCCTTCATTAACCGGTTGCGATTGTCAATATGAACAGACATCCAGCTAGGTAACTCGCGTTTGTCCCATGAAGTTATTCAACAGTGAAGTCCACTTCTTCGGATAAGGCAATTTACTTACAAAAGGAACGAAGATACGCTTGGAAATGATAATAAAAGATCGCTAATGGGCAGATGATGGGAGAACATGGCCAAGCAAGCATGGAAGCAACCAAAAGGAATTTTGCTCCTCAATAAAAGGGCCGGTAGAACCACCGAAGGGACACCTTCCCAAGCAGAAGGAACAGGGCCCTTGCTAACTGATCGTGATGCATCCGATCAGGCAGCTTGCGTCCGTCCCGTGAATCTACTCGCCCCTGAGAAGCAACCTTCCTGGCACACCAACCAACCGATGCTCCTTCCCAAAGGTCAACAAAGCCCTCTAATGAGGCACGCCAATAAATAAAAGTGCTTCTCTCAATAACAAGATTGGTGGAACCACCGGAGGGGCACCTTCCCAAGCTGAAGGAACAGGGCCCTTGTTAATTGATTATGATCGTTTGTGCAAACGAACATCCAATCAAGCAACTTGCGTCCGCCCCGTGGATCCACTCAACCATGAGAAAGTAACTTCCAGGCAATTTCAAGACCTCTTCGGAGGCAAAAAGCCCTTTTCGGAGGCACATTTCACCCGTGTAGAAGTGCAAAATGCTTCTCTTCGGAGACCCACTTCACCAGTGATGAAATGCTAAAAAGCCCTTTTCGGAGGCACATTTCACCCGTGTAGAAGTGCAAAATGCTTCTCTTCGGAGACCCACTTCACCAGTGATGAAATGCTAAAAAGCCCTTTTCGGAGGCACATTTCACCCGTGTAGAAGTGCAAAATGCTTCTCTTCGGAGACCCACTTCACCAGAGCTGAAATGCCAAAATTGCTTCTCTTCGGAGACCAAAATTGCTTCTCTTCGGAGACCAAAATTGCTTCTCTTCGGAGACCAAAATTGCTTCCCTTCGGAGACCAAAATTGCTTCTCTTCGGAGACCAAAATTGCTTCTCTTCGGAGACCAAAATTGCTTCTCTTCGGAGACAAAAAACGCTTCTCTTCAGAGACCAAAAGACCTCTTCAAAGGCGTACTTCACCTTGCTTGAAGTACCAAAAATAAACCCTTTACTGGGGCACGAAATCAAAACCTTCTTTAGAAGCTCATTTCACTGTGCAGGAAAATTCACTTTTTAACAAATAAAAGTGATCATTCCCAAAAGTTGAAGTGTTCTTCAGGAAGAAAGAGAAAGTAAAAACTTCTCTAAAGACGAGATATACTCTATTAAAAGCAGAATGATTCTTCCCTTAAAAGTGGAGTAGTTATTCTATGAAATAAGAGTATCAATCTTGAAGAAGCTAGAAATGTTGCAATGCACTTGCGGTATGGGGGCAACACTATACGATTCAGTTACATGAATAAAGTAATATGCAAGCAACATACCGCGAGTTCATTACAATATCGTGAAAAATAGATATGGAATAAATGCATTCTGAAAAATCAGATAAAGAATCATTTTTTCTACACTAAAAAAGAAGAAGAGAAAAACAGATGCATTCTCACATACACAAGAATTTGTACAAGTAAAATAGCTATTTTATTCAATATTATGGAAGCTTTTTACATTGTGCAGATTACAAAAAGGAGCGGAGATCGGTATCCGCACAATCTCCGGTCAATACAAAAAGCAGAAAAGACAAAATCAGACTCATTTCTCCTTCTTCCCACCCTTGGAGCTTTTACCCGGCCTGGTAATTAGTTTCGTAGGCCGTATCGGAGAAGAAGGAGAAAGAGACTCAGCCGGATCGATCTCTGCTTCATCCCCAGCAGCAGAAGAACTTTTCTTTCCTTTCTTCGAAGCCACACGTTTCCCCTTCTTCTTGGAAGAAGACTCACTCCCCGGAGCAAGAAATGTAGAGAGCTTTGTGTCGTAGTCAAAAGACCGCTCCGGGGTCTTCTCGCTATCTTCTAGATCTTCTGCTTTCCGTTCCTCGGTAGCAGGTGGTTCGTCCAAACCTTGAAGGGCTGCTATCGGTTCTTCCTGTGAACCTGGTTGAGAAGCTGGAAGAGGAGTAACTTGAGAAGGAGAAGGAACGGCAGCTGAAGAAGGAAGAATTGGTGCAGTTTCCGGCACGTCTGCTGCATAATAAAAGAAATCAAAATCAGTATTCTCTGAAAAAAATGAAGACCGTGAATCGTCAAAGCTTAAGTGATAAGTAAGAGGTTCGTCGAACTCGGTTAAGTCAAATAAGCGATTCACTGAATTCGTCTCGTCAAAGTTACCTGGAGAAGCCGGTTTAGCGAGATCAATCTCAAATTCTCGAGCCTGGAAGTCCTTCATTGCCTCTTCCTCTTTAGGAGTGGTTACAGTTTCTTTGTCAACCTTAGCGGGAGGCGTGGAATGAGAACTAGAGCCAGTAATATCCGCGTAAGCTAAAGCCGAAGTATAAGCAGGAGCAATAGGAGGTATTTCTCTCTCAGGAAGCTTCTCTCCCGTCGCCTCGGCCCGCACTCGGATAAGCTGCTCTTTTCCTTTGGCAAGGGCAGCGCGGTCGCTCTCACCTAAGTAGGTAGCTTGAAGATCTGCTTCAGCATAACCGGCACCGACAAACAAGTCAATGATTGCCTCCCATACTTCCGCTAAGGTGACTTCATATTCTGGTCCCAAAAATGAAAGACTCCCACGCCCCAGGACGCAATGCATATAAAAGTCGAATAAAGTCGCGTCAATGGTGGCTTTGGTTGCCTTTTGGGATTCTTCAGCCACAGCCTTACCAGAGAGACCTTCATCACGCTCTCTTTCAGCTTTCAATAACTGGGATTGCAGCCTCGCAATTTCTAAGTCTCGAGAGCTGATTTTCTCCTGAAGTTGAGCAGCGTCATCACGATATTTTCTAGTAACATGCTGTTCTGCTTCAAGTTTTACTTCAGTATCTCGTTGAGCAGCATGGGCGTCTCGAACTTGTTTTTGAAGCATTTCTTCTTTCTGAGAATAAGAAGTGGAAGAAGTGGCAAGCTCATTTTTGAGTCTTTCAACTTCAGCTTCGAGCTTCCCATAACCATCGCTAATGCTTTTCATCTCCGCATCATGCTGCTTACGCCATTTGTCCCATTCTGATTTATCGTTCTCCATGGTCATCATCGCCTCAAGGTTCATATGGTTGACCCTTTGAAGTTCATCAACCAGCTTCTGCCATCCAGACATTCTTTCAATGTCAAGCTTGACGGCATCGACATTTCTCAGCATCGCCTGCTTATCAATGGGAACCAAATCTAAGTCAAAACGGACTCCTCTTAAACACCAATTTGGAAATCAGCTCTGAAGTGTGGGAGGCCCGTCCCCGGCTTGATATTGAGGCCTATTAATAATTTCCTGGATGTCAGACTCCTTAAGGGTAGGAGAACCGGACGATGTATTAGGAGGAATAGAAGCGGTAGTCTTTTCCGAGATATTAGACGTGTCTTTCTCACCAAGTCTGATCCGTTTGCTGGAATCATCGGAAGTATGACTCTTCCCCTTATCGTCATAAGATTTCCTCTTGTAAGGATCGTCGCTTTTGCTTGAAGAGTCACGTCGCTCGTCTCTACTCCCATAGTGCTCTTCATCTTCTCTCCGACGACGTTCTTCATGAGCTCGCCTTTCGTGAGACTTTCTAGCAGCTCTTTCCTCATCAGTTTCCTTCGGAGCGCCGATATAACTCCTAAAGTCATAAGCATCGCGGCTTCCGTGATGCTGGAATTTGTCAAAGTAAGAGCCACTTCGCCCCATTGTAGAACCTGAAATTGAAAAAGAAAGGCAAGTCTTAGAAATTTTCAAATTAAAGGAGCTAAGTGCATATAAATGCCAAAATCCTAAGTGTGTGTGGTGTGTGGGCTATGCGCGTCGAACTACAAACCACTTTTTTGTGTGGGAATGGTGACGGCTTGTATAGAAGGCGTTGTAGTTTGTTGCAAAGAAGAAGTTGCTTCGATGACAGAAGAGATCGCTTTAGAGGCGTCATCTTTAAAGAGCTCCTGAGAGGTTATCATGATGTCGCTCAGACTGTCAAAAGTATCATCGCCATGGTGCATGGGAGAATTATCTTTTTCAACTTCCACCTCAGCCGTCTTTTCAAAAGTGTGAAGATTTTCCTCCTCTTCAATAACCGGGGCAAGTGCTAACTTACTGGACGACCCCGCAATGTCAGTAAGAGTAGAACACTTTACCAATGAAGTCTCAACGGTAAGTTCTTTCGGTGAAGGTTCTTTAGCAGAAACGGGGGCATCTGACTCCTCAGCTGGAGAATCAGGGACTTCATGTGACTGAGTGGAGCGGGAAGGATGTAAGAGTCCAAATTCATGGAGGAACTCATCTTTCAATAAAAATTGAACACTCCTTTCCTCAACCGGCACAGCCATAAGCCTCTCGAAGGTAGTTTTGTGACGAGGTTCCCTAGAGGGGGGAGGGAGCGCTGAAACAGTAGAAAAAGAAGTTAACACTTGACAATTTGGACTTCGAAGAATTTAGAAAAAACAGGGAAAAGATAGATAGTCGTACTTCCCACTCTCCAAATGGCGTAAAATGCCAGGGGACAACGAACAAAGAAAAATTGGCTCAGAAACCCAGGAACGCTTTCGGGAAGACCAATAATCAGTTTATGGTTCCTGGCACTCCTTACAACTGTGATAGAGGGATGGTCTTTGTTCTTTGCAAATGAGCACAGGAAGCAAATTTCTCCAAAACTGGGAAAACGGTCCAGCGTTCTCCTAAAAAGCACACACAGTCCCAGCAGGATGGCGTAGTCATTAGGGTGTAGTTGAAAAGGGGAGATAGATAATCGAAGGAGAAGTTCTCGAAGACAGTCATTAAATGGGGGAATCGCTCCACTCAAGCACATTTGGCGGTTCACTGCGACAAAGCCGTGGGGCGGCCTATCAGCAGTGTCATTTACTCCAGGGAGCAAAGCGTCAGATTCAGCAATGCCAAACTGGGTGCATAGTTGACGGAAGACTTTATGACTCAGAGTGGTAGGAGTCCTTTCCGGGGGATCATTCAACGGGGTAGCAATTGGAAAAGCTTCTCCAGCTGGTTCCGAGTCTTCTTGATGAGATGCCATTCTACACAATCAGCTGAATATTCAAAAGTGAAGGTGCACGTTTCCTAATAGTGTGAAGTGCTGTGCAAAACTAATGAAAACAAGGAAAAGCAAGTATAACTGGAATTAAACTAACTAACAATCAGTCGTTTACGAGATTTCAGAACTTGTTAATACTCAAGTGCAGTGTTAATGCAGACAAATCAGTTTTAGTTTACCATTACGATTTTGCTTTAATACTTCACTTGAATTGGTTATTGTATAGCATTTCACTCATACAGTTCATTTAATTTAATTTTTTCTTTATCAACTAATCTGTCATTCGATGTGGGCGGTCAGTGGCAGTATATTCGTCCCAGTATTCTGTGAATGTTGTGTTAAGCAGGTTATTAGCATTAAAGTCAAGAGAGTGTGAGAGGAAACACAACATAGTTCAAATTCAAGAGTCCAGCCAACTTCTGTGCAAGTTCATCTAAGTCTTAAGTCGTTTAACGACCTATCGTAGGTCGGGGCTTTTAGGTCGTATTGTGCGAGTCAAGATGTTCAAGGCATGTTCTCTTAAGTCAGATCATTCAAGTCCAAGAATTCGAAGTCATGGAGTTTAAGTTATTAAGTCGTTCAAATGAGTTCGCGAGTTACGAGTTAAGGGCTATCTCATCCACGACCTAGTCATTCAGATGTGCTCGCAAGTTAAGGGTTTAAATGCTAACTCGTCAACGATCCATGAGACTGCAACAAGATAGGTCGTTAACTTTTTAGGCCGTAAGCCACACAAAAGAAAAGTCTTGTCCTAGCTCGGCAACGACCTAAACCTAATGCTGCAGTAGGCAACCAGAAGAGTTAAATCGCGCGCGATCCAAGCTACGAAAGTGTTAGGTCGTTCTCAAGGGATCTCGAGCTATCTCCTACTCGAACCAAAGCATCAGTTCCTCTCCTCAAATTCTTTCCTCTACTAAGAATCCCATTCCTCATAATTCTCCAACCCGATAATGGCCTCTTCATCCCTTCTAAGATCACGAATCAGCAAACCCAATGCACTGAAACTCTTCCCCTTCTTCTTGCAAAATCACCGAAAGCCAAATCGAACCATTTCGATTTCCTCGGCGATCAATTGAAACAAAAATCGTGAAGCAAGGCATAAGGTAAGTGGAATTCATAGTTCGGTGATAGCCGAGGATTGATTAGAGAATGGGATCACTTACGCAATACGAAATTGAAGATGTCTGGCGATCGAGTAATTGAATTTGTCTGAGAAGAACTTGAATGCTCGCAAATGATGGAATGAAACAGGTAAAGGAGAAGAAGGAACGACCTAAGCTATTTATACCCTGGGACAGTGAAAGGTGAATCGACACATCCGACTTATGACTTATACTAAGTCGTTCGCGACCTACGACTCATCTTAAGTCGATCACGATTTAGCGCACTCATCAAGAAGCGAGCTAAGGAAATCGAAGCACACGACTTACGACTTAAGGCGTGTACTTCGAGGGGCAAATGTTAACTCCCTTTTAGCAACGACCTACGAGTTAAGAAATGAACGACTCAGATTATGCCACGACTTATAAGAAGCCAACGAGTTAAAAAGCCTAAAACCTAAGTGTACTCAACGACTTACGACTTAGCTGCTGAAAGAGAATCTACGGCTTGAACGACTTACGACCTACCAGGTTAGGGAGCTACGACCTAAGAGAGTCTACGACCTAACTGCTGAAGGTAACTTCGCGACCTAGCAGTGTTGCGACCTAAAGACTTCGCGACCTAGCAATGTCGCGACCTAAAGACTTCGCGACCTAGCAATGTCGCGACCTAAAGACTTCGCGACCTAGCAGTGTTGCAACCTAAAGACTACGACTTAAGAAGGTTCCGACCTAATGGGTTACAACTTAGCTTAAGTCGTTCATGACTTATAGCTCCAGTTCCTAAAGACTTAAGAAGTATACGACTTAACAGTCTACGACTCAACAGGCCACGACTTAACAGTTTACGACTTAATGGGTGTACGACTTAAGAGCTTCACAGCCTACGACTCATGGTCCTAACGACTCAACGAGTTAAGCTATCTACAACTTAAAGAAAGGGGTTCCGACTTAACGACTCAGCGAGTTAAGGCCTACACGACTCAAGAAGATGTTACGACTTAAAGGACCTACGACTTAAGGAACTCATGACTTGGCTTAAGTCGTCCATGACCTAAAAGCTACGAGGTTAAAGTCCAGAGCCCATGCCTATACTACCTGTCTGATAAGTCGGCCACGACTTAACACTTCGAAGACAAAGCCACAAGATGAGCCCAGAACAACCCAATCCCTTAACTCGTCACTGATTTACCCTAAGTCGGCTACGACTTAGGACTTAGGGAAATTTCCAAAGTCCAAATCAGCTCCTATAAATACCCCACCACTTCCAACATAACGTGGACTTTTGGCCATTCATTTCTTCAAGCGCCATTACTCTGTCGAAGTCTCCACTCATTCAACAATCAAAGATCTTCAAGCATTCGAGACGCTACAACAATCTTCGAGAAGAACTCCTTACATCCAACACGGATTCATCGAGTTTCATCATCAAAGATTGAGCTAGTAGTCAAGAGTGCTTTCGTGATCAAGTTGTATTATATTTTGAAGGATATTGTATCAAATTGTAACCGAATCAGCAATAAAAGATTATAAAGTGGACGTAGGCTAAATTACGGGCCGAACCACTATAAACCTGTTGTTCATTTACTGCTTTTCTGCTATTTTCAGCTTATATTCTGTTCCCGTACCAACGGGTGGTGCTTTCACGATTCTATTACACACACCGGGTGTTAGCGTTCACTTTTTAGCGTTAACACAGTTCAAATCCTATTCAAATCAATTTTATCTTCAAATTTAATTCAATAGTTTCAATTTAGTTCAATTCACAAATTTCTTTAAATTTCAATTCAATTCCAAATTAATTGAATCTCAATTTCAAATAAATTTTCAATTCCAAACTCAAAGTTGAAATATCATTTCATATAAATTTACTTAGAAATAGTCAGAGTTCGATTAAAAGTCCAATCTTTTAAAACAAACCAACTTTCGAAAATTTACGCCGTATTTAAAATTTTCTTAAAAATCTAAACTTCGAATAATTAAACAATTTCATTTACCAAGTTTAAATTCCAACATTTCGAGCTTCAATTCAAAATAATTCAATTTCC
This sequence comes from Allium fistulosum, assembly GCA_030737815.1. Lineage (NCBI taxonomy): Eukaryota > Viridiplantae > Streptophyta > Magnoliopsida > Asparagales > Amaryllidaceae > Allium > Allium fistulosum. Next base: position 514,193,941 of record CM060908.1, on the reverse strand, counting down.
ATAAATTGGATTTTTCCTTAAAATCAATTCATTTAAATAATTTCAAAACAACTTTTAAAATCATTTAATTTAACAAACCCGGTGTTCGTATATAATTTTCTAACCTATGGCCAAGTGGATAATTATTTCAATTTAAATTTCAAGGATGGATATATATCATTTCAATCCAAAAAGATGTCATAGGTATATCATTTCAACCTATTCCTTAATTTATTCGAAATGATTCAGTTTACAATTTTATCTGCAATAGACAATATACATGATGATAGCGTGATATATCAAAATAAATAAACAACCAATATCGACCAATAGCATCCATCACAACCAATTAACCATAAAGCCAATAACATTCACAACAATTTTATAATTATCAATATCGAGTAATATACTGCCAATTTAAATTTATTTTAACGGTCAATTTAAATTCTATCAATTAATTCATATACCATTTTAAATGACAATTAAACCTACCAAACAATAGCCAATACATTTCATATCACTTTAGAATAAAAATATAACTAATCATAAAATTATTTCAGTCAATTGTGAGCGTATAAACACTCACCTTAGTTTTCAATTTCAAATCAAATCGAACGACGTTCGATTTAACCTGAAATTTTAGTTAGCTTCAAACGTCTCCAAATCAATTCCACGACGTAGAGCTCGTCACCACGATTCCAACACAAAAATTTTCGTCCGATTCTGATAACATATAGATGAGATATGAGTTTTACAAGATTGCATATATATATTTATAATTTAAAACAAATTTCCTTTTTTTTCTTACCCACAGAAAATCACAGCCGTAGATCTAAGATCCAGAAAATCATAGCCGCTCACAAAGCTTCCCTTCCAAACGCATACAGGCAAAGTCGAACACGAAGAAACCCAATACACGCAACCCTCAACCGATCGCTGCTCCTCCACCCTTCACCTCGACTTCGATCGGAGACCACCACCAAACGCGTCTCAGCCCACTCGACCCCCGTGCCACGAGCAGTATCGCCACGCGTCCCCTTTTCTTCGAAAAATGCGAACAAACGTACCACCTACTCGAGCAATTTCAGGCCTCAGCCTTGACTCGTTCACGATCTCAACCGTATGGATACGATCGTCTCGATGAGTTCTTCGATCTTCGTGTAGGAAGTTTTCGAAAATATTTATTTGATCCAGAGATAATTGAGGAACAAAATGGGACAATTTTGGCTATTAAAACAAAACAAACGGCGGCCACGAATGAGATTAGGGTTTCACTCTGAACGTAAATATATATACGTATTATAACATTATTTTATTAATATATTCAACTTCCTGAACGAACTCGAAAATAGACGTGCTGACAGGCGTTCGTAAGGTTTTACCCGCCTTCCGAACACAATGGAACGTGCTTCAGAGGCTAATTCGATCGTCTGTGTGAGTTATGGAAATAAACGATCGCTTAAACCGATTAAATGAATTTCTAAATGTTTTCAGCTGCCATGGTCAAATGGCAATTCCCATTGCTACGAAATTTGAAATTCGATAATAACATACTATTACGGATCCAATGGAACTGGTTTCGTCGAATTCTGAGACAGTTGTAAAAATGGCTATTTCTACTGTTTAAATTCAATATAAAATTCCCAATTTTAAATTATTAACTTTTAAATCAAATTTCAAGTGTTCACAAATTCCATTTTTAATTTCACAATAATTTACAATCTTTTACAATGCAGTTTTCCATTATAAATCCAGTATAAAAGATTACATTAGATTCAGCGTTTAATTATATTGTAATTCAAATTCAAGTTATTTAATTCCAATTGAACTCTTTTATTTCGATTTACACTTTCATTATATTTACTTATACATTATTATCAATAGTTTATAATTCATTTACTTTCATTTTCTTCAGCTATCATCTTATTTAAATTCACAGTAATATTAAATTACATTCATTTACGTTGATTTTAATATTATAACCTCAATATTAAATGTAACATTTTATTTATTTCGTTGTTTACAATCAAATTAAATTTGTTTCAATTACTTGTTACACTCAAATTTAAATCTTTACTTACGTTCAATTACCAGTTAACATCTTTATCAAATTACAGTTTCAGTTATTATTTGATTTCAATCAACTGTAATATTAAGTTACATTTATTTATATTAGTTTCAATAACATAAACTTCCACTATTAAATCTACCATTTTATTTATTCTTTGTTTACAATCATAACCAATTTGGTTTACAATCAAATTCAATTCATTATTTACATTCAATACAAATTAACATCCATATTTAATTTACAAATAAGTTATTTCAGAATTCAGTTTTGTATTTTAACTAGTAATTCACATTTAATCAACACAAAATTTTATTTCCTTCGGATTTTTATTCAAAATTTTTATTTTAATTTGTATTTTTAAAGTGTTAAAAATACGGGTCGTTACATTCTCCCCCACTTAAAACTTTTCATCCTTGAAAAGGAACGGAGAAGGGGAAACCATTATTTAGATATAATTCATTCAAAATATTCGACTTATTTGCAAAATTTAGCTATAGGATTTTTAAAATCTCAAAATTTTCTAACTCCCAGATTTTTGAAAATTTTTGGCAGCACCTCCTTTGCGCGGCTAGGACCGAAAAATTTCACAGTGGTAATAATTTCATGATATACATCTCATTACAAGAATGAGGCATCCCAAAACATGGGGAACACAATAATATACCACAACATAAACTGTAATCCGAGAACGTACCTTTTATTAAGCGTTTATTAGCATTTTAACTTACATTTTGCATTTAGCGCAGAAGCGAGCTCCACAAGCGAAGCGCAACCCTTTGCTACCTACTAAAATACTCAACAACCCAGTGAGAATCATGCATATGAAAATAGATCGATATGCTTAGCATATACAACACATATATAACGTGTTTAACTTCAAACTGAAAATTTTAAATTCAGGAGAGCGAACAAATCCCAGTTTTTGGTCACCCAAAAGATAAAATTTTAAAATGGAATCTGAATAAAAGTTGTTGCATTCGTTTCAGGCTTTCCGGAATGTCCAAAATCATCAAATTCTGACCATCTGTTCAAAAGTTACAGCCATTTTACTAAATGGATACGCCTCAGCCTAGGCAATGAATTGCGCAGGTCAGCGACGTTCACTCCCCTTTTCGACCATCTAAATGACAGAAAAACACAAAATATTTAACAAAAAAGTTTTAGCTTAAGTTCTAAGCTTTCCATAAAGGGCAAGATCATCAAAATCCGATAAACCAGTAAAAAGTTAAGGTGAAAATACTAAGGGTATATGCTACTGATTTTGCTTCCTTTTACACAGGCCAGCGACTAATATTGGTGTTTTAAGCCTAGTGGATGAAGGTATTTACCAAAACATCCTAAACAAAAGATGTAGCACAATTTCTAGGTTTTCCGAAAAGTCCAAGATCGTCAAATTCCGTTCAACCCTTTAAAAGTTATGGTTGTTTTTGTTTCAGCATATATTGGACAATTTTGGATTTTTCCAAAAATTTGCTTTTTTTTATATCAAAGTACAAACCATCAACTTCAAATTTTCTAAAGAAACAATCATAAACACAAAGTCGTTTATTTCTTATTTATCCATGAAATAAGTTTACATTCGATTTGTTTCCGATTTATTCAAGTTTGTTTCATTCATAATTTAAATTCAAGTCAATTTGCTTCAATTTAATTTGAATTCAATTATATTTAATTTCACTTTGCTTCAAATTTGAATTTAATTATTTAAAAATTTTATTCCGTTTAGTCAATTCCATTTACACTAATGAATTCTATTTAATCAATTATCATCCATCTAACAACCAATGCATATCAAACATTAACATCCATCCAAAATCTACACTTAATCAATTATACATTTCCAAGTCAAAATTTTAATTTCATACACTTCCAAGTTTATTGACATTTAGTTTTATTCAAATTTAATTAGTTTCCATTTACTAATTTTATATTTAATAAATTTTAAATTTAATTCATTTTACAACTTAAATTTCCTTTATATTTACAACTATCAATAGATCTTCACATTTTATTATTCGCAATCACACTTGTATATTATTCATTTACTTATCCTTGTTAGCATTTTAAACTTTTTAAGTATTTGGTAAGTTATAGCTATGCAAATAGAATGTAGTTAAACAATATACAACTTCTTTTCATTCAATTTGAGTGTTATACCTATTAAATAAATTTCCAATTTATTACTTCCCAAATTAAGGGTTACCACTACAATTTTAAATTAATTTTTTTTTACACTTAAATTCAATTTCACCTTTTCAATTCATAAGTTTCAAACAATTCAAGATTTACTTTAGTTCAATAATTAAAATCATTCCTTATTAGAGAACTTAAGAATTTCAACTTCGGATTCGATTTAAACCATTTTTTTTAAATATATATAGATATACACTAATATCTTTATATCTCAAATCATACTTTTTAGAAGAATTTTAATCAGCATTGAAATATATATATATATATATACTTATTTTCATTTCATACTTTAGAAAATTACAATTTTTAATCAAAACAGGGTTTAGAAAAAAAAAACTATTAAGTGATCTCCCCCACTTAGACTCTCGAAAATAAACGTCGATGATGCGTGCACTCATCACCGAAATCATTCTCTAGTGTCAAGTGGGGAGTATAACACTTACTTCATTTGAAAATCCTTTGAAAACAATTTCTAATCGAATATACTATCATATAATACTAGCTAGTATTATACATTTCAAATTTTTTTGTTAATAAATTTTCAAAACACCGGAATTTAAATTCTCCATCTTAATTTAAATTCATTTTTATTCTATTTTATTTACCATTTATATTCATTGTCAATCATATTTACAAGTTTCATTTCTTAAAATCATCCAATAGTCAATAGTTAGAAATATTGACTAATCAACAATAAACGACGATAATCTAATATTATCATCTCCTAACAACCAATGCAATCAAAATTTATAAATTTTCAAGATAATTCTTTTATATATAAAATATAATCCAAAACAATATTATGTCAATCTGTCCTATTCGAGTGTTTAGAAATTCCTATCGATGCCTTGGCGTCCCAAGTACCAACCAGAATTCATAAATACTCAACGGAACAAATTAACACAATATAAAATCATTTTTATATCAAAATTACAAATACGCTCTCTCATATACACTCAAACTCATTCATAAGGTTTAACCCTATTTCAATGAGTTATTCCCCACTAGAGCCAAGGTAATCTAAACCAAAGCTCTGATACCAACTGTAACGACCGGCATTTTTGACCGTTCAAGTCGACAAAACATACACACATGCCGACTCAAACAATCCAAAATACAGATAGTTATTGGGGTTAAATAAGAAAAGAAAAGAAAGAACAGAAACAAACACAGAATCTCGCAGCGGAAGGAACAAGATATAATAATAAAATAACAGTTCATGAAGCTGTTAAATAAATAAATTTGATTATTATTATACATCATAAATCAGAGTTACATACATATCACAGATAATACAACAATGCAGCGGAAAAAATAATACAGTAGTAGAATACAAATGATGTAATACCAAACTTCGTCTTCGTCCTCCAGAATAGATCTTCAACCTTATCTGAAATGCTCAGGCTGACCCGAGCGTAATGAAAAGACAAAACACTCGAGTCAAGACTAAAATATCTCATGTAAGTTAAATCGAATAAGTAAATATGAGTGTTGACGGCGTCGGAGACGTTTACGGTTTTTAGACACCTCCTATCCAGTGTTTAACGTGCGTGCATTAACTTAAGAGATGTTCAGGATTTCCATCTCCTAAGGATCCGTTAAACTATCTACTATATAATAGAATACGCTATATACAATAATGTCTATCATAAAGTAAAATATCAAACTAGCGTTAATCCATGGCCGATTCCACCTTAACACATTTTTATTCCCAAAAGCATATACAAGACCGTAGTTTCCCCAAAACCGGAAGTCACCAGAGGGCAATCCATATACTAAAGGTACAAACCAAAATCGTAGTGGTCGCGAATAGGATAATCAGTATGACAAGGTACATGAGGCAATACCAACTAGGATACTAGTAGTTGCATGATCCGGACTAATGTTGGGCATAGCAGCTACTACCCCAACACCGCGAAACAACACTCCCAAAATCGAGGGGTGCACCCAAATCGAATCACAAAAGTAATAGACATGGTATCGAAGGAGTGTGTCCGCTAGAGATGGCGATCCTCAATGGCCCGGCGCGGCTCCTGTTTTAGTCATGTCAGGGGTCATCCAATATCGTTCTCTTTCTTCAGTCAACACGTTCATCAAACCATCCACTACATTCTGGATCAACACTCCACGAATATAGTTATTAAAGTGGTTTTCGGTATCGACAGAGAGTATGTCCATATCCGATCCCGGTCTCTTTAATAACTACGTTATATTTTTCACACCGGTTGGATCTTTTACATTTTCAAAATCAATTCATAATTGATTATCAAAAATATCATATTCGCTTCAAAGATCAAATCCATTTCAAAATCATCATATCTACTCAAAATATACGATTTCATTTCAAAAATCATTTTCGCCTCAATATCTCATTTCAATTTCAAAATCGTATCACATTCCAAAGTTATACCGCTTTCGAAATCATAAGTCTTTTGAAATCAAAACACTTTGGAAATCAAAACCTTGAAATTCATAACACTTTGAAATCCTAACATTTTCCATAAACTCGAATTCCAAAATTAAAATTTAATCAAATCTCAAATCATCAATTTCAACTCGATTCAGCTTCTCAATAAGCCATTTAAAATTATCAATTTCAAATACATATTTGAACCACCAAATAAGCCATTTCAATTTCATTATATTTCAAAGCTTTAAATATTCACATTTCAAAACAGTTCATATATTTATATAAGCATATAAGATTCGCTTTTAAAACCATTTCGTATTCAAATTAGAATATACTTAAAATTAAACATCCGTAATAAGTAATTTACTTAATTTCTGGAACAATTCCAATTTAATAAACTTAGATTAATATTCGTATTTCAAGAATTCATTTAAGTATTACATTCCAAATAAATTTCAGTTCAAATCCTATTCAAATCAATTTTATCTTCAAATTTAATTCAATAGTTTCAATTTAGTTCAATTCACAAATTTCTTTAAATTTCAATTCAATTCCAAATTAATTGAATCTCAATTTCAAATAAATTTTCAATTCCAAACTCAAACTTGAAATATCATTTCATATAAATTTTCTTAGAAATAGTCAGAGTTCGATTAAAAGTCTAATCTTTTAAAACAAACTAACTTTCGAAAATTTATGCCGTATTTAAAATTTTCTTAAAAATCTAAACTTCGAATAATTAAACAATTTCATTTACCAAGTTTAAATTCCAACATTTCGAGCTTCAATTCAAAATAATTCAATTTCCATAAATTGGATTTTTCCTTAAAATCGATTCATTTAAATAATTTCAAAACAACTTTTAAAATCATTTAATTTAACCAAACCGGTGTTCGTATATAATTTTCTAACCTATGGCCAAGTGGATAATTATTTCAATTTAAATATCAAGGATGGATATATATCATTTCAATCCAAAAAGATGTCATAGGTATATCATATCAACCTTTCCTTAATTTATTCGAAATGATTCAGTTTACAATTTTATCTGCAATAGACAATATACATGATGATAGCGTGATATATCAAAATAAATAAACAACCAATATCAACCAATAGCATCCATCACAACCAATTAACCATAAAGCCAATAACATTCACAATAATTTTATAATTATCAATATCGAGTAATATACTGCCAATTTAAATTTATTTTAACGGTCAATTTAAATTCTATCAATTAATTCATATACCAATTTAAATGACAATTAAACCTACCAAACAATAGCCAATACATTTCATATCACTTTAGAATATAAATATAACTAAGCATAAAATTATTTCAGTCAATTGTGAGCGTATAAACACTCACCTTGGTTTTCAATTTCAAATCAAATCGAACGACGTTCGATTTAACCTGAAATTTTAGTTAGCTTCAAACGTCTCCAAATCAATTCCATGACGTAGAGCTCGTCACCACGATTCCAACGCAAAAAGTTTCGTCCGATTCTGATAACATATGGACGAGATATGAGTTTTACAAGATTGCATATATATATATTTATAATTTAAAACAAATTTCCTTTTTTTTTCTTACCCACAGAAAATCACAGCCGTAGATCTAAGATCCAGAAAATCATAGCCGCTCACAAAGCTTCCCTTCCAAACGCGTACAGGCAAAGTCGAACACGAAGAAACCCAACACACGCAACCCTCAACCGATCGCTGCTCCTCCACCCTTCACCTCGACTTCGATCGGAGACCACCACCGAACGCATCTCAGTCCACTCGACCCCTGTGCCACGAGCGGCATCGCCACGCATCCCCTTTTCTTTGAAAAATGTGAACAAACGTACCACCTACTCGAGCAATTTCAGGCCTCAGCCTCGACTCGTTCACGATCTCAACCGTATGGATACGATCGTCTCGATGAGCTCTTCGATCTTCGTGTAGGAAGTTTTCGAAAATATTGATTTGATCAAGAGATAATTGAGGAACAAAATGGGACGATTTCGGCCATTAAAACAAAACAAACGGTGGCCACGAATGAGATTAGGGTTTCACTCTGAACGTAAATATATATACGTATTATAACATTATTTTATTAATATATTCAACTTCCTGAACGAACTCGAAAATAGACGTGCTGACAGGCGTTCGTAAGGTTTTACCCGCCTTCCGAACACAATGGAACGTGCTTCGGAGGCTAATTCGATCGTCTGTGTGAGTTATGGAAATAAACGATCGATTTTAAATTAAACCGATTAAATGAATTTCTAAACGTTTTCAGCTGCCACGGTCAAATGGCAACTCCCAATGCTATGAAATTTGAAATCCGATAATAACATACTATTATGGATCCAATGGAACTGGTTTCGTCGAATTCCGAGACAGTTGTAAAAATGGCTATTTCTACTGTTTAAATTCAATATAAAATTCCCAATTTTAAATTATTAACTTTTAAATCAAATTTCAAGTGTTCACAAATTCCATTTTTAATTTCACAATAATTTACAATCTTTTACAATGCAGTTTTCCATTATAAATCCAGTATAAAAGATTACATTAGATTCAGCGTTTAATTATATTGTAATTCAAATTCAAGTTATTTAATTCCAATTGAATTCTTTTATTTCGATTTACACTTTCATTACATTTACTTATACATTATTATCAATAGTTTATAATTCATTTACTTTCATTTTCTTCAGCTATCATCTTATTTAAATTCACAGTAATATTAAATTACATTCATTTACGTTGATTTCAATATTATAACCTCAATATTAAATGTAACATTTCATTTATTTCGTTGTTTACAATCAAATTAAATTTGTTTCAATTACTTGTTACACTCAAATTTAAATCTTTACTTACGTTCAATTACCAGTTAACATCTTTATCAAATTACAGTTTCAGTTATTATTTGATTTCAATCAACTGTAATATTAAGTTACATTTATTTATATTAGTTTCAATAACATAAACTTCCACTATTAAATCTACCATTTTATTTATTCTTTGTTTACAATCATAAACAATTTGGTTTACAATCAAATTCAATTCATTATTTACATTCAATACAAGTTAACATCCATATTTAATTTACAAATAAGTTATTTCAGAATTCAGTTTTGTATTTTAACTAGTAATTCACATTTAATCAACACAAAAAAATTTTTCCTTCGGATTTTTATTCAAAAATTTTATTTTAATTCGTATTTTTAAAGTGTTAAAAATACGGGTCGTTACATTTTTTGTTCTTGTATTCACACTTTCATGTTTTAGTTGTAACTTTGAGTACTTGTCTGGTTTATTGAAATTCATTGTCATCTGGATATATTCACTATATTCGAATGTGAATTGTATTGAGGGTACTTTTGATGCCACTGCTGTGTTTTATCACTTCAGTTGGTTCACACATGGTGATCTGGTATCAAGTTGTTTTGAGTATAATATTGAATCCTGTAACTTGACGGTTTTGGTGGCACATCTTGCTGTCATGTTCCATTTCATATATATATGTATGCATTGGGGCAGTTGTATTTGGGTGCAGTTTTACCCTTGCAATTCTCTGATCTGTTAGTCGAGTTTGCTTGCATTATTGCTGTGGCGAGGCAGTACACGCGTGCGTGTACTGCAGCCCTAGCAGAATTGACAGATTTAATTGATATTTCGATGGTTTGAATTGTTCCTTAATTCAATTCAATATTTTGAAGTTGTATTTTGATTTGGTTTAATCTGAGGATTTTGTTGATATCTAATTATCTTTTAGATAAGTTAGATTATGTGTTTTCTAATTATCATATTGATAATTAGATTTTCGTTGTTTACGCTGTTTTGTTGTCTTGGGCTTCACTTTGACTTCTGCAGTTTTGATTGCTGTTAGTATTCACTGTTGTGACGATTTCACGTACTGTAGTGGCGAGGCAGTGCACGCGTGTGTGTACTGCAGCCACACAGAGTTTGGTTTGATTTAACCACTTTGAGATTTTCTAATTATTTATTTAATAATTGGATTTGGTTGTTAATTGTTGTTTAAGCAATTCTGTTGTTTTTCTAAAATTATCTTCATTGATAATCTTTTTATCTATCTTTATTGAAGATTTGGATTTGCTGATATGTTGTTTAACACTGATTAGTGTTATATCTGCCGTTATCCAATTCTCTTATCGAGGAGTTGGATATACGAGATTTCTGTGACTGTCGTCTATTCGTTATTTGATTATTATTGCTTTTGTGCATTAATAACTGAGTTTGAATTAGACTGACCCATGTATTATTTTCTTTTGAATCTAATACTCGGGTTAGACCCGAGTTATTTCAGGTTGTAGATTTCCTGCTTTGGGTTGCTGCTTGAGCTATGAAGTCTTTTCATATCTTTTGAAGTGGTCGGCGTCTTTTTGTAGTAGTCAGTGTACTGATTATGTTGATATGTATTCATGTACATTAGTTGATAATGTATTTGTATATATAACTTCCAGAGTCGACAATTGTAGTTGTATCATATGTATCGTGTCAAATGTATTGTCACTAACATCAGTTATATATATATATGAGACTTTTGTTATCTGTGTTCTGCATTTTTATTATCTGTGTTATTATTTATATTGTCCTAAACTATTATGAACTATCGTAGTTCGTTTTATACTGGAATTGGGTATGTCGATGGGAGTAAATAAATAAGAGATGAAAAATGAAAAATATATACCACTCCTATCGAGGTAACCAATACTAGTGTAAAGCCAACTACGGATGGCCGCTCCTATCCAGCCTTATTCTTCGTGATAACAGACAGTATTTCCTTTAATACTCTTTGTTATTGTGAGCATAGAGGTGGGGCGTCATAGTTGGTATCAGAGCTTGGGGTTTATGGACATAATATGAAACATAACTTAGATGGAACATGTGTTACAACTATTTGTCGATGTTTTTATTTGTGCTTTGAGTCAAAACTAAAGTTTTGAAATTATGATGAAATTTTTAAATATCTTTATTTAAAAATAAAAGTGAAACTGTGTTTTGTTGATTTGATTAAATTGTGTTATGTTTACCAGAGTGCGCAGCGGAAACAGTGAAACCGTCTTCGCTGAATACAACTGATAATCTTTTTGATTTAAAAATCGAAATATGAAATTGAAATAAATTTCATTTGTTGTTTACATAGCTGTGTTTATTTTGTTTCTTTGAGAATTTCAAATCCGAATTGAGGATTCGAAACGATTGCAGTTATGTGATTTTTGTTGAGATCTTTGCTGGTTTTCTTTTATGCTAATCATATATTGATTAGATTTAGCTATTTTGAATTATCTTTATTGAAGATACATTCGAATGATTTCTTTGTTCATTTTGTAGTACGTGCAAATTTGAGTTGCACGTTACTGCATTAATTTTACGTTGAACCGATGCTTGGTTATGAAACGTATTTTGTTGCCATTTTTTATAACGGGATTTTTACACCAATGCTAAATTTTTGAAGCACGGTGTTTTGTTGACATTTTTAATGAATTAAAATTCACTGATATTACATTTTGGTGTAAATTATTTTGCTGAGATTTTGACTTTTAAAAATTACTGTCGATTTGACTTCAGTAACCGTCAAGTTTTAAAAGTGGATTTTCAAGCAGTTATTCCGCAATGCTGATTTGAGATTCGTTTTACGATGTTTTGGGAAGTGCAATTTCCTTTTCGAAATTGCTATTGATGTTATTGCGTTAATCACGTGATTGGAAAATCGTTTTAAAATGAAAATTGTTTTATAAATTTTTAACAGTTTGCGCTTTCAAAACAATGAGGAAGCGACTTAAACGATTCAGCAAAATCAAGATCTATGACCCCTTTCTTTTACTGATTCGCTTAACTCCGGACTTGTCCAGTTGAGAATGAAAATTGTTATTTTTATAAAATAAATAAAATTGTTTTCAGGAATTTTACAGTTTGCGCTTTCAAAAGAATGAGGAAGCGATTTAAACGTTTCAGCAAAATCGAGGACTATGACCCCTTTCTTTTACTGATTCGCTTAATTCCGGACTTGTCCGTTTGAAAATGTAAAATGTATTTTTACAAAATACACAATTTTGCACTTTCAAGGAAACGATGAAGAGAATCAAACGATTTAGTAAAACACGTGGTATGGGACATGTGCGTTTGCTATTTCGGTTAATTCCGGACTCGTTAATTGAAATATTTGATGTTTTGATGATTCTGATGATTTGTGTGCTTTCGAGCCACTATGTTGGACCTTCGGATCATTTGTTGGACCTTCGGGTCATTTGTTGGGCTTTCGGGCCACTCCGATGGACCTTCGGATCAAATACCAGTACTAGACCTTCGGGTCACTTTGCGGACCTTCGGGTCATCTGATGGGCGCCAAAATTATGTTGAGTACTTGGTAGGCTTCGGCCATTTGTTGAGGCACGTGCGGCGAACTAAAAACTCGCCATCTGATGGGATCGATCCAACCTTTTATGTTGATTTTCTAGTCCTCTTAATTGATTTCTAGATATTTGTTGTTTCTAATTATATGCAGGTAATTAGATATCTGATGTTATGAGATTTAATTATCGTATCGGTAATTAAATATTTGTTGTTTCTGATTATCGCTTGTGATAATTAGATATTTGAGATTTGATTATCGTTTTTGATAATTGAATATTTTTTGTTTCTGATTATCGCTTGTGATAATTAGATATTTGAAATTTGATTATCATTTGTGATAATTAAATATTTGTTGATTTGAAATTTGATTATCATTTGTGATAATTAGATATTTGTTGATTTGAAATTTGATTATCATTTGTGATAATTAAATATTTGTTGATTTGAAATTTGATTATCATTTATGATAATTAAATATTTGTTGATTTGAAATTTGATTATCATTTGTGATAATTAAATATTTGTTGATTTGAAATTTGATTATCATTTGTGATAATTAAATATTTGTTGATTTGAAATTTGATTATCATTTGTGATAATTAAATATTTGTTGATTTGGAATTTGATTATCGTTTTTGATAATTGAATATCTGTTGTTTCTGATTATTGCTTGTGATAATTAGATATTTGAGATTTGATTATCGTTTTTGATAATTGAATATTTGTTGTTTCTGATTATCGCTTGTGATAATTAGATATTTGAGATTTGATTATCGTTTTTGATAATTGAATATTTGTTGTTTCTGATTATCGCTTGTGATAATTAGATATTTGAGATTTGATTATAGTTTTTGTTAATTAGATAATTATGTTTTCTGATTATCGTTCTTGATAATTAAATATTTGTTGATTTGAGATTTCTGATTATCGTTTTTGATCTTTGAGAGTTCTGATTATCGTTTTTGTTAATTAGATAATTGTGTTTTCCGATTATCGTTTTGATGATTGGATAATTGCTAGTTTTGATGATTTTGAGATTTTCTAGTCTCTAATAGATTTTTGGATTATGTTGATCATATCGAATTGTTGTTTCCTATCTATCTGTTGATAGTAGAGTTTGCTGATTTTGAAGTTTGTGTTTTCTAGTTATTTGTTGGATAACTAGATATTTGCAGTTTTGCGAATAGTGATTTGTGTTTTCTAATTATCTTTGCTGATAATTAGATTTTGTTGTTTTCAAATTATCGTATTGATAATTAAATATTGCTGTTTTGTGATTTTCTATATTTTAATTATCTAGTTGAAAATTGAATATCGCTGATAATTGTAATTATCCAATTTTGTTGTTTTCTGATTATCTATTTGATAGTTAGATTTTGTTGAGGATTTGTGAAATTCTTTTATGGAATTAAAAGATTTCTTTGGCGTTTGTATTCCCGACTTCTACTTTTCTAGCTTAACCAGTTTATGTTAGAAAAATAATGGTTAGTGACGACCTTGATTATGAAAATTGCGGGGACGCAATTTTTATAAGGAGGGGAGTCTGTAACAACCCGGGATTTTGTAATTTTCAATTATCGCCAAAATAACGATCAAATTGTTTGATTATTTCCATTGGAGTTTAAATCGTATTTAAATTCTTTTATAAATAGGTTAAGGGTTGGACGGGCTTTAAAAATTGTTTGGCCCATGTTTTAATTGTTGCCAAGATGGTTATCATATCGTTCTTTTCACCGACCCATTCATTTTTCGATTGCAACCCTAAACAAAACGAACGAAAATAAACATGGCGGCTTCATCTTCGTTCTCTCAGATCTGAGATTTAGGGCATGTTCGAAGTGCCATTTTTAATTCGATCGAATCAGTGGGTATTCGCATGGAGCTTTGTCGATCGTTCATCCACTTGAGAACGTTCGACTGCTTCAATTCGTCGAAGGGGGTTTCGTGCTTGGCTTCGATCAACTTAGTGATGCCACAGCTTCAACTTGGAGCTGTTCAATCCTCGAATTCATGCTAAGGGAAACTTAGGTGAGTGACTTATATTCACTCACATCTAATACGACTTGAGTATTATGCCTCGACAGTTTGATTTCGTTTTGACATTGATTTTGAGATGTTCATTTTCGTGGATAACCACTGTTCGTTTTTGGGTTCGACTTTGGCACTGTCTTGTTTAATGTCGGCTTTAACGTGAATTTTGTTTCAGTGTTTAAGTGATATTGAGTTGCATTCACTGTCCTTACTGCTAGTTCATTAGTCATCACGGTTTCGAAATGATTTTGCCGATGTTGATTTCTTTGGCTATCACGATTTTGATTTC
The DNA here is from genome assembly GCA_030737815.1 of Allium fistulosum. NCBI lineage: Eukaryota > Viridiplantae > Streptophyta > Magnoliopsida > Asparagales > Amaryllidaceae > Allium > Allium fistulosum. Next base: position 514,178,590 of record CM060908.1, on the reverse strand, counting down.
TGGTATTTTGATTTCGTGAATTTTCTTATGACCTCGGCCTTGACTTGGAACTTCATTAACTGGTACATTTGTTGTTGCTTGATCTTGTGCTGTCGAGCTTCGTTCGAACTTGCTACCACTATTTTGATACTCTGTCATTTTTGTGACTTCGTTCAATTGAAGTGATTTCAAGACTTTGACATGTCTATTTAAAACTGCTGCTTGATTTTGTTATAACAGTGACATGCTTTGAAATCTTCTCTATTTATTTTTTGAACTTGCTGTGCCACTTGCTGATGCTGCTACTATTTCATTTGGTACAGATATGAATGTCTATACTTGTATTTAATATTGACCCTGGTTCACTAGCGCTCCCCTTGACTGGTTGACACATGCGTTGCCTTCATACTTTATTCTTGAAATTGATAGTTGGACCTGTAGAGTTTTATACTCTGTACTGTCTAGATTTCGTTTGAATACTCCTTCCACTAGCCTGGTTTTATGTGTGGTTAGTGATTCTGTAGCTTGTGAGTTGTATTCACTTGTGTTGAGTCATTTTGCTTGACTGTTGCATCATTTTGATGATAATGCTTCTCTGTTGACATGTGCTTTGCTCTTGATTCGGCGACGACACTGTCTTGGTTCGAACTGCTGCAGTTAGTCCATTGTTGTTTCACTGTTTACATGTAGTTGAGGTATTCTTCGAGTTGATCATTCCTTGTAGCTGTCTTGACCCTTGAGACAGTTTGCATACCTGTTCATGTAGTATTTGGGTTCACTGACCTATTGTTGTTGTTCATATGCCGGTTAGCTTGCATCTGCTTGTTAGTGGTTGGGTTTGCTTGTGCACTTTACTGCTATATGTGCACTGCGCTTCGAGTTGTGTAGTTGGTTCATCATGCATTGTCCCTTGGCATATTTGTAATGAGATGCACTATGGTTTCTCTGACCAGTCTTGAACACGGCATAGTTGTAATCGTGAGCTGCATCCATGTGTTTACTGTGTTTCCGTATCTTATGCTTATTGACATGTCTTGGTTCAGGTTTTGTGTTCTTGTATTCACACTTTCATGTTTTAGTTGTAACTTTGAGTACTTGTCTGGTTTATTGAAATTCATTGTCATCTGGATATATTCACTATATTCGAATGTGAATTGTATTGAGGGTACTTTTGATGCCACTGCTATGTTTTATCACTTCAGTTGGTTCACACATGGTGATCTGGTATCAAGTTGTTTTGAGTATAATATTGAATCCTGTAACTTGACGGTTTTGGTGGCACATCTTGCTGTCATGTTGCATTTCATATATATATATATATATATGCATTGGGGTAGTTGTATTTGGGTGCAGTTTTACCCTTGCAGTTCTCTGATCTGTTAGTCGAGTTCGCTTGCATTATTGCAGTGGCGAGGCAGTACACGCGTGCGTGTACTGCAGCCCTAGCAGAATTGACAAATTTAATTGATATTTCATTGGTTTGAATTGTTCGTTGATTCAATTCAATATTTTGAAGTTGTATTTTGATTTGGTTTAATCTGATGATTTTGTTGATATCTAATTATCTTTTAGATAAGTTAGATTATGTGTTTTCTAATTATCATATTGATAATTAGATTTTCGTTGTTTACGTTGTTTTGTTGGCTTGGGCTTCACTTTGACTTCTGCAGTTTTGATTGCTGTTAGTATTCACTGTTGTGACGATTTCACGTACTGTAGTGGCGAGGCAGTGCACGCGTGCGTGTACTACAGCCACACAGAGTTTGGTTTGATTTAACCACTTTGAGATTTTCTAATTATTTATTTAATAATTGGATTTGGTTGTTAATTGCTGTTTAAGCAATTCTGTTGTTTTTCTAAAATTATCTTCATTGATAATCTTTTTATCTATCTTTATTGATGATTTGGATTTGCTGATATGTTGTTTAACACTGATTAGTGTTATATCTGCCGTTATCCAATTCTCTTATCGAGGAGTTGGATATACGAGATTTCTGTGACTGTCGTCTATTCGTTATTTGATTATTATTGCTTTTGTGCATTAATAACTGAGTTTGAATTAGACTGACCCGTGTATTATTTTCTTTTGAATCTAATACTCGGGTTAGACCCGAGTTATTTCAGGTTGTAGATTTCCTGCTTTGGGTTGCTGCTTGAGCTATGAAGTCTTTTCATATCTTTTTAAGTGGTCGGCGTCTTTTTGTAGTAGTCAGTGTACTGATTATGTTGATATGTATTCATGTACATTAGTTGATAATGTATTTGTATATATAACTTCCAGAGTCGACAATTGTAGTTGTATCATATGTATCGTGTCAAATGTATTGTCACTGACATCAGTTATATATATATATATGAGACTTTTGTTATCTGTGTTCTGCATTTTTATTATCTGTGTTATTATTTATATTGTCCTAAAGTATTATGAACTATCGTAGTTCGTTTTATACTGGAATTGGGTATGTCGATGGGAGTAAATAAATAAGAGATGAAAAATGAAAAATATATACCACTCCTATCGAGGTAACCAATACTAGTGTAAAGCCAACTATGGATGGCCGCTCCTATCCAGCCTTATTCTTCGTGATAACAGACAGTATTTCCTTTAATACTCTTTGTTATTGTGAGCATAGAGGTGGGGCGTCACAAATATACTTGAATATAGTTGAAATTCATAAGTAAATATAAAGAACAATAAATACATAATTTAACTATAATTTTATATTTAAATCTAAGTATAAATATTAAAAGTTAAATATATTATTTGAAAAGACATTTAAAATTAGGAGTATTTTGACTTTGAAATTAAAGATGTTTTGAGGCTAAAATTATTGAAAATCAGGGTAGAGAGTTTTGAATCTTTTAAAAGGAAAGTTTTGAAATCATTTTGAAAACAAGATAATTTTGTAAAATCATTTGAATTAAAATTAGTGGATACAAAACAATGTCCCACTAGATTTTCGTAGGTTCCATCCTACTTAGGGTTCCATCCCTTTAACGGGCTCGAAGTGGATTTCATTCCACGAATAAATTGGATATTAAGATGCCAGTGCTTTTCTACGAGTTTTAACAAATATTCCTAATAAAATAGACTTAACCTTGAACTCTTGATAATATTGATACTCATGTGTCTTCTATCTCTGTATCTTGAATTTTTATACTGTACGGTCTTTATTCTTGATACCTGCATGGTTAGATCTTGCAAATACATATATATCTAAACTTGTAATGTTAGTATTTATATTTTATAATCTATTCTAAGGTTGTTATCATCAAAACCATCATCTCAAGGACTAACAATCTCCCCCTTTTTGATGATGACAACCTTTGTTTATAAAATATTCCTTCTATCCTAATAACTCCCTCTAAAACTAACAACACCCCCTTAATCTATGCCTAACTACCCTATTTTATACTTCTCCCCCTTTGTCATCAACAAAAATTTACTCCCCCTTACTCTTGGACTTTAGTACCTGCATTGATAAACTATACAACGGAATATATAATATATAGATTAAGAAATAATGATACTTATGAGCATAATAACTTAACTAAAGACTATATTCATTTTAATGTATATATATACATGTTTCACACAGCAAACTTCAAACCAAATGAAATCAATCCACACAAAGTATCAATCCAAGCCAAATCAAATCAAACAAATTAATTCAAACAAATCAATCAAAGAAAGAAAATTAAACGTTACGAGGAACATCAACCCATCCTTCTTCTCCAAAAATAGGGTCTTGTTTGATAGCATCCCAATTTTCATTATCAACAGATAGAGAAACGGGAGGATGTGCTTCGTTATCATCCTTGTGCAGGGAGGAGATCATCCATTGAATTGCATCGAAGTGTCTCTCTTGTTCCTTGATCATCTGCATTTGACTTAATTCTAAGTGACGCTGATTACGGAGGATGATAGAGAGAATATTCTTGAATGAATTGAGTGTTTCTTCAAGATTTTCAGATAGATTATGAATAGGATATGCCATAATTGAATTAGAGAAAGAAATGAAGGATATAGATAATGAGAAATAAATTTCAGTGAAGATTTCTGGAAGACAAAGGTATATATAGGTGTAGAAATTCGTTTGAAATGAATAGACATTTGGTAGTTGTTCAAATTTCAAATTCAAAATCATTAGTCACTTCTGACCAGTACATGTCGACATGGTCAAGGGGGGTATGTCGACATACTTCAGTGAAAATTGATGATAATTTTGTTTTGTGAATAATGATGTATATATATTTCTATAATATACTAACATTTATTCTAGATATAAAATAAGCTAGATGACAGGAAGGAAATTCAATTTCATTGCATAATAGGATAATAAATGATTAAACATAAGGAACTACACGAACATTCGAAATAAAACAAACTAAGACAAATACAATAAGATACTAAAAGATAAAACTAGTTAGAAGATGAAGATGATGAAGATAGTCCAAGTTTCTTGCTGACTTTTGAAAAGAACTTGTTCATCTTCGAAGACATGTTATCCAACTTCTTACTAACGGATCGTTTTAAAATCCGTTGATTCTTCACAATTATCTTTTGGTTTTTGAGAAGGGTTTTGTTGGATGGATTAGAAGGATGTTTCACCTTCTTCTTCTTCTTCTTCTATTTCCATTTCATTTCTTTCTTTTTCTTCTTCCTCTTCCATTTCTTCATGAGCCAAACGCTCTTCCTTTTCGGTAAGAGTCTCATAAGGTTGAAAAACATATGGGATTTTCATGAGAGAATTGTTTGAGATATTAAAAACTTTTCTAGAGACAAATTCTTCACCTTTGAAATCCACTCCAAAATAGTTAAAAATCCGAGTAAGGTAAATTCCATGATATAATGTGTTTTCTCCCATTTCAAAATTTTTAGCACGAAGTTCATCCAAAATAACTTGCGCCCACTTGATGCCATAATTTCCGAAAATACCAAAAAGTGCTTTGCACACTTTTGAAGTAGGATTGCTAAAATTACCCGATCTTGGGGTCAAAGTATGTTGTAAAAGAAGATTGACAATCCTTGCTTTAGGACGAAAGTTTCGGTTTTTAAATTCAAAGTTTTCATCTCCTTCAAAAATATGATGAAATGTCTCACGATCATGTTCATCGATTTTAAAACTAGAAAGATCCATTCCCGTGCTTTTGAAATTAAGAATGGTACCCAAAAGATCACAATTCAAAACAATTTAAGTCCCTTTGACACTACTCCAAATCTCATTCTCATTTCCATTATAAAATGCACGGTTTAGATTAGCATAAAATATTTTGACAAGATTAGGATAGCAAACAAAATCGTTTTGAGAAGAGTCAATAAGACTTAAAACACCATTGTTTGCAAAAAGAGAATCAATTTCATAAGAAGAAAAATCTTGAAAAGTAGCAAATTTTCCGGGATGGACTTTGGCATAATTAGCATAATTGATGTATGCTTTAATTGCCTCCGGATCATTGAATAATTGCTCTTTGATTTTTCTGGAAATTCTCATGGTTGAGGGGTTGCTTGAAGAAGCCATTAGAGTAGAGAGTAGAGTGCTTGAAGATATGAAGAGAGAGTTTGAATTTGAAAATGAAAGTGAAAAGATATGATAAAAGATAGTGGATAAATAGACTTTCAAAGGACATATTCTCTGGTCAAAAGGTATCTTTTCAGAGAAATAAATGAAGTGAAAAGGTGGAGGGAAATTCAAACATTTGAATTCAAAATTCAAATTCAGGTAGACATGTCGACATCGTGGTAGGGGCCATGTCGACATGTGCCTGTGAATTTTCATGATATGATTTTCCTAAGATATCTAATATACATATAAATATTATTATTAATGTCTATATTTATGAAATATTATTTTACTTATAATATATTTCAGAATGTGTCAAAAATAAAAATAATAATAAAATAATAGTAAAAATAGAAAATAAATTTTAAAATTCAAACAACATATCAATTCAAAATCAATCAATCAAACAATCAAGCAACTAATTCTATGCAAGCAATTTCAACCAATTGTATTGTAAACGTGTACCTTTTTCTGAGTCCGTTTCTTTGAACTCGTCGGAGTCGTGAACTGTAGTGAAACACAAATTCGAGTTATCCGTCTTTTGGTCATCATCACTTGAGGACGAGTCTGAGTCATCTAGAGTAGCAGTAAATGCATGCTTCCATTTCTTTGCTGGTTCATTGTTCATAGGAGGATTCTGCCTTTCTGGATACGGACAGTTCTTTTTGATATGACCTGGTTCGTCACAATTGAAGCATTTGATAAAGTTTGGTACTATAGTCTGATTACTGGAATTCTTAAAGTTGTTTCTCTTGGTACTATTCAATTTTCGGTACTTCAGAAATTTCCTAAAATTTCTAGTCATAAATGCTATCTCTTCATCATTGTCACTGTTTGAGTCTGATCCATCGGTCAATGCATTGAATGCCATTGATTTCTTTTCAAATGCTTTGCTTTCTCTTCTCCCGATCATTTGAACTTCAAACGACATTAGATTTCCAATCAATTCTTCTATCTTTAAAGTACTGATGTCATTTGCCTTTTCAATTGCAAGTGTCTTTTGATCTCATTCTGGAGTGAGAGAATTTAAAAGAATTCTGACTTGATCTTCTTCCGAAAATTCCTTTTCCAAAGATATTAAAGAATGCACAATATCTTGAAATCGACTATACATATCTGAAATAGACTCATTAGTATTCATTTTAAATAACTGAAACTGATTTGTGAGCATGGAAATTTTGGTCTGTTTAACTTTGCTTGTTCCTTCGTGAGTTACTTGCAAAGTTTTCCAGATTTCATATGCAGACTTACAAACTGACACTCTATTAAATTCATTTCTTTCAAGTGAACAAAAAAGAATATTCATTGCCTTAGAGTTATTTTGTGCAACAGTCTTTTGCTCAGTGGTCCACTGTGCAAAATTAGTTGTGGGTTCAGAATATTCAGTTTGTGTGATATTCCAAGTATCTAATCCTACAGATTGTAAATATATTCTGATCCTACATGCCCAATATGCATAGTTACTACCATTAAAAAGTGGTGGTCTGGCAGTAGGCTGACCTTCTACAAATGAACTAGTGTTGGTGGTAATAGTAGTACTAGTGTTAGTAGCCATTTAATTTTTTTTTCAAAATTCAGATTATGAAACTTTTGAAAACAATGCTCTGATACCAAATGTGAGAAATGCGGATTAAGGATCTTAAGGCTAGAATTAACACTAGAGGGGGGGGGAATAGTGTTTTAAGAAATTTGTTAATCTTTTTGAGTTTATCTAACTTTATTAACAATGTATACACTAATTAGACACAGATATGAACACAGAATCAAACACAGATGCAAATATAAAGTAAAAGCAGTAAAGGAAAGAACACACCATATTTTATACTAGTTCGGAGTTACCCTACATCCAGTCCCGTACAACTAAGTATGGATTTCCTTTCAAAAGCAATTCAACAATTACAACCCTCGATTTCAAGGCTACGAGGTATACCCTCCAGAATAACAATTCTCTGGGTAGAGATACTTGATTTACCGGGCAACAAGTTCACCCAATTGATTTCCAAGGCTACAATCACACCTTTTCTCGCTTGATTGATTTCCAAGGCTACAATCACACCTTTTCTCGCTTGATTGATTTCAAAGAAGTCTATTACTCTAAATAGCACTGAGAACCTTGTAGAGATAGTGATGTAGAATCAAACTAGAAGTAATCGAGTATGATTCGATGTTGATTTCGGCAGAGTAATGGTATGATTTTGTAATAAGAAATGTGCAAGATGAAGAGGAGTGAAAACCAGAAAAATATGATATAAAATTCGTTGAAACTGGCCCCTATTTATAGAAAACCAACAGCCATGACCATTCATGAAGAGTTATGGCGAATAGACACTTCTTTTGAAATTTGAATTTGACCTTCAACTGTCACTATGTCGACATACTACCTAAGGGCATGTCGACATCCCTCAGCCAAAAATGATAATTTGAATTTATATAAAAACAATATTTATCTTATATAAAAACTATTTAAAACTTTATAAATATACTTGAATATAGTTGAAATTCATAAGTAAATATAAAGAACAATAAATACATAATTTAACTATAATTTTATATTTAAATCTAAGTATAAATATTAAAAGTTAAATATATTATTTGAAAAGACATTTAAAATCAGGAGTATTTTGACTTTGAAATTAAAGATGTTTTGAGGCTAAAATTATTGAAAATCAGGATAGAGAGTTTTGAAGATAATTTTGTAAAATCATTTGAATTAAAATTAGTGGATACAAAACAATGTCCCACTAGATTTTCGTAGGTTCCATCCTACTTAGGGTTCCATCCCTTTAACGGGCTCGAAGTGGATTCCATTCCACGAATAAATTGGATATTAAGATGCTAGTGCTTTTCTACGAGTTTTAACAAATATTCCTAATAAAATAGACTTAACCTTGAACTCTTGATAATCTTGATACTCATGAGTCTTCTATCTCTGTATCTTGAATCTCTATATTGTACAGTCTTCATTCTTGATACATGCATGGTTATATCCTGTAAATACATATATATATCTAAACTTGTAATGTTAGTATTTATATTTTATAATCTATTCTAAGGTTGTTGTCATCAAAACCATCATCTCAAGGACTAACAATATATACATATCTTGTTCTTCTATCTTCTTTGATTATCGTTCTTGTTGAATTTTGAGGACGGAATGTTCTAAGTAGGGGAGAATGAAGCGACCCAGAAATTCAAACACTTCGTCTTCGAAAATCAAAACATTGTGAAATAAAATCAAGTGTTATAAATATGGTTTTATAAGATTATTAAACATTATTCAATTAATGAATAATGATAAGAAACTTATTTTTGAAAATTGTTTACAAAATTATATTCTTTGGAAAATTGTCGATAATGTGACCGAAAATTGTTTTATCGATAAACAGCTTTTTAACGGTCAGAAGTTGTTCAGATTTTTTTACATATATTTATTTGCTTAGGAAATCAATTTAACGAAACAAAATTATTTTTCCATTTATGCAAATAAACTTTTTTGAGTATGTCATGGGTAATGTCATCTTAGATATTTAGGAAATGAGCAAATATGGAAATGCTTAAGTGTTAAACTTATGATGAAGGAGAAGTGATGTGTGTAATTAATGCTAATAGGGTTTTAAGGGATTTTTGGTCTTTCCGCATCACATTCCTAAGCCTATATAAGGAGGGGTGCACCCTTAGGAAATAAATCACAAATATTTTAAAGCTTAAGAGAAAATTTCTATGGCATCTTCTTCTTCATTATCTTAATTTCCTAAAGCAAATAATTTGCAAACCATCTCCAAATAACCTCAAACTTTAAGGGAAGCCTTGCCACCACATTAAAAAACCTTCCACCTAGTTAGTTTGTGAAAAAGCAGAGCCAAACTCCCCCACTACCCTAAGGTCTTGAGCAATAAGAAGGAAAAGTAGGAGGATGCAAGGTGGAAAGCAAGAGAGGAAGGTAAGGAAAGGAGATTGATAGTTTGTGTTTGGACTTGGGTTCTTAGATCTTGATTATTTGTTGGATAAAAAGTGAGCTAACTCACAACGTGGATTGATAATATAACTCATACATGCTTATATTTTGTTGTGTTAAAGTTGTTTGAATTAACTTGGATATATGCTGAAAACATTGATTTTGATTCCTGTTTTGAAAACAAGTGGCACATAAGATCCATGTATGGACTTGAATGGACTTGTATGACATACTAGACCTTGTAACAAAGCCATAGGTTTTAGTTGAACATAGCTTGGAATATGACTCGGATTTAGAAGTGCACTTATAGCAATAGTCGCTATAGATGCAGTTCAGAATTGCCCTATCTTTGGCAACTTATATGGGATTTGTAGAGAGATTCTTAGGGGTTTCTCACCATATATATGTATGTTTCTTAGTAAAAAGTTAAGTAGCATCTCAAAAATGACAGAAACTACACTTATGCAAAACTGCCCTGTTTAGACTTGATTTTTGGACTTAAAAGGTTTGAAAGGATATTTAGATTTAATTATTTTGTTTCATTCTTTTTACAAGTGTTTGCTAACTATTGTTAGAGTATTTTAAAAGTGGTTTGAGATATTTACGTATTTTTAAGAATTCGTTGTGAATTTTCAAGGAAATAATTTTTATAATAAAACATGTTCTTTTCCGAGTTTTGTTGATTTTCCAAATTTGTTATTTTAAGTAATATTTTGAATAAATGTTTTAAAACCTATTATAATTATTCCCAAGTATTTTAAAAGTATATACAATTGTTTTCAAAATGGGGTTAAGAATTGCTTAGTGGTTAAAAGGTTTTATTATGCGATTACTTGTTTGAAAAGTAATCAACTGTGCTTAGCTCTAAAGGTCGACGAAGTATGCTTATCTATTTGTGAGAGTTAATATTGATGTTCAAGTAGGGACGGAGAATAGAACTCTAACCTACTGGCTTCCCTCTTAACCAAGGAATAGGTAAGTGGAAAATGTCGAAAATGTGTTAAGCGTGTTGATTTCTTATTGTTTATGGAAATCATTAATACTATAATTAACACTAAAAGCCGACAATGTAGACTTTTCTATTTATGAGATTCAAAAAATGAAGTGTCTAGGCAGGCTTGGTGCAACTAGAGCCTAAACTTACTTGGCTTCACTCTGGGCGAGGAATAGTTAAGTTAGAATGTCGAAAATGAATTAAGTGTATGTATCATGATTTGTATAAACAATTGTTTTTACTGGATAGTCGATTAATCGACTATCGAACTTGACCTAATATTAACTTAGGAAGTATTCAAAAGACTTCACGATTTCATACCAATGAGATCCCCCGGGGAGGAGTATTGGTACGAAATGTCTCTAGCTTTCACTTACTTCTGAGAAAACTGGAAATGAGTTAACCGAAAATTCATCGATTGGTTTGGAAGAATCCAGGATCGGTAAGTGCTTTCTTTACCAAACACCACTTCAAAACTAGCATACAAGTTATATGTTTTGAAAGCGGTTGAAAAAGAGAATCTATGTGGAGATTTGAGATATGTCTGAGATGCTTGAACATATGTATTTGTTCATGGTCTATTCTGGATATGGGAATCCATTTGTGATTTCGAAATCTGTTGAGACATGGGAATCCATGTGTGGTTTTGACATCAGTTCAAGATTTAAGGATCCAATTTGGGATTCGTGTTATATTCGAGTGATGAAGTCTCGTGTGAAAGATATCGAACGTAACCTCGACATTGGAAATGGCTAAAGACACTAGGCTGCACAACCTAAGGTTTAGCTAACCCACATCAGGGTATGATCAACCCATACCTAGAGACACTTATCGATTGTTGGTCGGTAGTAGTTAATGATATTTGGTTCCACGTGGTTCATGTTTATGTTCGGGCATGGGCCGCTTGTGTTTACCTTATGGTAGATTTTATTTAGAGATATTAGATTTTATTTAGAGATATACAATGCTTGGAAGGTGTTTTCTGATAATTATACATGGAGATTTGCTTCAGTTTACTAGAGGCATTTCTGCGGAAAATTCAATATGCGAACGTACCTTAGCGGTTTTTAATGTAACTTAAATATATTGTGGTGTGACCGATGCAAGCATCACAACTATTTGATATGATTATATCCTACACCCTAGACACTATCTATCATATTACTATATTAAATTTAATGAATAGTTGGTTTCTTTTAAGGGGATAACCGTAGGGGAATCCGTACGGCCTCAATAATTACTATTACATGTTGCATGTATCTCGCATTTTCTCGAAATAAACTTATGTTTGATGTTTGGTTTTTTTCTTTCCCAAAATTCATCGCGTACTCTTCCAAGTTGACTAAGTATCAGGTTTTATCTTGGACGCTTTAGAGTTCAGAACACGAGCTGGAGGCTTCCATTATCTACCTATTCCTATTTCCGTTGTTTTGTTTTATTTATGTACATATATCAGCATTGTGAGGATAGTTAGTTATAACTGTCCAAGTTGATGATAGTACTTAGATTTTATAACTCCAAAATTCATGTATTCAGAGTAACCATTTGTACTGTTCTTTTGATATTATATATTATCGTTCCACTGTGAGATTCTGATGTGTTCTTTCCTTCTTATTATTTTTTGTTTTATTTTATCCTGACTTTCTGACTTTCCGGCACTTGGACGTTCAACACACGAATACCTTGGATGTATTTAGTGTCGACATTCGAGGATCGAAAAGTTGAATCATTGCAAGATGTTAAAGGGAATGGATTTATATTCACATCCTCCAAACTCTGGTTTGGTGGTCCACCTCCCAACAACCGTCTAACTATTTCAGCAATTATATCTATGTCGTTGTAACACCCAGTAAAATGAACCATAAATAAATAAAGTAAATTAAGTTAAATATGATAAGGATTGGATATGAGAATTCTATAAAAGTTGGAATCTGACCACAAAAGTTATTCAGTTGCGTTCATGGCGAAATTCTAATCTATTTCCATATATAATATGTTGAAAATGAAGCTCAAACAAAGAAGTTATGAGCATTTGAAGTTCTCAGATTTAAATTAATTTAGTTGGAATTCAAATTCAAATAAGAAATCAAATTTAGGATTTAAATTTCAAAAATTAGCTTGGGGGCTAAGTAAACGATTAATTAAGGCCTAACGTTAAAAAAGTTAATTAGGGAATAAAATAATTCAACAACAGAAACAAGAATAAATGCCCAGAATAAAAGAGAGGTCGACCTGAATAAGTCAACTGGTCGACCGTAGCGGTCGACCGGTCGCCCAAGGGCGATCGACCGCTTGGCAACGATAGTTGCTAGTGATGGCTAGGGTTTTGTGTTATATTCTATTCGGTTGTGCGCTCTGGATTTACCTGTTTCCTACCTACTTCCATCCTATGGTTCTGGCATGTTTTTTACTCCTATAAATAGGACCCTATCCTCTCTACTTTTATTCATATTATTTTGGGGAATACGACGAAACTCCACCAATGCTATCTCTCTAATAAGATTTAGAAACCCCGTAGAAAATTCAGGTAAGGATTCAACTTATTTCCTATTAATTTCTTCTTCCTCCAATATATTCTTATTCTATTCTTCTTCAATTATTCTGAATCCAATGAATATATATACCTCTTCCCTATTGTGTGTGTATATATCAAAAGAGAGAAATTGTGGAAGAGATCGAAAGGCTGCAAATCTATTTGAGTAAAGCTATGGCTAATTTGTGAGTGAAAACCTTTGTATTTCTTTCCAGCAATTGTTTAGTGAATTTCTTTGGATTTGAATATGCCTTAGGGATTTTGGGATTTCAAAGATATGATAGATAAAATCCCCCAAAATTCCTTTTTATTTCAAAGTTTCAATTCTATGTTGAGATTCTCAATTATTTACATTAATTTGATGGGATTTGTTTCGTTTATGCAATTTTTGATAATTTCATAGTTTATTCCACTTCTCCTTCTTTTTTGGATCAAATTGTGATCCTTCAATAAAATAAGGGGTTTAGATTACGAATTTTATTCATAGTTTTACACCATTTATTCTTAACTATTTCTTTGTAAAAGAGGAGTTGAATAGAATATGGGGTTTAGATTGCAATTCTTATTGTTTAAGATATTCCATTGAATTGGTGTAATAATGTGAGTTTCTATTTTATATACAAGTCTGTTATTGCAATTTTGATTATGAATACTTATTCCTTGTTTTGGACATTGGAATTCCATGAAATGTTGGGAAATTGATGAAAAAGGACCTATAATAATAATTAATTAGGGAATTGACCTTTAACGCCAGTTCAGGGTGTAAAATCCATGCATTTAGAACTTATTAAGCACAAATAGTTATTTATTTCTATTTATGTAATTAAAGTATAAATATTGCATATATGGCATAATTAATTAGGCATTTATTTACATATAATTTTCCCCATTAGGAAGGAAATTGATTTTAAGGTGAAAGTAAGAGGAAACTCTTATATGGCCTAATTATTATTTTTAAGGCGTAATAAGGAAGATCCCTTATAAGGCCTTATTTATGAAACGGTGAGATGAGTGTCTGTATATGTGTGTATATACAGAGTAATTAATTTATGGCTAAGTCAAAGGGATGCGAGGTCAGTAGAGTTACATGATGGAAGTCTACCCTTCACTTTGAGGCTACCAGTAGTTATGTACTCTTTTATTGATTTGAGATATCCTTATGATAAATATTTGTAATGACGTAAGGTTAGTTCCAAATTATGTAGAGGAAATCAACCCAGCTAATTTGGCTACCAATTCCTATGAACAGAGGACTAATGTGAGACTTCATTATGGGTATGTCCATAAGACGAAGGGTCTGTTTCGGGGTTTGAGGTATTAAGTGGTTGGACCTGCCTTTTTCCCCATATGAAGTATTAAATGACCAAGGGGTTACATTAGGTGGTATCTCTACAGGGGTCCGCTTTTGGAATTAGGCATTAAATGATGGGGCTGCCTATTTTCCACTTGGAAGTATTAAGTGGCTTATGCGATTCCATATGATGTCAGCTAGATGGTACCATTAAGGAGCATGCTTCTGGAACTAGGCTTTAAATGGTGGGGTCTGCCTATTTTCTATTGCGAAATATTAAGTGGCTTGGGTACCGTCTCTTAAATTATTAGCTATTTATGACGTATGATTGGGATATGGGGTTTACTTCTGGAATGGAAGGTATTAAGTGGTTAGACCCACCTCCTTTCCTTATTAAGTGGTTTACTTCTGGAATGGAATGTATTAAGTGGTTAACCCCTCATTTTCAAATATACTGCCCAAGTAATAAAAAGGTAAGAGTCGAGGTTTTTATTCACCGAACACTGTTGTTCCGACTCCCCCTTCATTACAACACAGGTTAAAGGTGGAATGATTGCGGTGACGATGCTGAAAGGTGAAGAAGCTTGGCAAGTGGCAGTATTTACTATTATTTGCTTTCATGTGTACCCATGAATTTAAACAATTATTGTAATAGGTATTATATTATAATTTTTACGGGATTTTGTACTATGACATATTTATGGTTTTGAAAATAGGATATATTTTACTATTATCCGCTATGAGTTCTGAAAGTTTAGTTATGGCTCTGCAATGTTATTTCTTTTTACTACCAACAGCTTGCCTTAGAATGGATCCAAGTTTCGACGGGCTATTTTCTAGGTCGAAATTTTGGCCTGTTGCGGGTGGGTTGTTGCATTTGATATCAGAGTTCTAGGTTACCCGATCAACGGGGAATAAACTACATGTATGATAGACGTATTTGTTATTCTGAAAAACGTTTTTCAAAAAGAATTTTCAAAAGAATTCTTACCGTGTACACACACACACACAACTATACCCCTTCTTCTTGAAGATACGCACAAACACTAGGCAAACTTTTCTTTTCTTTCAGCATGTAAATACTATCTTAGGAAATCGTCACTAAAGGTTTAACCTGCAGATAGTTTATATGGCTGATAATCAATCTTCTTCCGAACAAGGGAACCCTACCCGTAGAAGACCACCCATTCATGGAATGCCCGAATGGTTAAACAATTTCTTAGGACTGTCAGGCTGATTCCGATTCCTCCAACTGCACCAGTAGCACCCACTGCTCCGGCCACTGATGCAGTACCACGTTCTGCCAACTTTCCTAAGCTATGTAAGGACTTTCTCAATATGGGAGGGAAGACATACTCTGGAGCTGAAGGATATTCGAAAGCTAAAGCATGTATTGGTAACTGTGAGAAGATATTTAGAGAGCTTGGTTGGGACGAACAGTTAAGAAGAAGAATGACAGCTTGGCACCTCAAGGAAGAAGCTTTAAATTGGTGGAACTTTGTGTCTAATGAGTACCCAGGCAGGATATTCTCATGGAATGAATTCAAGGACCACTTCAAGATGAGATTCATGTTTAGAGTAGAGGTTAGCCTGCAATTGGAAAAGTTCATTCAGCCGAGACAAGGAGATTCTACCCTTAAGGAGTACATAGCTAATTTTATTGAATTGACTAAATTCAGGATGAATCTGATAAACCCACTTGTGAAAAAGGCCATGAAGTTCACGAAGGGCTTAAATTCCTTGCTAAGAGAAATGTTGTTGACCCAAGTACCTATGGGGACCATGTATGAGATGTTGGTAGAAATAGCGATGCTGCACGTGGCCAATGAGCAAGGTAAGAAAGAGAAGTCTGCACATACCCAAAAGTAAGGAGGGCCTAAGAAGAGAAGTTTTTGGGTCAACAAGAAGTCGAAGGGGAAGGTTAAGAAGGAAGTAAGGGTGTGTAAGAGATACCAAATGAGGGGTTACGAAGCTAAAGATTGTAGGGTGAGATTCATGAAGGAAGCCTTTAAAGGAAAGTGCTTTAACTACCACAAGGAAGGGCATCAAAAAAATCAATGTCCCAAGGTGGCTAAGGAAGGACCAAGCGGACAACCCTACGCTGTTGAAGCTGTCCCTATTGCCAGTAACCCACCAAGGGACCAAGGAAAAGCAGCTCTAGAAGGTATAAATCTTATTTTATTCGTACCATATTTGATTCGGGGGCATCACATTCCTTTATAGCTAGGGATGTAGTTAATTCCTTAAGCCTCAAAACCCAGATGCTCAATAGCCCAATAGAGGTTTCCAATCCCTTTGGGGGTTCAACCCTTTCCCTTATTCGCAAAGACCTAGTGTTAGACATATGTGACGTCAATTTTATATGTACTGCGTACGTTCTAAATTTTGAGGGGTATGGACTTATCTTGGGTATAGATTGGTTTTCATATTATGGAGCCATTCTTAACTATGACAAAAGGATAGTACGATTAAGAAGTTGCCGAGGTCATGACCTAGAATTTCTTTGTACACCCAAAGCTTTAGTTGAGTTAAGCTATTTATACTCACTAAATCTATCTGTTGATCGATAACCACTATTTGTACCCGTAGTTTGTGAATTTCTTGATGTCTTCGAGGAGGTCTCAGGTCTCCCACCATATAGGGAGACTGAGTTCTGAATCGATTTGGAGAAAGACGCAAGACCCATCGCCTTTGAGACATATGGCCCCCAAATAAAGAAGGGAATTGGATAGGAAAATCTCGGAGCAATTGAAGAAAGGATTCATCCATAGGAGTACTTCTGAGTGGGGAGCCCCTGTCGTTTTTGCTACTATGGCAGATGGTTCTTTAAGACTTTGTGTCGATTATTGGGAGTTGAACAAGTTCACAAGGAAGAATAGATACCCTCTACCTAGAATAAATGACTTGTTCGACTAACTTGTAGGAGCTAAAGTCGTTTCCCAATTAGACTTAACAACGGGATTCCACCAGTTAAGGATTGCAAAGGAAAGTAAGCCAAAAACCGATTTTCATATGCCAAATAGACTCTATGAGTAGGAAGTAATGCCTTTTGGATTGCCAAATGCCCCAGCATACTTCATGGATTTGATGAGTATAATATTTAGAGGGTAACTTAATAAATTTGTCATGGTGTTTGTTGATGATATCTTGGTTTTCTCCAAAGGAAAGAAGGAGCATGAGGACCACCTTAGGGACGTATTAGAGACCTTGAAAAGAAACCAACTCAAAGCCATGTTTCTAAATGCCGCTTTAGGAAAAATGAAATTAAGTTCATTGGGCATATTGTTTCGGAGAATGGATTGGCGGTGGACCCTACTATAGTGGAAGCTGTCCAAGGATGGAAGGTTCCTAGCAATGCTTTGGAGGTTAGAAGTTTTCCAAGGTTGGCAGGCTACTATAGGAAGTTCATCAAGAGCTTTGCACAAATAACAGCCCCTTTAACCTGATTGACTAAGAAAAATCTAGTCTCTGTTTGGGATAATAAGTGCACCAAGGCATTTTAGAAGCTTAAGGAGTCAATGACTAGTGCACCCATGCTCACTATTGTAGATGGAACTAAACTATTTATGGTTTTCATGGATCCATGTGGCATAGGATTAGAAGTTCTTATGCAAGAAGGGAAGGTAGTTGCCTATGCCAGTATCAACTAAAAGTTCATGAGAAGAGGTATCCAGTGCATTATTTAGAATTGCCAGCCATTGTTTTTACCTTGAAGATGTGGAGGCGTTATCTCTTGGGGGAAAGGTTTAAGATATTCACTGATCATAAATCACCCAAATATCTATTTTCTCAAAAAGACATGAATTTCAGGCAGTAGAGGTGGATGGAGTATATGCATCCTTCGACTTTGGTATTCAATATACCCTCGGAAAAGGGAACGTAGTTGCCGTTGCACTTAATAGGAGACACGCTACCCTAGGTGTTATATATAAATGGAAAAAGTTGGAGTTTCACTCGAATTTTAACCTCCAACCGTCAACAGAACCCATCAAGGTTTTCTATCAATTATGGAGGTTAGAGTAGGCTTGATGGATCATATAGGGCATGAGCAAGTAAAAACAAGGAGTTAGTAGAGATTTTGGAAAAATTAAGGAAAGGAGAGCATTTTCCCCATGCTAGGAGATACTCAGTTGATGAGAAGGGATATTTGAGAAGAGATGGACGCCTTTACATCCCAATGAGAGATGTGATTATGGAGTGTCACCACTCAAGGATGATCATTGTTAACTCCTCTTTTTTGAAGCGACCTAAAACACCAGCGACCTACGACCTATCACTACTTAGCGACCTAAGAATACTAACGACCTAAAGCACTCAGCGACCTAACTCCAGAAAGAGGCTAATGACCTAAAGCACTCAGCGACCTAATGACCTAAAGCACTCAGCGACCTAACTCCAGAAGGAGGCTAATGACCTAAAGCACTCAGCGACCTAATGACCTAAAGGACTCAGCGACCTAACTTCACAAAGTAACCTAGCGACCTAAAGATGGAACAGTTCAACGACCTAAAGCTCCAGCAACTACTCCTTAGGTCGCTCATGACCTACAACTTATCGCCTCGATCAGACAGATCAAATGCACCCCTGTTAAGTCACAAACCATGCCCACTATGTCGCCAACAACCTACGACCTACCTTAACCCGTTCACGACCTATGACTTGTCAATATGTTCAAATGGTCAAGTGCAAAACTGTTAAGTCGTAGCCCGTGCTCCTTAGAACGCTCACGACCTACGACCTATCCTTAGGTTGCTCGCGACCTACGACCTAACTCCAAATTCTCCCTATAAATACCCCGCCTACTCCAACTTTGAAGAGGACTTTTGGATCATTTCTGGAGCGCCTATACTCTGCAGTTTTCTCGACTTAACCGACACTTCAAACACCAAAGATGCTTCAACGAACTTCAAGAGAAGATCTAACACATCCGACATGGATTCAAAGAGCTCTCTTTCATCAAAGTTCTAGCTACTCGTCTTAATCGTGTTGACATCATATTGTAATCGAAGAATTGTTGTATAAGTTGTAATTGAATCAGTAATAAAGAAGATAAAGTGGACGTAGGCTTAATTTCGAGCCGAACCACTATAAAACTGTTGTCTCGTTACTTTTCTGCTTATTTCTAGTTCCCGTACCAACGGATGGTGCTTTCACATTACTAACTCTCACACCGGGGTGTTAGCGTCGATTTTTACGTTAACATTTTTGGTGCTTTCACTGAGAATTGAACTCAGAAAGATTTTCACCATTGCTTCACAAAGACTTGTTGAAAGATTTTCCTTAAAGACCAGAAGTCTATCAGAAATCATGGCTCCTGGAAGAAAGAGTAGATCTACTAGATCCGGAAATGTTAATGACAGGGCTGCCTCCTCTCCAGCGCCAAATCAGGCAACTCCTTCTGTTGGAGTCACAAGAGCTGAACTTGACAATGTTGTGTCAGGATTATACCAGCAAATGGAAACTCAAAATGCTTTGATGATGGAAAGGTTAAACGCTCTGCTTGGGATGAACCGACAACCAGAAAACAATGAACCAACCTTTGCTGAAGAAACTCATGATTCCCAAGACAAAGATATCCCGCAAAGAGCAGCAGGCACCGCCGAAGGGGCACCTTCCCAAGTTGGAGGATCAAGGGCGCAGCCGCCCCTTCGCGAACGTTTGTTCACACAAACTTCCGAAAAGGTGGCTGACGTCTGCCCGGCAAGGCCTCTGAATGATGAGGAATATCTATCAGGAATGGTTCGCCAGATTATGAAAGAAAGTATGCAAAGGAATGAAGACGAAAATGACTGGGGATTCGCTCCAAGCAAGACTCCGTTCACTAAGAGAATTCTAAAAGCTGAATTTCCAAGAAAGTTTGTTCCTCCTACTATCCTAGCCTATCGAGGGACAAGCGACCCTAATCAATTCTTGTACAAATATGACTGGCATATGACAGGTGCCAGGGCAACAGATGAGATTAAATGCAGATACTTTCCTGTCTATTTGGAAGGAGTGGCTCTACTCTAGTTTACAAAGCTACCGGTACGATCTGTGGATCAATTCTCTGATTTGACTCGTAAATTCAAGGATCAGTTCAGGTTGTATGCTACAAAGGCTAAGGACATAATGTCACTGTCTAGCCTAGAACAAGCTTCCGGCGAATCCATCAAATCCTTCTTGAATCGCTTTAACATAGCCATGGCCGAGGTGGATAATGCTGAACCCCATATGATCCTAACTTACTTGATGCGAGCCATCGATAAAACAAGTGAGTTCGGAAAATGGTTGAAGATGAAAGAACCGAATTCACTAGAAAAGTTTTATAAGAAGGCTGATGAATTTATGCGTCTGGAGAATCTCCCCACACAATCAAAGGCGGTTGTGGCTGAAATTCAAAACAACAATGTGGCTGAAACTTCTAACAAGAAAGAATCTGGTGGTCAGAAAAGGGAAAATAACGGTGGGAAAAAACAGAAGGATATGAAGAAACCGCGCCGTTTTTCAGATTTTACTCCTTTGACTGAGACCCCAGAGAAGATCTTCTTCGCAACCAAGGATACCGTCAACTACCCTGAGCCACCTAAGATAAAGCTTGGGAAACATTTCGTGCCTAACGGAAGATTCTGCCGGTTTCATAATTAGCCTGGCCATGACACCAACGAATGCCGCCATCTAAAGAACTTGATTGAAGAACTGTTAAGAGAGAATAAACTGCAACAGTATGTTAAGAGAAATAGAAGTGATCCTGCCTCATCTACTCAGGGGCAACAACTTCCTGCTCGTCAATCTGGCTCGGGTGAAAAGGCTGTTGTTCAAGAATCTAAAAGGCCCGTAATTAATGTAATCATAGGAGGCCCACATCCAGCAGGCAGAAGTTGGGGAGAAATGGAAAGATATGCTCATGCTCTGAGACATGCACCAAAAGAAGAAACTATTTTTGTTTTGGAAGATGTTGTGCCTTCGAAACAACAAAGAACTTGTCAAGATGACATTATATTCAGAGCTAGAGATTCTATGGGATTTGAAGCTCCTACCATGGATCCGTTGGTAATAACCGCTGGTATTGGACCAGCTATTGTGAGAAGAGTGCTTGTCGATTGCGGCGCTTCTTGCAATATCCTCTTCAAAAAGACCTTTGATCAAATGAAGATTCTGATGGCTGACGTTCAAGCTTCTTCACAAAAGATTGTTGGGTTCACTGGGGAACCGAAACAACCCATCGGAACCGTCAATTTATTTGTAGAACTTGGTGAAGGGGAAAGAAAAGTGGTCTGCAAGCAAACTTTTGTTATTGTTGATAAATTCTCTGCTTATAACGCCTTCTTGGGACGACCAACTCTCGCTGCATTCAAAGCTATTCTCGCCCTATGGTGCCTAACTATGAAATTCCCCACTGATAATGGCGTTGGTGTTTTGAAAGGAGATCAGGGTGCTGGGCGGGAATGTTATCTCACAGAATTGCGGGAGGCGAAGAAGAAAGAAATGGGGAAAGGTGCGGCAGCTCCGCTCCGCATCAAAGAACCCACCTTGTAGCAAATACGGGGTGGACCTTGCACTAGTGAGCATAGTGGTGTGCGAAAAGAAATCGATCCCAGAATAACCAGTGCAGGGGAGAATAGAGTGGTGCCGGTAGAGGTAACGGTACCAATACCTGTTGACCAGAAGGACCCAAACAAGGTGCTAAATGTAGGTTCACAACTTAGTGTGACTGTTCAAAATATGCTGATATCATTCTTGAAAGCAAATCTGGATGTATTCGCTTGGAGTCATGCTGACATGTATGGAATATCTCCTGAAATTGCAGTACATGCCTTAAATATTGATTCGAAGTTCACACCCGTGAAACAGAAAAGAAGAACCCAAGGTCCTGAAAGGTGAACAGCATTGAAAGAAGAAGTAGATCAGCTCATGGAGAATGGCTTCATCAGAGAATCCACTTATCCAAATTGGGTTTCTAATCCGGTGTTGGTTAAAAAAGCAAATGGAAAGTGGAGAGTATGCATCGGTTTTTCAGACTTGAACAAAGCATGTCCTAAAGATTGTTTTCCATTGCCCAGAATCGATCAGTTGGTGGATGGAACAGCCGGGCATGAATTATTGTCTTTTATGGATGCTTACTTAGGATACAATCAAATCATGATGCATGAGCCAGATCAGGAGGATACGAGCTTCATCACCGATGTTGGTCTTTACTGCTATAAAGTTATTCCTTTCGGATTAAAGAATGCAGGGGCAACTTATCAGAGACTCATGAATGCCATGTTCAAATCTCAAATTGGCAAGACTATGGAAGTGTACGTTGATGATATGCTAGTAAAGTCAAAGAAGGCAGTAGACCACATGGACCATCTGGAAGAAATGTTCACAATCCTCCGAAAGTATGGAATGAAATTGAATCCTCTGAAATGTTCATTCGGGGTTGAGTTCGGAAAATTTTTAGGTTTCATTGTGAGTGCTCGGGGCATCGAAGCTAATCCTGCTCAGATTACCGCCTTAAGAGAAGTCAAACCCCCTAGAACAAAGAAAGAATTGCAAAGCCTCAACGGGAAAGTCGCTGCTTTGAGTCGATTTATTTCCAAGGCCATAGATAAATGCATTCCCTTCTTTGATGCTTTGAAAAAAGGAAAGAAGAATTTCGAATGGACTCCCGAGTGTCAAAAAGCTTTTGATGAGCTGATTCATCATATGGAAACACCTCCAGTACTTTCTAAGCCTGACAATGGTGAAGATCTATTCATATACTTAGCAGTTTCATCTCAAGCTCTCAGTGCAGCATTGGTACGAGAAGACGCAAAAGTTCAACGTCCAGTTTACTACATCAGCAAAAGATTCACTGGGGCAGATATGAATTATTCAAAGTTAGAAAAGCTTGCCTATTGTCTATTGATCGCATCCAGAAAGTTGAGGCCGTACTTCCAAGCTCATCCTATCAAAGTCCTCACTGATCAACCTCTAAAGCAAGTCCTATTTCGCCCTGAAACTTCGGGTCGTCTTCTGAAATGGAATATTGAACTCAGTCAATACGATATCACCTACCATCCTCGAAAAGCAATCAATGGACAAGATTTAGCAGATTTCATTGTAGAATGCACAGATAAAGGTGGCAGTGAGGAAGAAGTGACTACTGTTCAGGAGCTGGGGTTGTACTTGAAACCCCTGAAGGACGATCATTATGTTATGCATTGAGATTATAATTTCCTTCGACAAATAATGAAGCCGAATACGAAGCTCTTATTGCCGGTCTGAGGATTGCTAAAGAACTGAGCATCAAAGCATTGCAGATCTTTAGTGATTCCCAACTAATTGTATGCCAAGTCAAGAAAGAGTTTCAGACTAAAGGAGGAAATCTGCCTGCTTATCTGTCAAAAGCCTATGAACTTCTCGATGATTTTGATCACTATACAATAAACCATATCCCCCAGGAAGAAAACATGAAGGCAGATTCTCTCGCGAAATACTCAAGCACTGGCGAAGCTCAATTATTGGGATTGGTCCCTGTAGAAGTTTTGATGGCTCAAAGTATTGATGAGATGGATGTTGATTGGATCATGGCTGTATCTCAAGAACAGGAGTCATGGATGACCCCAATCAAAGAATATCTACTCAACGTCTCCCTGCCAGAAAACTCAAAAGAACGTCAAAAGCTCCTAAGAAAAGCTCCAAGATATGTGATTCAAGACGACCATCTGTACAGACGAGGATTCTCGATGCCACTACTCCGATGTGTAACCAAAGAAGAAGCTAAAACAATTTTGGCTGAAGTGCACGGAGGAGAGTATGGAGATCATTCAAGTGGTCAAACTCTTGCAAAGAAAATTGGGTACTTTTGGCACAGGTCCTTATCAAGTTTCAAAATTCACGAAAAGTCCTTCACCAAATTTCAGCGTAAATTAGGTCCCTGTTTTTATTCACGATTATTGCAGAGCATGATGCAACATTTCATAAAAGTTGCTGACATTTCCGCAACATTTCTGTACACTGTGAACATAGTGTATGAAAGTTGCTGAAATATCAACACTTATTTATAAAAGTTACTGATATTTCAGCAACATTTATGTACACTGTAAACACAGTTTGTGAAAGTTGCTGAAATATCAGCACTTATTTATAAAAGTTGCTGACATTTCAGCAATAATTTTTCTTTGTTTTTACAATAAAACTTTGACACAGATAGTTGCTGAAATATCAGCACTTATTTATAAAAGTTGCTGACATTTCAGCAATAATTTTTCTTCGTTTCCAAAAAACAGGGACTCGCTTTACAATGAAACTTTGACAGGGACCCGCTTTACAATATGAAAGTATGATAGGGATGCCTTCCTAATATCCACAAGAAAATTCTTTGCTATGGCTATTTTTGGCCGGATATTAATCGAGATGCTGCTAACTACTCCCGAAAGTGTAACAGATGCCAGAGATTTGCAAAAATCCTAAGAGCACCTTCCACCGTACTAACACAGATGGTCAGTCCATGGCCATTCGCCATTTGGGGAATAGATCTTATTGGAACTATGCCAATAGCCAGATCCGGAATCAAATATGCCATTGTTGCTGTTGATTATTTCACTAAATGGGCTGAAGTTGAACCATTAGCTACTATTACCTCTAAAAGGATGATAAATTTTGTGACTAAAAATATCATTTGCAGGTATGGTGTGCCTCAGAAGATAATAACAGACAATGGTACTCAATTTGAAAGCGAGGAATTCCAGGAATTTTGCAGACGATTTAAAATCCGAAAAAGCTTCTCAGTAGTGGCTCATCCGCAGGCAAACAGGCAAGTGGAAGCAGTGAACAAAATCATCAAATCGACCATCAAAAAGCAACTTGAAAAAGCAAAAGGTGGTTGGGTTGATAAACTGCCACTAGCACTATGGGCATATAGAACTACCCACAAAACTGCGACTGGGCACACTCCATTCTCATTAGCGTACGGATCGGAAGCAATGATTCCAGTGGAAATAGAAGCCCCCTCACATAGGAGAATTCATTTCAACCAAGCTGAAAATGAAAAGCTGCAACTTGAAGCACTTGATCTGCTTGATGAAAGAAGGAAAGAAGCTGAACTCAGAGTTGTAGCTCAACAGCAAAGAATAGCCAGGCACTTCAATTCTAAAGTTCGCCAACGCAGCTTTGAAATTGGAGATCTAGTCTTGAAAAGGATCATGACAGCAACAGGAGTGTTTGGGCCAAACTGGGAAGGGTCGTATGTCATAGGCAAAAAACTTCTTGATGGCACTTTCAAACTCACAACTGTTGAAGGAGATCCAATCCCGAGAGCTTGGAACAGCAATCACTTGCGTCCATATTTTACTTAGAAGCAATGCTTAAATTTGTAAAATGATTGTAAATGTATCATACTTGTATTGTAAGCCATTGTAAAAGCAGTGCAAAGTGATAATAAAAAAATAAAGTGGATGTAGGCCCAATTCTTGGCCGAACCACTATAAATCTTGTGTCTTTTACTATTTTAAATTGCCTATCTTATTTCGATGTGCAAATATTTTAAATGTGTTGCTAAAATATCGATTTAATATTGCAGGCAATCAAAGCAAAAATTACCTATCCAACACGTCACAAACTCAAGCGATTCCCATAAATCACTCGACAAACAAATGTCAAGCCACAAAAATTCCAAACTTAATTCCTACAAACGGTTGGTGATTCCACCAAAGCGGCACCTTCCCAAAAGGAAGGCACCCTGCCCTTGCTAACTGACTGCGATTGTTTGTACAAACAGACATCCGGTTAAGTGGCTTGCGTCTGCCCGTGGAATCACTCAACCACGAAATACACTTTTCCGGAAAAATCAAACAGCTTGTCAAAGAAAAGAATTTAAACTTGAGAATGATAACGAGGAATCGCTCGGCGACAGTGGATGCAAAGGCATGGATAAGCAGACAAAAACAGCCGAAATGGAATCTTGTCTCTCACCCAAGAATGTTGGTGGGACCACCCAAGGGGGCACCTTCCCAAGATAGAAGGTTTCTGGCCCTTGATTACTTTATTGTGATCGTTCGTGCAAACGAACATCCAATCGGGTAGCTTGCGTCTGCCCCGTGGACCTACTTAACCGTGAGATGCAAACTTCCTAGCACACAAACAAAGCCCTCTAACGAGGCACAAGCCCTCTTCGAAGGTACAACTCTTCGGAGGAGTCCTCTTCGGAGGCAAAAGTCCTCCAACGAGGCATGCCCAAATCGAAATGCTTCTCTCGCCCAAGAATGTTGGTGGGACCACCCAAGGAAGCACCTTCCCAAGATAGAAGGTTCCAGGCCCTTGTTACTTGATTGTGATCGTTTGTGCAAACGAACATCCAATCGGGTAGCTTACGTCTGCTCCGTGGGACCATTTAACTGTGAGAAAGTAACTTTCAGGCAAAACAAACAAAGCCCTCTTCGGAGGCACACTTCACCAAGTTGAAGTGCCAAAAGCCCTCTTCGGAGGCACACTTCACCAAGTTGAAGTGCAAAAAGCCCTCTTCTGAGGCACACTTCACCAAGTTGAAGTGCGAAAAGCCCTCTTCGGAGGCACACTTCACCAAGTTGAAGTGCCAAAAGCCCTCTTCGGAGGCACACATCACCAAGTTAAAGTGCAAAAAGCCCTCTTCGGAGGCAAAAGCCCTCTTCGGAGGCACACTTCACCAAGCTTGAAGTGCCAAAAAAAAGCCCTCTTCAGAGGCACACTTCACCAAGCTTGAAGTGCCAAACAAAAGCCCTCTTCGAAGGCACACTTAACCAAGTTGAAGTGCCAAACCATACCCCTCTAACGAGGCACAAGCCCTCTTCGGAGGCACAACTCTTCGGAGGAGCCCTCTCCCGAGGCACAACAAAAAAGTCCTTCCCAAAGGCATATCAAACATGCCCTCTCCCAAGGCATAAATTAAGAAGCCCTCCTCGGAGGCACAGAGCCTTCTTCAGAAGCACTAAACAAGAGTAGCCCTTTAACAAGGCACATCTAAAAACTTCGTCGATGGAACCACCAAGGGGGCACCTTCTCAAAAAGAAGGTTCCAGGACGCAGCTGAATACTTATGATTATTTGTATAAACAAATATCCGATAAAACAGCTGACGTCTGTCCCGTGGACCAATCCAACGATGAACTATAACTTTCTGACAAATAAATCAAAACATTCTTCAGAAGCTCACTTCACTGCGTAGGGGAATCCACTTTTCAACAAATAAAAGTGATCATCCCCAAAAGTTGAAGTGTTCTAAAAAAAATGAGAGAGAGAAAGAAGAACTTCTCCGCTACAAGGCATACTCTATTAAAAGCAGAATAATATTTCCTCAAAACGGAAGAATTATTCTCTAAAATAAGAGTACAAGTCTTTTCAGAATATTGCAGTAAGCTGTGGTACGGGGGCATATAGCTATATTAACAACGCTCAAACATCATACCACGAGCTCACTGCAGTATCATATAAAGTAAATAAAGAAACTTGTGCAAAAACAAGGAATAAATGCATTCACGAATATATACAAGAAATTGTACAAGGAAAAAGAATCATTTTATTCCATACTATAAATTTTTTGTACATGTGCAGGTTTCAAGCGGGGGCCGGTACCCACACAATCTCCGGTCAATACATGCAAAAAGCAAAAAGCAAAATAAGAAGCGTAAAGTCCAGCTCATTACTCCTTCTTCCCGCCACCTTTAGAGATCTTGCCCGGCTTGATGATTAGTTTCTGAATCCGGCGTGGACGGGTCGGGGAAGAAGGAGAAGAAGGTGTAGCCGGATCTTCTTCTACTTTTTCTTCACCAGCAGAAGCCCTTTTCTTCTTCTTCTTTGTAATTGCGCGCTTCCCCTTCTTCTTTGAAGAAGACTCACTGCCCGGAGTAATTAGCTCAGATAGCTTCGTGTCATCATCATGAGTTTGCTCCGGAGTCCTTTCACCTTCTCCAAGTTCCTCAGCCTTCTGCTCTTGCGAAGCAGATGGATCATCCAAGCCTCGAAGGGCTTCTATTTGCTCTTCCTGTGACCCTGGCTGAGAAGCAGGAGTGACTTGAAGGGATGGAGGAGGAACAGTTGGAAGGGGAGAAGTTTGCGCGGCGCTCGGTGCTTCTGCTACAGAAGAAAAGAAGTTAAAATCAGTATTCTCCGAAAAAAGAGAAGATATTGGATCATCGGGACTTAAGTAATAAGCGAGAAATTCATCGAGCTCGGTTGAATCGAACGAGTAGTCTACTTGAGCTAGATCAGACTTGGAGTTACCTGGAGAAGTCGGCTTGATCACTTCGATTTCAAAGTTTTCGGCTTCAGCGTCATCCTGGGTCTTCTCCTCGACTTGAACAGTGGGAGGCTTGGTAATGGCAGTTTTCACTTCGGCTTCTGCATGAGGTGGAGAATAAGAACTAGAATAAATGGTATCAGGGTCGACCAAAGCCGGAGGATGAGCGGGGTCGGTTAAAGGCGCTTTCTCCAAACGCTCTTCTCCTGCCACTTCGGCTCGCTCCTTGGCAAGCTGCTCTTTTCCCCTGGCAAGAGCTGCACGGGCCTCATCATCTAGATAACAAGCTTCAAGGTCTGCTTCAGCATAGTCGGCACCTCCGAGCATGTCAATCACCGCCTCCCAAACTTCAGCCAAAGTGATTTCGTATTTCGGTCCCAAAAATGAGAGGCTTCCGCGCCCCAAGACGCTGTGGACATAAAAGTCGAATAAAGTAGAGCTGATGTTGACTTTGGTTGCCTCATGAGATTCTTCGGCTGCAACTTGACCAGCAATTGCCTCATCACGCTCTTTTTCAACTTTAGAAAGTCGATCTTTTAGCGCTGCAATCTCCAGGTCTTGAGAGTTAACTCTTTCCCACAGCTGAGCGGTATCTTCGCGGTATTTTCAGTTACGTGCCGCTCTGCCTCAAGTTTCATCTCAGCATCTCTTTAATCAGCATGTGCATCTCGCACTTGTTTTTGAAAGACCTCTTCTTTTTGAGAATGCGAAGCAGAAGAAGTGGCAAGATCTTCCTTGAGTTCCTTAACTTCAGACTCAAGTCTCGCATTGTCGTCAGCGATGCTCGTCATTTCTGCGTCATGATGCTTAAGAATTTTCATCCACTCCGAATGATCGTTTTCCATAGTTAACATGGCTTCGAGATTCATATGATTAACTCTTTGAAGCTCTTCAACCAGTTTTTGCCATCCAGACATTCTCTCGATGTCAAGCTTAACAGCATCGAGATTCCTTAGCATGGCCTACTTATCGATGAGAACCAAATCCAAGTCAAAGCACACTCCTTTTAAATACCAATTTGGGAATCGGCTTTGAAGTGTAGGAGGAGCATCCCTGACTTGATACTGAGGCCTGTTGATAATTGTCTGAATGTCATATTTCTTAAGAGCAGGAGAACCGGAGGGGATGTCAAGAGGGTTAGGAGCAACGGTCTTTTCAGAAATTGCAGACGTCGATTGATCGCTAAGTCTGGCCCGTTTGCTCGGGTCTTCAGCAACATGACTTTTCCCCTTAACATCATAAGATTTTCTCTTGTGGGAGTCATCATCCCTTCTTCTTTGCTGCTCCTCATAAGTTTGTCTTTCACGAGCTTTTCTGGTAGCTCTTTCTTCATCGGTTTCCCTTGGGGTAGGAAGATAGCGCCGAGGATCGTAAGAACCGCGCCTTCCATAATACTGGAAGTCGTCATAATATGAGCCACTTCGCCCCATCGGAGAATCTGAAAATGAAAAAGATATGAAACTTCAAAATCTTCGAAGTAAAGAAGCTAAGTACATATGAGTGCTAAAAATTCTAGGTGTGTGTGGTGTGCAAGCTACGTGCGTCAAACTACAAACCACACTTTGGTTGGGGAGTGATGATAGATTTTGAAGCAGGAGTCAACTTTTGGGCTGACGAAGTTTGCTGCAAGGCAGATGTCACCTCAACTGCGGGAGATGTAACTTTAGTTGTGGAATTGTCGTCTTTGAAGAGCTCCTATGAAGTAATCATTAAATCACTCAATCCCTCAAAAGTATCATCACCGTCAAGCTTAGCGGGACTCTCTCCCTCAACTACTTTATCATCAGCCTTCCCGGAGTGTTGAGGAGGCTCCTCTTCTTCGATTACCGGGGAGATTGTGAGCTTACCAGATGACCCCGCAACGTCAATGGAAGTAGAACACTTAACCAATGCAGCCTCTACAACAAGATCTTTCAATATAATTTCTTCTGTAGAAACTGGGGCATTTGATGTCTCTGCTTGAGAACCAGGGGCAACTAATGTTTCAGTCTCGGAACTCGAAACTTCGTGAATTTGAGTAGATCGAGAGGAGTGTAAAAGTCCGAATTGGTGCAAAAACTCGTCTTTCAGCAAAAATTTAGTGCTTCTCTCTTCAGCCACCACAGCGCTCAACGTTTCAAAGGTTGGCTTGTGGCTGGGATCTCTAAGCGGAGGAGGAAGTGCTGCAAAAAGTAAGAATGAAGTTAAGCATTTGACAATTCGAGTTTCGAGAAGTCCAGAAAATGAAGTGAGCGGGAATAAGCAATCTTACTTCCGGTTCTCCAGACAGCATAGAATCCCGAGGGGCAGCGGACGAAGAAGAATTGACTTAAGAACCCATGTGCACTCTCGGGCAAGTCTAGAATCAATTTACGATTTCTTGCGCCTCTCACAAGTATAATTGAAGGGTGGCTTTGTTCTTCGCAAAGGTGCACAAATAGCAAATCTCTTCCAAACTTGGAAGGTGGTCGAGCGTCCTCCTGAACAACACACACAACCCCATCAAGATGGCATTAACCATTGGGGTGTAGCTGGAAGGGAGAGATAGTTAATCGAAGAAGAAGCTGTCGAAGAAAATCATTAAAGGGAGGAATAGCTCCACTTAAGCACATCTGGCGATTAACTGCGACAAAACCAAGAGGTGGCCTATCAGCAGTATCGTTTACTCCAGGAAACAAAGCGTCCGCTTTGGCAATTCCAAACTGAATGCACAATTAGCTGAAAATTCTATGATTCAAGGAGGTCGGAGTTTTTTTCGGAGGATCAATCAATGGATTAGCAATTGGAAAGACTTCTCCAACTGGTCCTGTTTCTTCTTGTTGAGAAGTCATTCTACACAAGGAACTGGATATTCAAATATGAAGGTGCACGTTTCCTAAAAGTGTGAAGTGTTGTGCAAAACTAGTAAAATGACAAGCAAATATAACTGGAATCAAATTAGTTGACATATGTCGATTATAGAGTTTCAGAGCTTATTATTTCAAGTCCAAGTACAGTGTTGATGCAAACAAATCAGCTTTAGTTGATTATTTTAGTTTTTCTTTAATACTTCACTTGAATTTGTTGAATCACAGCATTTCATTCACAAAGTTCATTTAAGTTGATTATTCTTTATCGACTAATCTGTCATTCGATGTGGGCAATCAATGGCAGTATATTCGCCCTAGTTTTCTGCAAATGTTATGTTTAACAGGTTGTTAGATTAAAAGTTAGTGTAATCTGTAAAAAAGTTCAAACAGTTCAAGTCCAAGCAGTTCTATCAAGTTCTTTCAGAATTTTACAAGTCCTAGGTCGTCCAGACTATTTTCAAGCAACCTAACATAGGTCGGAGCTTTCTTAGGTCGCACTGTGCAAATCAAAGAGTTCATAGACATCAGGTCAAAATTTGTTCAAGTCCTAACTCGGCCGGGACCTAAAGCCTATGCCGTAAAAAGTTAGGTCATTAATTTGTTAAGTCGTTTTGCTTGGAATTCATGTGCAAATTTGTTAAGTCCAAGGTCGTTTGAATCCCAACGCGACCTAAAAGTTAAGTTGCAGATTTGAAGGATCCTTAGGTCGCGAGAATTTGTTAGGTCGGTTGGTTCGTTAGGTCGGCCAGGTTTCTTAAGTCGCTCAGATCTACTAGGTCGCTAACTTCCTCTCCACGCAACAGCTCACCATCTCGTTAAACTGTTAACCCGATAACCCATTATCACCAACACGATGAAATCCATCATCCTCTTCATGAAATTCGTTATCCCTTCACACCACCAAATCACCCGAAAATCGATTCAAAACATCTTCGATCCATTATAGATTCAACGCATTGTTGTGCTTTCATGAATCACAACAACAACATAGCAAACGACGATCAAAAGTCGACCACAACATCACTCAAAATGTAGCATGACATACGGAATTGGACTAGGGTCGGAAAATGGGGATTTATAATTCAGCGGCGATTATGGTAGGATAGGGATCGAATTCACTTACACAAAATAATAGCAAGGATGAATCGTCAACTGATTAACTCAAATTCTCCTTTGAAATCACGAGATTTTGTTAATGGCAGAGCGGGAAATCGGAGCAGGTAAGTAGAGGAGAAGCAGCGACCTATAACAATTTATATGGGGTAAAGAGAGGAAGGCGAATGGGCGCGCGAGCTAGCACATGTTTTAGGTCGCTCACGACCTAGCAGAGTTAGATCGAAGCACACAACCTATGACATAAGTCTGTACTTTGAGGGGCAAGTGTTAACTCCTCTTTTTTGAAGCGACCTAAAACACCAGCGACCCACGACCTATCACTACTCAGCGACCTAAGAATACTAACAACCTAAAGCACTCAGCGACCTAACTCCAGAAAGAGGCTAATGACCTAAAGCACTCAGCGACCTAATGACCTAAAGCACTAAGCGACCTAACTCCAGAAGGAGGCTAATGACCTAAAGCACTCAGCGACCTAATGACCTAAAGGACTCAGCGACCTAACTTCACAAAGTAACCTAGCGACCTAAAGATGGAACAGTTCAACGACCTAAAGCTCCAGCAACTACTCCTTAGGTCGCTCACGACCTACAACTTATCGCCTCGATCAGACAGATCAAATGCACCCCTGTTAAGTCACAAACCATGCCCACTAGGTCGCCAACGACCTACGACGTACCTTAACCCGTTCACGACCTATGACTTGTCAATATGTTCAAATGGTCAAGTGCAAAACTGTTAAGTCGTAGCCCGTGATCCTTAGGTCGCTCACGACCTACGACCTATCCTTAGGTCGCTCGCGACCTACGACCTAACTCCAAATTCTTTCTATAAATACCCCGCCTACTCCAACTTTGAAGAGGACTTTTGGATCATTTCTTGAGCGCCTATACTCTGCAGTTTTCTCGACTCAACCAACACTTCAAACACCAAAGATGCTTCAATGAACTTCAAGAGAAGATCTAACACATCCAACATGGATTCAAAGAGCTCTCTTACATCAAAGTTCTAGCTACTCGTCTTAATCGTGTTGAAATAATATTGTAATCGAAGAATCGTTGTATAAGTTGTAATTGAATCAGCAATAAAGAAGATAAAGTGGACGTAGGCTTAATTTCGAGCCGAACCACTATAAAACTGATGTCTCGTTACTTTTCTGCTATTTTCTGCTTATTTCTAGTTCCCGTACCAACGGGTGGTGCTTTCACATTACTAACTCTCACACCGGGGTGTTAGCGTCGATTTTTACGTTAACAATCATTCATCCCGGAGGAGATAAGATGTACGAAGACATGAAGAGAATTTTCTTTTGGAATAGAATGAAGAGGATTGTAGCTAAGTTTGTTGCTAGGTGTTTGATATGTCAAAAGAAAAAATATGAGCAAGGGAAGCTTGGTGGATTATTATTACCTTTGGAAATTCCAACTTGGAAGTGGGAGCATATTTCAATGGTTTTGTGGAAGGATTGCCTAAAAGTCAGAAGGCAATAAAACTATTTGGGTTATTGTAGATAGACACACCAAGAGTGCTCATTTTATTCCGATTAAGAGGAATAGGACTAGTGCCTCTCTCGTCCATATTTATATTAAAGAGGAAGTTCATCTACATGAATTCCTATAAGCACAGTCAGTGATAGGGACCCCTTGTTCACTAGCGAGTTTTAGAGAAGCTTACAATCTGCTTTGGGAACTTCTTTAAACCTTCGTACGACATATCACCCACAAACTGATAGACAAATAGAAAGGGTGAATAGAATCTTAAAAGATTTGTTGAGAGCTTGTGTCTTGGATTTCGAAGGACATTGGGAGCAGCATTTACCTTTGGTTGAGTTTACGTATAATAATAGCTATCAAACTACGATTGGTATGGCTCTTTTGAAGCACTTTATGGTCGGTCATGCAAATCGCCTAATTATTGGTGGGAAACCACTAACAAAGTGTTGCTCGGACCCGATTTGATCAATGATATCATAAAAAAAGTTGAGTTGATCAGGTGAAGGATGAAGGTAGCGCAAGACCGTTAGAAATCTTATGTGGATAAAAGAAGGAAAGAGCCTGAATTTGAGGTTGGAGATATGGTATTTGTTAAAATCTCCCATCTTAGGAAAGTTGTTAGATTTGGCAAGTTTGGAAAATTAACACCTAGATTTATTGGGCCACTCAGAATTCTAGAAAGAATAGGAAACTTAGCATATCATGCGGAGCTTCCTGACAAGTTGGCAGGAGTCCACAATGTTTTCCACGTTTCTCACCTTAGGAAATACCTTTATGAAACCACTAGCAGAGTAGGGCCTGATTAGTTGGGGCATTTTTAGATGGAGCCAACAGTGCCTCGTGCCACTGCATGCATTATGGAGTACGATACTAGGAGACTCCATAATAAAATAATTAAGTTGGTCCAAGTACAATGGAGGGAAAATCCAATGAAAAGCACATGGAAGACTAAGAAGAAGATGAAGAACACTCACACAGAGCTTTTTGCTGGTAATTTTTCTCTCTAAAATTAGGATTTTGGTTGCATCACGGTTGCTAGATTGGATGGTAGGAGATGGTTGTTACACTTTTTCACAATCACTTTACACTCATATAGAAATTTTTATGCATGTTTAAGATATTTTCATACATACTTACATGATACGATTACACACTCACTCTAGGATTAAGCTCATTTTAGCATGTCTGTAGTACATAATCACATTGCACTAATGGTTGAGTAGATGGTTGTGTAGAGAACTTGTAACATGGATGTATTGTGAGTTACGATGTTCGCCCCTTGGAAGATTTCAGGACGAAATCCTTTTTAAGGGAGGAAGAATGTAATACCTCGTAAAATGAACCATAAATAAATAAAGTAAATTAAATTAAATATGATAAGGGTTGGACATACGAATTTTATAAAAGTTGGAATTTGACCATGAAAGTTATTCTATTGCATTTGTGGCAAAATTCTGATCTGTTTCCTTATATAATATGCTAAAAACGGAGCTTAAACAAAGAAGTTATGAGCATTTGAAGTTCTCATATTTTAATTAATTTAGTTTGAATTCAAATTCAAATGAGAAATCAACTTTTGGATTTAAATTACAAAAATTAGCTTAGGGCTAAGTAAATGATTAATTAAAGCTTAACATTAAAAAAGTTAATTAGGGAATAAAATAATTCGGCAACGGAATCAAAAATAAACGTCCATAATAAAAAAGCAGTCAACCTGAATAGCTCAACCAGTCGACCGGTTGCACAAGGGTGGCCAACCACTTGGCAACGATAGTTGCCAGTGGCGGCTAGTTTTATGTTATGTTTACTCGGTTATGTGCTCCGGATTTACTTGTTTCCTACCTACTTCCATCCTACGGTTCTGGTGCATTTCAACTCCTATAAGAAGGACCCTATCCTCTCCACTTTTATTCATATTATTTTGGGAAATACGACGAAACTCCACCATTGCTATCTCTCTAATAAGATTCAGAAACCCCGTAGAAAATTCAAGTAGGGATTCAACTTATTTCCTATTTGTTTCTTCTTCCTCTAATCTATTCTTATCCCATTCTTCTCCAATTATTCAGAATCTAATGAATACCTCTTCCCTATTGTGTGTGTGTGTGTCAAAAGAGAGAGATTCTGGAAGAGATCTGAAGGCTGCAAATCCATTTGAGTAAAGCTAAGGCTAATTTGTGAGTGGAAACCTTAGTATTTCTTTTTAGCAATTGTTTAGTGTATTTCTTTGGATTTGAATATCCTTGAGGATTTTGGGATTTCAAAAATATAATAGATAAAATCCCCCAAAATTCCTTTTTATTTTGAAGTGTCAATTCTGTGTCAAGATTCTCAATTATTTTACATTAATTTGATGGGTTTGTTTCGTTTATGCAATTTTTGATAATTTCATAGTCTATTCCACTTCTCCTTCTTCTTTGGGTAAAATTATGATCCTTCAATAAAATAAGGTGTTTAGATTACGAATTTTATTCATAGTTTACACCACTTATTCTTATCAATTTCTTTGTAAAAGAGGAGTTGAATAGAATATGGGATTTAGATTGCAATTCTTATTGTTTAAGATATTCCATTGAATTGGTGTAATAAATTGAGTATCTATTTTATTTACAAGTCTGTTATTGCAGTTTTGATTATGAATATTTATTCCCTATTTTGGACATTAGAATTCCATGAAATCTTAGGAAATTAAAGAAAAAGGACTTGTAATAATAATTGGTTAGGGAATTTACATTTAACGCTAGTTCAGGGCGTAAAATCAGTGCATTTAGAACTTATTAAGCGTGAATATTTATTTATTTCTATTTACGTAATTAACATATTCCTAATGCGTATATGACGATTTAATTAGGCATTTATTTACATTTATTTTCCCCCATTAGGAAAGGAATTGGTTTTGAGGTGGAAATAAGAGGAAACTCTTATATAGTCTAATTATTATTCTTAAGGCATAATAAGGAAGATTCCTTATAAGGCCTTATTTATGAAACGGTGAGATGAGTGTGTGTGTGTGTGTAGAGTAATTAATTTATGGCTAAGCCATAGGGATGAGATGTCAATAGAGTTACATGACGGAAGTCCGCCCTTCACTTTGAGGCTACGAGTAGTTGTGTACACTTTTACTAATGTGAGATATCCTTGTGATTAATATTTGTAATGACGCAAGGTTAATTCCAAATTATGTAGGGGAAATCTGCACATCTAATCTGGCTACCGGTTCCTATGAATAAGGGACTAATGTGAGACGTTGTTATGGGTATGGGCCATAAGACAAAGGGCTGCTTCAGGGTTTGAGGTATTTAGTGGTTGGACCCGCGTTTTCCCCCAAATGAAGTATTAAATGGCCAAGGGGTTACGTTAGGTGGTATCTCTACAAGGGTCCGCTTATGGAATTGGGCATTAAATGATGGGTTGCCTATTTTCCGCTTGGAAGTATTAAGTGGCTTATGCGATTCCATATGATGTCAGCTAGATGGTACCATTAAGGAGCATGCTTCTAGAACTAGGCCTTAAATGACGGGGTCTACCTATTTCCCACTAGGAAGTATTAAGTAGCTTGTGTAACACCCCACCTCTATGCTTACAATAACAAAGAGTATTAAAAGGAAATACTGTCTGTTATTACGAAGAATAAGGCTAGATAGGAGCGGCCATCCGTAGTTAGGCCTTACGCTAGTATTGGTTATCTCGATAGGAGTGGTATATTTTTTTTTTCATCTCTTTGTTTATTTACTCTCATCGACATATTCAATTCCAGTATAAAACGAACTACGATGGTTCATAATAGTTCTGGACAACATATATAATAATAACACGGATAAGCTAAACACAGAACACAGATAATATAAAATCTCATATATAACTGAAGTCAGTTACAATACATGTGATACAACTACAACTGTCGACACTGGAAGTTACATATACAAGTACATTATTATAAATAATATACATGAATACATATCATCCCATAAAATAACATTGACTACTCCAAAAGATATGAAGAGACTTCATAGCTCAAGCAACATCCCAAAGCGGGATATCAACAGCCTGTAATAACTCGGTCTGACCCGAGTATTAATTCAAAAGAAAATAAACGCGGATCAGTCTAATTCAAACTCAGTAATTAATGCACGGAAGCAATAATAATTAAAATAACAAATAGACGACAATCACAATAAATCCCGCATATCCAATCCTCTGATAAGAAAATCGGATAACGGTAAATATAACACATAACAGCATTAAACAGCGAATTAGCTAAGCCAAATCATCAACAAAGATAAATAGAAGAATTGTCAATGAAGATAATTAGAAAACAACAGAGTTACATAAACATCAATTAACAGCAAAATCTAATTATTAAATAAATAATTAGAAAACAACAAACGACATAAACAACAATATCTAATTATCACTGGGATAATTAGAAAACACAAAATGGCTGAATCAACGATATCTAATTATCGACAAGATAATTAGAAGAATTATCAATGAAGATAATTAGAAAACAGCAAAATCTAATTATTAAATAAATAATTAGAAATAACATAATCTAATTATCTAATAGATAATTAGATAACAACAAAATAATCAAATTAAACCAAATCAAAATACAATTTCAAAATATATTGAATTGGCCACACGAAACAATTAGAGCAATTGAAATTATCAAATAAAACGTCAATTCTGATTGGCTGGAGTACACGCTAACGTGCACTGCCTCGCCACTGCAGAATATGACGTCATCACAACTCCAAATATTTAAACTAAACTCAATCACACAACTAAGTGCGTATAGTTCAGCAAGCAGGTTGCGGCTATCAATGCTACAAAACACACACATACATAGCTATATACATATACATATAAATATGTGTGTGTATATATACCAACTATATATATGTGTGTACACAATCAATTAATAATTCGAACCAAAACACACGCATACATAGTTATATACATATACATATAAATATGTATATATATACACCAACTATATATGTGTGTGTACAATCATTACTTTATAAATTAAAGCAGCAACATATAAAAGTGCATGACAATCTAGTTTCGAAATGGGTAATAGAGAATGCAAAACTGCAGCAGTAGCAGGTAGCATAACAAACTAGCCTACTAAAATATTCACAATTACCAATATATATGCACAGCCGAAAGGAATGAGTGATCAACTTAAATGTACTTAACCATAGGTATAAATATGGCACAGTAATGATATAGATGGCCAACAGCTTTTGAATGTAACTGCAAGGCAACTGGCCTTGAATGCATGCACACATTTATAAATATGTGGCACAGTGAATTGAAATGGCCAACACTTTCGAATGGACAGCAAGAACAAATGGGATAGCCAATATAGTTTCACACATATACATTTATGACACCGCAAATGAATGAATTAAATGGCCAACTACTTTCGAATGGGCAGCACGAATAAATGGGATGGCCAACATACATTTATGCTCGAATTAAAAGAGAAGTGCACACTCGAAAACTACATACGTGAGCAAGTGGAAAAGACCACAAGCATGGTCAGATCACACGCATGCACAAAGGCCAAGATAAGATGCATCAAACATCAACATGACAGCAAGAACAGGGACATATAATTGTGTACATGAACCAAACAAGAGTGTGCAACATATGGTGACACAGGGTGTTTGACCCATCACCAAATACCAATGTTTAAAGAGGTCACATAAATGTAGATAACCAAATATATTTTTCATGCTTCAAAATATTTTTCACTAGACCTTTTATAAAATACTTGCTTGAACTCATTTTATTGCATGAAACAAAAACCCATTTTAAAGTGGAACACAGTCCAGTAGAGAAACGAAGTGCAAAACATCAATGTTAGGAAATTATAATACAAAACCATGAAAACGAACCCATTTTGAAAAACCAACATGGCAGCAAGAATTTTTGTACACAAGGATATGTATATATATATATGTAACACATATATATATATATACATATATATATACACATAGCAGTAAGGAATCTGGCCAATCATACAAACATACATTCGTATAAATTGAACTGCCAAATCTCAATAGCCAGCAGCAAGGGGGTTTGAACTGCAAGGACAAAGATCAACACAAAAATACTCACATAATGGTCAATCAGTGCAAACCAGGCAATGAGCAGTACAAGGCTGCTCACCACTATAAGACCAAACTTAACAGCATCTAGGATATGGAGATTAAAACAGCAACACTCCCACCCCAATCATTCAAGCACGAAGCCATATGGGTGAAGGAACCCTGAACTTCAATAATAGAACATATATATATATATATATATATATATTAATTATATATATATATATATATCAATTATATATATACCCATATAAACGTAAATAGGCAACTCAAGTTTCACTTATCACCACTCAAAACTTAGTTCGAGAATATCAAACACAAAAGCAAAGGCAGCAGCATAATTCCAAGGATTCAAGGGGTTCGATTGTAATATGAAAATAGGCGAAACCCCAATTCACAAAATCACTAAAATTCATCCAAGCCTATAGAAAGCTACACACCCGAAATTATCTAAATCATGCACGAAATACTTAAGATTGAATTAGAGGGTGTGAGTGAAAATCACTCACCTTATCTCGAAGAGCACAAATCCATCAGCCTTAATTCCCTTCCCCCCCACTCAGCTCGCCTTTGCATGGTGCCTGACAAGGCTTCGGGAAATATTCGAAATCGAACCCTAGCAGCCATTTTGTTTACGTTTGTTTTGTTTTGGGCTTGCGAAGAGAAATGAATGGAGGAGGAGGAAACGGGTATCTGCCTTTGATAACAACACAGCACCAAGAAAAAAACGTGGGCTAAGATTTTATTTAAAGCCCACATAACCCTTAACAAATTTTATTTCAAATTTTTAAAAGAATCTCAACCCGATTAAAAACTCCCAATAGCAAATAGCTAGCAAATTTAATCGTCTAATGACGATAATTAACTGGTGCAAAACCCCGGGTCGTTACAGACTCCCCTCCTTATAAAAATTGCATCCCCGCAATTTTCATAATTAAAGTCATCCATAACAATTATTTTTCTAACATAAACTGGTTAAGCTAGAAGAATAAAGGTCAAGAATACAAACGCCAAAGAAATCTTTTAATTTCATAAAATAAATTCACAAATTTTCAACAAAATCTTATTATCAAATAGATAATCAGAAAACAGGAAAACTGAATAAATACAATTAACAACAATATTTAATTATCAATTAGATAATTAGAATACAGAAATCACAAAACAGCA
Organism: Allium fistulosum; assembly: GCA_030737815.1. NCBI lineage: Eukaryota > Viridiplantae > Streptophyta > Magnoliopsida > Asparagales > Amaryllidaceae > Allium > Allium fistulosum. Next base: position 514,137,331 of record CM060908.1, on the reverse strand, counting down.
ATATCTAATTATCGATACGATAATTAGAAAACAGCAAAATCTAATTATCAACAAAGATAATTAGAAAACACAAATCGTAAATCGCAAAACCGCAAATATCTAATTATCAACAAGATAATTAGAAAGCACGAACTTCATAATCAGCAAACTCTAACTATCAACAGAGATAAATAGAAGAATTATCAATGATGATAATTAGAAAACAGCAATTCAATATAATCAACATAATCTAGAAATCAATAAAATGATAACTAGAAAACAGCATAAAATGGATCACAATATAAAATTGGATCCCTACATATCACATAATCTAGAATCAATTAGAGACTAGAAAATCTCATAATCAACAAAATTAGCAAATATCTAATTATCAACAAAGATAATTAGAACACAAATCAGCAATTATCAAAAACGATAATCGAAAAACAACAAATATCTACTTATCAAAAACGATAATCAAAAAACAACAAATATCTAATTATCAAAAAAGATAATTAGAACTCAAATCAACAAATATCTAATTACCGATACGATAACTAGAAAACAACAAATATCTAATTATCAACAAAGATAATTAGAACACAAATCAATCAAATATCTAATTACCGATACGATAATTAGAAAACAACAAATATCTAATTATCAACAAAGATAATTAGAAAACAACAAATATTTAATTATCAACAAAGATAATTAGAACTCAAATCAAAAAATATCTAATTACCGATACGATAATTAGAAAACAACAAATATCTAATTATCAACAAAGATAATTAGAAAACAACAAATATCTAATTATCAACAAAGATAATTAGAACTCAAATCAACAAATATCTAATTACCTGCAGATAATTAGAAACAACAAATTAACACTATCTAATTATCAATTAGATAATTAGAGATAGCTATTAGTGGATCGATCCCAGCAAATGGTGAGCTTAAGCGATAAGCTTAAACTGCACCGCACGTGCAACAGCAAATGGCCGAAGCCTCACCAAGTACTATAATTTTGGCGCCCAACAAATGACCCGAAGGTCCAACAAATGACCCGAAGGTCTAGTACTGGTGATTGACCCGAAGGTCCAACAAATGTGTCGCTAACTCTCAATCAGCAGATCTCATCGGTGACAACGATCGTGTATATAATAACCACGTGTTCACCTCCGTCTACTAATGATAGATAACTCCACGGATTTGGTTTCAATTAACGAGTCCGGAATTAACCGTTTTAGTAAAAGTGAGGGTCCATAGTCCGCACTTTTTCTAATACGTTTAAGTCGCTTTCTCGTTGACTAAAAACCCCACATAGAACCCGAAGGTCCTGAGCCCGAAAGCCCACACATAGAATCCAAAGATCCTAAGCTCGAAAGCCCCACATAAGTGTCACTGACTTTTGGTTAGTAATCCGAATAATGTTAACAGTGCATCCCATACCACATGTTCGCACTGAACGGTTTACTAACCACTAGCTACTTTCCACTATGTATGATTCAATTAACGAGTCCAAAATTAACCGTATAAGTAAAAGTGAGGGTCCATAGTCCCCACTTTTGCTACGACGTTTAACTCTCTTTCTCTTTGACTGAAAGTGCAAAAACATATATTTTATAAAAAGTTGTTCGATGTAGTCAAATGAACAATTCCAGAATTAATCGAATTAATAAAAGTGAGGGTTCATAGTCCGTACTTTTGTTAAAACACTTAATTCGATTCCTCGTTCCTCTGAAAACACAAAAAAATATGAAAACCATTTATTTTAAATGAATGGAATCATGTGGAAAATCATCAAAACAGCGAAAAAAGTCATAACGGCAATGGCTAAGTATCGACAGAGATAAATAGAAGAATTATCACTGAAGATAATTAGAAAACAACATCTTATTACAATATAAACAAAGAAATCATTCGATTATATCTTCGATGAAGATAATTTAAAACAGCAAAAATCTAATCAAATATGCAATTAGCATAAAAGAAAACCAGCAAAAATCTCAATAAAATCACAAAACTGCAATCGCTGCGGATCCTCAAATCGGATTCGAAATTTTCAAAGAAAACAAAAATAAACACATCTAAGTAACAGCATCAACACAATATCAGCAAAATCTAATTATCAATTAGATAATTAGAAAACACAAAAATCACAAACAGCGATTTCTAATTATCGACAGAGATGAATAAAAGAATGAGGTTTTTAGGTTCAAGGAAAAAGTTGAAGAAAAATTTAGTTTTAGGGACAAGAAGTTTGCCTTTTAGGCTGAAGGACACTTTCTAGTGTAAATCACAGAATGATAGTTGTAACTATCATTTTCTGTTTACACTAAAAAGTGTCCTTCAGACTAAAAAGGAAACTTGTTGTCCCTGAGACTAAATTTTTTTGCAACTTCTTCCCTGTGCCTATTTTCCTGTAAAAGAATTATCACTGAAGATAATTAGAAAACAATAGAATTCACAACAGCAAATTCTAATTATCGACAGAGATAAATAGAAGAATTATCACTGAAGATAATTAGAAAACAACAAAATTCATAACAGCAAATTCTAATTATCGACAGAGATGAATAGAAGAATTATCACTGAAGATAATTAGAAAACAACAAAATTCATAAATGAATTAAAAACAACAAATACAAAATTAACATTCATACCAAAATATGTATCACATTGTCTCTCAAGTGTTTAGGAACTCCTATCGATGACGCTGATCAGACGCATCGACCAGAATTCTTAATTACTCATCAGGCGATTGATACAATAAATTACAAATCACTTTTTAAATTCTTTTTACGAATTTTAAACTTGATTGCAGAAATGTCCATTTTCAAAACATGAACATTCTTTAAATATACAACCAAGCAACAACCCATAAATAATCATATTATATTTACAAGAATTTTCAATTCCAATAAATACTCTTATTTCTAATCCATCTCAATGATTTCTATAATTTTTCCTCTCAAGATTGAATACATATATTAGTGCAAAAATATACATTGATCCAAACTTATATGTATATAATCAAACACTCAATAATATTTCAAATTAAAGAAAAAAGGTGATTTTAGGTTTCAGTGTAAATGGGTTATTCGCTTTGCACAAACACATGATCATGGTACTACATGTTATAGAATTGAATTAGGCATAGGAATGTAAGTGAGATCGCTCGCCTTAAGTAGCCATGCTTTTAAACTCATCCTAGCTCCTCATTTCACTTTACTGTAAATTTTCTAATGCTCCAAACCTTGACCAAATCCTTATTTCTCCTTGCCTTATGGTGTAATATGATGTTGAGAATCTCAAATTTAAATTTTAAGATATATAGAAATTTACTTGATTTTATATGGAAATTTAAAAGAAGAGTTTGGAAGTTGAATTAATTTAGGAAGAAAATGGAAAAGATGAATATGATGAAACTGAGCTAGTTTTTGAAGTAAACAAAAACTCTAGAGTTTACAGAAATGGGAGTAAAATAAAGAAAAAGAAAGAAGTTTTCATTATTTTGGGTTTGGGCTTCATTTAGGCCACTTAAACAAAAATTTCTCATTTCCATTCTTCTTTTGTTTTCCACTTCAACTAATTTTTACCTAGTATATATTACAAAAAATTATCAGATGAAAATCATATTTATATTTCTCATGGGATTTCTCAATATGATAACTTTTTTATGGAATTTATTTTTCCACAAATTCTTTTATTTTATTTCATTATTTCAAAATTATTATATTTAATCCATTATAATAAAATTTTATTTATTAACTCAAATTAACTTCAATTTACACTTAAAAATTATTTCTTAATCAAACCTTTATTTCTCATTCGTTATATAATTTTATAAAAACAATATTTCCATGTTTTGATTAATTTGAATATACTTATTCCTTAATTACATTCTAAGCCTCTATATTAAATAAATTCTAAACCTTCTTATATTAATAATATAAAGTTTCCTTTTCTTTTAAAATAAACTTCTAATCTTATTTATTATCAGCACTAAACTTTATAAAAATTATTCGACTATATATAATATATTTAAATCATTTCAAACTTAAAACATTAATATTACTTCAAAATAGTTAAATCTATAATTTATTAATAATTCACAACTATAAAATATTTAATTCCTAAAATAATTCATTTCAGAACCATTTTAATGAATAATTTCTCCTAAAATAAATAATGATATCACTAAAAATATTTTTTCCTTCAAATTCTAATGTTTCCAACAAATCCAAAATTATCCCCATTTTAATGAATTAAATCTCTGCTATCGATTTTAATTAATTGCTTCTCAATGACGGATTATTAAAGGCTTTCCCCTTAAGAAAATTGCGTCCTCGCAATTTCTCCTTGGGGAAAATCTATAATTAAGCTAACTACTACTATCTTAACTACACCATCTACCATTTGCACTCAAATGCAAAATAATCAACCATCAAACATATCATAGAATGCTTTGCCTTTACTATCTCGGGTTAGCACGTATAATGATCTGCATCAACCCCTCAAGTTTTTTATAGAGCAACGCAAAATCAATGATTAGACCTTTTATCGGTGGCTTACCCCAAAACTTAGATTTATCTTCCTCTCCTATTATCTAACATCATGGACTATAAGTTCAGACGAACTCGTTTAGAAGATTCCAATATTTGCACCAATAATCAAATCATTTTCCAAATGCTAACATTTTTGGGAAACTTCTGAGTAATCTCTATGGCATGAAGTGTGTCCCGAAATTCACAAGACTTAGACACAAAATAATATACATTCACAAAACACAACTTTTACATTTATAAATACTGAATATCTCATTCACTTTCAAAATATGAAATAATCACAAATTACTTTTCGCAGATGTAGATATAAATCATTATATGTAAATTCTTTTTTTCAAAATATTTTCTAGAATTTGAAATTCCTTCAAATCAATTTCTTACTTTGAAAATCTTATAATCTAGATAAAAATTAACTCACTCGAAGATGCTTAATTTCAAATTCAATTCTTGATAATTAATGTTTATAGAATTCAACACTTTCATAGAAAGCCATTTTTAAAAACTAAATGGGATCCTTTATCCTTAATTTAATCACAAAGTTCTCTTTATCAAAACTAACCTCTCTTCAAATACATGTTTCCAAATGCTTTATTAATTTCAAAATTCTTCATTGTAGAAAAATCTCTTCGTAAAGAATTTTCTTTTAAATTTTCACATTATAATAATATAAATACTTCCTAAAATGTTCATTTCAAAAAATTCATTTTATAAAGTCTTATCCATTCTTTACTTATTAAACAAACCTTATTAATATTTATCATAATTATAAAAAATTCTTCGAAACTTCATAGCACCAATTTACAAAAGGGACATTTCACCAGAAGGACAAACTTTACAGTCCAATTAGTTTCTAGGACACATATTCAAAGATATTAATTTCAAGGCCAAAGTCAGTAGAATAATTACTTTCAAGGACAAAGTCAACAGTCCAATTACTTTCAAGGACATAATTTTATAGGCTTTTAGGCCCTAGAAACTAATTATTTTACATTTTGTCTTTGAAAGTAATTATTTCAGTTGTGTGTCCTAGAAACTAATTCCACTTGCTAAAGAGGCCCTTGTGACTAATTTCCACTTTACAAAATTGCTCTACCTTCAATTATTTCCTATTTACAATTTGAAAAATTAGTTTACACAAACACTTTACATTAATTTACAATACAACAACTTTCATAAATTAAAATATGAAATTTTAAGGTGTTTAAATATTTAGTTTCTTGTCAGAATCCTTCAAATATACAAACACACACACGCACATATATTATAAAGGAAGTAAAACACATTCAAAAAATTTAATACTTCGGAATTAAAAACTATATTTCTTTCCAAAATACGCCAACTCCTAACTATCCTTGTTAAAGAATATAAACTTAACAGTTTCCAAAGTATTTTATCACAAAATTTATTTCATAAAGAATACTTTTCCATCCAATAGAAAATCATTAAAATTAAATCACTATTTAGATTTTAGTTTCCTTCCAAATTAAGTTTCCACTTTGAAGTCAAAAGTCAAACAATTCTAGTAACTAATGGCCTACATAAAAAAAGGGATTTTATTTTCCTTGCTTCAAATATTTCATAATACCTAACTTTAGTTTAAAATACAGTTTCCTAAAATGTTCCTTTTCTATTCACTTACCAACCCAAAATTTCATTTTTTATATAACATGTCTTCATACCGAAAACAATTATTTTCTAAAACTCATTTCTCAAAACACTATTTCCTTTTCAAAACATTATTTATAACATTTTCAAAAACATTATATATTGCTCAGAACATTACTTTTAATTTTTGGACAAAACATTCAAATCTTTTCAGATACATTGTATCCATATATCTCATACTAGTATTTAGGAATCCCTATCGATAACATTGGCTAGACGCATCGACTAGAAATTCTTAAATCAATCAACGGACAAATTAACACAAATCTACTTCGAAAATTCCTTTCAATATTTTATACATATACCTTTTCCATGATCTTGCTTTATATCATATTTATTTACTTACATTAAAACTTAATTAGATACCACATTTATAAACATATACTTTACCAAGATTTCTAATTAAAACATTTACTTGCTATTATAAAAATATCCTTAATTAATCTTTCTATTTATATACAAATAATTTACTTACAACCATCCGAACATTACACTCATTCATTCATGCATGCATTAAGCAAGCATCTAAATTTAAATCCATCTTAAATATTAAATTATTGTCGTATATATATATATATATATAAATAGTATATTATTTTCATAAGATATAGTTCTCAGTATTCCTAGTGGTAACTTCACTACTGAAGACTCTGCAAGGTTTTATTATCAATATTTGAGTAGGTTTCCAACTTTCAAAATATGATTCCTACCCAATATTATCCTAATCAATTATTTCAAATTCAACACAAGCAAACAAACCAATTAATGCATTCAGCGGAAAGCAATTTGTCAGCTTCCACTGTGCCACTTTGATAACTAGCGGATTAGGGTGCGACAAGTTCAATACCAAACCACCAACGATCTAATATTCATAACCGACGCTATTGGTTAGACTAGCTTCTTCCATCATTACTAACTTAATAACCATTCTGAATCTAATATAGAGATTTATTTCCAAAATAGTTAGAAGTAAAGATATTGTGTGTGTACATATATACATATATATAACACAAATACGTCCCCAAATTATTATCTCGGTAACCATCACATACACATATTATCCCTTATTACAAGGTAACTACCCAATATACCTAAGAGAACAGGGACTCTAAGTCTCATCTAAGGTCCTAACTCGTGTATCATATATATAATGTATTATTCTGAACCTAATTTTATACTAATTGAAATATCCCACCTCTATACCCATATTATCAAAGAGTATTACTTGTAATACTTTCTAGTAATACAAAAAATGAGGCAATATTGGGTTGTCACACGTGAATATTCCATTGGGCTAACACTCGTATCTATTCCAAAATCAAATAATACTCACCTTTATGTATTTAGTATTGGCACAAATAATAAACAAGTGTGTTTTTAGGATAGAACAATATATAATATATAATAAATGATAAAGAACACATAATCATTAATGTAGTGATAATATATAATATAAATATACATAATTCATGTGGGATACAAAAAAGTCAAATTCCCACTATCTCAATATAATGTAGGTGTCCAGTATACATCTCAATGAGTTACATGCATGAAGTAACATAATACATTATGATATACAACAATATTATATCCTCCACCTATGCTTAACATCAACAAGCTGGGCATATTGTCCCTAAACCTGAAATGTCTCGGACTGACCGGCCTATTATATAAATAACATAAGGGTAAGACTATATCTAAAATGTGAATATCAAAATGTCATAACAACTAGCATGGTATAACAAATGTAGCTCGAAGTGTCATGTGGATAACTCAATATTTATAACATCATATCATATACCATGCACTTATCATCAGCCATGTAAAAATATATCAAACCATATGTCATGTGTTATTGTGTTAAGTGGGTGAAATAACCATACATCAATCACCATTACTACATAAAAATAATCAAGTAAAACTGGGCTAGCACACAATAATGCCTAAGTATATCACTTAGATAGTAACAAAATATATTCAATCAATAAACAATAGGTCGTTTGCTTGTGATGAATAGGCTACTTACCTGTAAAGTATAGGCCGCCTTCCTATTAATCATATAAATGAAATATACGAGGATTGAACATACACTGGACATCAATCTCAGGTATAATCATATATCATCATCATATATGAGGTGTGTAAATAATATGTGTCTATCTACCACTCACCCTAAGAATCAGTTGGACGACTGATAGCTACATGCCCGCTCCAGGAGCCACATATGGGTCCACTAACCTAGCTCCTACAGTCTTAGTTACCTCAATGGTCAACGTGACACATGTAACAACTAGGAATTTTCGACCCTCGAAAATCGATACTAATACACCCACTGCATTACGTGTCGAGCAATCGAATGTCGGAAAACTCGATTGTTAGGGGAAAAGAAGGAAGAAAGAAGAAGAGAAGATAAGAAGAAGAGGAAAGAAACTAAAAACAACACCGAATCTCACAATCATAGTAGAACAATATATAATACAATATCTATGATCTTTACAAAAGAGAAACTATTATATACATACATCCATCGCACTACAATAGATCACAATCATCGGTCTGGAAAGTTATTACAACATGTCCTCACAATTGTTGATGATTACAACAACAAAGCACTGGAAAAGTAAACAAATACAGAAATACGTTATGAAGACCTCCAGCTCTCCTCTTGAGCTCCAATGCATCCAAAACAATCTGTAAATATGCTTGGTCTGACCAGAGCATTATAATAAAATGCAACCGGAGTCAGTCTGGAAAACCAGCGTGAGAAAACACACCCAACCAGATTTTAAAGTTATAAAAACCTTTGTAATCAATAGTATCTCGTAACACCACGCCGCACATAATCACGGATAGGTTTTTACCTTACGATAACCAAAACATTTTCTATAGAAATCCATTTATATTATAATAATATCTGGGGTCAAAGTAAAATATGAATATAGCTGAAATGCTTGCATCTCACGTTTCAACATAGTTGGGCACAACTAAGTCCATACGGTGCTTATTGGAGAATGGATACCATACAATGACTGGGCTATTGGGGTACCGCCGGTCACGGTACATCTTTAGATAAAATAACCTATCGACCCCTACTAACACCGAACCAGCCCATTTCTTAATGGATAGTACCGAATATGATCATCCCTCCATTAATGGGCCCCAAGCATACAAATGAGAGATAATGTCGACTCTAGATAGGGATGACCATACCCTACTTGGGAGCGACCCACTTAGACATGTTGTATCTCCCATGTTTTAGTCATTCCCGGTTGATGAGGCTTGAGGCTACGTTTTACCTTTTATATAACACTTCCCACTAGGAATGCTAACGCTGCCCTCCAGACAACAATGCAATGCCAATATTCATCCATACAAGTTCGTTCTGGGACTGAACGAAATACTTGAGAACTCCATCTTCAAATTCCATCATCTTTAAGATGTCCTCACTTTGAAACGTTTTGAGTTGGATCGAAGTGGTTTTCGATAACATATTTGATCCCGGTCTCTGCAAAATAACTTCCGATAATTTTTGCTAAACTCAATCCCCGGTTCTTTAGGAAATAAACAGTTAAAGATAAGAGCGGAGATTGCCTCCTAACCGTTAGTGGATGAATTTCCTTATCATTGTCCTCGGAGAAGGAAACGAGATTTATACGCACAGTACAGCATCATTGAAGATGATTGTGCCATATAACTCACGTGTTTCTCCTAGATATTTCCAAAGTTATGTTTTCGGTCCAAATGCGATAGTCGGTTATATGACTATCAAACAACAACATTCAATTAGGGATTTAATTTCATAAGGGAAACCAACATTAGTTAAACATATAAGCAATCACTAGCCTCTTTTAATAAATCTTTCCATTTATTAGTTTCATTCTATAAATATTATAGCAAAATTTTTTTAGAAAGATATATATATATCCACATATCCCTGTATTTCAATAATTGGAAAATATTCATATAATTATCTCAACGGCATAAGCATATTCACCAAACACTTAGGAAGATTTCCTTTTTATACAATTCTAAATCAATTATAAACTATTTTATAAATCTCAAGGACCATTTATAAAACTCTTCTACCTTGTAAAATTTTCCTTTAAGCCCTTAACCCATTTTAGAAAACTTCCCTTATAAAACCCAAATCCGTTATAAAACTCTATTTATAAATCTCGAACATTTGTAAATAACTTCTATTAATTTACTTTAAAACACTATTATATAATAATAAATGGTATAAATAAAGAGTAATTAAGTTCAAAAACATATAATAATAAACGGTACAATAAACAGTAATTAACTTCAAAAACATATAATAATAAACAGTACGATAAATAGTAATTAACTTCAAAAAAATAATAAACAATAAAATAAATAGTAATTAACTTCAAAACATCTTAAAGATAACAATTAATAATTTCGAAACATTCCTAATAAAACGGTTGTTAACGCTTAAAATTGAACGCTAACACCCGGTGTGTGTAGAAAAGTTGTGAAAGCACCACCCGTGATACGGGAACAAGAAATAAGCAGTAAAAGAGCAGAAAACAGTAAAAGACAGCGATTTATAGTGGTTCGGCTGAAGATCGAGCCTACGTCCACTTTGAATTCCTTTATTGCTGATTTTCGGTTACAAGTTGATACAATATACTTCAAAATACAATATTCTTCGATTCCAAAACACTTTAGACTAATAGCTCAAACTCCGATGTAGAAGATCTACTCGAATTCATGTTAACGCTTAAAATTGAACGCTAACACCCGGTGCGTGTAGAAAAGTTGTGAAAGCACCACTCGTGATATGGGAACAAGAAATAAGCAGTAAAAGAGCAGAAAACAGTAAAAGACAGCGATTTATAGTGGTTCGGCTGAAGATCGAGCCTACGTCCACTTTGAATTCCTTTATTGCTGATTTTCGGTTACAAGTTGATACAATATACTTCAAAATACAATATTCTTCGATTCCAAAACACTTTAGACTAATAGCTCAAACTCCGATGTAGAAGATCTCCTCGAATTCATGTTGAATGCGGTAGATTTCTTTCAGAGCTTGTTGTAGTGTCGTGAGTGTTTGGAGTTCTTCAAAATCAGATGAGTTGAGAATTCTGTAGAGTAACGGCGCTTCAGAGAATGATCCAAATGTCCCTTTCATGTTCGGGGTAGGTTGGTATTTATAGAGAATTTTACCCCTTAGGTCGTAAGTCATGCCCGACTTAAGGTAGGTCGTGGCCGACCTATTGGGTCCAGCTCATGGCTTGGTAGAAGTTTACTTACCCATTTGAATCCATGTTACAAGTCCTAAGTCGTTTACGAGTCAACCTCCTCCGGCATAAGTATTGCCGTAGCAGACTATAACTCAGTGGCTTTAAGTCGTGGACGACTTAAGCTAAGTCGTGAGTCGCGGCTTAACTGGTAAGCTCGTTTATTTCAGATAATAACCTAAGTCCTAACTCGCTGACGAGCTAGGAGGCCACCGTGCTCAATAAGAAGCAGCGCTTCATTTGCTTAAGTCGTTCATGACATATACTAAGTCGTAAGTCGTAGATAGCCTTAAGTCGCAAGCGTCCACTTCCTTAAGTCGTCAACTACTTTGAGTGGTTGTACCGTGGAACACTTTCAAGCTATTAAGTCGTTCAATCCTTAAGTCGTAGATCGTCCACTTCCTTAAGTCGTTGACTCCTTCAAGTCGATCAATCCTTAACTCGTTAAGGTGTCCAGTTCTTGACTCGTTAAGTCGCATAATCCTTAACTCGTCAAGTCGCATTCCCTTCTTGAGTCGTGCAGTTCTTAAGTCGTGGACAATTGAGGGTTAACATTTTCCCCTCGAAGTACACGCCTAAGTCGTAGGTCGTGTGCTTCGACTTATTTTAACTCGCGTGTGCCGATTCGAGTTCCACTGCCCCGAGATATAAAAGCTTGAGTCGTTCCTCTTACTTCCTTCTTCTCATTACTTAATCTCTAAGCCGCATCTGCCATTAATACTTCTCCAAGCTTTCAAAGGCGATTTCGACTTAGATTCATTCTCTAATCATCTCTAGCATCACACCGCGTAAGCGATTTTGCCTCTTTTCCAATCGTCGATCATCGTCAATCTTCGTCTCCGATTTACCCCCCCCCCCTTGAGCCTTACGAATGTTGTTATATTGGACATCGATGGACTTAAGGCAGCTTGATCTGACTTGCGATGATTCGCGATTTGTGGCGATTTAGTGGTGTTATAGAACTAGGGTTGATGATTGTGAGGTTATTGGGTTAACGGGTTAGAAGACGGTTAACGGGTTTAGAGTTAGGTGGTAAGTTGGCCAAATAGAGTGGAATATTGCCTCGGGTTTGATTTGGCAATTCTCTGCAATCCAGCAATCTTATAAACCGACTTAGCATACTTTACGACTTAAGCTTTGAGTCGTGGCCGAGTTAGGACTCGAGAGTTTCTTGTTGCTTTGAATTGAAGTTTCTTTTATCTTCCACAACTTACTACTTAGAGCACAGCCGACTTAAAGCTCCAACGACTCAAGATTGACACGACCTAACTTAACTTAACTTAATGACTTAGGTCGTGGACGGGTTAGCCAGAGAACCAACGACTCAACTTTACCCGTAGGAAAAATTTCTTAAGTCGTTGACGAGTTAGTGCCTAAGTCGTCGTCGAGTTAGCACTTGAGTCATCGGCGACCTAGCACTTGAGTCATCGACGACCTAGCACTTGTACTTTTAAGCTCTGCTTGAACTTTAAACTGTTGAACTTTGCTGCATTCTTTCACAGATCACTTTAACTTGCAAGCTAACAATCTGTTTAATACAACATTTACAGAAAATTGGGACGAATATACTGCCACTGACTGCCCACATCAAATGATAGATTAGTTAATAACGGATAATCATCTTAAATAGATTGTGTGAACGAAGTGGTTTAAATCAACAGATTCAAGCAAAGTATTAAAGCAACATTGAAATAGTCAACTGAAACTAACCGGTTTGCACTAATACTGTACCTGAACTTTAAATTGACAAATCCTGAAATTTGGTAATCGATCAATTGTCGACTAGTTTAATTCCAGTTATATTTACTTGTTATTTTTCATTAGTTCTGCACAACACTTCACACTTTTTAGGAAACGTGCACCTTCATATTTGAATATCCAACTGCTTGTGTAGAATGACTTCTCAGCAAGAAGATGTAGTAATTCAAACCAGAGAGGCCGCCCTTATTCCAGCCCCATTAGTCATTCCTCCAGAAAGAGTCTCAACTACTTTGTCGTACAAGGTTTTTCGGCAATTGTGCACCCAGTTTGGCATTGCTGAAGCAGATGCCATTCTTCCTGAAAAAAGTAACACCGCTGATGCAGTGCCTCCTGGCTTTGTAGCAGTTAATCGACAAATGTGCCTGAGTAGGGCCATTCCACCTTTCAACAACTTTCTCCAGCATCTTCTTCGACAACTGGCCATCTCCCCATTTCAGCTACATCCCAATAGCTATGCCATTCTAATGGGGTTGTGTGTATTATTTAGTAGAACGCTTGACCGTCTCCCTAGTTTTGACGAGATCTGCTACTTATGTTCTTTTACCAGAACTAAAGATCATCCTTCGATCACTGTTGTGAGAAGCGCCAGAAATCGTAAATTAATTGTCGGCCTCCCTGACAGTGCCCATGGGTTCTTAACTCAGTACTTTTACGTTCGCTGTCCCCCGGGGTTTTATGCTGTGTGGAGGGAAGGAAGTAAGATTATCTATCTTTACTTCTTCTATTCTCTGAGTTTTGTGAAGTCCAAATTGCCAAATGTTAATTTCGCTTTTTCATTTCAGCGCTCCCCCCTCCTTCTAGGGATCCCAGCCACAAGCCAACTCTAGAGAGGCTCATGGCCGTACCAGCTGAAGAGCGGGACGCGAAATTTTTATTGGAAGACGAATTTCTTCACCAGTTTGGACTTCTTTACCCTTCTCGCTCCACTCAGCCTCACGAAGTTCCTGATTCTCCAGGAAAGGCGTCTAATGCCCCAGCTTTTGTTGAAGAATCCATACCGCAAGAACCTACACTGAGGCTTCACTGGTAAAGTGTTCTGCCTCTATTGACGTTGCGGGGTCGTCCAGCAAATCTACGCTCTCTCCGGTTATCGAAGAGGAGGAGCCTCCTTAATGCTCCGAAAAGGCAGCTGATGAAGAAAAAGAAAATTCCGCTCGGCATGATGGTGAAGACATTTTCGGTGGGCTAAGCGATCTAATGGTGACTTCACGTGAGCTTTTTAAAGATGATGTCGTTACCACTAAAGTTGTTTCCCCAGTGATTGAAGCGACATCTGCTTTACGATTGCTTCCGGCGTCCCAAGAGTTGACTCCTGCTGCAAAATCCGATATAACTCCTGAACCGAAGAGTGGTTTGTAGTCTGACGCGCGTAGTTTGCACACCACACACACTTAGGATTTTTTGCACTTATACGCACTTAAGTCCTTTTATCTGAAGATTTCTGAGACATAACTTTTCTTCAATTTCAAGGTCTCCGATGGGGTTAAGCGGTTAAGACTATGACAACTTTCGGCGCTATGGAGGGCGCGACTCTTATGATTACGGACGCTATCTCCCCGTTCGTAAGGAATCTGATGAAGAGCGAGCAGTTAGAAAAGCTCGAGAGAGACGAGCTTACGAAGAGCAGCAAAGAAGAAGGGATGATGACTCCCACAAACGAAAATCTTATGACACAAAAGGGAAAAGCCATGCTGCCGAAGACCCGAGTAAACGGGTTAGACTTGGTGAAATGGACGTGTCTGCAATTTCTGAAAAGACTGACGCTCCTATCTCTTCTGATATCCCATCTAGCTCTCCCGCTTTAAAGAAATCTGACATCCAAACGATTATCAGCAGGCCACAATACCAAGTCAAAGATGCCCCTCCCACTCTTCAAAGCCGATTTCCGAATTGGTGTTTAAAAGGGGTGCGTTTCGACTTGGACTTGGTTCTGATTGATAAGCAAGCTATGCTTAGGAATCTTGATGCTGTTAAGTTGGATATTGAGAGGATGTCCCAATGGTAGAAACTTGTTGATGAACTCCAAAGAGTCAATCATATGAATCTTGAGGCCATGTTGACTATGGAGAACGACAAGACGGAATGGGATAAAATTTTCAAGCAGCACAATGCGGAGATGACAAGCATTGCAGACGATAATGCAAGACTTGAATCTGAAGTCAAAAAAATTAAGGAGGATCTCGCCACTTCTACTGCTTTGCATTCTCAGAAGGAAGAAGTTTTCCAGAAACAAGTGCGGGATGCGCACGCTGCTCAAAGAGATGCTGAGCTGAAGCTTGAGGCCGAGCAGCTTATTACTGAAAAATATCGCAATGACACTGCTCAACTGCGAGAAACAGCTATCTCCCAAAACGTGGAGATTGAGATGTTAAAAGCTCGACTTCTTAAAGTTGAGAAAGAGCGTGATGATGCGGTTGTCGGACAAGTTGCAGCTGAAGAATCTCATGAAGCAACTAAAGCAACCATCAGCTCTACTTTGTTTGACTTTTACATCCACAACATCTTGGGGCGCGGGAGTCTCTCATTCTTGGGACCAAAATATGAAATCACCCTAGCTGAAGTATGGGAGGCTGCAGTCGATATGCTCGGAGGAGCTGGCTACAATGAGACGGAGCTTGAGGCAATTTACCTTGATGATGATGCCCGTGCCACTCTTGCTAGAGGAAAAGAGCAACTCGCCGAAGCTAGAGCTGGGACAGTGGCAGAGGAGCATCCAGAAAAGAAAATATCTCTAACTGCCCCTGTCCACACTTCGACTTCGACCGATGTTGATATCGTCGGTTCCAGCTATCACTCTCCACCTCTGGCAAAAGACATTGAGGCTAAGCCCGTCAATACTGAGTCTCCCCTTACTCAAATCGAGGAGAAGAGCCAAGAAGACATTGAGGCTGAAAAGTTTGAAATTGAACTGTCAAAACCGACTTCTCCAGGTAACTTTGATTCAGATCTGGCTCAAGTGGATTACTCATTCGATTCAATTGAACTTGATGAATTTCTCGCTTATTACTTAAGTCCTGGTGATCCAATATCTTCTCTTTTTTCGGAGAGTACTGATTTTAACTTCTTTTATTCTGTAGCGGAAGCACCGAGCACTGTGCACTCTTCTCCTCTTCCAGCTGTTCCTCCTCCATCTCTTCAAGTCACTCCTGCTTCTCAACCAGGGTCATAGGAAGAACAGATAGAAGCTCTCCAAGGCTTGGAGGATCTACCTGCTTCACAAGAACAGAAAGCAGAAGATCTTGAGGACAGCGAGAAGACCCCGGAGCAGTCTCTTGATGATAATACAACACTTTCTGCGCTGCTTACTCCGGGAAGTGAGTCTTCTTCGAAGAGGAAGGGGAAGCGTGCACTTAGGAAGAAGAAGAAGAAAGAAACTTCAGCTGGAGAAGGTACAATAGAAGAAGATCCGACTACTCCTCCTTCTCCTCCGCCTCCGACTCGTCCACAACGGCTTCCAAAACTATTAATCAAGTCGGGAAAGAGCTCTAAGGGTGGCGGGAAGTAGGAATGATAATCTGGACGTCATGCTTCTTATTTTGCTTTTTGTTTTTGCATGTATTGACCGGAGATTGTGCGGGTACCGGTCCTTGCTTTTTTTTTGAGATCTGCACATGTAAAGAATTTTCATAGTATTAAATAAAATAATTCTTTTACTTGTACAAATTCTTGTGTATGTCAGAATACATTTATTTCTCATTTTAATGTAGAATAAACGATTCTTTTTACTTGCACAAACTTTTGGTCTGTGTTTGAGAATGCATTTATTCTTCACCTTTTTTGCATGATATTGAAATGGGCTTGTGGTATGTTGTTTGAACACTATTTTCATTGATGTAGCTATGTTATATGATGTTGCCCCCATACTACAAGTACATTGTAATATCTTTTGCCTTGACGAGACTTGCACTCTTGTTTTAATGTAGAACAACTATTCCGTTTTTGAGGAAAAATTATTCTGCTTTAATGGAGCATGTCTCGTTTTTTTTTACGCTTCGACCTTCGGAGATGGTCACTTTATATTTTTGAAAAGTGAATTCCCCTACACAGTAAAGCGGGTCTCTGAAGAGAGCTTTATGTAGCACTTCAATTTTTAGAAAGAATTTTTCAAGATGAATGAGTTATTCTTCCTTTAGGAATTGAAGTGTGCCTTCAAAGAGGTCTTTTCTTTTTTTTCATTTGTTGTGCCTCGTTAGAGGGCTTTTTGTTTGACTTGCTTGAAATTACTTTCCCATAGTTGAATGAACCCACGGGGCAGACACAAACTGTTTGGTCAGATGTTCGTTTGTATGAACGATTGCGACCAGTTAGCAAGAGTCTTGTTCCTTCTGCTTAGGAAGGTGCCTCTATAGTAGTTCTGTCAACTTTATTGTTTGAGAAGAGCATTTCATTTTTGGGACGTGCCTTCGAAGAGGTCTTGTGGTGCCTCGGGAGAGGGCTTTTGCCTCCAAAGAGGGCATGTGCCTCCGAAGAGGGCTTGTGGTGCCTCGGGAGAGGGCTTTTGCCTCCGAAGAGGGCATGTGCCTCCGAAGAGGGCTTGTGGTGCCTTGGGAGAGGGCTTTTGCCTTCGAAGAGGGCATGTGCCTCCGAAGAGGGCTTGTGCCTCCGAAGAGGGCTTGCGCCTCCAAAGAGGGCTTTTTGATTGCCTGGAAGTTACTTTCTCATGGTTGAATGGATCCACGGGGCGGACGCAAGTTGCTTGACTGGATGTTCGTTTGCACGAACGATCGCAATCAATTAACAAGGGCCCTGTTCCTTCAGCTTGGGAAGGTGCCCCTCCGGTGGTTGCACCAATCTTTTTTAATTGAGGAAAGCACTTTCATTTTTTGGCGTGCCTCGTTAGAGGGCTTTATTGGCCTTCGGGGAGGAGCATTGGTTGGTTGGTGTGCCAGGAAGGTTGCGTCTCAGGGGCGAGTGGATCCATGGGACGGGCACAAACTGCTTGATCAGATGCATCATGACTAGTTAGCAAGAGTCATGTTCCTTCTGCTTGGGAAGGTGTCCCTTTGGTGGCTCTACCGGCCCTTTTATTGAGAGGCATACCTCCTTTTGGCTGCTTCTATGTTTTCTCATCATCTGCTCATCAGCGATCCTTTATTATCGTTTCCAAGCGCATCTTCCTTTCTTTTGCAAGTAAATTGCTTTACCCAAAGAAGTGGACTTCACTGTTGAATGACTTCACGGGGCAAACGCAAGTTACCTAGTTGGATGTCTATTTATACCGACGATCACAACTAGTTAACGAGGGCTTGATACAGTGGAGTCGCCAACTTTTTATGTGAAGTTCTTCTTGTATGGGATTTGAATCTGGAATTTTTGTTGCTTTGTATTTGCTTAATAAGTGATTTATAGGGCTCGCTTGGCTTTGTGACGGGTAAGCCTTGTTTTAATGTCCTGCAATTTTGAATCGACATTTTAGCAATACATTTAAAGTATTTACATATCGAAATGAAACAGGCATTATACAATAATAAAGAACACAAGATTTATAGTGGTTTGGCCAAGAATCGGGCCTACATACACTTTATAGCTTTTATTATATTGCACTGATTTACAATGTCTTACAATACAACTGATACATCCATCACTATTTTACAATTTTGAGCAAAGCTTTTTAAAGTAAAATAAGGACGTAAGTGGTTGCTGTTCCAGGCTCTTGGAATTGGGTCTCCTTCGACAGTTATGAGTTTGAAAGTGCCATCAAGAAGTTTATTGCCTATGACATATGGCCCTTCCCAGTTTGGCCCAAACACCCCAGTTGCTGTCATGATCCTTTTCAAGACTAAGTCCCCGACCTCAAAGCTGCGTTGACGAATTTTAGAGTTGAAGTGCCTGGCTATCCTTTGCTGATAATCTGAAACTCTGAGCCTAGCTTCTTCTCTTGTTTCATCAAGAAAATCAAGTGCTTCAAGTTGCAGTTTTTCGTTTTCAGCCTCGTTGAAATGAATTCTCCTATGTGAAGGGACTTCTATCTCCACTGGAATCATTGCTTCTGATCCGTATGCTAGTGAAAATGGAGTGTGCCCAGTCGCAGTTTTGTGAGTAGTTCTGTATGCCCATAGTGCTAGTGGCAGCTTATCGACCCAACCACCTTTTTCTTTTTCGAGTTGCTTTTTGATGGTTGACTTGATAATTTTGTTCACTGCTTCCACTTGCCCGTTTGCCTGCGGATGAGCCACTGCTGAGAAGCTCTTTCGAATTCTGAACCGTTTGCAAAAGTCCTGGAATTCTTCACTTTCAAACTGAGTACCGTTGTCTTTGATTATCTTCTGTGGCACACCATACCTGCAAATGATATTTTTAGTTACGAAATTTATCATCTTTTTAGAGGTAATAGTGGCCAAGGGTTCAGCTTCAGCCCATTTAGTGAAATAATCAACAGCAACAATAGCATATTTGATTCCAGATTTAGCGATCGGTAAAGGTCCAATCAAGTCCATTCCCCAAATGGCGAACGGCCATGGGCTGACCATTTGCGTGAGTTCGGTGGAAGGTGCTTTTGGGATTTTCGCAAATCTTTGGCACTTGTCGCACTTTCGGAAGTACATAGCAGCATCTCTATTAATATCTGGCCAGAAATACCCATATCGGAGAACTTTCTTGGCTAGAGTTTGGCCACCTGAATGATCCCCACATTCTCCTCCGTGTATCTCAGCTAGAATCGTCTTGGCTTCTTCCTTGGTTACACATCGGAGTAATGGCATTGAGAATCCCCGTCTGTATAATTGGCCATCTTGAATTATATATCTTGATGCTTTCCTCAACAGCTTTCGGCGTTCTTTAGAACTTTTTGGGAGGGAACCATTGAGTAGATATTCTTTGATTGGAGTCATCCACGATTCATACTCTTGAGACGCAGCAATAACCTAATCAATATCCATTTCATCAATGCTTGGAGCTGACAAAACTTCCACAGGGACTAATCCCAATAATTGAGCCTCTCCAGAACTTGAGTACTTTGCTAGAGAATCAGCCTTCATGTTTTCTACCCGAGGAATGTGACTTATCGTGTAATGATCAAAGTCTTCGAGAAGCTCACATGCCTTTGTCAAGTATGCGGGCAGGTTTCCACCTTTAGCTTGAAACTCTTTCTTTACCTGGCAAACAATAAGTTGGGAATCGCTGAAAATCTGTAACACTTTGATGTTCAGTTCCTTGGCAATTTTTAAACCGGCAATGAGAGCTTCATACTCTGCTTCATTGTTCGTTGAAGGAAATTCCAGTCTTAATGCATAACATAATGATCGTCCTTTGGGAGTTTCAAGCACAACCCCTGCCCCAGAACAATAATCATTTCTCGCGCCGTCAACATACAGCTTCCACTGGATTGGAATGTCATCAGTTGTTTCTTTCTCACTGTCACCTTTGTCAGTAGATTCCGCAATGAAATCTGCTAAAGCTTGTCCGTTGATTGCTCTTCGGGAATGATAAGTGATATCATATTGGCTGAGTTCGATGTTCCATTTCAAAAGACGACCCGAAGTTTCAGGACGAAACAGGACTTGCTTTAGAGGTTGATCGGTAAGGACCTTGATAGGATGAGCTTAAAAGTACGGCCTCAACTTCCTGGAAGCAATTAGCAAACAATAAGCAAGCTTTTCTACCTTTGAATAATTCATCTCTGCCACAGTGAACCGTTTGCTGATGTAATAGACCGGACGCTGTATTTTCATATCTTCCCGTACAAGTGCTACACTAAGAGCATGAGACGAAATTGCTAAATAGATGAAAAGGTCTTCACCATCACTAGGATTGGAATGGAGTGGAGGCGTTTCCATATGACGAATTAGTTCATCGAAAGCATTCTAGCTTCGGGAGTCCATTCAAAAATTTTCTTTCCTTTCTTTAGAGCGTCAAAGAAGGGAATGCATTTGTCTGTGGCCTTGGAAATAAAACGACTTAGAGCAGCGACTTTCCCATTGAGGCTTTGCAGTTCTTTCTTTGTTTTAGGGGCTTTGACCTCTCTTAGAGCTGTGATTTGAGCAGGATTGGCCTCAATGCCCCTAGCGCTCATAATGAAACCCAAGAATTTTCCGGACTCTACCCCGAATGAACATTTTAATGGATTGAGCTTCATTCCGTACTTTCGACGAATTGCGAACATTTCCGCCAAGTGATCCATGTGGTCTACTGCTTTCTTTGACTAAACAACATATCATCAACATAAACTTCCATAGTTCTGCCAATCTGAGGTTTGAACATAGCATTGACGAGTCTTTGGTAGGTTGCCCCAGCATTCTTCAGTCCGAAAGGCATAACTTTGTAGCAGTAGAGACCCACATCTGTGATAAAGCTTGTGTCTTCCTGATCTGGCTCATGCATCATAATCTGATTGTATCCGAAGTAAGCATCCATAAAAGACAACAACTCATACCCAACTGTTCCATCCACCAATTGATCGATTCTGGGCAGCGGGAAGCAATCTTTGGGGCAAGCTTTGTTTAGATCTGAAAAGTCGATGCAAACTCTCCACTTTCCATTTGCCTTCTTAGCCAGCACTGGATTTGAAACCCAATTTGGATAAGTGGATTCTCTTATGAAACCATTCTCCATGAGCCGATCAACTTCTTCCTTTAGCGCTGCTGACCTTTCTAGACCTTTGGTTCTTCTTTTCTGTTTCACTGGTGTGAACTTTGGATCGATACTCAGAGTATGCACAACAATTTCCGGAGAGATCCCACACATATCAGCGTGACACCAAGCGAACACATCCAGATTCACTTTTAAAAATGATATCAGCGTGTTTTGAACTTCTATGCTTAGTTGTGAACCCACATTGAGTACTTTGTTTGGGTCTTTCAAGTCAACAGGTATTGGTACCGTTACTTCCACGGGTACCACTCTATTCTCCCATGTACTGGCTTTTCTGGGGTCCATTTCTTTCCTTGCATTGCTGTGTTCGCCAGTACAGGGGCCACCCCGTAGTTGCTACAAGGTTGGTTCCTTGATGCAGAGCGGAGCTGCCGCATCTTTTCCCATCTCTCTTTTCCTGGACCCTCGGAGTTCTACAAGATAACATTCTCGCCCAACGTTCTGGTCTCCCTTAACGACAACAACCCCATTATCAGTAGGAAATTTCATTGTCAAGCACCACGGGGCTAGGACGACCTTGAAAGCAGTAAGAGTAGGCAGACCCAAGAAGGGATTATAGGCGGAGAATCCATCAACAATTACAAAAGTTTGTTTTCGAGCCACCTTCTTATGCCCTTCTCCCAATTCAACAAACAAGTCCACTGTTCCAACTGGCTGTTTCGGCTCCCCTGTAAATCCGGCAATCTTCTGAGATGAAGCTTGTACGTCTGCCATTGGAATTTTCATTTGGTCAAATGTCTTTTTAAAGAGTATGTTGCACGAGGCGCCGCTATCAACCAGCACCTTTCTTAAAATTGTCGGCCCAATACCGACAGAGACAACCAAAGGATCCTTGGTATGAGCCTCCACACCAGCAGAATTCTTGGTTCTGAATATGATATCATCATAAAAAGTCTTTTGCTGCTTCAGAGGTGCAGCATCTTCCAAGACCAAGACACTTTCTTCAGCTGGAATATACTTCAAAGCTCTAGCGTACCTTTCCATCTCACCCCAGCTCCTACCAGCCGAATGGGGTCCTCCTGTGATCATATTGATAACAGGTTTCTCTGTTTCTTGTGCAGCAGGCCTTTCTCCTGAACCAAATGAATGAGCAGGAAGTTGCTGCCCCTGGTTAGATGAAGATGGGTCTTTTCTGTTCCTTTTAACATACTGTTGCAGCTTATTTTGTCTTAATAGCTCTTCAATCAAGCTCTTCAAGTGGCGGCACTCGTTGGTATCATGGCCTGGTTGGTTATGAAATTGGCAAAATCTTCCGCTTTGAGCCGCATTTTTTCCAACTTTTACTACCGGCGGCTTCGGATATTCAACAACATCTTTAGTGGCGATGAAAATATTCTCCGGTGTATCAGTTAGAGGGGTAAAATCTAAGGGCTTGAGAAAGCGGGGTTTTTTGAGGTCCTTCTGCTTCTTTCCACCATTACTCTCCCTCTTCTGATTTCCAGATTCTTTTTTGTTCTGAGCAATAATATTATTGACACAACCTCAGTTGATGCGGAAAGATTTTCTAGGCGCATGAACTCATCAGCCTTTTTGTAGAACTTTTCGAGTGAATTTGGTTCTTTCATTTTCAACCATTTTCCAAATTCGCTTGACTTGTCAATAGCCCGCATTAAGTAGGTTAAAACCATTCGCGGTTCTGCGTTATCAACTTCAGTTAAGGCTATATTGAAGCGATTCAAGAAGGATTTGATGGGTTCTCCAGGGTTCTGCTCGAGGCTCGAAAGAGACATTATATCCTTTGCTCTTGAAGCGTAAAGTCTGAATTGTTCTTTGAATTTCCGGGTGAGATCGGAAAACTGATCAATAGATAGTACGGGAAGCTTGGTAAACCAAAGTAGCGCCACTCCTTCCAGGTATACCGGGAAATATCGGCATTTAACCTCATCAGTTGCTCTGGCTCCAGTCTTGTGCCAATCATATTTGTACAGGAATTGATTTGGGTCACTTGTTTCTCGATAAGTAGGAATGGTAGGAGGAACGAATTTTCTGGGAAACTCAGCTTTTAGAATCCTCTCAGTAAATGGAGTTTTACTCGAAGCAAATCCCCAATCATTCTCATCTTCATTTCTCTAATCCTCGAATTCATGTTAATGCTTAAAATTGAACGCTAACACCCGATGTGTGTAGAAAAGTTGTGAAAGCACCACCCGTGATACGGGAACAAGAAATAAGCAGTAAAAGAGCAGAAAACAGTAAAAGACAACGATTTATAGTGGTTCGGCTGAAGATCGAGCCTACGTCCACTTTGAATTCCTTTATTGCTGATTTTCGGTTACAAGTTGATACAATATACTTCAAAATACAATATTCTTCAATTCCAAAACACTTTAGACTAATAGCTCAGACTCCGATGTAGAAGATCTCCTCGAATTCATGTTGAATGCGGTAGATTTCTTTCGGAGCTTGTTGTAGTGTCGTGAGTGTTTGGAGTTCTTCAAACATCAGATGAGTTGAGAATTCTGTAGAGTAACGGCGCTTCAGAGAATGATCCAAAAGTCCCTTTCATGTTCGGGGTAGGTTGGTATTTATAGAGAATTATACCCCTTAGGTCGTAAGTCATGCCCGACTTAAGGTAGGTCGTAGCCGACCTATTGGGTCCAGCTCATGGCTTGGTAGAAGTTTACTTACCCATTTGAATCCATGTTACAAGTCCTAAGTCGTTTACGAGTCAACCTCCTCCGGCATAAGTATTGCGGCAGCAGACTATAACTCAGTGGCTTTAAGTCGTGGACGACTTAAGCTAAGTCGTGGACGACTTAAGCTAAGTCGTGAGTCGCGGCTTAACTGGTAAGCTCGTTTATTTCAGATAATAACCTAGGTCCTAACTCGCTAACGAGCTAGGAGGCCACCGTGCTCAATAAGAAGCAGCGCTTCATTTGCTTAAGTCGTTCACGACACATACTAAGTCGTAAGTCGTAGATAGCCTTAAGTCGCAGAGCGTCCACTTCCTTAAGTCGTCAACTCCTTTGAGTGGTTGTACCGTGGAACACTTTCAAGCTATTAGGTCGTTCAATCCTTAAGTCGTAGATCGTCCACTTCCTTAAGTCGTTGACTCCTTCAAGTTGATCAATCCTTAACTCGTTAAGGTGTCTAGTTCTTGACTCGTTAAGTCGCATAATCCTTAACTCGTCAAGTCGCATTCCCTTCTTGAGTCGTGCAGTTCTTAAGTCGTGGACAATTGAGGGTTAACAACGGTAATAATTTATCTTAAACATTATTATAAATAATAATAATTAATTTTTCAAAACTTTATTGATAAACAATTATATTTAATTTTCGAACCATACTAATAATTAAAATAATTAAATTTTAAAAATATTAAAATATTGACAAACATCTTTAAAACAATATTAATATAAATAAACAATTTTTAAACATAAATTTATTTCCTTGATAAAAATCCATACTTAAATTACAACATAATCATTTCCAAATCTATAAAACTATATTTATAAATATCTTTCTAACATATCATTTAACATCTCCAATTTATCCTCACTTTCTATTTTCCAAAATAGAATCGACTATTTTTCCTAAAACAACATTCCACATATTATCATAAATCCCCAATTTGATTTATTTTTCAATTTATCCAATGATAAACGTTTCCCTTTATTTATAAACACTGTTTATAAATCTATCTTTTTATTAATAAAATATGATTTTATAAATATTCACTTTGTTTGTAAAATGCCACTTTATACATTATCAACTTTATAGATTTCCATGTTTATAAATAAATCTTAATAGCTGTATATATTATATACATATCACTTTATATAAAATGGCTAATAAATATTTATTCCAAATATTTCCATCTTCTTTATAAAACTGTATTCCTTTATTATAAAGCATATACTTATTTTCAATATTTTAAATTTATTCATAGTTAAAATCTCTATTTAAAATATTTTATAATACTATAAATTTATAATCTCTAAAAATCGTACCTTTTTATTTTAAAATAAATTTCTTCTTTTAAAAATTCAAGAAAATTATTAAAACATATATAATTTTCAAAATCATTGGAATCCCTTTTTAAATCAAATCATTAGTTTATAATATTTTAAAATACCAAAAATAAGGCCCAATGCTACTAAAGCACCAATAAGCAAAATCATACCAATGTCATTAAATATAGCATCCAACATATCATATATCAAATTATGTGAAAATAAAATCAATAGTGTGAGGAATCCTATTGGATCCCACCAACCTGTCCCCCCGCATCATATACAGTGCATAATCAATAATATAAACTAACCACTTCGAGGCGGGATCATATATAAAGGATCATTCGCTCTTCACGGGAACGTAATAGGGTCTCATCTGCTCTAGGGGCGGGAATATATCCAAACTAGCTAATAAAATAGTAAATCATCTGAACGCTCAATAACCATCAACAATAAAATAACCACACATCCAATCTATAATTTTTATCGACTATATAATATTCTGGTTAACCTTAAAGGTGAGATTTATTCACATCGATTTTAGTAGTTGCTAAAGCGTTCCGTTTTGAAATAAAATTTAGCGGACGTTCAATATTTACCCAAATTTCTACGATCTTCAAATCTATCCAATCCAACTCTATAGCATAGAATTTGCTGATACGATCGCAATGCAACTCATCGTGTTCAATTTGGAGCTCGTATGAATTTGATATGGATTAATGAACTTTTAAAAAATTAATTGATAATTAACTTAAATTAATAACTTTTAAATTTTAATACCCTTTTCCCTCCCTCTCCCTCTCATTCGTTCCCATAAACGAACTCAACCGCGATTGTCTCCTTGTTGCGCCACCTCGCATAATAAAAGACCACTGCGACTTCGCCCAAGCATGTGCCGACCCCCCTTCCCTTTGCTGAAGGTACGAACCCCCACCGCCTCGTCAATCGCTGAAAAACCCTCCCAGTAACAACCCGCATATTTTACGATTGTATATTTAAATGACTTATTTAAATATAGCGTCGTTGGTCGGATTTAAATCGAAAAAGCTACTTTTTGCAAACAGTCGAATTGGGATTCAAGACCACTTCCATTGAGTCCAAAATGGTGTTTGCAACTTTTTTAAGTATAAACATCAATATGTTTGAAGTTGATTGAAATTTTGATATTTTCACTTAGGGCTTTGGGCTTGGGTTTGGGTTTCAGACCACTAACCCAACTCATCTTATATCCTAACTCCACCCACTCTCCTCTTCATTCATACTATCATTTTCCTAACACTTCAAGCTTTAGAAAAATGGGGGGAGAGAAGAGGAATTAGAAATTCCTAAGCCCTAGATTCATTTGCAAACTCAAGTTCTAGCTCCAACATCTAAGAGAAGCTTAGGTAAGCATCCCCTTCATCTTCTCCATCTCATTTCCACTTCAATTTCAGAAATTTCCTAAATCCTAACTTAGGAAATGTTTTTCTTTTGAGCTTAGATTGAAGCTTTTTGGGTTAAAATTGAAGAGTGATTGTTCTTGCCTTGCTCTATAGCTTCTCTCTTGTGTTTTTGGGTTTAAAGGTGAGTTTTTGAACTCACGTCTTTGTCTATTTCTATCATTGTTGTTAGGTATGAATTCCTAACATATATTCATATTCATTTGCTTTTAATTTGAATTGATTTGGTGAACATTTCAATATTTGGTGTTTTGAAGTCAAAAACTTTAAAAATCCTAGCTTTGATGTATGATCATTCTTTTGGTGGTGTATCGAAGAGCCTATAGGGCTAGGTTGTCGATTGGCATAAACCCCTAACGCCCATTGCTCGTCCGATCGCGAATTATTGAGGTTTTACCCCTCATTGGGCTTGGCTGGAAATACTGGATAACAGGGTCCAGTCGACTGAACTCATAGTCCAGTCGACTGACTGGAAACCCAAGAGTTTTCCAGGCTCTGTCCAGTCGACTAGCTCTCTGAGTGCAGTCGACTGACCTGGAACCCGAGAGTTTACAGGCATTGGGCTAGTCGACTGACCTGCTTGTCTCGGCCCAATTTGCCTTTTTGTGTGGATTTCCAATTTTTGATCGATTCTCCTTTCTCCGATTAGTTGTTATCACTTTAGTTGACGTTGATAATTTCTTTTTTGGGATTTTTGGCAACATCCCTTTGGATGGATTCGCTATCAATTTCTTTGGATTTGATTCACGTCTTCGTATGTGAATTTTTGGTGATTGATTGTTTCTACAATCATTTTTGTGACTTGTCACTTTAAATTACAAAGGTTTCTATACTAGTAGTAAATATTCAAACTCTTTTACAAAGATGATTTCAACTCTATTTTTAATACAAAGCTCGTTTATAAAACCGTTTTCTAATCTATTAGTATATACAAACCTTTACCTCATTCGTATGAGAAAATCTAATTAAACGGCTTAGCAAAACAAGTGGTATGAAATGCTTGCGTTTACTTCGTCGGTTAATTTTTGGACTTGTTCGATTGAAAATCTTGTGACAATTTTCGAGTGGAAATCTACAATTTGTTCGTAAATATTTAAGTTAAGCTAGTGGTTATGGGACATGAAGCTAAACTCTTATATTTATTAGCTTAGTGTAATTCAAACTTTTTATTGATCGATGATGATCGTTTTGTGATTTAGACTAGCGATGTGCGATGTCTATTTGTTCGTGTGTGGACTAAAAACCCCGTTTGTGGAACTTCGGTTCAATTTGGTGGGGTAGCGAACCATGGTCTTCGGGCCGTTTGTGGAGCTTCGCCTCAAAATTTATGGTTAGCGACCATGGAATAGCGTTCCGTTTTTCATACACGTGTTGGTGAGTTTTCATGCTCCCGTTTGTGATAGGCCTTCCCCCCTTTGTGATTTCTGGATCTAGTTGATGATTTATGGAATTTGTGTTTCACCTTTTTTGTGATTGGCAATTATATGTTTGTCAATATTTGGGGTTTGGTGAATAAAATTAAGAATATGACATTCTTTTTAGTGCTTTGAGATTCTTGAGATATTATATGATTTTGTTGATGTTTAAAGTATACTTGTCATAATATGACATTATTGTTATCATACGATTTTGTTATATCTCTACTTATATCTCATTTTATAAATGATAATTATAGCTAGCTTGATCCGTTTATTATTTTCTTCTTAAATAATACTCGGGTCAGACCGAGATGTTACAGGTGCTTCTACTTGACTCCTTATCTGGGATCATCTTCTAACTTTTGTCTAACTACATAGTTTTGTAGTTTTTGTTATTATATATTTGAGATATAGACTCCTTGATGTATAATTATTCTTTTGTCTAGCATATGTATCTATTCTTTTGTGATGTAGTGGATCTAGTTTGACCACTACTTTGATGTACACTTTTATGAGATAAATTCATATCTGATTCCACCTTTGTGATATGAATGTCTGCGACTGATTTGTGTTATGTTTATTTCTATATTTGTTTCCGAAGTCCACCTAGCCACTGTGTAGTAGTTTTGAGTTTGTATTTGATATGTCGGATTTCCTCTTGAAATGAAATGTAAGTTATATCATCTGACATGTCGGTACTCGCACAAAGAAATTACACAGATGGCCGCTCCTCAACAGCCTTATTCTTCGTGCTAGTCGACGGCATTACCCAGTAGTGTCCTTGGCTAGCGTGAGTATAGAGGTGGGGCGTCACAGCTTGGTATCAAAGCCAAACTTCGGAACAATGTAGAATAATCTAGCAAGGATCATTGTCCTAAGTCTTTCTTAGGAATCGTGCCATAGGATTTAATTTGAGTCTTCGTACCGTTTTATCCTATTTTCTTTTGTGATGCCTTGTTTTATCAATCAAGTTTGTTTGATATTCATTCTAAGAATAACCTTTTTTCTCTTCTTTCTTCCTTTCTTAGAGAAGAGTAATGGTTAGACCAGGCCATCCCAGCGCCGGTCAATCTAGTGCTACTCCTCAGGATGGAGTATTTATGTTAGCTCAACAACTTTTAGATCTTGTGAAAAATGCCCAAGCTGCCGGACCCGTTCCAACGCCTACTCACCCTAAATCCGAGTTTGAACGCTTGTGTAGAGATTATACCGCTTTGGGTGGAAGGCCATTCAAGGGATCCGAAAATGTTATAGAAATCCAAGCTTGGCTTAGATCATGCGATCGCATCTTTTCTCGCATGAATCTTATTGATCTTCATCGAGTCCAAGTGGCTTCTAGCATGCTCCAAGAAAGAGCATTAGATTGGTATGAGCTTTTGGTTTCTGAGATTATCGAAGCGGATCTTACTTGGGAGCAATTTCAGGAAAGTTTCGAATTGAAGTTTGTGCCGGAGGCTGAAAAGGTAACTTTAGCCTGACGCTTAATTGACCTTGTTCAAGGTGAATCTTCTATGACCGATTACATTGCTTCTTTCGAATCTCTATCTAAATATGGGGTCGAGTACATTAATACCCCATTGAATAAAAATTAGAGATTTGTCTATGGCTTGATGAGAATCTCAAAAAGCTATTACTTCTGAAACTAGAAGTTTCTTTCGATCAGCTTGTGGATATCGCTCTTCGACTTGAAGAGGCCGATAGAGAAAGCGATGTTCAAGTTGTGCGTGCCAAACAGAACTTTAACAATAACATGAAGAGGCCTATTAAGTTCAAAGGCCCAAATCCCAACAAGAAAGGGAAGCAAGAAACATTGGTAGCCAAGTCTCCTACCTCTAGTCGTAGACGATGCTACAATTGTGGTTCTACGGACCACTATGCTAATGAGTGCCCAAAACCTTTTTTTGTCGTTATTGCAAAGGTTCGGGACATCTTTTATCTTCATGCCCCCAAACTTCCAAACAATAG
Organism: Allium fistulosum; assembly: GCA_030737815.1. Taxonomy (NCBI): domain Eukaryota; kingdom Viridiplantae; phylum Streptophyta; class Magnoliopsida; order Asparagales; family Amaryllidaceae; genus Allium; species Allium fistulosum. Next base: position 514,106,724 of record CM060908.1, on the reverse strand, counting down.
AGAGGGAAACCTAAATGTTGTTCAAACCCCTAGTGACACTTCTCTTGGTCAAGGTATTTCTCCTTCTATCCTTGATGGTATTATTTTATTTCATGATCTTCCTATTTGATTTCTTTTGATACGGGTGCGTCCCACTCTTTTATATCAAAAGAACTTGTTGATTCTTTTTTCTTTAAATATTATGGGCTTGATGATTTCACTGAGAATTGTGAATCCGGTTGGTGGATCCACAACACTCAGTTTACTTTATAAAAAAGTCGAGATTATTTTATGTGATTATTCTTTTCGAGCTGATTTTCATGTTATGTGTTGCTTAGGTTTCGAAATTGATATTTTGGGAAAGGATTGGCTTGATCATTATTAAGCCCACATCCTATGTCCTGAGTGGACTATCTATCTTCGACATCCTCAATCTGTTAAGCAGATTTCTTTTGTTCTTAATGATTTTGATTTCCAAAATTTGGTGGTATCATTTTATTCTTTAAACCTACATGATGAGGAGAATGTTATTTCTCTCATTCAAGTAGTCTGTGAATTTCCCGGTATTTTTGAGCTTGTTTTAGGATTACCACCTAAGCAATCTATTGAGTGGTGCTAAGGTCTTTTCACCTCGACCTTGCCACCAGTTTTCATCAGCTACGAGTTGCGGAGGGTAGCATCCACTTACCACATTCCGCACTCGTTATTATTCTTATGAGTGGTTCATTACGTCATTCGATTTGACGAACCTTCTACCTTATTTCATCCATTTTATGAATCGAGTATTCTACGAATATCACGATGAGTTTATCCTTGTATTTATTGATTATGGATGAAAACAACAATTTAAAATTTTGCAAATCTTTTTAATAAGATATTTATAAGTATGATTGGATTTTGTTCTTAAACGAGCAAAGAATATTTGTAAAAATTTTAAGAGACATGTTTATTATATAGAAGATGATTTTGTGTTTTTTTGCCCATTGAGTGCTTTAAGAATTCTGGTCGATGCGCTTGATCAACCTTATCGATAGGAATCTCCTAAACGCTATGATGAGACAGTCAGACATAGTAAATTGACTTGTAAAAAGAAATTTTTTTTCTAAAAAGATGATTACATAAAGTTAATTATAATTTTGAATGTCTTAGCTTTTTGGGAAAGAGGATCATTTGAAAGAACTCCTTTCCGATGCTTCTATTCTTGTGATTCCCGAATGGAACCAAGACTTCACTGTTTGTACCGATGCTTGTCGTATTGGTTTGGGTGCCATTCTCTTGTAAAGGGAATGTGTTATCACATGTGCTTCTTGACAATTAAAGCTTGTCGAAACTAGATATGTCATTCATGATCTGGTGCTCGCGGCTATTGTTTTCACTCTTAGAATTTGGTGTCGTTATCTTTTGGGAGAGAAATTTGTTCTCTACACCGATCATAAATTGTTGAAATATTTATTTTCTCAAAGGGGAACTTAAATTGCGTCAATAACATTAGCTTGAGTTCCTTACATCTTATGATCTTGATATTCTTTGTACTCCGGAAAAGGGTAATCCTGTTGTTGATGCCCTTAGCCGAAAGCAACAAGCAGTTGTTTCAATGATGATATCCAAATGGAATGATCTCGAGACTTTATCTACTTGTGAGATTCGAGATCGTAAATCAAATTCATGTTCATCTCTTGTTTTGGGTAGCCTTAAGGCTCATCCTTCTCTTTTAGACCGCATTCTTGAAGATCTTCTTCGAGCATGTGTTCTTGATTTTGGTGGAAGTTAGGAAGATCATATTTCTCTTGTTGAGTTTTCTTCCAATAATAGCATCCAATCTTGTATTGGTATGGTACCTTTCGAGGCACTCTTCGGAAGGCCGTGCCGATCTCCTTTGTGTTGGCTTGAAGCCGGTGAGAAGCTAGTTTTAGGTCCAAATTTTATTTGTGTTTCACCTATGATGGGTGTTGTGCGTTTCAGTTGATTGGGAAAATTAGCACCTCGATATATGGGTTCATTTTCCATCACCGAACGCATTGGTTCCGTGGCTTATCGCCTTTTATTATCGGCTCAATTTTCTGCTATTCATGATGTTTTCTACGTCTCTCAACTGCGGGAATACCTTAGGGATTCTAATTCTATTCTTGAGCCCGGTGTATTTAAAGAAATTGAAGTTTCACCAAATTTGACTTATGATCAACATTCTATTCGTATCATTGCTTCGGAGGTTAAACGCCTTCGAAATAAAGATGTTTTTCTTGTGAAAGTTCAATGGTCCTCAAATCCTAAGAATTGCTCTTGGGAATCTTGAGAATTCATCGAGCAAACACATCCGGATTTATACTTTCATGCTATTTATGGTGAACTTCTCATTTCAAAAATTTCTTCTTTTGTGTTGATATGATTTTATGGTTGTTACTCTTTAATTTCCTCTTAATTATTGCGAGGACGCAATTTCTTTAAGGAGGGGAGTCTGTAACTAACAACCCGCATATTTTACGATTGTATATTTAAATGATTTATTTAAATATAACGTCGTTAGTCGGATTTAAGTCCGAAAAGCTACTTTTTGCAAACAATCGAATTGGGACTTGAGACCACTTCCATTGAGTCCAAAATGGTGTTTGTGACTTTTTTAAGTATAAACATCAATATGTTTGGAGTTGAGTGAAATTTTGATATTTTCACTCAGGGCTTTGGGCTTGGGTTTGGGTTTCAGCCCACTAACCCAACTCATCTTATATCCTAACTCCACCCCCTCTCCTCTTCATTTATACTATCATTTTCCTAACACTTCATGCTTAGAAAAATGAGGGGAGAGAAGAGGAATTAGAAATTCCTAAGCCCTAGATTCATTTGCAAACTCAAGTTCTAGCTCCAACATCTAAGAGAAGCTTAGGTAAGCATCCCCTTCATCTTCTCCGTCTCATTTCCTCTTCAATTTTCAGAAATTTCCTAAATCCTAACTTAGGAAATGTTTTTCTTTTGAGCTTAGATTGAAGCTTCTTGGGTTAAAATTGAAGAGTGATTGTTCTTGCCTTGCTCTATAGCTTCTCTCCTATGTTTTTGGGTTTAAAGGTGTGTTTTTGAAATCACATCTTTGTCTATTTCTATCATTGTTGTTAGGTATGAATTCCTAACATATATTCATATTCATTTGCTTTTGATTTGAATTGATTTGGTGAACATTTCAATTTTTGGTGTTTTGAAGTCAAAAACTTTAAAAATCCTAGCTTTGATGTATGATCATGCTTTTGGTGGTGTATCGAAGAGCCTATAGGGCTGGGTTGTCGATTGGCATAAACCCCTAACGCCCATTGCTCGTCCGATCTCGAATTGTTAAGGTTTTTCCCCTCATTGGGCTTGGTTGGAAATACTGGATAACAGGGTCCAGTCGACTGAACTTAGAGTCCAATCGACTGACTGGAAACCCGAGAGTTTTCCAGGCTCTGTCCAGTCGACTAGCTCTCTGAGTGCAGTCGACTGACCTGGAACCCGAGAGTTTCCAGGCATTCAGCCAGTAGACTAGCCTGCTTGTCTCAGCCCAATTTGCCTTTTTTGTGTGGATTTCCAATTTTTGATCGATTCTCCTTTCTCCGATTAGTTGTTATCACTTTAGTTGACATTGATAATTTCTTTTTCGGGATTTTTGGCAACATCCCTTTTGATGGATTCGCTATCGATTTGTTTGGATTTGATTCACGTCTTCGTATGTGAATTTTTGGTGATTGATTGTTTCTATAATCATTTCTGTGACTTGTCACTTTAAATTACAAAGGTTTCTATACTAGTAGTAAATATTCAAACTCTTTTACAAAGATGATTTCAACACTATTTTTAATACAAAGCTCGTTTATAAAACCGTTTTCTAATCTATTAGTATATACAAACCTTTACCTCATTCGTATGAGAAAATCAAATTAAACGGCTTGGCAAAAAAAGTGGTATGAAACGCTTGCATTTACTTCGTCGGTTAATTTTTGGACTTGTTCGATTGAAAATCTTGTGACAATTTTCGAGTGGAAATCTACAATTTGTTCGTAAATATTTAAGTTAAGCTAGTGGTTATGGGACATGAAGCTAAACTCTTATATTTGCTAGCTTAGTGTAATTCACACTTTTTACTAATCGATGATGATCGTTTTGTGATTTAGACTAGCGATGTGCGATGTCTATTTGTTTGTGTGGGGACTAAAAACCCTGTTTGTGGAGCTTCGGTTCAATTTGGTGGGGTAGCGACCCATGGTCTTCGGGTCGTTTGTGGAGCTTCGGCTCAAAATTTATGGTTAGCGACCATGGAATAGCGTTCCGTTTGTGATACACGTGTTGGTGAGTTTTCATGCTCCCGTTTGTGATAAGCCTTCCCCACTTTGTGATTTCTGGATTTCTAGTTGATGATTTCTGGAATTTGTGTTTCACATTTTTTTGTGATTGGCAATGATATGTTTGTCAATATTTGAGGTTTGGTGAATAAAATAAAGAATATGACATTCTTTTTGGTGCTTTGAGATTCTTGAGATATTGTATGATTTTGTTGATGTTTAAAGTATACTTGTCACAGTATGACATTATTGTTATCATACGATTTTGTTATATCTCATTTTATAAATGATAATTATAGCTAGACTGAACCGTTTATTATTTTCTACTTAAATAATACTCGGGTCAGACCGAGATGTTACAGGTGCTTCTGCTTGACTCCTTATCTGGGATCATCTTCTAACTTTTGTCTAACTATATAGTTTTGTAGTTTTTGTTATTATACATTTGAGATATAGACTCCTTGATGTATAATTATTCTTTTGTCTAGCACATGTATCTATTCTTTTGTGATGTAGTGGATCTAGTTTGACCACTACTTTGATGTACACTTTTATGAGATATATTCATATCTGATTCCGCCTTTGCGATATGAATGTCTGCGACTGATTTGTGTTATGTTTATTTATATATTTGTTTCCAAAGTCCACCTAGCCACTGTGTGGTAGTTTTGAGTTTGTATTTGATATGTCAGATTTCCTCTTGATATGAAATGTAAGTTATATTTTCTGACATGTCGGTACTCGCACAAAGCAATTACACAGATGGTCGCTCCTCAACAGTCTTATTCTTCGTGCTCGTTGACGGATTACCTAGTAGTGTCCTTGGCTAGCATGAGTATAGAGGTGGGGCGTCACACTCCCAAACCCTAGCATGAACACAAAAAGAACCAAGTCGCTATGCTCCAATAACAACAATCTCCACTGTCCATTCGCTTCATCTGATCGAGGCACATGTTTTACTAGTTGGTGATGAAGCCAAAATTGGCCTTGAGTGGCGCCGTTCGGCATCGACCGTTGGATTTGGTGGAGGGGGAAATTTTAAAAAATTTGGCCAACTGCTTCTGATCACAAACTAATTATAAGGGGAAGATTATAGGGTAAACGTGGGCAATGTATGGGTTGAACAGTGGTTGGGTATGGGTTATTATTTATATTAATTTAGTTTAATTTACAAAAATCAAGCTTTAACATCCGAAAACCTTGAACTCCAAACGAGGCATGCCCTCTGTCATTCCATATGTTATACCATATTCCGAATACAATGGAACTAGTATCGAGACTCAATTCCATCATATACAGAAGATAGCTTTCAAACCCAATTATTATATAAGTTTCTGAAATTAATTTCTACACGTTTCGATCTCGCACAATCAAATGGTACGTCTGATCGCCACGAAATTTGATAGCATGTAATAATATACTATTACAGATCAAATGGAACTAGTTTCGTCAAAATCTGAGACAGTGCCTCAGAAGTCTATTTTTACACATTAATTTAAAACGAATTATTATAGAAATCAGTTTAATCGCTTTTAATTCCAATTTAAAAGTTTACTATCTTTATTCTTATTTAAATAGAATTTAAATCAACTTTCAAAATCATTTTCATTCATATTAAATTCAAGAATAAAATTTTTAAAAATTCCAAATATTAAATTTAACAATTTAATTATAAAATAAATTGCTATATTTGAAATTCAAGTTATTCAACTTATAAAATTAACCTTTCAATATATAAAAATCAATTTAATACTTCAAATTCAAATGACTAAAATTATGGGTCGTTACATTCTCCTCCTTAAAAGAATTTCTTCCCCGAAATTAGCAAGTAAGAGAAATGCCCAAGCCCATTTACTTATCATAACCAATTAGCCAGAATAGATTATAAAATTTCTATGTCTTTTTAATTCATCCACTTATACTAACTAATTTCCATCCATTCATTAATTCCAAGTTATAACTCAAAATCAAATTTTTTGTTATCAAAAATTTTCCAAAATCCTAAAAAAAATTCTAGTGCCTTAAATTTATGAAAAATTTCATCACCGTCTCCTTTCCGCGGTTCGATCGGAAAAATTTACAATATACATAATCACAAACAAACATCTCCTCTTCAAGGATGAGGCATCTCGTAGGAAAAAATACAAAAATACGATATGTAATCCGAAATGTGTACCTTATTTTAGTACGAGCAAGCATATACAACCAATAAAATTTGAAAATGAGCTCCAAATGCAAGGCATACGCCATCCGCACCTACTAATCACTCAAAAACCGTTGAGAACAAATATAGGGAAAGTAATATCAATATATAACATGTACTAATACAGTAACTATATGCAATTGTAGCAAATGTAACAAGAGAAATCATCCATCTAATTTATTCATTACCATATCAACTTACATTTTTCAATGCCAACATTATTTTTGTACACTTTCATTTCTCATTAACATTTAGTTGATTCGCACTAAATTAATTTACATTCGATTTATTCTCATTCAATTGATTTACATTCAATTTCATCCACATTCAAGTATTAACATTCACATTATATTCATTCACTTTGCTTACATTCACCTTAAACTCAATTTATGTTTAACAAAATTTCATTGCATACTAATTCGTTTATGGACCTTTTCCAAAAAATTGTTACATTTTAACTTCTCCTAAGTTAAATTTTTATTCCATTATCAATTTCTTCAACACTAATATTATTTATGAACCATCCCATAGAACCATTTCTTAAGTTTATTAAACATTTTATACAACACTTCTTATATTTATTTTCACTTCAAACCTTAAGTTCATATTTAATTCTATCAAACACTCCAAACATATTAAATTCATTTTGTAACTCAAGTTGAATTTCATTCTACAACTCAAGTTCATATCCATTTCACTAATTTATTCCAGTAATTCATTTCATTAATTCATTACACATTAAATTCAATTTCATTTTACTCATTTCATTAATCCACTTCATTTACCTTTCCTTGAGTCAAGTTCCTTTTTAAAATTCAATTTATTTAACTTAAGTTAAATTTTATTTCAAAGTTCAATTTCAAATTTACTTTTCTTATCTATATCATTTTTAAAATATAAGTTCAAAAACATATTTTCATATATTGATCAAATTATACTTTGGATTTTGAAACCAAACTTGTTTTACCAAATACAACTTCAATGGAAAATCACTAAGGTGGCAATTCATCACTTAGAAACTCGAAAATGAATACCGATGATGCTATAGTCATCACCAAAATTATTTTCCAGCGACTAAGTGAATTTTGTGCTTTCTATTTCTTTTAAGTCCTTTTGAAATATTTCTAACCAAAATATCTTCAAAACAATACTATTATTATTATTCTAAAACCTTTGAAAAACAGTTTCCAAATCAATGGAATTTATGAATATATCTTAAATGCTTCCATCTCACATTTCAGCATAGTTGGGCACAACAAAGTCCGTACGGCGCTTATTGGAGAATGGATTTCTTACAGTGATTGGCTACTGGGGTACCGCCCATCATGGTGCATCTCCAGATAAAATAACACTGAGGTCAAACCTATTGACCTCTGCCAACATAAAACCGGCCTACCCCTTACTGGATAACACCGAATATGATCATCCCTCCATTAATGGGCCCCGACGCATACAAATGAGAGATAATATCGACTATAAATAGGGATGATCATACCCAACTTGGGAGCGACCCACTTAGCCCTGCTGCATCTCCCATGTTTTAGTCATTCCCAGTTAATGAGGCTTGAGGCTACGTTTTTCCTTTTATATAGCACTTCCCACTTGGAATGCTAACACTGCCCTATAGACAACAATGCAATGATAACATTCATCCATACAAGTTCTGTGACGACCACCCATGACCCCTGCACTAAATATAGGGATAGTGCGCGGTAAAGTGTGCCAGGCAGCCATGGACGATTGCCAAGGTAAGTTAAAACAGCAGAATCTATCGTATTACTCACAGCGCATGGATAAAAATACAATAGAGGATATATATAGTGAAGCTTTACAAAATAAAATCTCATCAATTAAACTTCATAATAGTTGAATACAAACAACTGAATAGTCAATACATCAAGCCTCACTACATATCACTTAGAGAATATACAAGCAGCGGAACATCCAGTACATATAGTAAGAAAATAATATGCAAGCCTCCAGCTCGTCTTAGTCATCAGTATCGTCGGAAACTAAGAACAGCACCTGTCACCTACTACCTAGTCTGCTCATCCCAAAGTGGATGAACAGCCCAAGGTAATAAGAGTTGAACATAAAACCTTGAGTCAGACAACAGTCTTAGTGAGCGGTAAATTAACTAACAACATACCAAAAGAGCATAAAGGTAAAAGGAATAGGAATCCAACCCTCCCACTCCACCTCTTTCTACAGTGATAGCTCCAGACACACTAAGCAGAAATAAACATAGCAAAGCAGACATTTAAAGTAAAGCAATTACCACTCGAGTCAAGGTCGATGTTTTCCAAGTGCAAACCCCCAAGGCCTAAACCAAGATCAGATAAGCACCCAGAAAATATCGCTCTTGAGACCGAATGACGATACAACCAAACATCCATGACTCTGGCTATCACTGTTATCATTACTTCGATACCACCATTAATTGAATGATCGGCACATTCTTTCAGCCGTCCGTCATGGGCTAATGGAAACCCCGGTTCTAGACAGAACTCCGCACGTCATCGCAGCCCGTGCCTAGGACTATCGAATCTGCCCAGAGTACTCGACTATCAATCATAGTCTTTAGGGACTATCGAATCTGCCCAACGTACTCTTGCTTTGAGCCTGCTAGAACCTTCAACAACGATGAAATCTCAGCCTCCTAGTCATCCTCCTCGACGACTATTCTCATACTAGCTCAAGCGCCTCTCGAGCCACCATTATTCTCACACTCGAACCATTTCACCGAGTTATCAACATGCTTCGAATGATCCTGTCTGGATTAAACCAAGGCTATCTCACATCATGCCTTGCTTCATCGCATCATAGCAAAGCCTCATCTCAACATCATCATCAAATCTATCCATATGGGCTTCATCATCCGCCACATATGCCACGAGCAGCTTTCCCAATCCAATAGCCTTTCCCTTAGCTTTTGAATCATCTTTGACCATCTTATCAAATCAAATCATCAATCAACTAATTTATAACAATCAATCAAGTCAATCATTAATCTAAGTAATCAATCATACAAACAAGATCTAAAAGCAATTATAACTAAAATGGCAATTTTGTAAATAAAGAGTCCAAATCTAACAAGCAAGAAACATGAGCAATATCTCTACAACTTGATGAATGAACTTGCATAGATTAACATGTAGTAAAGTGGATGTCAAATCATCATGAACAATGGATCTATACTTAGATTTACGAAAATGCATGAAATCACTATTTTAACACATAATCAAGCCATCGATCCGATATACTCCTTTGGATCCGTGTGAGAGATAATCACCACTCACCGAATCACCTAAACACCTCAAAAGCAACACACTTCAGATCTGGACAGCGAAGGATCTAACTCGATTCTCCAAAATCCCACTTCAAACGATGAAATCTCTCTTCGATGGATGTAGATCTTCAATCTCAGCTTTCGGATCTTCGATTTGGATGAAAGGAAGCACAAGATTAAAGTGGAGAAAAGAAGTGAAGAAGTGTAGAACTCGAGCTCTCAAAATGCAGCACTTCGTCGCTTCAAAATCCGGATCCCAAAAAGTGAAGAAAAACCAGGTATTTATAGGCTGGAAAAATCTTAGGTCGTCCGCCCCCTTAGGTCGTCCACGACCTAACTATCTCCGACCTACGACTTAATGACCTAACAGTTCTGCGCGACCTACAGACCCAACGACCTAAGCCTCAACACTGATGCGTGACTCACGACCTAACAGAGATGCGGCTTAGCGACCTAACAAAAGTCGCGACCTAACGAAACACGACTTAGTACATATAGGACCTAACACACACAGGGCTCACCACGCGACCTAACGACTTAACACCTTAGGTCGTCTAACGACCTAACTACACGTAGGGTTTTCCGACCTAACTCCTAAGTCGTCTGGACGACCTAACTACTCATAACTGCTGAACTTAGGTCGCTCACGACCTAACTAAGCACAACACCCCATAGGTCGCTCACGACCTAACTACAACAACTTCTTAAGTTTTTAACCCGCTTATCTCCTAGGTCGTTAACTCGCTAACTCCTATACCGCTAACTCTTAGGTCGCCGTTCTTCCTTAAGTCGCTTATTCCTTAGGTCGGTCAAATCCTATAGGTCGTCCCAAACTAACATACGACCTAAACCACTACGCAACCTAACTATCATACGACCTAAGCCTTACCTCGTCTAGTCCCTAAGTCGTTAACTGTTACCACTAACTTCCTTAGGTCGCCAACTCCTATAAGTCGTCTACGACCTAACTATTATACGACCTAAGCTCCGAACAACTTAACCATACTACGATCAAAGAACAACTGTTCTACAATGTTTTGATCCGTAAAAATACGGGTCGTTACATTCTCTCCCCCTTAGGAATTTCGCCCCCAAAATTCCAAACAAACAAAGCAATCAAAACTATTCCGCATGCCTATCATCCATAGCAATCAACAAACCATGCATCCAATTCTAGCCTAGCATGCAGAATTCTAGAACTAGAACAAGTTACAATGTCGTGAGATGACACGACACCTTATGGCCATACCTTGAAGAGTTTAGGATGAGCTGCCTTCATCCTCTCTTCCACCTCCCATGTACAGTCGTTATCATCATCACTCTATTATATTTTGAGCAACCAAACTACCTTCCTCCTAAGCTGTTTCGTGTCAGTCTCCACAACACGAAGCGGCTTACGAGGTCTCTTATCGACTGGATCAATCTCAAAATCTTCACAGCTATCAGCAGAAACCACTGTATTCGAGTCGTGCACATACTTCCGTAGATACGATACATGAAAAACATTGTGCACACTCGACATCTTTTCTGGTAACTCCAATTTATAGGCGAGCTTTCCAATTCACTCGATGATCGAGAATGGTCCAACAAATCTCGGAGTTAATTTTCCTTTTTTCCCGAATCGAATAACATTCTTCAATGGAGAAATCTTCACAAAAACCATATCACCTACGTCGAATTCCAAATCCTTACGACGCTTATCGGCATAACTTTTCTGTCGGTCTTGGGCTGCCTTCATTCATTGCCGAATGATCTCTATGCAATCTGAAGTCTGTCGAATCATTTCGGGCCCAAGTATCAACTTTTCTCCTGTTTCCAACCAACATGTCGGAGAGTTACACGGTCTTCCATACAATGCCTCATACGGTGCCATACCAATGCTTGATTGGTAACTGTTATTATATGAAAATTCCACCAAATGAAGGTGATCTTCCCATGATCCTCCGAAATCTAAAACACAAGCTCTAAGGAGATCTTCCAAAACTCGATTGACTCTTTCAGTCTGACCATCTGTTTGGGGATGATAAGCTGTACCCAAACACAGCTCGGTTCCCAAAACTTCCTGAAAGCTCTTCCAAAATCCACTAATGAACAATGGGTCTCGATCGCTCACTATACTTTTCGGAATACCATGGAATTGAACTATCCATTTGACATACAGCTCAGCCAACTTCGATGCAGTCCTAGTCGATCGAACAGGAATGAATCTTGCACTTTTAGTCAGACGATCTACGATGACCCAAATCCCTTCATTTCCCGTTCTTAATCTAGGTAACCCATCGATAAAATCCATTGATATTTGCTCCCACTTCCATGTAGGAACTTCTAATGGCTGAAGCAATCCACTTGGCTTCTTCTGCTCGGCTTTTACCAACTGGCAGTTCATGCACTTGGAAATAAAATTTCCAACATCCTTCTTCATACCTTCCTAGTAATAGGTTCTCTTCATATCCCGATACATCTTATTCCCACCTAGATGAATTGTCAGCTTCGAGTGATGGCTTTCCTTCAGAACTTCATCTCTCAATTCATCTACATCGGGAACAACTAGTCGTCCTTGCTTCCGAAGCCAACCCTCTCGATAGACCTAGAATCCTTTATCCTTCTCTGGGTCCAATCCAGATTCCAAATCATGGATAATCCTGACAAGCTTATCGTCTCGCTTTTGGCTCTTGCCAATTCTTTCCACAAGAGTCGGTCTTATCGATAAGTTTGCCAACATCTCATGTTCCAATTCACATCTGGGCCTGAAGTCAAATCCAGCTAAATACTCGAGACTCTTCCACTCAGAAAACATGGCTCCTAATCCTGCATGTCTTCGACTTAACGCATCTGCCACTGCGTTACCCTTTCCCGGAGTATAGGCTATACCAAAATCATATGATGCCAAAAACTCTAGCCATTGTTGCTGCCGAAGATTCAAATCCTTTTGGGAGAAAAGATACTTCAACGACTTATGATCTGTAAACAACTCGAATCGAACTCCCAATAGGTAATGTCTCCACATTTTCAGAGCAAATAAAATCGCCGCCAACTCCAAATCATGAGTCGGATAATTCCTTTCATGCGGCTTCAGTTGTCGACTTGCATATGCAACAACTTTACCCTTCTGCATCAGCACTGCTCCAAGTCCAGTACCACATGCATCGGTATAAACTACCATCTCTTCGTTTCCACTTGGAATAGTTAAAACAGGAGCACTCGTCAATTGCTCCTTCAGGATTTCGAAAGCTTGCTCACACTTAGCATCCCATCTGAATACTTGATTCTTTTTCGTCAATCCTGTTAATGGTGCAGCTACCTTGGAAAAGTCTTTGATAAATCGACGATAATATCCTGCTAATCCAAGAAAACTTCTCACATCAGATGCATTCTTAGGTCTAATCCAATCCTGGATCGCTGCCATCTTAGTGGGATCAACCGCTATTCCATTTCCAGAAATAATATGACCTAAGAACCTCACTTCGCTCTTCCAGAAGTGACACTTCGAAAACTTAGCCTTCAGCTGATGTTTCCGTAAGATTTCCAAAACAATACGCAAGTGCGTCTTGTGCTCTTGTTCGATTCTGGAATAAATCAGAATATCATCCACGAACACTAGTACGAACTTGTTCAACTGATCTCTGAACACTCTATTCATAAGATCCACAAAATATGCTGGTGCATTGGTCAATCCAAACGGCATTACCATCCACTCAAAGAAACCGGATGATGTCCTGAAAGCAGTCTTCGGCACACTATCCTTAGCCAGTCTTAACTGGTGAAATCCCGTTGCCAAATCCATCTGAGAAAACACCTTAGCTTCGTGAAGCTGATCAAACAAGTCATCTATTCTCGGCAATGGATACTTGTTCTTCTTAGTCACTTTATTCAGCTCACGATAATCCACACATAACCTCAGCGATCCATCTGCTTTGGTTACAAACACAACCGGTGCACCCCATTCAGACACACTACGCCGAATGAATCCTTTCTGCAAAAGATCATCAACCTGTACCTTCAACTCTTGCTGCTCTCTAGGCGCCATCCTCCTGAGAGGCATCACAACAGGTCTGGCTCCTTCAACTAAATCGATACGAAACTCGATCTCTCTATGCGGCGGTAACCCTTTGACCTCGCCAAAGACATCCTCAAATCCATTAGAGATTGGCACCGATGACAGTCCATCCCGTGGAACAACCAGCGAATACATGAAGCTCATGAAGACGCCTTCCTCATGCTTACATCGTATCACAACCTTTCGCCCTTCCACATTCTCGACTGTCACTTCCAACCTTTCACAATCAACCTTTGTCGCATACTTCCTAAGCCAGTCCATACCCAAAATAATTTTGAACCCCGCAAAGTTCAGAACAAAACAATCACAAACAAAAGAGCAATCATGACTCGATACAATCAGACCATGGCATAACATACACAAACAAGACGAACCCCCAACTGGATTAGTCACAACCAATAGCCTATCAACGATATCCGGTTTTAAACCCAACCGGCCTACAAGTTCATTACAAACAAAAGAATGCGACGCCCCAGTATCGAATAACACTCTAACTGGAACACCACATATGGAAAGAGTACCTTGAACCACCACACTCTTTCCTTTCTCTTCAGTGGTAGGAGCTTTTGTAGATGATGGAACAGCCCCCAAAGCATAAGCTTTCACAATCTGCTTGTCCCTCCGCGGTTCTGGACAATACTTCTTAACATGCCCCGGCTTGTCACAGTTGTGGCACTTCACCGGCACTTTTGGATTCTTACAATCTCTGGAGAAATGGCCCTTCTGCTGACAATTATAGCAGGTCACTTCGCCCTTCGGCTTCTTCTGGCCATCCTTACCCTTTTGTTGCTGCTGCTTCCTCTTCTTGTTTCCACCCTGCTGTGGTTTAGACTCCTCCTTGGTCACAGCAACAACAGATCCTTCTTTGGGAAACAGATTCTCGTGCCTGAGAGCCTTCTCTACAAGCTTCTCAAATGGATCGTCCAAATGATCCACCAACTGCCTCCCAAGATAACTGTCCAAGCCTATCACAAATTTCTCGTTCTTCTGATAAGGAGATTCAATATACGACCGGGCATACTTGGACAAAGCTTCAAACTCAGAAACATACTCAAGAACTGGTCTTCCACCTTGCTTAAGCTCCACAAACTTCTTGAACAGAACAGATTTCTGAGCTGTAGAAACGAACTTAGCTTCAAATCTGGCTTGGAATTGCTCCCAAGTAATTTCTTCCTCCGGAGTATCAATGGTGATAGAGTTCCACCAATCAGAAGCTCTTCCTTGAAGCTGTCTTGATGCAAGCTTCCTTTTAGTTGCATCCTCAATTCCCAAATCACCAAAGATTCTTCTACAAGCATCTATCCATCTCTGTACTTCAATAGTTGACTCTGTTCCCAAGAAAATCCTTCCTCCAAGAGCAGTATAATCTTTACACAGCTTAGCAAAATCCACTGGTTTTGGAGCTTGAACTTGAACTCCAACATCTACTGCTGGCCCCGGAGCTGGCATCCTTCTCATGATCGAAGTCATCATAGCCTCGAACATAGCACCATAATCAGCAGCCCCCTTAGTAGCACGACCTTCCCTAGCAGCTGGTCTCCCTCTTCGACTCATCCTTAATATCTATAAAAGGAATGATTAGCACACCTTGAGAAACAACTGCATAAAGGACTCAAATCTTTCTAAGCTACTATAATATATATAGTAATCGTCCATCAAAATACAATTACGTCTCTCATACGTAGTTACGTCAGCGAGCGTTGGGTAAAATCGATTAACCAATGCTCTGATACCAAATGTGACGACCGCCCATGACCCCTGCACTAAATATAGGGATAGTGTGCTGTAAAGTGTGCCAGGCAGCCATGGACGATTGACAAGGTAAGTTAAAACAGCAGAATCTATCGTATTACTCACAGCGCATGGATAAAAATACAATAGAGGATATATATAGTGAAGCTTTACAAAATAGAATCTCATCAATTAAACTTCATAATAGTTGAATACAAACAACTGAATAGTCAATACATCAACCTCACTACATATCACTCAGAGAATATACAAGCACCGGAACATCCAGTACATATAGTAAGAAAATAATATGCAAGCCTCCAGCTCGTCTTCGTCATCAGCATCGTCGGAAACTAAGAACAACACCTGTCACCTGCTACCTAGTCTGCTCATCCCAAAGTGGATGAACAGCCCAAGGTAATAAGAGTTGAACATAAAACCTTGAGTCAGACAACAGTCTTAGTGAGCGGTAAATTAACTAACAACGTACCAAAAGAGCATAAAGGTAAAAGGAATAGGAATCCAACCCTCCCACTCCACCTCTTTCTACAGTGATAGCCCCAGACACACTAAGCAGAAATAAACATAGCAAAGCAGACATTTAAAGTAAAGCAATTACCACTCGAGTCAAGGTCGATGTTGTCCAAGTGCAAACCCCCAAGGCCTAAACCAAGATCAGATAAGCACCCAGAAAATATCGCTCTTGAGACCGAATGACGATACAACCAAACATCCATGACTCTGGCTATCACTGTTATCATTGCTTCGATACCACCGTTAATTGAATGACCGGCACATTCTTTCAGCCGTCCGTCAAGGGCTAATGGAAATCCCGGTTCTAGACAGAACTCCGCACGTCGTCGCAGCCCATGCCTAGGACTATCGAATCTGCCCAGAGTACTCGACTATCAATCATAGTCTTTAGGGACTATCGAATCTGCCCAACGTACTCTTACTTTGAGCCTGCTAGAACCTTCAACAACGATGAAATCTCAGCCTCCTAGTCATCCTCCTCGACGACTATTCTCATACTAGCTCAAGCGCCTCTCGAGCCACCATTATTCTCACACTCGAACCATTTCACCGAGTTATCAACATGCTTGGAATGATCCTGTCTGGATTAAACCAAGGCTATCTCACATCATGCCTCGCTTCATCGCATTATAGCAAAGCCTCATCTCAACATCATCATCAAATCTATCCATATGGGCTTCATCATCCGCCACATATGCCACGAGCAGCTTTCCCAATACAATAGCCTTTCCCTTAGCTTTTGAATCATCTTTGACCATCTTATCAAATCAAATCATCAATCAACTAATTTATAACAATCAATCAAGTCAATCATTAATCCAAGTAATCAATCATACAAACAAGATCTAAAAGCAATTATAACTAAAATGGCAATTTTGTAAATAAAGAGTCCAAATCTAACAAGCATGAAACATGAGCAATATCTCTACAACTTGATGAATGAACTTGCATAGATTAACATGTAGTAAAGTGGATGTCAAATCATCATGAACAATGGATCTATACTTAGATTTACAAAAATGCATGAAATCACTATTTTAACACATAATCAAGCCATCGATCCGATATACTCCTTTGGATCCGTGTGAGAGATAATCACCACTCACCGAATCACCTAAACACCTCAAAAGCAACATACTTCAGATCTGGACAGCGAAGGATCTAACTCGATTCTCCAAAATCCCGCTTCAAACGATGAAATCTCTCTTCGATGGATGTAGATCTTCAATCTCAGCTTTTGGATCTTCTATTTGGATGAAAGGAAGCACAAGATTAAAGTGGAGAAAAGAAGTGAAGAAGTGTAGAACTCGAGCTCTCAAAATGCAGCACATCGTCGCTTCAAAATCCGGATCCCAAAAAGTGAAGAAAAACCGGGTATTTATAGGCTGGAAAAATCTTAGGTCGTCCGCCCCCTTAGGTCGTCCACGACCTAACTATCTCCGACCTACGACTTAATGACCTAACAGTTCTGCGCGACCTACAGACCCAACGACCTAAGCCTCAACACTGATGCGTGACTCACGACCTAACAGAGATGCGGCTTAGCGACCTAACAAAAGTCGCGACCTAACGAAACACGACTTAGTACATATAGGACCTAACACACACAGGGCTCACCACGCGACCTAACGACTTAACACCTTAGGTCGTCTAACGACCTAACTACACGTAGGGTTTTCCGACCTAACTCCTAAGTCGTCTGGACGACCTAACTACTCATAACTGCTGAACTTAGGTCGCTCACGACCTAACTAAGCACAACACCCCATAGGTCGCTCACGACCTAACTACTCCTAGGTCGTTAACTCGCTAACTCCTATACCGCTAACTCTTAGGTCGCCGTTCTTCCTTAAGTCGCCTATTCCTTAGGTCGGTCAAATCCTATAGGTCGTCCCAAACTAACATACGACCTAAACCACTACGCAACCTAACTATCATACGACCTAAGCCTTACCTCGTCCAGTCCCTAAGTCGTTAACTGTTACCACTAACTTCCTTAGGTCGCCAACTCCTATAAGTCGTCTACGACCTAACTATTATACGACCTAAGCTCCGAACAACTTAACCATACTACGATCAAAGAACAACTGTTCTACAATGTTTTGATCCGTAAAAATATGGGTCGTTACAAGTTCGTTCCGAGACTGAACGAAAAGCTTGAGAACTTTATCTTTAAATTCCATCATCTTCAAAATGTCTTCACTTCGAAATGCTTTGTGTTGGATCGTAGTGGTTTTCGAATAACATATCCGTTCCTAGTCTCTTCGAAAGAACTTTAAATAATTTCCGATAAACTCAACCCTCGATTCTTTAGGAAATAAACAGTTAAAGATAAGAGCAGATACCACCTCCTGATCATTGGTGGATGGATTTCCTTATCGTTGTCCTAGGAGAACGTAATACGAGATTTATAGGCATAGTACAGCATCATCGGAGATGGTTGTGCCATATAACTCACATATTTCTACTAGTTATTTCCAAAGTTATGTTTTGGGTCCAAATTCGATAAACGGTTATATAACTATCAAATAAAAAACATTCAATCAGGGATTTAATTTTATAGTGGAAAACCAACATTGGTTAAGCATATAAGTAATCACTAGCCTCTTTTAATACATCTTTTCATTTATTAATTTCATTCTGTAAATATTATGCCAAAATTCTTTTACAAAGATATATATAAATATATATATATATATATCCACAAATCCCTATATTTCAATACTTGGAAAAATATTCATATACTTATCTCAACGGCATGAGCATATTCAACAAACACTAAGGAAGATTTCTTTTTGATACAACTTTAAATCATTTTTAAACTATTTTATAAATCTCAGGGACCATTTATAAAACACCTCCACCTTGTAAAATTTTCCTTTATGCCCTTAACCCATTTTAAAAAACTTCCCTTATAAAACCCAAGTCCGCTATAAAACTCTATTTATAAATCTCGAACATTCGTAAATAAATTCTAATCATTTACTTTAAAACACTATTATATAATAATAAACATTATAAATAAATAGTAATTAACGTCAAAAACATATAATAATAAACAGTATGATAAATAGTAATTATCTTCAAAAACGTATAATAATAAACAGTATAACAACTTTAAATCGATATTAATATAAATAAACAACTTCTAGGCATAAATATATTTCCTTGATAAAATCCATACTTAAATTTCAACATGATCGTTTCCATATCTACAAAACTATATTTATAAATCTTTTTCTAACATATCGTTTAACATATCCAATCTATCCTCGCTTTTAATTTTCCAAAATAGAATCAACTATTTTTCCTAGAACAACATTCCACATATTATTATAAATCTACAATTTGATTTATTTTTCCTAGAACAACATTCCACATATTATTATAAATCTACAATTTGATTTATTTTTCCAATTTATCCAATGATAAAAGTTTCCCTTTATTTATAAACACCATTTATAAATCTACCGTTTTATTAATAAAATACGATTTTACAAATATTCACATTGTTGTAAAATTCCACTTTATACATTATCATCTTTATAAATTTCCATGTTTATAAATAAATCTTAATAGTTGTATATATTATATACATATCACGTTATATAAAACGGCTAATAAATATTTATACCAAATATTTCCATCTTCTTTTTGTAACCGTATTCCTTTATTATAAAAAACGGACTTAATTTTAAGATTTTAAAAATCTTTATTCACAGTTCAAAATCTCTATTTATAATATTTTATAAAGCTATAAATTTATAATCTCTAAAAATCGTACCTTTTTATTTTAAAATAAATTTCTTCTTTTAAAAATTCAAGGAAAATTATTAAAACATATATAATTTCCAAAATCCCTTTGAAATCCTTTTATTATTAAATCATTAGTTTATAATATTTTAAAATACCAAAAATAGGGCCCAATGCTACTAAAGCACTAATAAGCAAAATCATATCCATGCCATCAAATATAGCATCCAACATATCATATATCAAATTATATTAAAATAGAATCAACAGCTTGAGGAATCCTGTTTGATCCCTCCGACCTGTCCCCCTTCATCACATACAATATATAATCAATAATATAAATCAACTTCTTCGAGGCGGGATCGTATACAAAGGGTCCTTCGCTCTTACACAGGAACGTAATATGGTCTCATCGGCTCTAAGGGTGGGAATATATCCAAACGGACTAATAAAATAGTAAATCATCCAAACAGCCAATAAACATCAACAATAAAATATCCACACATCCAATTTATGATTTTTATCGATTGTATAATATTCTGGTTAACCAAAAAGGTGAGATTTACTCACATTTATTTTAGTAGTTGCCAAAGCGTTCCATTTTGAATTAAAATTGAACAGACGTCAGTTTTAACAAAATTTCAAAGATCTTCAAATCTATCCAATCCAATTCCATAGCGTATAATTCGCTGATACGATCGTAATGCAACTCGTCGCGTCCAGTTTGGACCTTGTATGAATTTGATATGGATTAATGAACTTTTGAAATAATTAATTGATAATTAAGTTAAATTAATAACTTTTAAACTTTAATACCCTTTTCCCTCCCTCTCCCTCTCATTTGTTCCTAGAAACGAACTCGACCGTGATTCTCCCCTTGCTGCGCCACCTCGCATTACTGAAGATTGCCGTGACTTCGCCCAAGCATGTGCCGACCCCCCTTTCCCTTCGCCGAAGGTCCGAACCCCAACCGCCTCCTTAGTCACCAAAAAACCCTCCCAAACCCTAGCATGAACGTGGCAAGATCCAGGCCGCTGTGCTGCACTAACGACAATCTCCACCGTCCATTCGCTTCATTTGATCGATGCGCACATTTTACTAGCTGGTGACAAAGCCTAAATCGGCCTTGAGTGGCATCGTTCATCATCGACCGTTGGATTTGGTAGAGGGGGGAATTTTAAAATTTTTGGCCAACTTCTTCTAATCGCATGCTAATTATAAGGGGAAGAGTGTGGGGTAAACGTGTGCCAGGTATGGGTTGAACAGTGGTTGGGTTGGGTTAATATATATATATATATATATATATATATATATATATATATTGTGAGAATGCAGATTAAGGATCTTAAGGCTAGAATTAACACTAGAGGGGGGTGAATAGTGTTTTAAGAAATTTGTTAATCTTTTTGAGTTTATCTTACTTTATTAACAATGTATACACTAATCAGACACAGATATGAACACAGAATCAAACACAGATGCAAATATAAAGTAAAAGAAGTAAAGAAAAGAACACAACGGATTTTATACTGGTTCGGAGTTACCCTACATCCAGTCCCGCACAACTAAGTACGGATTTCCTTTCAAAAGCAATTCAACAATTACAACCCTCGGTTTCAAGGCTACGGGGTACACCCTCCAGAATACCAATCCTCTAGGTAGGGATACTTGATTTACCGGGCAACAAGTTCACCCAATTTATTTCCAAGGCTACAATCACACCTTTTCTCGCTTGATTGATTTCCTAGGCTACAATCACACCTTTTCTCGCTAATCTATTACAAAGAAATCTATAACTCTGAATAGTTCTGAGAACCTTGTAGAGATAGTGATGTAGAATCAAACTAGAAGTAATCGAGTATGATTCGATGTTGATTTCGGCAGAGTAATGGTATGATTTTGTAATAAGAAATGTGGAAGATGAAGAGGAGTGAAAATCAGAAAAATATGATTAAAAATTCATTGAAATTGACCCCTATTTATAGAAAACCAACAGCCATGACCATTCATGAAGAGTTATGGCGAATTGACACTTCTTTTGAAATTTGAATTTGAACTTCAACTGTCACTATGTCGACATACTACCTAGGGGCATGTCGACATCCCTCAGCCAAAAATGATAATTTGAATTTCTATAAAAACAATATTTATCTTATATAAAAACTATTTAAAACTTTATAAATATACTTGAATATAGTTGAAATTCATAAGTAAATATAAAGAACAATATATACATAATTTAACTATAATTTTATATTTAAATCTAAGTATAAATATTAAAAGTTAAATATATTATTTGAAAAGACATTTAAAATTAGGAGTATTTTGACTTTGAAATTAAAGATGTTTTGAGGCTAAAATTATTTAAAATCAGGATAGAGAGTTTTGAATATTTTAAAAGGAAAGTTTTGAAATCATTTTGAAAACAAGATAATTTTGTAAAATCATTTGAATTAAAATTAGTGGATACAAAACAATGTCCCACTAGATTTTCATAGGTTCCATCCTACTTAGGGTTCCATCCCTTTAACGGGCTCAAAGTGGATTCCATTCCATGAATAAATTGGATATTAAGATGCTAGTGCTTTTCTACGAGTTTTAACAAATATTCCTAATAAAACAAACTTAACCTTGAACTCTTGATAATCTTGATACTCATGAGTCTTCTATCTCTGTATCTTGAATCTCTATACTGTACAGTCTTCATTCTTGATACCTGCATGGTTAGATCCTGCAAATACATATATATCTAAACTTGTAATGTTAGTATTTATATTTTATAATCTATTCTAAGGTTGTTGTCATCAAAACCATCATCTCAAGGACTAACAATCTCCTCCTTTTTGATGATGACAACCTTTGTTTATAAAATATCACTTCTATCCTAATAACTCCCCCTAAAACTAACAACTCCCCCTTAATCTATGCCTAACTACCCTATTTTATACTTCTCCCCCTTTGTCATCAACAAAAATTTACTCCCCCTTACTCTTGGAATTTAGTACCCGCATTGATAAACTATACAACGGAATATATAGATTAAGAAATAATGATACTTATGAGCATAATAACTTAACTAAAGACTATATTCATTTTAATGTATATATATATATATATACATGTTTCATACAGCAAACTTCAAACCAAATGAAATCAATCCACACAAAGTATCAATCCAAACCAAATCAAACAAATTAATTCAAACAATTCAATCAAAGAAAGAAAATTAAACGTTACGCGGAACATCAACCCATCCTTCTTCTCCAAAGATAGGGTCTTGTTTGATAGCATCCCAAATTTCATTATCAACAGATAGAGAAACAGGAGGATGTGCTTCGTTATCGTCTTTGTGCAGGGAGGAGATCATCCAACGAATTGCATCGAAGTGTCTCTCTTGTTCCTTGATAGAGAGAATATTCTTGAATGAATTGAGTGTTTCTTCAAGATTTTCAGATAGATTATGAATAGGATTGGCCATAATTGAATTAGAGAAAGAAATGAAGAATATAGATAATGAGAAATAAATTTCAGTGAAGATTTCTGGAAGACAAAGGTATAAATAGGTGTAGAAATTCATTTGAAATGAATAGACATTTGGTAGTTATTCAATTTTCAAATTCAAAATCAATAGTCACTTCTGACCAGTACATGTCGACATGGTCAATGGGGGTATGTCGACATACTTTAGTGAAAATTGATGATAATTTTATCTTGTGAATAATGATGTATATATATTTCTATAATATATTAACATTTATTCTAGATATAAAATAAGCTAGATGACAGGAAGGAAATTCAATTTCATTGCATAATTGGATAATACAATGATTAAACATAAGGAACTACACGAACATTCGAAATAAAATAAACTAAGACAAATACAATAAGATACTAAAAGATAAAACTAGTTAGAAGATGAAGATGATGAAGATAGTCCAAGTTTCTTGCTGACTTTTGAAAAGAACTTGTTCATCTTCGAAGACATGTTATCCAACTTCTTGCTAACGGATCGTTTTAAAATCCGTTGATTCTCCACAATTATCTTTTGATTTTTGAGAAGGGTTTTGTTGGATGGATTGGAAGGATATTCAATACTTTCTAATGATGTTTCACCTTCTTCTTCTTCTATTTCCATTTCATCCCTTTCTTCTTCTTCTTCCTCTTCCATTTCTTTATGAGCCAAACGCTCTTCCTTTTTGGTAAGAATCTCATAAGGATGAAAAACATATGGGATTTTCATGAGAGAAATGTTTGAGATATTAAAAACTTTTCTAGAGACAAATTCTTCACCTTTTAAATCCACTCCAAAATAGTTAAAAATCCGAGTAAGGTAAATTCCATGATATAAAGTGTTTTCTCCCATTTCAAAATTTTTAGGACGAAGTTCATCCAAAATAACTTGCGCCCAATTGATGTCATAATTTCCGAAAATACCAAAAAGTGCTTTGCACACTTTTGAAGTAGGATTGTTAAAATTACCCGATCTTGGGGTCAAAGTATGTTGCAAAAGAAGATTAACAATCCTTGCTTTAGGACGAAAGTTTCGGTTTTTAAATTCAAAATTATCATCTCCTTCAAAAATATGATGAAATGTCTCACGATCATGTTCATCGATTTTAAAACTAGAAAGATCCATTCCCGTGCTTTTTCAATTAAGAATGGTAACCAAAAGATCACAATTCAAAACAATTTGAGTTCCTTTGACACTACTCCAAATTTCATTCTCATTTCCATTATAAAAACCACGGTTTAAATTAGCATAAAAGATTTTGACAAGATTAGGATAGCAAACAAAATCGTTTTGAGAAGAGTCAATAAGACTTAAAACACCATTGTTTGCAAAAAGAGAATCAATTTCATAAGAAGAAAAATAGCAAATTTTCCGGGATGGACTTTGGCATAATTAGCATAATTGATGTATGCTTTAATTGCCTCCGGATCATTGAATAATTGCTCTTTGATTTTTCTGGAAATTCTCATAGTTGAGGGTTTGCTTGAAGAAGCCATTAGAGTAGAGAGTAGAGTGCTTGAAGATATGAAGAGAGAGTTTGAATTTGAAAATGAAAGTGAAAAGATATGATAAAAGATAGTTGATAAATAGACTTTCAAAGGACATATTCTCTGGTCAAAAGGTATCTTT
This sequence comes from Allium fistulosum, assembly GCA_030737815.1. Classification (NCBI taxonomy): domain Eukaryota; kingdom Viridiplantae; phylum Streptophyta; class Magnoliopsida; order Asparagales; family Amaryllidaceae; genus Allium; species Allium fistulosum. Next base: position 514,081,734 of record CM060908.1, on the reverse strand, counting down.
TCAGAGAAATAAATGAAGTGAAAAGGTGGAGGGAAATTCAAACATTTGAATTCAAAATTTGAAATTCAAATTCAGGTAGGCATGTCGACATCATGGTAGGGGCCATGTCGACATGTGCCTGTGAATTTTCATGATATGATTTTCCTAAGATATCTAATATACATATATATAAATATTATTATTACTGTCTATATTTCTGAAATATTATTTTACTTATAATATATTTCAGAATGTGTCAAAAATAAAAATAATAATAAAATAATAGTAAAAATAGAAAATAAATTTTAAAATACAAACAGCATATCAATTCAAAATCAATCAATCAAACAATCAAGCAACTAATTCTATGCAAGCAATTTCAACCAATTGTATTGTAAACGTGTACCTTTTTCTGAGTCCGTTTCTTTGAATTCGTCGGAGTCGTGAACTGAAGTGAAACACAAATTCAAATTATCCGTCTTCTGATCATCATCAATTGAGGACGAGTCTGAGTCATCTAGAGTAGCAGTAAATGCATGCTTCTGTTTCTTTGTTGGTTCATTGTTCATAGGAGGATTCTGCCTTTCTGGATACGGACAGTTCTTTTTTATATGACCTGGTTCGTCACAATTGAAGCATTTGATAAAGTTTGGTACTGTAGTCTGATTGCCGGAATTCTTAAAGTTGTTTCTCTTGGAACTATTCAATTTTCTGTACTTCAGAAATTTCCAAAAATTTCTGGTCATAAATGCTATCTCTTTATCATTGTCACTGTTTGAGTCTGATCCATCGGTCAATGCATTGAATGCCATTGATTTCTTTTCAGATGCTTTGCTTTCTCTTCTCCCGATCATTTGAACTTCAAACGACATTAGATTTCCAATCAATTCTTCTATCTTTAAAGTACTGATGTCATTTGCCTCTTCAATTACAAGTGTCTTTTGATCCCATTCTGGAGTAAGAGAATTCAAAAAATTTCTAACTTGATCTTCTTCCGAAAATTACTTTCCCAAAGATATTAAAGAATGCACAATACCTTGAAATCGACTATACATATCTGAAATAGACTCATTAGTATTCATTTTAAATAACTAAAACTGATTTGTGAGCATGGAAATTTTGGTCTGTTTAACTTTGCTTGTTCCTTCGTGAGTTACTTGCAAAGTTTTCCATATTTCATATGCAGACTTACAAACTGACACTCTATTAAATTCATTTCTTTCAAGTGAACAAAATAGAATATTCATTGCCTTAGAGTTATTTTGTGCAACAGTCTTTTGCTCAGTGGTCCACTGTGCAAAATTAGTTGTGGGTTCAGAATATTCAGTTTGTGTGATATTCCAAGTATCTATTCCTACAGATTGTAAATATATTATCATCCTACATGCCCAATATGCATAGTTACTGCCATTAAAAAGTGGTGGTCTGGCAGTAGACTGACCTTCTACAAATGAACTAGTGTTAGAAACAGTACCAGTGTTGGTAGCCATTTTAAAAACTTTTAAAAAATCAGATTATGAAACTTTTGAAAACCAATGCTCTGATACCAAATGTGAGAAATGCGGATTAAGGATCTTAAGGCTAGAATTAACACTAGAGGGGGGGTGAATAGTGTTTTAATAAATTTGTTAATCTTTTTGAGTTTATCTTACTTTATTAATAATGTATACAGTAACCAGACACAGATATAAACACAGAATCAAACACAGATGCAAATATAAAGTAAAAGCAGTAAAGGAAAGAACACACCGGATTTTATACTGGTTCGGAGTTACCCTACATCCAGTCCCGCACAACTAAGTATGGATTTCCTTTCAAAAGCAATTCAACAATTACAACCCTCGGTTTCAAGGCTATGAGGTACACCCTCCAGAATACCAATCCTCTGAGTAGGGATACTTGATTTACCGGGCAACAAGTTCACCCAATTTATTTCCAAGGCTACAATCACACCTTTTCTCGCTTGATTGATTTCCAAGGCTACAATCACACCTTTTCTCGCTAATCTATTACAAAGAAATCTATAACTCTGAAGAGTTCTGAGAACCTTGTAGAGATAGTGATGTAGAATCAAACTAGAAGTAATCGAGTATGATTCGATGTTGATTTCGGCAGAGTAATGGTATGATTTTGTAATAAGAAATGTGGAAGATGAAGAGGAGTGAAAATCAGAAAAATATGATTAAAAATTCGTTGAAACTGACCCCTATTTATAGAAAACCAACAGCCATGACCATTCATGAAGAGTTATGGTGAATAGACACTTATTTTGAAATTTGAATTTGAACTTCAACTGTCACTATGTCGACATACTACCTAGGGGCAAGTCGACATCCCTCAGCCAAAAATGATAATTTGAATTTCTATAAAAACAATATTTATCTTATATAAAAACTATTTAAAACTTTATAAATATACTTGAATATAGTTGAAATTCATAAGTAAATATAAAGAACAATATATACATAATTTAACTATAATTTTATATTTAAATCTAAGTATAAATATTAAAAGTTAAATATATTATTCGAAAAGACATTTAAAATCAGGAGTATTTTGACTTTGAAATTAAAGATGTTTTGAGGCTAAAATTATTTAAAATCAGGATAGAGAGTTTTGAATCTTTTAAAAGGAAAGTTTTGAAATCATTTTGAAAACAAGATAATTTTGTAAAATCATTTGAATTAAAATTAGTGGATACAAAACAATGTCCCACTAGATTTTCGTAGGTTCCATCCTACTTAGGGTTCCATCCCTTTAACGGGCTCGAAGTGGATTCCATTCAACGAATAAATTGGATATTAAGATGCCAGTGCTTTTCTACGAGTTTTAACAAATATTCCTAATAAAACAAACTTAACCATGAACTCTTGATAATCTTAATACTCATGAGTCTTCTATCTCTGTATCTTGAATCTCTATACTGTAGAGTCTTCATTCTTGATACCTGCATGGTTAGATCCTGCAATTACATATATATCTAAACTTGTAATGTTAGTATTTATATTTTATAATCTATTCTAAGGTTTTTGTTATCAAAACCATCATCTCAAGGACTAACATATATATATATATATATATATATATATATATATATATTAGTTTACAAAAATCAAGCTTTAACGTTCGAAAATCTCGAACTCCAAATGAGGCATGCCACCTATCATTCTATATGTTATACCCCTATTCTAAACACAATGGAACTAGTATTGAGACTCAATTCCATCATATACAGAAGATAGCTTTTCAAACCAATTATTATATAAATTTCTAAAATTAATTTCTATGCGTATCAATCTCGCACGATCAAACAATACATCTGAATGATATGAAATTCGATGGTATATAATAATATACTATTACGGATCCAATGGAACTTGTTTCGTTGAAATCCGAGACAATGCCCCGGAAGGCTATTTTTGCACATTAATTTAAAACGAATTATTATAAAACTCTGTTTATTCAGATTCCTTTTTACATGGAAATATAAACAATGGTAGCATACAAATACAATTTAGAGAAGGATTTGGTTTACAGAAACAAAATAAAACACCAAGAAACATTTATATATTAAATATTTCATTCAACTTGTTTAAATAATAATAAAATGGGTCTTAAATATGTATAATACATTTCTAAATCTCTCTTTCATATTTAAAACTTCAGATAACTTTTCAAATCAAATATTGTTTATGAAAGTCATTCTATAAAAAAAATTGTAATCGAATACAATTGTAAATAAATTTATAAACTTCAAACTATGTTTCTATTTATTTTAAACCATAGAATACAATTCAAAAGCTCCTCTTCTTACTAAAAAATTATTAATGATTATCTTCAATATCATTAATAGTATTTAGAAATCATTCCATAATTTTCTAGAATTAAATATAATTTTTAATGAATTTTATGAACATTAAATCAATTTCCTTTTAATTAAAGTTCACATAATATATTTTTAAAACACTTATATATCTCTTAATTTATGAAATACTTTTTAAAACACTTAAAATATTATTTACCAAAAATTTCATACTTTTCTAAAATTATAAAAGATTTTCAAACATTCTTTATATCCAAAAATCAATTTTCCTTTAATAAATTATTCCTTTAATAATATATTTAATATTAAAATTTTAATAATTTTTTTCTTAAAATGAATTCATAAACATAATATATAAATTCCATACTTCAATTACATATTTGAATCATTAAAATATATTGAATTATATATATATATATATATATATATATTAGCAAAAGCTAGTAGGGTTGACTAAGCCTTTTTAAGTTTATTACAAACCAAACGAAAAAAGGATATAAACAAGCTTATACCCTAAAATACAACAAAAAAAGCAACTACACATAGGAGAACAAAGAATACAAAAGGAAGGAAAGAAAAAAAAGGAGAAAATAAAATAGTACACAAAATAGAGCCATGCAAGGCAAACTCAAAACATCAAGCCCACACCAAATACACATCTGCCTCTGTACAAATCTCAAAATTGCATAATCCACTTCTAATTTCATGCGGGGGAACATTAAACAAAACTCTGCCACTCCTAATGCAGCGACCCAAAATTTTTAACATTTTGAATGATAATATTTAATTTATTTAGATATTTAAATTTCATTTGAATTTAATAAATTGAAGTATTTTTAATTAATTTATAGAATTTTTCCATAATTTTTAATTTGGAAAACATTTAAATTATCATTTGACGATTTTACGGCAAACGATAGTATTTTTGTAATTTTACAAAAATAAGATAACTGGTGTGTATTATTATTGTTTTGAGATTATATCGCATTTGTGCGTGATCGTATTTTTGTTTTGTCGTTCACGGTTCGTATGCAAACGAAATGCTGTGCAGCGAGATGTTGGAAATATTTGAATAAACCAAACATCAACTTAACTTTTTCAACATACCTCTGACTTTTCCCTCTAATCATTTTGATTTCTCTCCTCTCCCTTTCTTATTTTCATTGGCCAAAAAGAAAATGTCCACTTCCCTTTAAAAATTCAAAATAAAATTAAATACTCAACTAAAAAACATAAAGATGGGTTCTTTGAGGTTGTGGTGGTGAGATCTACAAACCATACGAGTTTGGTTATGTTCAATAGTGTTTTGGTAGATCGACAGTTAGGGTCAAGCATTGGTTGTAGCTAGGGTTTAGCTTTTGGAGGATTCAGGCGTCGGTTGGCAAAGAGGAAGATGAAGTTGAGTTTATCTTGGCGAAGAGCACCTAGTAGCTGAAAATGGTGGAGCTCGGTTCAGGTTGGTGGTGAGCGATAATTTTTGGCAGGATTTGGGTGTTGTCAGGTCACGATTGGTAGGGCTTGGTCGAGCTCGATAGCAAGGTGCGGATCGCATGAAGATTTTATAGAGAAGTTGACGATGTCGAATTGAAGAATATTGGAGAGACGAGCGAGATGATTGGTGTATGCATAGGTTTGGGATGATGCGTGTATACATGCACAATGAGATGGAAAAGGGGAAGAAGAAGATTAGAGGAGAGGTTAGTTAAATAAATTTTTAATTAATTGATTAATTATATTTTCAAATTCAAATCTAATAAATTGAATAACTTTTGCATACGAGGTCCAATCGAGACGCGGTCTTTTGTGTTGTGCTCATAATAGAAATAGCTACACGTTGGAACTAATTTCATCATATTTGGAGCAAGTGGAATTTTGGACTAAAATCGAACGTCGTTTGTTTTAGTTCAAACCGGAATGCTTCAACTTCAACTAGAATTTTGATGGGTTATCTCATATTTGAATGATTACTATAATGATATATACTAGATAAAAATTATTCTTTCAGGTTGAAATGATTTATTGATTGGTTTGGTTAAATATCCGCTTTTGAAAAGCAAATAACATTTAAAATGAAATACAGGGAAAATTTGTAGAGAAATCCGGATTTCTCGTCGTTGTGATTTTAAATTTTAGTTATATACCTGTTGGTTTTAATTTAAGATATATACCTGTTATATATATTGTTAAATGCTAAAAGTTGGTTGTTTGGCTATATTGAATGGCACTGATATATGTTAAAAGTTGAACCTTTCTAGTAAAATAATGTAGTAATAGCATTAGTTAAGTGATATGATAACTTTTTGCCTCATTTTAGTATTTTTAAATACCGTGGACTAATTTTTGATTCAAAAATGGTTCTGATTTGAAGATTGATTTTTAAAAAAAATTCTTATTTTGGAATTTTCTGTTATATTTTATTTAGAGTGGAATTTGAACTTCTTTATTACCTTTTTGTTAAAAAAAATCTAATTTATATGGATATGTTTAAAAAGTATTTGGAGAATATTTATTTTATAGAAAAGTTAATATAATACCGAGTCTTTATTTTTAAGTAAATAAAAGGATTTATCTTTTATAATAAAATGATTTTGTTTTTAAAGAAAAATAGAAATATTTTGGAATAAATATTCGAGAAACATCTACATAAAATATTGTAATAAAAGTTAGATTTATAAAAAGTATTTTATAAATAAAAGAATACTCTTATAAATTGCGTTTTTATAAATAAAAGAATAGATGTATAAATGATATTTTATATAAAAGGGAAATTAATATCATTTTGATAAATTGGAAAATAAATCACATGTGTGAATTTATAATGATATGTGAAATGACCATTTTGTGAAAAGTTTTTGATCCTATTTGAAATGAAGATGCATGTTAATAATAAGGGTGTTCTATAAAATAGTTTTATAAATAGAAGAGAGATTTATTTATAGAAATGAGTTTTACAAATAGATGGAGATTTATAAAAAGATTTTTAAATCTATACAACGTAGCTTATAAAAGGAGTTTTATAATTATATTTGGAAATTTATGAAAGGGAATTTATAAAAGGTGTTATTCAAAAGAGTTTTATAAATAGAAATGAGTTTTTGGTTAATATAAAAGAGATTTATAGAATAGGGTCTTATAAATGGGAAGGAGTTTTATAAAGGTATTTTGTAAAAAGGGATTTATAAAAAAGCTGAGACGTAATTTCCATAAATGATCATTTTAAATTATGGTGGTATGGAAAATGTTCTTTTCATACTTAACACCAAATTCCAAGGTATGGAAACTTGTCTCTATCTTGAGAATTAAGACTGTGTGTCAAGACAAGGTTAGTTTTCTACCTTGTCTGATCTCATTGTTAATCGAGGGATAGTACTGTCTGAAATCGAAAAATGGAGTTAGGTATGTTTGGCTAAATTTCCATAAGACCCATTTGCTTAAACTAAAAGAAAAGTGTTTTTGCTTTATTGTTATCCATGTTTTAAAATCACATTTGTGTATCGCACATGCCCTCATCACATTGCTCAATGCTTGTGGATTCCACAATTTAATAGGTTTTTTACAATAGCAAATCTTGCTTGTAAAACCCCAAAGCTTGCTTTACATCCTTTCTTGTAGCTTCTTATCATTTGGCATAGTGGTTTTGTTTCTTTGTTTTCAGACCTGAAATTATTTGTACCATGGTACTCCAGGACGGATATATTCCATGTGCTAAGTATTATCCCATGTCATAAGAGTTTTCACCAATACTATAGTTGCATGTAGGGCTATTTCTGATTGTTGGATTTTTAAACATGCGATTGGTGTAACACATTAATATTATTCATAGAACCAAGACGTCCAAAATAGGCATTCCAAACTAAAGATCGTATGAAGCAACTACTTCTAATATCATTATTGCTTTGGGTTAATGACTAATAAATTAACCATTCCAAGCTTAGGTATAATTTTTCAATTTCTAGTGCACATAGTCAAGACTACCTGACATTCCGAGAGAACCTCTTTTAGCCTTGAACTTTATTAGTTTATTGACATCACTTTGTGTTGAATATCACAAATATTATTCATTATATATACAAAATCATTCTAGACTTGAGTGTATGGTACTATCACCCATTTGGACCACCTAATCGAATGCATCAGGAGCTATCCTATAAGCTATAACATGTAATGCTTATATTATATTTTGATAAGATGAACTTCCAACGGTCTTAATGTTATTACATTTTTTGAAAAAGTAATAATTATCATGACCAACAACTCCATTAAAAATACACATAAACATATTCTTACACGTTCGGAAGTAATGACAAAAAATTTCACGTCCATTTGTAAAAGATTGTTGGAATAGTCGTTAAGTAATTGAGTAGTTCTGCCTTATGGTTACCCAGCCTCCTTTTATCTACAAAGCCAAATACACTTTCTCCATGAGAACGACTACAAGATCCTTCAAATATGAATTGGACCATTTGTTAGTGAACGGTTACCGCTTGCATCATTAATTCCAGCCTATCACTATAATTAGTGGTTTACGATGATACTTGAAGTAAATCTCTTTCTTGATATAAGTTATCGGCTTTGTACAGACCCAGAATTTTAATATTTCGAATGAGAATATTTAATTTATTTAAATATTCAAATTTGGTTCAAATTTCTTAAATGGAAAGAAAAATAAACTGTTGATAAAACAACTCGATTTTTAGTGACATATTTTTAAATGAATTTATAAGATTTTCCCATAATTTATAATTTGAAAAATATTTAAATGATCGTTTCATGTATTTTTTTGGCAAATGTTGGTATTTTTGGAAATTTCGTAGAATAAGATAACCAGTGTATTTTATTGTTGTTTTATGTTCGTATCGCATTATTGTGCGTGATTGTATTTTAATTTCTATCGTTTGTAGTTTGTACGCAAATGAAATACGATGTAGCGAAGTATTAGAAATTATGGAATAAACAAACCACAAGACACAAAAGACATTCTCCATTCCATTTTCCACTTTCTCTCTTTACTTTTCATCCTCCCTCCATTTATAGTAAACGAAATTAAACATCCACCTTCATATATCAAAATCAAAATCCCCGGTCCACGACAATTAAAACCGTCGGATCAGTTGAACTCAAGGGAGTGAGGTCATCAAATCCATACTACCTTTGTCATGTACGGTCACTTTTGGTCAAGAATGGACGTGAGAGGCCGAAATTAGGGTTTTGGTTAGGTGGCTATAGAGGTGGAGTTAGGTAGATCATATTGTACTATTGTGTTTCTCGTGCGAAGGAGCTTTGGTGCTCGATTTTCAGGGCGGTGCGGTGGTTTTTGGTGAATCATGACCTTCATGTGGCGATGGAGGGGGTAGCATGTCACGATTGAAATTGTGGGACTGAGCTCGAAATCGTTGGGTTGGCAGTGAAGCTCACACGATGTGGAGTGTATTGCAATTATCAAAGCGACGAATCGTTAAGCAAGGAGGGAGATTGGGATGGAGCGTTCACTGTTGTTCGGGTACGCACTTATGCAAGGGCTACTTTCTACTAATCTTGAGGAAGATTCCAAAATGGATGTAGTAGAAGTAGTTGCTTCGGCTTGTTTATATCATAGACAACTTGTATGGATGAATGTTGGCATTGCATTATTGCCTAGAGGGCAGTGTTAGCATTCCAAGTGAGGTTTTCTCAAAAGGTAAAACATAGCCTCGAGCCTCACACCCAGTAATGACTAAAAAATGGGATATGCTTTAGGGCTATGTGGTTCGCTACCATTAGGGTGTGGTCATCGCCTGTATCTAGATCGATATTCTCAGATTATATATGTTCATGGCCATAGAAACAGTTTGTCAAAGAGAACCGAGGTGATGACATATTCGATACTATCCAGTAAGGGGCAGGTCGGTCTTGATTCGTAGGGTGTCCCGGCGAGGCCCTCGGTACATTTTTCTTGAGGTGTACCTTGACAGGCAATACCTAAGTAGCCTTGTCACTAATGGCATCTGTTTTCTAATACTTGCCTTACGGATTTAGTTGTAAACCAAATATGTTGGAATGCGAGATGTGAGCATTTCATCTATGTTATATATTTATTTTAAACCCAAGATATTATTATAATATCATTGGATTTTCTAATAAAAATATTCTGGTTATCGTAAGGTAAAAAATCATTCGTGTTTATGTGCGGTGTGGTCCTATGAGATACCTTTATTTTTGAAAGATTTTATAGCATTAAAAATACATATGATTTGAGTTTCTCATGATAGTTTTCCAAACTGATCCAAGTGTTATTTTCTTATAATGCTTGGGTCAGCCCAAGCATATTTTCAGATTAAGTTATGGATGCTTTGGAGCTTCAGGAGACGAGCCGGATGCCTCCAAGATGTATTCGCATATTTTATTTTTCGTTGTATTTCTTGTTTTGTATTTGTAAGCATTTGTGAGAACAGGCTATTGTTACTGTCCAGGCTGATGACTGATTAGTTTACTATGATTGATATATGTATATTACAATTTTCTTTTGTAAATATCATGTGTGTATTATATATTACTCGTCACGATGTGAGATTATGTTTTGTCTTTTCTTTCTTTTATCTCAACAATCTGCCTTTCTGGCACTTGGATGCTCGGCACGTTAATACCGTCTATGTACTAGTGTCGACTTTTGAGGGTCTAAAAGGCTGGTCATTAAAATTGTATCAAGGCTTAGGTTGAACAAACATCCAGACCTTGGTTAGGTAGACTCATTAGAGATAAGGTTAGTAATACCTTAGAATGAGTTTGAGTGTATATATATAAGAGCATGCATTTGTTAGTGCCAAAAAATGTTTTATATTGTATGATGGATCTTTTGAGTGGTTTATGAATTCTGGTCGATACAGAAGGAATAAACTATTTCTTTGAATAACTCTAGCCTTTCGTATCCTAAATATATTTTGTTATGTTCAGGTAGTACTTCATGAGGACTAGAGCTGCCAATGCTCGAGGAGGTAGAGGTAGAGTTGGTCGGGGTGGTACTGTCACTAATGGTGGAAATGGAGCACCAAGAAATGCTGGTCCAATTAAGGAACCAAGGATGGATATTATGGAGGAGGTCATGCAGGTAAGGCCTCGGGTGAATTTTGCTTCGCTCATGAGAGGTTGGAAGGTTAAAGGTTGAGTGGTATGGAGATTGTTAACTCCCTTTTAGCAACGACCTACGAGTTAAAAATGAACGACTCAGATTATGCCACGACTTATAGGAAGCCAACGAGTTAAAAAGCCTAAAACCTAAGTGGACTCGACGACTTACGACTTAGCTGCTGAAAGAGAATCTACGGCTTGAATGACTTACGACCTACCGGGTTAGGAAGCTACGACCTAAGAGAGTCTACGACCTAACTACTGAAGGTAACTTCGCGACCTAGCAGTGTTGCGACCTAAAGACTTCGCGACCTAGCAATGTCGCGACCTAAAGACTTTGCGACCTAGCAGTGTTGCGACCTAAAGACTACGACTTAAGAAGGTTCCGACCTAATGGGTTATGACTTAGCTTAAGTCGTCCATGACCTATAGCTCCAGTTCCTAAAGACTTAAGAAGTACACGACTTAACAGTCTACGACTCAACAGGCCACGACTTAACAGTTTACGACTTAGTGCGTGTACGACTTAAGAGCTTCACAGCCTACGACTCATGGTCCGAACGACTCAACGAGTTAAGCTATCTACAACTTAAAGAGTTAAAAGGGTTCCGACTTAACGACTTAACGACTCAGCGAGTTAAGGCCTACACGACTCAAGAAGATGTTACGACTCAAAGGACCTACGACTTAAGGAACTCATGACTTGGCTTAAGTCGTCCACGACCTAAAAGCTATGAGGTTAAAGTCCAGAGCCCATGCCTATACTACCTTTATCTGATAAGTCGGCCACGACTTAACACTTGCCCAGTCCCTTAACTCGTCACCGACTTACCTTAAGTCTTCAACGACTTAGGACTTAGGAAAATTTCCAGAATTCAGAGCTGCTCCTATAAATACCCCACCACTTCCAACTTGAGAAGGACTTTTGGGCAAATCATTTCTTCAAGCGTCCATACTCTGCTGCACTCACAACTCATTCAACAAGTAAAAATCTTCCAACACTCAAGGCATTACAACAAGCTTCGTGAAGGACTTCATTCATCCGACACGGATTTAGCAAGATTCGTCACCGAAGTTTGAGCTAGTAGTCGAGATTGTTGTGTGATCAAGTTGCATTGTATTTGACAAGTGATTTGTATCGAATTGTAACCGAATCAGCAATAAAAGACTATAAAGTGGACGTAGGCTCAATTACGGGCCGAACCACTATAAATCTGTTGTTCATTTACTGCTTTTCTGCTATTTTTCAGCTTATATTCTGTTCCCGTACCAACGGGTGGTGCTTTCACAATTCTATTACACACACCGGGTGTTAGCGTTCACTTTTTAGCGTTAACATTTTGGTGCTTTCACTGAGAACCCAACTCAGGCGATCATCCACCGTTGCTTCGCAAAGATTCGTAAAAAGAACCTCTCTTAAAAACCAGATCCGAAATAATGGCTCTTGGAAGAAGAGGTAGACCTATCAGATCCGGAAATGCTCACGAAGGTACTTCCGTTTCCCCAACGACAGACCAAGCAACTCCAACCGTTGGAGTCACCAGGGCTGAATTGGATGATGCAGTTTCTGGATTATACCAACGAATTGAAACTCAAAACGCTTTGATGATGGATAGGATAACTGCCCTGCTCGGGGCAAATCGTCACCCAGAAAACCATCAAACCACCCTTCCTGAAATGCCACCTTTCCAAGCTGATGGTTCTATGCTGCAACCAACTTGTCGTGAACATATGCCCGGGCAAACTTCCGAGGGAAGAACTGATGCTTGCCCGGAGGTGTCTTTGAACAATAAAGAGTACCTGTCTGAAATGGTTGGCTGCATCATGAAAGAGAGCATGCAAAGGGAAGAGGATGAGGCTGACTGGGGATTCACGCCAAGCAGAACTCCGTTTACTGAAAGGATCCTGAGAGCGGAGTTTCCAAGGAAATTCGCACCTCCTACTATCCAAGCCTACAGGGGAACCAGTGACCCTAATCATTTCCTATACAAATACGATTGGCATATGACCGGTGCAAGAGCATCAGACGAGATCAAGTGTCGATACTTTCCAGTATACCTGGAAGGTGTGGCTTTACTTTGGTTCACGAAGCTTCCAATACGGTCTGTAGATAAGTTCTCCGACTTAACGCAAAAGTTCAAAGAACAGTTCAGATTGTATGCTTCAAAAGCTAAGGATATAATGTCACTGTCTAACCTGGAACAAGCGCCCGGAGAATCAATCAAATCTTTCTTGAGCCATTTCAATATAGCTTTAGCCGAAGTAGAAAATGCGAAACCACGCATGATCCTGACTTATTTGATGCGAGCCATTGATAAATCGAGTAAATTTGGAATATGGCTAAAGATGAAGGAACGAACTCAGTTGAAAAATTTTATAAAAAGGCCGACGAGTTCATTCGCCTTGAAAGCCTTTCTACAACATCGAAAGTGGTTGCTGCCCAAACTAATAATAACAATGTCCCATCTAATAAAAGAGAATCTGAAAGTTAGAAAAGGGAGAATGAAGGAGGAAAGAGCCAGGGAAATGAAAAGAAACCTCGCCGCTTTAATCCTTCAGATTTTACTCCTTTAACTGATACACCAAGAAATATCTTTTTTGCAACAAAGGACGTTATCAGGTATCCTAAGCCACCTGAGATGACGAGAGGTGCAAAGCGTAATGGAAAATTCTGCCAATTTCACAATCAACCTGGCCATGACACTGACCAATGTCGCCAGTTAAAGAATGTGATTGAAGAATCGCTGGAGCAGGGTAAACTCCAACAATACGTTAAGAGAAGCGGAGTCGATCCAACCTCATCCACTCGGGATCAACAATGTCCTACCCATCCACCCGATTCTCACCACAACACTACAGCGCAAGATTCAGAAAAGCTTGTCATTAATGTTGTCACAGGAGGTCCATACCCAGCAGGCAGAAGTTGGGACGACTACTAATTACCCACAAAACTGCGGCTGGGGTATCTCTCACTTTCTCTGGCGTAAAAATCCAAAAGCTATGAATCAAGCACAAATGGAAATCCAGCTTGGAGATTCAGAAACAACAATCACTAGCATCCATTTTTTGCTTAACAGCGTTGCTTAAATTTGTAAAAAATGATGATGGATGTGTAATTTCTACATTGTAAACCGCTGAGAAATCAGCGTGACTGAATAAAGAAAAAACTATGCATTCTGTGTTTTCTATTATAAAATGCCTGTTATATTTCGATGTGTAAATACTCTAAATGTATTGCTAAAATGTCGATCTAATATTGCAGGTCATTAAAGCAAAGCTCACCCATCGCAAAGCTAAGCGAGCCTTACAAATCATTTATTAAAGCAAATACCAAGCAACAAAAAATTCCATATTCAAATCCTATACAAGAAGAAATTCACATAAAAAGTTGGCAACTCCACTGGGGCAAACCTTCGTTAACCGGTTGTGATTGTCAATATGAACAGACATCCAGCTAGGTAACTCGCGTTTGTCCCATGAAGTTATTCAACAGTGAAGTCCACTTCTTCGGATAAGGCAATTTACTTACAAAAGGAACGAAGATACGCTTGGAAATGATAATAAAAGATCGCTAATGGGCAGATGGTGGGAGAACATGGCCAAGCAAGCACGGAAGCAACCAAAAGGAATTTTGCTCCTCAATAAAAGGGCCGGTAGAACCACCGAAGGGACACCTTCCCAAGCAGAAGGAACAGGGCCCTTGCTAACTGATCGTGATGCATCCGATCAGGCAGCTTGCGTCCGTCCCGTGGATCTACTCGCCCCTGAGAAGCAACCTTCCTGGCACACCAACCAACCGATGCTCCTTTCCAAAGGTCAACAAAGCCCTCTAACGAGGCACGCCAATAAATGAAAGTGCTTCTCTCAATAACAAGATTGGTGGAACCACCGGAGGGGCACCTTCCCAAGCTGGAGGAACAGGGCCCTTGTTAATTGATTTCGATCGTTTGTGCAAACGAACATCCAATCAAGCAACTTGCGTCCGCCCCGTGGATCCACTCAACCATGAGAAAGTAACTTCCAGGCAATTTCAAGACCTCTTCGGAGGCAAAAGCCCTTTTCGGAGGCACATTTCACCCGTGTAGAAGTGCAAAATGCTTCTCTTCGGAGACCCACTTCACCAGTGATGAAATGCTCAAAAGCCCTTTTCGGAGGCACATTTCACCCGTGTAGAAGTGCAAAATGCTTCTCTTCGGAGACCCACTTCACCAGTGATGAAATGCTAAAAAGCCCTTTTCGGAGGCACATTTCATCCGTGTAGAAGTGCAAAATGCTTCTCTTCGGAGACCCACTTCACCAGAGCTGAAATGCCAAAATTGCTTCTCTTCGGAGACCAAAATTGCTTCTCTTCGGAGACCAAAATCGCTTCTCTTCGGAGACCAAAATCGCTTCTCTTCAGAGACCAAAAGACCTCTTCAGAGGCGCACTTCACCTTGCTTGAAGTACCAAAAATAAACCCTTTACTGGGGCACAAAATCAAAACCTTCCTCAGAAGCTCATTTCATTGTGCAGGAAAATTCACTTTTAAACAAATAAAAGTGATCATTCCCAAAAGTTGAAGTGTTCTTCTGACAGAAAGAGAAAGTAAAAATTTCTCCAAAAACGAGATATACTCTATTAAAAGCAGAATGATTCCTTCCTCAAAAGTGGAATAGTTATTCTCTAATATAAGAGTATCAGTCTTGTAAAAGCGAGAAATATTGCAATGCACTTGTGGTATGGGGGCAACATTATACAATTCAGTTACATTAATAAAAGTAATATACAAGCGACACACCACAAGTTCATTGCAATATCACATAAAGAAGATGTGGAATAAATGCGTTCTTGAAACACAGACAAAAGTTTGTACAAGTAAAAAGAATCGTTTACTCTACACTTCAAAAGAGAAACAGATGCATTCTCACATACACGAGAATTTGTACAAGTAAAATAGTTATTTTATTCAATACTATGGAAATTTTTTACATTGTGCAGATTACAAAAAGGAGCGGAGATCGGTATCCGCACAATCTCCGGTCAATGCATGCAAAAAGCAGAAAAGACAAAATCAAACTCATTTCTCCTTCTTCCCACCCTTGGAGCCTTTACCCGGCCTGGTAATTAGTTTCGAAGGCCGTATCGGAGAAGAAGGAGAAAGAGACTCAGCCGGATCGACTTCTGCTTCATCTCCAGCAACAGAAGAACTCTTCTTTCCTTTCTTCGAAACCACACGTTTCCCCTTCTTCTTGGAAGAAGACTCACTCCCCGGAGCAAGAAATGTAGAAAGCTTTGTGTCGTAGTCAAAAGATCGCTCCGGGGTCTTCTCGCTATCTTCCAGATCTTCTGTTTTCTGTTCCTCGGAGGCAGGTGGTTTGTCCAAACCTTGAAGGGCTGCTATCGGTTCTTCCTGTGAACCTGGTTGAGAAGCTGGAAGGGGAGTAACTTGAGAAGGAGGAGGAACGGCAGCTGAAGAAGGAAGAATTAGTGCAGTTTCCGGCACGTCTGCTGCATAATAAAAGAAATCAAAATCAGTATTCTCCGAGAAAAAAGAAGACCGTGAATCGTCAAAGCTTAAGTGATAAGTAAGAGGTTCGTCGAACTCGGTTAAGTCGAATAAGCGATTCACTGAATTCGTCTCGTCAAAGTTACCTGGAGAAGCCGGTTTAGCAAGATCAATCTCAAATTCCCGAGCCTGGAAGTCCTTCATTGCCTCTTCCTCTGTAGGAGTGGTCACAGTTTCTTTGTCAACCTTAGCGGGAGGCGTGGAATGAGAACTAGAGCCAGTAATATCCGCGTAAGCTAAAGCCGAAGTATAAGCAGGAGCAATAGGAGGTATTTCTCTCTCAGGAAGCTTCTCTCTCGTCGCCTCGGCCCGCACTCGGATAAGCTGCTCTTTTCCTTTGGCAAGGGCAGCGCGGTCGCTCTCACCTAAGTAGGTAGCTTGAAGATCTGCTTCAGCATAACCGGCACCGCCAAACAAGTCGATGATTGCCTCCCATACTTCCGCTAAGGTGACTTCATATTCTGGTCCCAAAAATGAAAGGCTCCCACGCCCCAGGACGCAATGCATATAAAAGTCGAATAAAGTCGCGTCAATGGTGGCTTTGGTTGCCTTTTGGGATTCTTCAGCCGTAGCCTTACCAGAGAGAGCTTCATCACGCTCTCTTTCAGCCTTCAATAACTGGGACTGTAGCCTCGCAATTTCTAAGTCTCGAGAGCTGATTTTCTCCTGAAGTTGAGCAGCGTCATCACGATATTTTCTAGTAACATGTTGTTCTGCTTCAAGTTTTACTTCAGTATCTCGCTGAGCAGCATGGGCGTCTCGAACCTGTTTTTGAAGCATTTCTTCTTTCTGAGAATAAGAAGTGGAAGAAGTGGCAAGCTCATTTTTGAGTCTTTCAACTTCAGCTTCGAGCTTCCCATAACCATCACTAATGCTTTTCATCTTCGCATCATGCTGCTTACGCCATTTGTCCCATTCTGATTTATCGTTCTCCATGGTCATCATCGCCTCAAGATTCAGGTGGTTGACCCTTTGAAGTTCATCAACCAGCTTCTGCCATCCAGACATTCTTTCAATGTCAAGCTTGACGGCATCGACATTTCTCAACATCGCCTGCTTATCAATGGGAACCAAATCTAAGTCAAAACAGACTCCTCTTAAACACCAATTTGGGAATCGGCTCTGAAGTGTGGGAGGCCCGTCCCTGGCTTGATATGAGGCCTATTAATAATTGCCTGGATGTCAGACTCCTTAAGGGAAGGAGAACCGGACGATGTATTAGGAGGAATAGAAGCGGTAGTCTTTTCCAAGATTTTAGACGTGTCTTTCTCGCCAAGTCTGATCCGTTTGCTGGAGTCATCGGAAGTATGACTCTTCCCCTTGTCATCGTAAGATTTCCTCTTGTAAGGATCGTCGCTTCTGCGGGAAGAGTCACGTCGCTCGTCCCTACTCCCATAGTGCTCTTTATCTTCTCTCCGACGACGTTCTTCATGAGCTCGCCTTTCGTGAGCCTTTCTGGCAGCCCTGTCCTCATCAGTTTCCTTCGGGGCGCCGATATAACTCCTGAAATCATAAGCATCGCGGCTTCCGTGACGCTGAAATTTGTCAAAGTAAGAGCCACTTCGCCCCATTGTAGGACCTAAAATTGAAAAAGAAAGGCAAGTCTTAGAAATTTTCAAATAAAAGGAGCTAAATGCATATAAGTGCCAAAATCCTAAGTGTGTGTGGCGTGTGGGCTATGCATGTCGAACTACAAACCACTTTTTTGTGTGGGAATGGTGACGGCTTGTATAGAAGGCGTTGTGGTTTGTTGCAAAGAAGAAGTTGCTTCGATGACAGAAGAGATCGCTTTAGAGGCGTCATCTTTAAAGAGCTCCTGAGAGGTTATCATGATGTCACTCAGACTGTCAAAAGTATCATCGCCATGATGCATGGGAGAATTATCTTTTTCAACTTCCACCTCAGCCGTCTTTTCAATAATGTGAAGATTTTCCTCCTCTTCAATAACCGGGGCAAGTGCTAACTTACTGGACGACCCCGCAATGTCGGTAAGAGTAGAACACTTTACCAATGAAGTCTCAACGGTAAGTTCTTTCGGTGAAGGTTCTTTAGCAGAAACGGGGGCATCTGACTCCTCAGCTGGAGAATCAGGGACTTCATGTGACTGAGTGGAGCGGGAAGGATGTAAGAGTCCAAATTCATGGAGGAACTCATCTTTCAATAGAAATTGAACACTCCTCTCCTCAACCGGCACGGCCATAAGCCTCTCAAAGGTAGTTTTGTGACGAGGTTCCCTAGAGGGGGGAGGGAACGCTGAAACAGTAGAAAAAGAAGTTAACACTTGACAATTTGGACTTCGAAGAATTTAGAAAACACAGGGAAAAGATAGATAGTCTTACTTCCCACTCTCCAAATGGCGTAAAATCCCGGGGGACAACGAATAAAGAAAAACTGGCTCAGAAACCCAGGAACGCTTTCGGGAAGACCAATAATCAGTTTACGGTTCCTGGCACTCCTTACAACTGTGATAGAGGGATGGTCTTTGTTCTTTGCAAATGAGCACAGGAAGCAAATTTCTCCAAAACTGGGAAAATGGTCCAGCGTTCTCCTAAAAAGCACACACAGTCCCAGCAGGATGGCGTAGCCATTAGGGTGTAGTTAAAAAGGGGAGATAGATAATCGAAGGAGAAGTTCTCGAAGACAGTCATTAAACGGGGGAATCGCTCCACTCAAGCACATTTGGCGGTTCACTGCGACAAAGCCGTGGGGCGGCCTATCAGCAGTGTCATTTACTCCATGGAGCAAAGCGTCAGATTCAGCAATGCCAAACTGGGTGCATAGTTGATGGAAGACTTTATGACTTATAGTGGTAGGAGTCCTTTCCGGGGGATCATTCAACGGGGTAGCAATTGGAAAAGCCTCTCCAGCTGGTTCCAAGTCTTCTTGATGAGATGCCATTCTACACAATCAGCTGAATGTTCAAAAGTGAAGGTGCACGTTTCCTAAAAGTGTGAAGTGATGTGCAAAACTAATGAAAACAAGAAAAAGCAAGTATAACTGGAATTAAACTAACTGACAATCAGTCGATTACGAGATTTTAGAACTTGTTAATGCTCAAGTGCAGTGTTAATGCAGACAAATCAGTTTTAGTTTACCATTACGATTTTGCTTTAATACTTCACTTGAATTGGTTATTGTATAGCATCTCACTCATACAGTTCATTTAATTTAATCTTTTCTTTATCAACTAATCTGTCATTTGATGTGGGCAGTCAGTGGTAGTATACTCGTCCCAGTATTCTGTGAATGTTGTGTTAAGCAGGTTATTAGCATTAAAGTCAAGACAGTGTGAGAGGAAACATAACACAGTTCAAATTCAAGAGTCCAGCCTACTTCTGTGCAAGTTCCTCTAAGTCTTAAGTCGGTTAACGACCTATCGTAGGTCGGGGCTTTTAGGTCGTATTGTGCGAGTCAAGATGTTCAAGGCATGTTCTCTTAAGTCAGATCATTCAAGTCCAAGAATTCGAAGCAATAGAGTTTAAGTTATTAAGTCGTTCGGATGAGTTCGCGAGTTACGAGTTAAGGGCTATCTCATCCACGACCTAGTCATTCAGATGTGCTCGCAAGTTAAGGGTTTAAGTGCTAACTCGTCAACGATCCATGAGACTGCAACAAGATAGGTCGTTAATTTTTTAGGCCGTAAGCCACACAAAAGAAAAGTCTTGTCCTAGCTCGGCAACGACCTAAACCTAATGCTGCAGTAGGCAACCAGAAGAGTTAAGTCGCGCGCGATCCAAGCTGAGAAAGTGTTAGGTCGTTCTCAGGGGATCTCGAGCTATCTCCTACTCAAACCAAAGCATCAGTTCCTCTCCTCAAATTCTTTCCTCTACTAAGAATCCCATTCCTCATAATTCTCCAACCCGATAATGGCCTCTTCATCCCTTCTAAGATCACGAATCAGCAAACCTAATGCATTGAAACTCTTCCCCTTCTTCTCGCAAATCACCGAAAGCCAAGTCGAACCATTTCGATTTCCTCGGCGATCAATTGAAACAAAAATCGTGAAGCAAGGCATAAGGTAAGCGAAATTCATAGTTCGGTGATAGCCGAGGATTGATTAGAGAATGGGATCACTTACGCAATACGAAATTGAAGATGTCTGGCGATCGAGTAATTGAATTTGTCTGAGAAGAACTTGAATGCTTGCAAATGACGGAATGAAACAGGTGAAGGAGAAGAAGGAACGACCTAAGCTATTTATACCCTGGGACAGTGAAAGGTGAATCGACACATCCGACTTACGACTTAAACTAAGTCGTTCGCGACCTACGACTCATCTTAAGTCGGTTGCGATTTAGCGCACTCATCAAGAAGCAAGCTAAGGAAATCGAAGCACACGACTTACGACTTAAGGCGTGTACTTCGAGGGGTATATGTTAACTCCCTTTTAGCAACGACCTACGAGTTAAAAATGAACGACTCAGATTATGCCACGACTTATAGGAAGCCAACGAGTTAAAAAGCCTAAAACCTAAGTGGACTCGACGACTTATGACTTAGCTGCTGAAAGAGAATCTACGGCTTGAACGACTTACGACCTACCGGGTTAGGAAGCTACGACCTAAGAGAGTCTATGACCTAACTACTGAAGGTAACTTCGTGACCTAGCGGTGTTGCGACCTAAAGACTTCGCGACCTAGCAATGTCGCGACCTAAAGACTTTGCGACCTAGCAGTGTTGCGACCTAAAGACTACGACTTAAGAAGGTTCCGACCTAATGGGTTATGACTTAGCTTAAGTCGTCCATGACCTATAGCTCCAGTTCCTAAAGACATAAGAAGTACACGACTTAACAGTCTACGACTCAACAGGCCACGACTTAACAGTTTACGACTTAGTGGGTGTACGACTTAAGAGCTTCACAGCCTACGACTCATGGTCCGAACGACTCAACGAGTTAAGCTATCTACAACTTAAAGAGTTAAAAGGGTTCCGACTTAACGACTCAGCGAGTTAAGGCCTACACGACTCAAGAAGATGTTACGACTCAAAGGACCTACGACTTAAGGAACTCATGACTTGGCTTAAGTCGTCCACGACCTAAAAGCTATGAGGTTAAAGTCCAGAGCCCATGCCTATACTACCTTTATCTGATAAGTCGGCCACGACTTAACACTTGCCCAGTCCCTTAACTCGTCACTGACTTACCTTAAGTCTTCAACGACTTAGGACTTAGGAAAATTTCCAAAATTCAGAGCTGCTCCTATAAATACCCCACCACTTCCAACTTGAGAAGGACTTTTGGGCAAATCATTTCTTCAAGCGTCCATACTCTGCTGCACTCACAACTCATTCAACAAGTAAAAATCTTCCAACACTCAAGGCATTACAACAAGATTCGTGAAGGACTTCATTCATCCGACACGGATTTAGCAAGATTCGTCACCGAAGTTTGAGCTAGTAGTCGAGATTGTTATGTGATCAAGTTGCATTGTATTTGACAAGTGATTTGTATCGAATTGTAACCGAATCAGCAATAAAAGACTATAAAGTGGACGTAGGCTCAATTACGGGCCGAACCACTATAAATCTGTTGTTCATTTACTGCTTTTCTGCTATTTTTCAGCTTATATTCTGTTCCCGTACCAACGGGTGGTGCTTTCACAATTCTATTACACACACCGGGTGTTAGCGTTCACTTTTTAGCGTTAACAGAGATAATCATAGAAGTCAAGACTTGGATTAAATTACATGATCGTATATTTTGGGATATAGAGTCGGATGATGTCATGAAGCATCGGTTAGCATCACGATATCTGACGGACGCAGTCATGGATTGGTGAAGTTATATCGCTGTAGATATCCAAGAGAATAACTTCTCTTGGGCCTAATTTAAAGAGGGTTTTGAGAAGAAGTTTGTCCCGAAAGCTGGAAAGACTATGTTATTTAGGAGCTTCCTCGATCTAAAGCAGGGGCTATGATAGTGGTGGAATATGATAACCGATTCATTACCTTGTCTCGGTCGGGCCTGGTTTGGTAGAAACGCTATTAAATAGGAATGAGAAGTTCATCGCAGGGATGTGTCTGGAGTTCAAGGGTAATATGACTAATCACATCATGGGGTCGTATGTGAATCTGGTGAATATGGGGTTGAGGGTTTGAGAACTTGGCGCCGAAGCCGTCTATTTTTGTATCCATTGGGAATAATAAGTGAAAGTTTCAGCCGCCGAGAGATTTTTGGGGTTGTTTTTCATAAGTGTGGACAAAAAGGGCACTTTGCTGTGAGTTATGGGTCAAGTAAGGGAGAACCGATGGTGAAAGCACCATTAGTTAAGGCACCTATTGCTAAGGTAATGATGATAGTGCCACAAATGGCTGAGCCACAGTTTGCACCAATGAGCTGCTACAACTGCCATTAGACCGGTCATATAGTCAGAGAATGTTTGTTGCTTCGTAAGGGAGAACAACCTCGAGCTTTTGTACTAGCTTCAGCACCTTCCACTCCGACCGTTGCAAAGAAAAATTAGGTTGTGGATGGTATTCTATCTATTTTTGGCATTCTTGTTCATGTCTATTTGATATTTATGCTTCTCTTAATTTCATTTCTCATACTCTTATTGATAGATTAACCATGACCCAGTTATGGCTGTAGATTCTATTTGTTTGTCGAACACTGTTGGGGGCTTGGCTAATCTTAGCATGGTTTGTTTAGGAGTTCCGATTTCTTTCTTCAAAAAAATCTTCTCCATCGATATATATGTTATGGGTTTTACGGGTTTTGATGTTCTACTTGGGATGAATTGGTTGTCTCGAAATAACGTAGTCTTGGATTGTGATAAGCGTGTTATTAAAGAAAGGGAGGGAGCTTCATACTTTTTCTTGTGAAGAGCCTAGCTCTCTTACGACTAATTTTCTTTAGTCTTTGGATGTGAAAGAGGAGGAGTTGGGTTCGATCCTTATTGTCAAGGAATTTGTGGATGTCTTCGAAGAGGACAGGTTTACTACCTCATCGGAAGATAGAATTTCACATTGATTTTGTAACGACCCAGGATTTTCGAACCCGAAAATTCCAGATAGTTATTGAAAAGAATAAGAGATAGAAGAAGAAACAGGAAACCAAACACAGAATCTCACATTCGCAGCGGATCAAAATATAATATCAAATATTAACAGTTTACAAAAGAATACTATATCTGTCAATTTACATTTATAATACATCAAAGTTACTCTCGTACACAACGCTGAGCATATACAAATCAAATATATCTCAGATAAACAGAAATAATAGTCACAGCGGAACACTCCATACGTCCTACCATCCAGCTAGCCTCCTGAGCTCCAGAACGTCCTTACCTGAAAATCCGTAATACTCGGTCTGACCCGAGCATTACATCAGAGTAACACCCGGGTCAGGCTGGAAACCAGCGTGAGTAAACTCATCTAGCATGGAATGCAAAAGTACACAACTTGTATAAATCCCAGGTAACTCGTATTTCATAACGAGTTCTCAATTTATATTAGTCAACACTAATTTTACACATCGATATCTAAGTACCTTTACATAGTTAAAATGGTCCAAGTTCTTAAATTGTTCCATTCCAGCCTATTTATTTCACATATCAACTCTATAGGAATTTATGGATGATTTACAAATCGAAGTAGTTTCGAGTATTTACTAATACCGACCCTGGTCCCTTCGGATCAATGTCATCTTAACCCAAGTTACTTAAGGGAATTCAAATTCGATTTTAATTACATCAAAAAAATTATCTATTAATTACTTTACAAAGTAAGTATACCACATTAATTACCCTAAATAATTATACTAAACCCAACACCAAACGATTTCCTTTGATTAATTAACTCAATCTAAAATTAACCCCATCAACTTAATTAATGTCACCGGGTAATTATTTCCTTTAATTACTTCATTAAGAAATTATTTATAATATTTCCTTTACATCGAACAACTAACCCCTTAATTTCTTGTTACCTCATTATTTCTAAATCGATTACCCTTAATTACTCAATCCTTAATTGAGAAATCATCAATCTTTAATTAATTTTACAAATTTATTTATCTTAATTTAATTATCCAAATTAAACATCATAGTTCTAATGAACCTTAGTCAATTAATCCGTAATTATCAATTGACTAAATAGTTAGCCAATCCTTAATTTCCACTTAATTAATCCTTGAGCCCTAGCTGATTGAATAGTTAATCGACCCTTAAAATATTTGAAAATCTTCAATTGCCTCTATAATTTCATGAATTTGAAATCATTTTATAAATACTTTAACAAATTTTAAGTTCTTAACACATTTCATTTTTTTAAAACTTATTCATAAAAATTAAAAGTTAAATTCATTTTGAATTATTACCTTAACTTACTTCAAAAATTTAGATTAAACTTGCTGTTCATTTTGATTCAGCTTAAATTTTAAATCCAGAACAGTGTCAGGTTTTAAATCCTGTAAAAAAATTTTAACTCGAGCCTATACTAACACTACTACGAGTCATCCATCCCAACGCTTCGATCAAACACGGAACAACTCGAATGAATACTCGAGTATCCTTCTTCTCAAATCAACAGCAGATACACCATCACCTCCGTGCACATGCACCAGCACTGCCACCACTTCCGACCACTCGCGATGGCCTACGCATGTCAGCAATCCCTCTCGAACTCGATTCCGATCCTCAAATCATCAATATAAACTCAAAATCAAATTCGAGCCACACCACCAAAATTTGGAACAATCACAACATCACAAGATCGACTAGCACTACCGCCTCAGGCCTTTTGAGGCCATAAAAATTTTGTCAGAGCCCCGCCTCAACGGGCCCCAACAAATCCCCTTGGTCCGGCCTTGACCGATTCCACGATGGCGAGGAATCTCGCTTCCGACCCCGATGAACTAAGCTGAACACAAAACCCTAAAGTAACTTCGATTATCGCCCACGACCATCTAGAAATTCAGTGATTATTTTTCTGATGATCCCCTTCACGCCAACATCCTTCATGAATGAGCACGCTGCCCATCTCAATGTCGATCGCCGTGAATTGCAGGAAAATGAATTTCAGTTCAACTTGATTTTCCTTAGTAATTATAAACTTAAAAATTCTAAATTGACTACCAAAAACCTTGGTTTTGGAATACGAATAGATTCATATGATTAGAACTTGAAATTTAGATAAATGATTTTGGACTTATTTTTAATTCTTTCTGTACATTCTATAATTTGGATTAAATACTGAATATTTTCACCTGACATTAGTTTCAAAAATAATGTTACACGTTTATATACATTCCATCTTCAAAACACCTTAACCTATTAGTGATTATGTAAGGTAAATTTGAAATTTAAACTTGATTCCTAAACCTGTAGCTAAGAACAGAGGTTAAAACATATGTACAGGCATGTATTTTGAAATTTTCTATGTCTGTATATATACATACATTTAAACATAGAAATATCCCCATCTATGCAAGCCTTCCATAATCATACTTCAAACATTATCACAGGCAAATCCAGATCTTTATATATACACACAAGGTTAAGAGTTTACTCACAAGATTAGAAGGAAATTAGAGACGAGATCTTCTTGTTCCAGGCTTGTTTGATTTTGAACTTCTTTTGTTTGATTCTTTAGTTTGTAATGAAAGTATATTCTTTGTTTATGACTTTGCCTTTGATCACCTCAGTTTATTCCCATGAAAGAATTGAAGACAGTGGAGATAAAAATATCAGACAGTATACTTCTGCCTTCCACCGCAAGCATCTTTCTTTTTCTTTTCTTTTTATATATGGAGGCTGAGATGATCCTTTGAACAAATTTGAATTGACCTCCTAGTTTGCTGAGTTGAAAGCATTTAATGTTTTAAGTACTTTGTGTCCTACTTGCCTTATTTTCATGTGTAGATATTTTTACATTTACTTAGCTTTTGAATTTGAAGAATAGAAAAAGAATTGAAAAGAGGACGTTTATATAGAAACAGCTTTGAACAGCTGTAGGTATAACCAGTACAAGCTCACCCTGTTTTTACTCAGATTTGTGTTTAATATGATGTAAATTGAAATGCTCTTGTACATTTCGGCTGAAAAGCATGTCATCAAATATGTTTACATCTAATTAATATTTGCTGATTCTTGTATTTGGTACAAAGATATTTTTGAATATTAAGTGAATAATTTGTCTCTTATGCATACATGATTTCATAGCAACTTGTTACTATCTTGTTAAAGATTTATATTGTACAAATGTAAAATAAGTTATGGAAATAGTTTATCTTCTCTGCACAGTTCATATGTATATATAGGTTATTCTCTTTTTAGACCTTTCTGATATGTTTATATAAAGTTGTCCTAGATATGGATTTGACTTATAGTTAATATTGATAGGATTTGATTTCATCCCAAACACTATTATCTATATATATTTAGTTATCAAATGTTAACAAGGCAAAGTATTTTAATTCGATTATATAAGATGAATTTATTATAAATATTATTAAGAGATTTTATTTTAAATTTCCAAATCAAATTTCTTTTTCACAATACAAATCTAAATAAACAAATGGCAATTATTTCTTAAGGTCGTATCTTTTATCACGATAAGTTTACATTTTAATTAATTAGATTAAATATTTATTAAAATAACACGGTCAAAATCCAGGGTCGTCACATTCCTCCACCCTTAAGAACTTTTCGTCCCCGAAAAGGAACGAAGCCAGAATTATTAAAATACTTACAACCAGATAAATTTTATTTAATCATTTTGGAAACACTTTTAAATATCTATATAATACTATTCCAAAGTAGTTTTTACAAAAATACTTTTATAACTCGATGTTTCAACAAGTCCATCCTCGTTCTCATAGAAATTCGGTCATACGTTGATCAGACGTAGGACTGAAAATCTATAAGTACTTGGTAAACTCGTTTCCAACACCCAGTGAAAATACTTTGGAAAATAATTTTATTGAAAATATAGAAACAATTTTGAAAATAGACGAAATATCTTTGGGTGAAAATGCTATAGAGATCATCACCCCTATCCATGGTCGCAGTTAACCCGATGGTAATGTTGCCGTCCCGGCAAAATCCACAGATAACTGTAGGTCTCCGCGCTCCTCGATTACGCCATGGAACCCGCTACAGATCGCAGTTATACCCGGGCCTTACGTTGCTATCACAGCACAAACCCATATAACTATAGGCATCAACGCCATCGACTTTCGCTACCAAATAATCCTCAGGAACTAGTTTGTCCGGACTCCTCACAGGATCAACTTTAGAACCTCCCCTTTAGAGGCTCAAGGCAGTACCACTTAGTGGCACTCCTGAGAAGTTCATTCAAGGGAGCGCCTTTTTCCCCTGAGCCACTTTCAAAACACTTTATACTATACACATATAGTATTTTCCAAATCATACACCAAGTATGAATCTCATATAAAGTTACTTTCTCAAAATCGATTCCCAAAATCGATGATTCTCAAATTAGGCTTTACCAAAATCCAAATTTGATTTTCCACAAAATCAAAAGCCTTTCCAAATCCATAGGTTCCCAAAAATCTTTCCTTAAAAATCATTTTCACAAATCCCTTTTATAAATACATATATAAAAGTTTTGAAAAATATTTGAATCAATTTGTACTTGTATAAATTCACTTTTATACTTCAAATATTTTCAAAAATCCTTTTCTTTTGACAATAGATTCAACAAGCGAAGTTTTATCACATATATAACAAGATGTGTAACTTTGTTTATTCCAAATCAAATATTAAAATTTGATTACTTTATAAAGTCACTTGCCAAATTTCTTACTTTTATTATAAAGTAAACTTTAACTCAGAAAAATATTAAATTTCCACTTTATTTCCATAAAGTTAATTTCTACCATAGAAATATAAATTTTAAATTTATTTTATTTTAGTTCCTCATATATTCACAAATATATTTTCCATTTCAAAAATCATCTTATAACCTTTTATCTACAACTTCAAAATCAAATTTCCACCTTTATTCATTGTCAATTTCTCAAAATAAACCTTTCAATTTCAAAAATCTTTTCAGTTTTCATCCATAAATTTTCAATGCCAATTTCATTCAAACCTGTACGATGTCCCCATATCATTCGTACGCAATATCAATCTGATCGCTCACTCGATCACACAATTTCACTTCCGAACTAGTATTGTCCACCCGACTTCCTAGTGCGGACTCGATCTGGTTTCTTGATCAGAAACCGTCATTCTCCTTGCATAGTCACAACTATGATAGAGAATATCCAGAACCAATCAAAAATCCATATCCAGGTTCGCCGTCGAAAATCGGGCGAAAAATCCCAACTCGGATCGATAATACTATCTCGAAATTCTATGCTCGAATTTGGATCAAATCACTATGCGAATAGAATAATATACGTACATCCTACGTATTATCTTCATTGATTATCAGTTAAATCAATTCCCTTTCTATTCACATTCACCTAAATTTTCATTCACTTATTCACTTTTGCCATAATCCCCATTTGGATTATCACTTCAATTCTTATCTCAGTTGGGTATTTAAACAATAACAGTTTGAACTCTGACCAGTTTATATTTAGAAAATAGCTTGAAAATTTTAAAATAGATAAGTAGTTGAAAAATAATTAATAGTTTACAAAATAGCTGTAAAATAGTTAACTAAAAATAAAATAGTTGTAAAACAGTTAAATATTTTCAACAATCTTAGATAATTGCAAAATAATTGTAAATAATAATTAATTTGTGTAATACATGAAAAATAGTAATAAGTTTAGAAAGCAATTGAAAAAAAATGGTTAAATAGCCCCAAATAATTATTTAATAAGCATAAAATAGTTCGGGGTTTGAAAATAAGGTTACATATACTAAATAGATAGGGAAATAGATTAAAAATAGTTTATATTAAAACAATTTATATTGAAAATAATCCAGAGTCAAAACCGTTCACTTCCTCTTCAATTCAATTTAAATTTCCATTTAAATTGACCCAACTTCCATTTCAAATAACTCCAAATTCCATTGGACTTGATTTATTCCCAATTTAAGTTGAATTAATTCTCAATTTCTTTCCAACTTCAAATCAAATTCCATTTGATTTAAATATATTCACTTTAACTACAAATCCCAAATTATTCAAATTAATTTAGACTAATTTCAAATTAAATCCACCTCAATTTCAAATCATTTCAATTTCTATATGAATTAATCCCAATTCCCATTTTGAATTTGAACTCATTCAATCTTCAATTTTATTTCAAATTAATCCAATTCAAATTTTCCATCTGAATTTTAAACTTATCCATCTTAAATCACAATTTCCATTAATTCAAATCAAATTCAGTTTGAACTAATTCAATTTAAATCTCAATTTTAAACCATCTCGAATTATATAAATTTGAGTTAAATTTCCAAATGTTGATTTAACCCCTTAAATCAAATTTACCTTTATCAATAATCCGAATTTTTAAACAATTTAATTCTGAGTCCAATTCTCAAAATTCCATTTAAATCTTCTTTACTTAACTTATTTCAAAGTTCAAATAAGAGTTCAAAACAATTTTATCTTTAAAAACTCAATTTATCACCCAAATTTTATCTTTCACTTTGAAATCAGTTCTTAAACAATTTTAATTTACACATTTAATTCTTAAGTTCAAAGTGATTCCATTAAATTTTTACAATGGATGTATATTACCTCAACACATTTCTTAATTTAATTAGAATAATCTAATTCACAGTTTCATGGATTATTAATAACAAAAGGATGATATCGGAATAAGCCAAAGTAAATAAACATCCAGATTATTTAAAACAGCATCCATCAATAACACACATTTCCCATTTCCAGATCTCAAATCCGTTTGAGATCACACATAACTCCCATTTCAAAACAACCCATTTAACTTCACTAAGTAAAATTTTAATCTCATCTTGAAATTTCCAATTTAGGTTGTTCTTATTTAACTTCCCCTAAGTTAAATTCAATTCATTCATTCAGTCAACCTTAGTCAAATTTGAATTTCTACTTCAAATTTTCAAACTTCTAATAATATTCATTCTTACTCATTAGTTCAAAACTTATATCACTTTCGGTTTCACCTCACTTTCCAAGGATTATTCAAAACTCAATCTTAGAGTTTATTTCAAATATACCTATTTATTTCCTTTACACACCAAATTACTTAAATTTTTAAACCACCTTTGGTTTTAAATTCAAAACATGTTCCTATAAATTTTCAAACAACTCTTGTTTGAATCAAGCTCTTTTATTCAAATAATACTATTTATTATTTCCTTTAAACACTTGGAACAAATTCTCATATTTTCTGGACTTAGATTTAATACTTCACCATTTAAACCCTTTCCATTTTAATTCATAAGTCATACTCATCTAAATGTTTACTTCCATAAACATTTTATTTTTGCTAAATCATTAACAGACATTTCATCATTTTAGGAAAATAACCAAGGTTATTGCAACTGGAAAACAATTCCAATTATCTATTTCTAAAAATTCTTCTTCAAAGCCAAGATTTTAATTTCAGTTGAATCCATTCCAAATTTATCTTTATTCAAATTTCGGTTTGGTTATATTTTTATTACCATTGAATTTAATTCCAATAAATTATCAACCAATTATCTTAATTTTTATTAGAAAGAATTATTGCTTTATAGATATCAAAATATATTCTTATATAAAATCATTTAAAATCTTTTATATAAGAAAATAACAAGTACGCTCTCTCGAATATATATATGCTCAACTCATTTTAGGGTACCTTTGACCCTATCCTAATGAGTATCCCCCACCAGAGCCAAGGTTCTCGCTTAACCTTTCAGCTCTGATACCAAATGTAACGACCCGGGATTTTCGAACCTGAAAATTCCAGATAGTTATTGAAAAGAATAAGGGATAGAAGAAGAAACAGGAAACCAAACACAGAATCTCACATTCGCAGCGGATCAAAATATAATATCAAATATTAACAGTTTACAAAAGAATACTATATCTGTCAATTTACATTTATAATACATCAAAGTTACTCTCGTACAAAACGCTGAGCATATACAAATCAAATATATCTCAGATAAACAGAAATAATAGTCATAGCGGAACACTCCATACGTCCTGCCATCCAGCTCGCCTCCTGAGCTCCAGAACGTCCTTACCTGAAAATCTGTAATACTCGGTCTAACCCGAGCATTACATCAGAGTAACACCCGGGTCAGGCTGGAAACCAGCGTGAGTAAACTCATCTAGCATGGAATGCAAAAGTACACAACTTGTATAAATCCCAGGTACCTCGTATTTCATAACGAGTTCTCAATTTATATTAGTCAACACTAATTTTACACATCGATATCTAAGTACCTTTACATAGTTAAAATGGTCCAAGTTCTTAAATTGTTCCATTCCAGCCTATTTATTTCACATATCAACTCTATAGGAATTTATGGATGATTTACAAATCGAAGTAGTTTCGAGTATTTACTAATACCGACCCTGGTCCCTTCGGATCAATGTCATCTTAACCCAAGTTACTTAAGGGAATTCAAATTCGATTTTAATTACATCAAAAAAATTATCTATTAATTACTTTACAAAGTAAGTATACCACATTAATTACCCTAAATAATTATACTAAACCCAACACCAAACTATTTCCTTTGATTAATTAACTCAATCTAAAATTAACCCCATCAACTTAATTAATGTCACCGGGTAATTATTTCCTTTAATTACTTCGTTAAGAAATTATTTATAATATTTCCTTTACATCGAACAACTAACCCCTTAATTTCTTGTTACCTCATTATTTCAAAATCGATTACCCTTAATTACTCAATCCTTAATTGAGAAATCATCAATCTTTAATTAATTTTACAAATTTATTTATCTTAATTTAATTATCCAAATTAAACATCATAGTTATAATGAACCTTAGTCAATTAATCCGTAATTATCAATTGACTAAATAGTTAGCCAATCCTTAATTTGCACTTAATTAATCCTTGAGCCCTAGCTGATTGAATAGTTAATCGACCCTTAAAATATTTGAAAATCTTCAATTGCCTCTATAATTTCATGAATTTGAAATCATTTTATAAATACTTTAACAAATTTTAAGTTCTTAACACATTTCATTTTTTTAAAACTTATTCATAAAAAAAATAAAAGTTAAATTCATTTTGAATTATTACCTTAACTTACTTCAAAAATTTTGATTAAACTTGCTGTTCATTTTGATTCAGCTTAAATTTTAAATCCAGAACAGTGTTAGGTTTTAAATCCTGTAACAAAATTTTAACTCGAGCCTATACTAACACTACTACGAGTCATCCATCCCAATGCTTCGATCAAACACGGAACAACTCGAATGAATACTCGAGTATCCTTCTTCTCAAATCAACAGCAAATACACCATCACCTCCGTGCACATGCACCGGCACTGCCACCACTTCCGACCACTCGCGATGGCCTACGCATGTCAGCAATCCCTCTCGAACTCGATTCCGATCCTCAAATCATCAATACAAACTCAAAATCAAATTCGAGCCACACCACCAAAATTTGGAACAATCACAACATCACAAGATCGACTAGCACTGCCGCCTCAGGCCTTTTGAGGCCATAAAATTTTTGTCAAAGCCCCGCCTCAATGGGCCCCAACGAATCCCCTTGGTCCGGCCTTGACCGATTCCACGATGGCGAGGAATCTCGCTTCCGACCCCGACGAACTAAGCTGAACACAAAACCCTAAAGTAACTTCGATTATCGCCCACGACCATCTAGAAATTCAGTGATTATTTTTCTGATGATCCCCTTCACGCCAACTTCCTTCATGAATGAGCACGCTGCCCATCTCAATGCCAATCGCCGTGAATTGCAGGAAAATGAATTTCAGTTCAACTTGATTTTCCTTAGTAATTATAAACTTAAAAATTCTAAATTGACTATCAAAAACCTTGGTTTTGGAATACGAATAGATTCATATGATTAGAACTTGAAATTTAGATAAATGATTTTGGACTTATTTTTAATTCTTTCTGTACATTCTATAATTTTGGATTAAATACTGAATATTTTCACCTGACATTAGTTTCAAAAATAATGTTACACGTTTATATACATTCCATCTTCAAAACACCTTAACCTATTAGTGATTATGTAAGGTAAAATTGAAATTTAAACTTGATTCCTAAACCTGTAGCTAAGAACAGAGGTTAAAACATATGTACAGGCATGTATTTTTAAATTTTCTATGTCTGTATATATACATACATTTAAACATAGAAATATCCCCATCTATGCAAGCCTTCCATAATCATACTTCAAACATTATCACAGGCAAATCCAGATCTTTATATATACACACAAGGTTAAGAGTTTACTCACAAGATTAGAAGGAAAATAGAGACGAGATCTTCTTGTTCCAGGCTTGTTTGATTTTGAACTTCTTTTGTTTGATTCTTTAGCTTGTAATGAAAGTATATTCTTTGTTTATGACTTTGCCTTTGATCACCTCAGTTTATTCCCATGAAAGAAATGAAGACAGTGGAGATAAAAATATCTGACAGTATACTTCTGCCTTCCACCGCAAGCATCTTTCTTTTTATATATATATATATATATATGGAGGCTGAGATGATCCTTTGAACAAATTTGAATTGACCTCCTAGTTTGCTGAGTTGAAAGCATTTAATGTTTTAAGTACTTTGTGTCCTAATTGCCTTATTTTCATGTGTAGATACTTTTACATTTACTTAGCTTTTGAATTTGAAGAATAGAAAACGAATTGAAAAGAGGATGTTTATATAGAAACAGCTTTGAACAGCTGTAGGTATAACCAGTACAAGCTCACCCTGTTTTTACTCAGATTTGTGTTTAATATGATGTAAATTGAAATGCTCTTGTACATTTCGGCTGAAAGGCATGTCTTCAAATATGTTTACATCTAATTAATGTTTGCTGATTCTTGTATTTGGTACAAAGATATTTTTGAATATTAAGTGAATAATTTGTCTCTTATGCATACATGATTTCATAGCAACTTGTTACTATCTTGTTAAAGATTTATATTGTACAAATGTAAAATAAGTTATGGAAATAGTTTATCTTCTCTGCACAGTTCATATGTATATATAGGTTATTCTCTTTTTAGACCTTTCTGATATGTTTATATAAAGTTGTCCTAGATATGGATTTGACTTATAGTTAATATTGATAGGATTTGATTTCATCCCAAACACTATTATCTATATGTATTTAGTTATCAAATGTTAACAAGGCAAAGTATTTTAATTCGATTATATAAGATGAATTTATTATAAATATTATTAAGAGATTTTATTTTAAATTTCCAAATCAAATTTCCTTTTCACAATACAAATCTAAATAAACAAATGGCAATTATTTCTTAAGGTCGTATCTTTTATCACGATAAGTTTAAATTTTACTTAATTAAATTAAATATTTATTAAAATAACACGGTCAAAATCCAGGGTCGTCACAGATTTGGTGAAGGATGCAAAGCATATCGTATTACTGGTTCGTAGACTTGCACCGAAGGAAAAGTTGGAGCTAACAAATCGGGTTAGTGATTTGTTGCAGAAGAGCTTGATTCGACCAAGTCTTTCGAGTTGGGTAGCACCCATCGTCTTTGCTACATAGGCAGACGGTTCCTTAAGATTGTGTGTAGATTATCGCGAGCTCAATAAGCGGACTGTTAGAAACAAGTATCCTTTGCTTAGGATAGATGACTTTTTTGATCAGCTCCATGGAGCTCGAGTCTTAGCTTGACCTTGATATAGGGTTCCATCAGTTGTGAGTGGCAGAGGAGAATGTACCCTTGACTGCTTTTGGATCCGACCAGTTTTATGAGTGGTTAGTTATACCGTTCAGCCTAACTAATGTTCCAGCATATTTCATAGACCTAGTGAATTGGGATTTCCAAGATGTGTTGAATAAGTTTGTCCTTGTTTTTATCGATAATATTCTGGTCTATTCAAGACCGAGGAGGAAGGTTCGTACCATCTAAGAATTGTTCTAGGAACACGAAGAGAGCATCTGTTAAAGGCTAAGTTCTCGAAGTGTCATTTTTGGCTTTCGGAAGTTAGGTTCTTAAGTCATGTTGTTTCGCCGGAGGGTATTTCTACTGATCTTGCTAAGGTTATGGCCGTTTAGGACTGGAAGAGGCCGAAAGCGCAACTGATATTATAAGCTTTTTGGGTCTAGCAGGTTATTATAGGGGATTCATACAGAATTTCTAAAAGATTACATCTCGCTTAATGAATTTAACAAAGAATATGTCAAATTTGTATGGACGGATAAATGCATGCAAGCATTCTTAGAGCTAAAGGAGAACTTGACTAGTGCTGCTTTATGGCAGATGGAGGTAGGGTTTGACTATTTACACAAATGCGTGTGGAATAGGTCCGGGTGCTATGTTGATGCAGCATGTGAGGGTTATCGCTTATGCGAGTCGGCAGCTTAAATCGCATGAAGCGAGGTATCCAACTCATGACTTGGAGTTGTTAGCGGTGGTGTTTGCGTTAAAGATGTGGAGGCATCATTTGCTAGGTGAAATGTTCGACTTATACATAGACCATAAGTCTTTGAAGTTTCTTTTTACGCAAAAGGACTTGAACATGAGGTGGCAAAGGTGGTTGGAGTTTCTTGTGGCCTATGATCTAGATATTTTGTATACTTTGGGGAAATCTAATGTCGTAGCTGATGCGCTCAATAGGAGGTATGTAGTTATGGTGAAGGTTGAGGTTCATTGACTCTGATTAGTCATATCAAGGGGAATCAGCTTAGAGATCTTTATTTTGCTAGGATAGCTAAGAATGTAAGAAAGAATGAGGCACCGAAGAGGTGGTCGGGATTCTAGGTGGATAGCCGTAGCATTTTGAGAATGAACGGAAGGTTATGTGTCCCGAATGTTGATAGGATTAGGCAGGAAATTCATTTAGAGAGTCACCATTCTAGGTTGATGATACATCTTGGGGTCAATAAGATGTATCAAGATAAGAAGAGGACATTCTAGTGGGAGGGCATGAAGAGATGTTTCTATCATTGTTAGCAGGTGTGCTAACTACCAATAGGTAAAAGGTAGTCATCAGAAGACGGTCGGACTGGTTCAACCACTTAAGATTCCAAAGTGGAAGTGGGAGCATATTTCTGTGGACTTCATTGATGGATTGCCTAGGTTTAGGAAGGGTAACAAAGGCATGTGGATTGTTGTGGATCAATTAACAAAGAGCGTGCACTTCTTACCTATTAAGACTACGAGGATAGCTTCTAGTTTGGCTAAGTTATATGTTATGGAGATCGTCAAGGTGCATGGTGTACCTTGTGATATCGTAAGTGATAGAGATCCAATATTCACAAGCTAGTATTGGAAGGGTTGCAAGAGGCATTAGAGACAGAGTTTATTTTTGAGTACCATTTACCATCCATAGAGAAATAGGCAAACGAAGAGGTGAATCGAGTGTTGGAGGACTTGCTTCCAGCATGCACTTTAGATTTTGGGGGTTCGTGGAAAGAACACTTACCACTGTTGAGTTTTCATACAACAATAGTTATTAGGCCAGTATCGGAATGACACCATTTGAAGCGTTATATGGAAGGCCTTGCAAGTCTCCATCATGTTAGGTAGAACCTGGAGATCGTCTTATGCTTGGGCCAGATATGATTTGAGAGGCATCAGATAAGTTGTAAAGATTTGAAAATGATCAAAGAAGTGCAAAATCGACAAAAGAGCTATGCAGACGTGAGGCATAGAGACTAGGAGTTCTCAGTTGGAGACTTTATGTTTGTAAAGGTTTCTCCGATGAGAAGTGTAGTCCGATTTGGAAGGGCTAGGAAGTTGGCTCCTTATTATATAGGATCATTCCCGATTCTTGATAGGATTGATACACTCGGATATAGAGTCGAGTCACCGATCAGGCTATCGAGTGTATACGATGTATTTCATGTATTGCGTTTGCGTAAGTTTGTGCATGATCCTTCGATCATAGTGGAAGCATCACAACAAGACGACTTGGAGATTGAGCCAAATTTAGTTGTATAAAGACAGCCTATTTGTATTGTTGATAGAGATATGAGGCAATTGAGGACTAAGGTTGTAAAGTTAGTCAAGGTACAATGGAGCGAGGATGCTCATGATTGTACATGGGAAACAGAGGATGGGCTGAATAAGTCCTATCCGAATTTGTTCTTAGACTAGAATTTTCTTATCTTAGTTTGCTTTTGGGTTGCAGTTTAGTTTGCATATAGTTTCAGCAGTGCTATATATACATATCTTGTTCTTCTATCTTCTTTGATTATCGTTCTTGTTGAATTTTGAGAATGGAATGTTCTAAGTAGGGGAGAATGAAGCGACATAGAAATTCGAACACTTCGTCTTCGAAAATCAAAACATTTTGAAATAAAATCAAGTGTTATAAATATGGCTTTATAACATTATTAAACATTATTCAATTAATGAATAATGATAAGAAACTTATTTTTGAAAATTGTTTACAAAAATATATTCTTTGGAAAAATGTCGATAATGTGACCGAAAATCGTTTTATCGATAAATAGCTTTTTAACGGTCAGAAGTTGTTCAAATTTTTTTACATATATTTATTTGCTTAGGAAATCAATTTAACGAAACAAAAATATTTTTCCATTTATGGAAATAAACTTTTTTGAGTATGTCATGGGTGATGTCAACTTAGATATTTAGGAAATGAGCAAATATGGAAATGCTTAAGTGTTAAGCTTATGATGAAGGAGAAGTGATGTGTGTAATTAATGCTAATAGGGAAGGAAAGGAGATTGATAGTTTGTGTTTGGACTTGGGTTCTTAGATCTTGATTATTTGTTGGATAAAAGGTGAGCTAACTCACCACTTGGATTGATAATATAACTCATACATGCTTATATTTTGTTGTGTTAAAGTTGTTTGAATTAACTTGGATATATGCTGAAAACATTGATTTTGATTCCTGTTTTGAAAACAAGTGGCACATAAGATCCATGGATGGACTTGAATGGACTTGTATGACATACTAGACCTTGGAACAAGGCCATAGATTGTAGTTGAACATAGCTTGGAATATGACTCGGATTTAGAAGTGCACTTATAGCGATAGTCCCTATAGATGCAGTTAAGAATTGCCCTGTCTTTGGCAATTTATATGGCATTTTGTAGAGAGATTCTTAGGGATTTCTCACCATATGTATGTTTCTTAGTAAAAAGTTAAGTAGCATCTCGAAAATGACAGAAACTACACTTATGTAAAACTGCCCTGTTTAGACTTGATTTTTGGACTTAAAAGGTTTGAAAAGATATTTAGATTTAATTATTTTGTTTCATTCTTTTTACAAGTGTTTACGAACTATTGTTAGAGTATTTTAAAAGTGGTTTGAGATATTACGTATTTTTAATAATTAGTTGTGAATTTTTAAAGAAATAATTTTTATAATAAAACATGTTCTTTTCCAAGTTTTGTTTATTTTTCAAATTTGTTATTTTAAGTAATATTTTGAATAAATGTTTTAAAACCTTCCATTATCTACCTATTTCTATTTCTGTTGTTTTGATTTAGCTATGTAGATATACCATCGTTGTGAGGACAGTTAGTTATAACTATCCAGGCTGATGATAGTACTTTGATTTTATAACTCCAAAATTCATGTATTCAGAATAACCTTTTGTACTATTCTTTTGATATTATATATTATCGTTCCACTGTGAGATTCTAACGTTGTGTTCTTTACTTCTTATTTTTTTTATTTTATTTTACCCTGACTTTCTGGCACTTGGATGTTCAACACACGAATACCTTGGATGTATTTAGTGTCGACATTCGAGGGTCGAAAGGTCGGATCGTTGCAAGATGTTAAAGGTGAATGGATTTATATTCACATCCTCCAAACTCTGGTCTGGTATTCCACCTCCCAACAACCGTCTAACTATTTCAGCAATGATATCTCTGTCGTTGTAACACCCAGTAAAATGAACCATAAATAAATAAAGAAAATTAAGTTAAATATGATAAGGATTGGATATGAGAATTCTATAAAAGTTGGAATCTAACCAAAAAAGTTATTCAGTTGCGTTCATGGTGAAATTCTGATCTATTTCCATATATAATATGTTGAAAATGGAGCTCAAACAAAGAAGTTATGAGCATTATAACCTCTCAGATTTAAATTAATTTAGTTTGAATTCAAATTCAAATAAGAAATCAAATTTAGGATTTAAATTTCAAAAATTAGCTTGGGGGCTAAGTAAACGATTAATTAAGGACTAACGTTAAAAAAGTTAATTAGGGAATAAAATAATTCAGCAACAGAAACAAAAATAAATGCCCAGAATAAAAGAGCGGCCGACCTGAATAAGTCAACTGGTCGACCGTAGCGGTCGACCGGTCGCCCAAGGGCGATCGACCGCTTGGCAACGATAGTTGCTAGTGGTGGCTACGGTTTTGTGTTATATTCTATTCGGTTGTGCTTTCCAGATTTACCTGTTTCCTATCTACTTCCATCCTACGGTTCTGGCGTGTTTTAACTCCTATAAATAGGACCCTATCCTCTCCACTTTTATTCATATTATTTTGGGGAATACAACGAAACTCCACCATTGCTATCTCTCTAATAAGATTTAGAAACCCCGTAGAAAATTCTGGTAAGGATTCAACTTATTTCCTATTAGTTTCTTCTTCCTCCAATATATTCTTATTCTATTCTTCTTCAATTATTCTAAATCCAATGAATATATATACCTCTTCCCCATTGTGTGTATGTGTGTATCAAAAGAGAGAAATTATGGAAGAGATCGAAAGGCTGCAAATCTATTTGAGTAAAGTTAAGGCTAATTTGTGAGTGGAAACCTTTGTATTTCTTTTCAGCAATTGTTTAGTGAATTTCTTTGGATTTGAATATGCCATAGGGATTTCGGGATTTCAAAAAAATGATAGATAAAATCCTCCAAAATTCCTTTTTATTTCGAAGTGTCAATTCTATGTTGAGATTCTCAATTATTTACATTAATTTGATGGGATTTGTTTCGTTTATGCAATTTATGATAATTTCATAGTTTATTCCACTTCTCCTTCTTCTTTGGGTCAAATTGTGCTTCTTCAATAAAATAAGGGGTTTAGATTATGAATTTTATTCATAGTTTTACACCATTTATTCTTATTTATTTCTTTGTAAAAGAGGAGTTGAATAAAATATGGGGTTTAGATGGCAATTCTTATTGTTTAATATATTCTATTGAATTCGTGTAATAAAGTGAGTTTCTATTTTATATACAAGTCTGTTATTGCAGTTTTGATTATGAATATTTATTCCTTGTTTTGGACATTGGAATTCCATGAAATCTTGGGAAATTGATGAAAAAAGACTTGTAATAATAATTGGTTAGGGAATTGACATTTAACACTAGTTCAGGGCAAAAAATCCATGCATTTAGAACTTATTAAGCGCAAATATTTATTTATTTCTATTTATGTAATTAACGTATAAATATTGCATATATGGCGTAATTAATTAGGCACTTATTTACATATAATTTTCCCCATTAGGAAGACATACTCTGGAGCTGAAGGATATTCGAAAGCTAAAGCATGATTGGTAACTATGAGAAGATATTTAGAGAGCTTGGTTAGGACGAACAGTTAAGAAGAAGAATGACAGCTTGGCACCTCAAGATATTCTCATGGAATGAATTCAAGGACCGATTTGTGGTGAGATTCATGTTTAGAGTAGAGGTTAGCCTGCAATTGGAAAAGTTCATTCAGCTGAGACAAGGAGATTCTACCCCTAAGGAGTACATAGCAAAGTTTATTGAATTGACTAAATTCGGAATGAATCTGATAAACACACTTGTGAAAAAGGCCATGAAGTTCATGAAGGGCTTAAATTCCTTGTTAAGAGAAATGTTGTTGCCCCAAGTACCTATAGGGACCACGTATGAGATGTTGATAGAAACAGCGATGTTGCACGTGGCCAATGTGCAAGATAAGAAAGAGAAGAGAAGTCTGCACATACCCAAAAGTAAGGAGGGCCTAAGAAGTGAAGTTTTTGGGCCAACAAGAAGTCGAAGGGGAAGTTTAAGATGGAAGTAAGGGTGTGTAAGAGATACCGAATGAGGGGTCACGAAGCTAAAGATTGTAGGGTGAGATTGATGAAGGAAGCCTTTAAAGGAAAGTGCTTTGACTACCACAAGGAAAGGCATCACAAAAATCAATGTCCCAAGGTGGCTAAGGAAGGACAAGCCTACGCTATTGAAGTTGTCCTTATTGCCAGTAACCCACCAAGGGACTAAGGAAAAGCAGTTCTAGAAGGTATAAATCTTATTTTATTCATACCATATTTGATTCGGGGGAATCACATTCCTTTATAGCTAGGGATGTAGTTAATTCCTTAAGCCTCAAAACCCAGATGGTCAATAGCCCAATAGAGGTTTCCAATCCAATTAGGGGTTCAACCCTTTCCCTTATTCGCAAAGTGTAACGACCCAGATTTTTGACGCTTGTTATTGGGATGATTAACTGATTTTAATTATTGGAATATAAATTTTTATTAGTCGAATAGATAAATTTTCTGACAAATAAAATATCTGAATTTATATATTGATTAAAAACTGTATTCAAATTTAAAATAAAATTTCTGAATATGACAAATATTATAGAAATATGAATATAAACTCCACCATTTAAATTTAAGCTAAAATATCCATAAATTTATATATATTAATATATATAAGCTTTATGATGTTTGATAATATATATATATATATAAGTATATATGTATACATATATGTATATATATGGCCATAGGAAAGTAATGTATATGAAAATATGTGTAAATGTAAATATATACATATATGGTGACAAATAATGCAAGTAAATGTATATGTGTATATGTTATATAAAATAGTGTATAGGTAAATGGAGATATGGCAGAAAACTACAAAAGTATACATATATACATATATATATATATCTGTGTGTGTGTGTGAAATAGTGGATAAGTAAGTATATATGTGTGTGTGTATATAAATAGATAAAAATAGTGTATGTGTAAATATATACACATAAGTGTAGACGGTTTTATGATGAAATAGCTGTGTATGTAAATATGAAAAACAATTGAATATGTTATTATGCAATATGTAAACATATACATGGTAAAAAGTAGGCACATAAGAATGTGTGTGTGTGTGTGTGTCAATACATATAAATGTATATATAAACATATAAGGGACATCATAATGGCAAATTTCATTTCAAGCACATAAAATGGCAAATCAACATAATAAATCAAATCAAGCCTTAAATCACATCTCGTATAAATCAAATCAAAACACAAAACCACATCAGCTCATAAATCAAATGAAAAGAATATATATATATATATATAATAAAAGCGAAGGAGCCTGCACAGGTATATGTCTTAGCTTTTTCTTTTGGATTGCTCTGTACACTTCCACTCTATATATATATATATATATATATATATCGCTGTTTGGTTCATATATACCATTCAACATTAAAAGAAAAAAAAATCTGCCACTAAATCAAAAGCTTGAAGCAGGACCAAGATACAGAGCAGCAGTTCATTTTCTTTTATGACTGTGAGTGAAAAAACACCCTCTTTGTTTCACTGCTGTCACCTATATACATATATGTGGCGGTGATTATGATATGCGTTAAAAACATATATGTTAATATGAATACATGCCCTTATACATGAGTTTTAGACCTGGTAGTACACTCAAGACTTTGTATTTCTTCCAGGAAATGCTCTATTACATGTTTTTCTATTCAAAAACAGTTAATTGATCAACTTCAAAAACCAAAAGCTCAACAACCAATTCGTTTTAACCTATGATTTCAAAACAAATGTTGTTTGTTTTAGAGTGTAGAATATTTTAAAAATCGTTTCATTAAGTTTCATCATATATAGGAAGAATGAACAACTTAAAACAGTAAAGGGGTTAAGAGGGTCGAAAAACTTGACCATCGTAGTTTGATCAGTGGATTATATGATTGTGTTCGTGGTGGAACAACATGAATTTTAAGGGTAGTTTGATGATTTTTAGTGGTGTGAGGATGGAGGAAAATGGAGATGATCGGGATTGGGCCTTGTCGAAATTGCAGCGACTTGGACGATTTCGTGGGGAGGCAATTGGCGTGGAGGTGGCTTAAGGGGTAACGCACTCACGAAAAATAGTGTGGCATTTTTCCTTTTGGTGTGGTGGCTTGTCGAGGTGATTTTATTGTTTTTAGTGGGCTTTGCGGTGGCTTCGGTCGCGTAGAAAATGTGAAGAAAATGGAGAAGCGGAGGGTTGCACACCTGGGGAAGAAGGACGAGGAGTTCGTGGCGAACGTGTGGGTGAAGTTTGGTGGCTGATGATGGGTCGTGGTGGTGCGGCAAGGCATTAGAGTGGTGGTGGGTTTTGGTTCCAGTTTTAGTCGAGTGGATCGATTTCGAACCATGGTGCCAATCACGATTTTCAGGGTGTCAGGTGTATGAGGGGGTCGTGGGTGGTTTGTGAGGTCGTTCGGCGGCAAGTTGGGGTTGGTCAGAGTTGTGTATGTGCACATGTCAGTGCACAGCCTTCGTGCACGAAAATGAAAGAAGAGGAAGAAAGAATACTGGAGGAGGGAAGAAGAAAGTAATAGAGGGAGAGTTGGGCCTGGGATTTTTGGGTGGGCCGAACATGTGGGTTGGCATGGTTTTGAAAAAGAAGAATTTAACAATTGTTTATATTTAAAAACCATTTAAAACTTAAAAAAAATTCCCTTTTATTTTAAACCCAATCGACATGAAATCTTTTGCTTTGTAATCCTACCACCTAAGATCTTGGCCTAAATTAATTTGGTTAATTTTCCGTAATATAAGATTTAAATAATTTATAATAATTAAATTGGGTTAATAATTAAAAATCTTAATTGATTAAATCTAATGTTACTTAATAAATAATTATGTTCTTATTTGACTTAAATCCTTTGTTAATTAATGAATTAGCTATTAAATAGATTGCTTAATTTTAATTAACTAAAAATAAATTAATAA
Source organism: Allium fistulosum (assembly GCA_030737815.1). Classification (NCBI taxonomy): domain Eukaryota; kingdom Viridiplantae; phylum Streptophyta; class Magnoliopsida; order Asparagales; family Amaryllidaceae; genus Allium; species Allium fistulosum. Next base: position 514,037,227 of record CM060908.1, on the reverse strand, counting down.
ATTGTTTTATGATTTCGTTAATTTATAATTAATTGGGGTTAATAATACAAATGGTTTCAGTTGATTTTAGTTAATTAAATTCTGATTTGTGAATTGTTTAATATTAACTATTAATCGTTAAATTAGTTAACGACCTATGCTTTGGCTTATTTCTATTGGATATTTATTTCAATTATTCTTGTCTGTGCCACTTAGTAGCCAAACGAATTTAAATAATTTGAGTAAAACGTTGATACGTTTTATTGGAAATAAAACATATTTCCCCATGTGAATATCCTCACCCTGAATATAAATTGTTTATCTAAAAATGACATGGACATTCAAAGTTTATCGATTAGATTCGAAGAGACCAGGATCGGTTATCAATGTTATCCGGAACCTCTTCGATTTAATAATCATTACGAACTTTTACGGTTTTGATTATAGAGTCTAATATGCTGGAATTGGATAAATTTAATAAATTTGACCATTTTAAATAAGTAATTGTACATAGACATTGTTAAAATATCGATGGATTTCTGAAAAAGTTTTTTGGTTATAATAAGATAAAAATTTGTCGTGTTAGTACGAGTTACCTTGGAATTTCAAAAGATTCTATAATCTAGGTATTTCAATTTAAGTGTGTTTACTCACGCTGGTTTCCAGCCTGACTCGGGTGTTACTTTATTGTAATGCTCGGGTCGGACCGAGTATTATAGTTTTTCAGGTTAGGAGGTTTTGGAGCTCAGGAGATGAGCTGGATGGCAGAGACGTACCTTCACTTATTTGACTATATTCCGCTGTGTGTTGTAGGCTGCATATTCAACACTTAGGGACAAGTTATTATAACTGCCCAGATCAATTTATTAATGTTTGTACTCTGATAACCTGTATGTATATTAACTGATACAGATTCTTTTGTATAATTTTTGTTATTGTATATTATATTTTATTCCGCTACAAATGTGAGATTCTGTGTTGTTTATGTTTCTTCTTCTATCCTTTTCTTCTTAAACCCTAACAACCTGGTATTTATGGAACTCGATTGATCGGCACTCTATACAGTGAACGTAATAGTGTCGATTTTCGGGGTTGAAAAACGCCTGGTTGTTACACGTGGTATTAGAGCTGAAGGTTAAGCGAGAACCTTGGCTCTGGTGGGAATTACTCATTAAAGATAGGGTTAGTAGTATCCTAAAATGAGTTGAGTGTATTATATATGAGGGCGTACTTGTTATTTTCTTATATAATGATTTTAAAAACGAATTTAAAAATAATTTTATATAAGACTATATTTTGATATAAATAAAGAAATATTTTTTCTGAATTATTATAGTATATTGAGGTGATCGGATGTTGTTATTATTATAATCAAATAAGATTATAAGATTTAAGTGGTTAAATATGTACATAACCAAATAGAAATTTGATAAGGATGAATTATGTAAATAAGTTAAGCTAGAAATAGGCTTAAACCGGAATTTAAATCCCGGAAATTTCAAATGAGTTTTTCAAAGTGTTTTGAAAAGAAATAAGTTTACCCTGATTATACTTTATATATAGAAATAATTTTTCAGGAAATTATTATGGAATATATGGTATGATTGGTTTCGAGATATGATAATATTGATTATTATCATAAAATTTGTTGTTGTGTCTTAATAAAGGATGTTTATTACAAAATAAACAATGATCAAAATAGGGTGAAATGTTTTAAGGAAGTGAAATTATATAAGCTAAATTTATAAATATGGCTTATAAATTAAAAATGGATCTTAAGTGTGAGGTTTTGAATCTAGTCCCAGAAATTTTAAAATTGTTTCAAAGTGTTGAAGGAATAATAAATAATATTATTTAGAATATTTTTGAAATATGGAAATTTTTGCTTAAAACAAGAGTTGTTTTGGAAAATTCCGAAGGAATTCGGTTTGGATAGAAACCAAGGTTGGTTTAAAAATTTAAAAGGGTGATTTGGTATGTAAATGGGATATATATGCATATGTATGGTTTCAAAGTTGATTTGAAATAAATATTGGGTGTTGAATTCTGGAATTCCCTTTGAAAATGAGAAGTATAACCCAAAAGAAAGGTAAGTTTTTGAACTTATAAGTGGGAAGTGATATTGATAAGAAATTTAAATTTGGAAGGTAAAAAATTAAATTGAGAAGGTTAAATGAATTGAACAAATTGGGATTTAACTCAGGCCAAGTTAAATAAGTTTTGAACTTATAACCTGAATTTGGAAATTTCAGGGTGAAATTAAAATTTAACTTATGGAAGTTAAATGGATTAAATTGTAAAAGAAAAGGTATAGATTTGATAAGGGTTGCAAAGGAGTTATGTATGTATAAATGATCTCAAAAAGATTTTTGAAACAAAAACAGGTTTCGAATTCTGGAAATTTGTGATGGATACTATTGGTTGATGTTTTAGATAATTTGGATGTTTATTTACTTTGATTTATCATGCTTCAGTATGTATATTATTTACAGTATATAAAACTATAAATCGGATTATTTCGAATAAATTAAGAAGTGGGTTGAAATGATATATACATATGACATCTATTTTGGATTGAAATGATATATATCCATCCCTGGAATTAAATAGAAATAAAACTTTGATTTGAAACTATTTTAAAAAAAAATTGATTTTAAGAAATAAAAATTGAATTTATGGAAATGGGATCATTTTGAACTTAAGATGGAAATGTTAAAATGAACTTGTCAACTGGAATTGTTTATCGGGTTTAAAATCTTGTAGTTATAATTGT